>JALIGU010000006.1:7500-1246833 GCA_023053565.1 Aquilegia eximia
TGAACCCTGAACCCTGAACCCTGAACCCTGACCCCTGACCCCTGACCCCTGACCCCTGACCCCTGACCCCTGACCCTACACCCTACACCCTACACCCTACACCCTACACCCTACACCCTACACCCTACACCCTACACCCTACACCCTAGACCCTAGACCCTAGACCCTAAACCCTAAACCCTAAACCCTAAACCCTAAACCCTAAACCCTAAACCCTAAACCCTAACCCCTAACCCCTAACCCCTAACCCCTCAACCCTAAACCCTCAACCCTCAACCCTCAACCCTCAACCCTCAACCCTCAACCCTCAACCCTCAACCCTCAACCCTCAACCCTAAACCCTAAACCCTAAACCCTAAACCCTCAACCCTCAACCCTCAACCCTCAACCCTCAACCCTCAACCCTCAACCCCCCTCAACCCCCCTCAACCCCCCTCAACCCAAAGTATGATTCATTTAGAATTATTATAAATCTTTATGTATTGAAATTGAATGATTATTATATATATACATGGAAATTAAACTCAAAGCAGTTTAAGATATCCAGGAGAGTGGGATTTTGCAGCACTCTCAATTCTCAAAGTCTCAATTAGAATTTGGTCTGGCTCGGTTGATGAGGCTTCATCACTTTATGATAAAGTTTAACTATTTATTAATTAAATAATCTTATGTGACATTTTTAACTCATTGGCAAATTTGTCGTGGAGTTAAAAGTAAACCACTTTGAAAAATGTGTTAAAAGCACCATTGGCAAGTGATTTCACTAAAAGTGTGTTAAAACCTACAGTTGGGAATGCTCTAACGACTTCTTATTGTTAATAGATTTTTTAAATTATCTATCGGATACATTTGTAGTGTAATTAAAAAAATTCAAAATTTTACATTTTTATGTTTACTAACCCCTTTGGCCGAATGCCAATATTGAGCATATTTCAAAATGCATCTTTTTAGGTGAACTTTTTGTTCAAAACGCATATAATGACTTCTTATTGTTAATATATTTTGTAAATTGTCTATCAGATACATTTATGGTGTAATTAAAAAAATTTAAAATTTTATATTATTTTGTGTACTAACCCCTTTGGCTGAATTCTAATATTGAGCATTTTCCGAAATGCATCTTTTTACGTTAATTTTTTGTTCAAAACTCTTATAACCACTTTTTATTGTTAATATATTTTGTAAATTATATATCAAATACATTTGTTGCGTAATTAAAAAAATTTAAAATTTTACATTTTTCTGTGTAACCCGTTTGGCCGAATGCCAATTTGAGCATTTTCTGAAATGCATTTTTTTAGGTGAAGTTTTTGTTCAAAACTCATATAACGACTTGTTATTGTTAATATAATTTGTAAATTGTCTATCGGATACATTTGTGGTGTAATTAAAAAAATTTAAAATTTTATATTTTTCTGTATACTAACCCCTTTGGTCGAATGCCAATATTGAGCGCTTTCCGAAATGCATCTTTTTAGGTGAAATTTTTGTTCAAAACTCATAAAACGACTTTTTATTGTTAATATATTTTATAAACTGTATATCGGATACATTTGTGGTGTAATTAAAAATAAATAAAATTTTAAATTTTTCTGTGTATTAACCCTTTTCGCCGAATGCCAATATTGAGCATTTTTCCAAATGCATCTTTTTAGGTGAATTATTTATTCAAAACTCATATAATCACTTCTTATTATTAATATATTTTATAAATTGTCTATCATATAACGACTTTTTATTGTTAATTTCATGCTCTCATGCATAAAATTGTTTTTCAAAAGGTACTCATACAGCATGCTAAATCACTGCTGATTCAAGTATATAATTTTAATAGTGATCATTTATGATAGCTTAATCACTACTTTTCAATAAAATTTTAGGGAGGTGCCATGTTTAATAGTAATGACTAATGAGATAGAAATAATGTTTAGTAATTTTAATAGTGATCACCTAAGAAATAAAGTTAGTACAATCCTCATTAGATATAAACATATAATATTAGTGGAATTTTTTCGGTGAACTGTGTGACATGTAAGGAAAATGTTGACGTGTAATAAAATTAAATTCCACGTAAGCAAATCAGAAATATTAAAAAACAACTTAAATGAATATGTTTTAAAATTTACCTTAAGAAAACATAATTTACATTAAAAGAATAATTATTTATGTCACTAATCCAGATTATCAATATTGAAAAACCTTAATTTCATAAAACTCCCAAATTTAAGAACCCTAGGTTTTTAAAACTTCCAAATTAAAGAAAAAAACCCCAAATCCATCAAATTCCACTAATATTATATGTTTATATCTAAAACCTTAGTTTAATGTGTTGACCCCCTTTAACGGGCTCAAGTCCAAGTCAATTACAAGTCAAAACCTAAGACTTTAATCAATAAGAGCATAAGTTCAATTCAATTAGTAATAAGGCTTAGGCTCGTTACTACATTCAATATCAATTATGGGTTTTATCTATTTTAAGTCCATTATATTCAATAAGGTTAATATGGTAATTCTACATATTTGTAGAGATTTCCTTAACCTAATCCAACTACAACTCCAATATCTCTACAACTCCTAATCGAATTACAATTCCAATATCCTTACAACTCATGTTCCTAATAAGACATGAGGTACATTATCTTGTCATTATATGGTCCAAATATATGGGACTACAACACTACAGAACATTAGGGATCGTTGGATCACATCCTAATCCTAATCAAACTCTATATTTGAAGTACGTTATAAAAGGCTTGATTCCATTTCTCTTATGGATACATAGGCAACTAAGAAGCAACTTAGTGCAGCCATTATCAATCACCAAAATCATATTCCTTCATCTTCATCTTCTCCAATACCTTAGATCTTAACAGTAGAGGTTTCTTCTTGATTTTACATCACATTGGTGTGAAATCTGGTTGAAACATTTAACAATACAAAAAATGGATTCAATAATTAAACCCTAGTTTAAGATACCTGCGTACTTTATTCAAAACATTGTGTGAAGCCATTGGTAGGTCCAATAAGTTTATATAATCGACAACAATAGAAAATGAATTAAACATGAATCAAACCTTTACATGAACATTAAACCCCACCATCACCAATTTGTTCTTTGTTTAGTAGAAAGCAAAAGATTGATAAGAAGAAAATGAAAGACATAACTGATCTGGCAAAAAAAAATTAACAACTCACCCTTGGTCAATGCCACGTAAGCAAACAAAATCCATGTCAGCAATTTTACCGAAAATTTTTATCGGATTCTGTTTCTATTGTCAATTTTGAAAAAAATAAATAAAAATTTATTGTTAATTTTACAGTACGTTGTCAGTTTTGAAAGTAAGTTCAAAGTTCGTTGTTGTCAAAATGAATAGTTTGGTCAAAATTAATCATATGAATTAGGAATTCAAAATTGGCCTTAAAATTATTGTGAGTGTAATAAGAAGGGATAGAGAGACCATGGTCCAAAATGCAGAGAAGATCCGCGAAATTTCGGCGGAATATGCCAATTTTCTGGCATTCGGATCGGCATGTCGAATCTGGTTCGGTCCAGAACCCTACATATTTCGCCCAGATTTTCGGAATAAACACGGATATCCGAAATGTTGCCGAAAATCACGGATATCCTTTCCGACAACAATGGTAGAACGATTTTCATCCTAAATTTCGACCATTTTCATCCTAAATATCGCTAACTATCTCTCTCTCTTTCATTCGAAGGAAATCGTGAAATCAAAGCTCTCTCATTTCGCCGAAATTTTGTTGTTTTCGCCAGAATCTTTAAGTTTTTAAATCTCTCTCTCTCTCTCTAATCTGAAAATTGAATTTTAAATTTGAATTTCAAATTCCGGCTGAAATTGTTAAGAGATTTTAATTGTTGATTTCAATTGTTGACTTGTTGATGATCTAAAATTTGGAATTGTTTGAATTTGTTTATACTGCTGGAATATTCTATGCTGTCGGAATCTATACTCACGGAATTATTAAAAAAAATTTCAAATGGGGTATCTCAAATTTCGACTTTCAAATGAGGGTATGGTAACACTTTTCACAAAATATAGAGGTCGTAGATTTGAAACACGTCAACAATTGATTATTGATATAAGTTTTCACAAATAATTTAAAAGGATATAAGTTTTCACACATAATTTAAAGGGTATAGGTCTCAATCCCGCTTGCCAATAATAAAAAAAATAAAAAATTATGCCGATCAGATCAAGGAAACGAGTTAAAAAGAAAAAGTAAAATAATAAGTAAGCCACAGCCCACGTGGATAGTAAATTATGGGTCCCTCTCGCATATGGATACTATGTGAATGTGCACGCTCTTGCGTGCTATTAAAGATAGAGTAATGTGAATATGGGCCTGGACTTGGGCCTGGGCTTGGGCTTGGGATTTTAATAGGGTAAATAAACTAAAAAAAAAAAAAAAAAAATTCAGCCGAAATACTATCTGTATATCTGAATCTAAACTACTGTATCTGTTTCTGTATCTAAACTATTTAATAGATTAAATATAAATATATTTTTATATAAAAATACGTGTCGATTCAATATACTGCCAGCGAGGGCCTCATAAACAATCTCGATTTGGGGGCACCTTCTATAAAGTACTATGTGAATGTGCACGCTCTTGCGTGCTATTAAAGATAGAGTAATGTGAATATGGGCCTGGACTTGGGCCTGGGATTTTAATAGGGTAAATAAACTAAAAAAATAAAAATAAAAAAATTCAGCCGAAATACTATCTGTATATCTGAATCTAAACTACTGTATCTGTTTCTGTATCTAAACTATTTAATAGATTAAATATAAATATATTTTTATATACAAATACATGTCGATTCAATATACTGCCAGCGAGGGCCTCATAAACAATCTCGATTTGGGGGCACCTTCTATAAAGTATACTATGTGAATGTGCACGGTAACCGTGCAATTGAGTTTGGGTATAGGGCCTTATTTTTTCCCCTTTTTTAAGCCCAACAAAATAGAAAAAAAAAAAAAAACTCTCTTTAGTTGGGTTTATAATAGATCCAGTATTATTTATTTTTTAATTTAAAACCCAAACAACTGAAAGTGGGGATATTATCGGTATGGGCTTGGGCTTTTATATACAGTCTGCTTATAATTAAGGTAAAGGTAAAATCGGAATTATCAATATCTATGTGTATGGGTATTATTGGGTGTGGGCTTGTGCTTTTATACAACCTACTTATAATTAAAGTAAGAGTAAAACTGGAATTATTAGTATTGGGTATGGACTTGGGCTTTTACACGACCCATTTATAATTAAGATAAGGGTAAAACCGGAATTATCAGTATTGAATATGGGCCTGGGCTTTTATATAACCTCCTTATAATAAAGTTTACTTATAACCTGCTTATAGGTAAAATCGTAATTTTAAGTATTGGATATGGGCCCGAGATTTTATACAGTTTACTTATAACAATTATGATAAAGCTAAAATCGTAATGGTATGTAGAGATATGTGTGGGTAACACCGTAATTATATGTAGAGATATGTGTGGGTAAAACCGTAATTATATGTAGTGTGGGTAAAACTGTAATTATATAGAGAGATATGTGTGGGTAAAACCATAACTATATGTAATGTGGGTAAAACCGTAATTATATGTAGAGATATGTGTGGGTAAAACCGTAATTATATGTAGAGATATGTGTGGGTAAAACTGTAATTATACGTAGAGATATGTGTGGGTAAACCGTAATTATATGTAGAGAAATTTATGTGGGGTAGAATCGGAATTATAATCAGATACGTGGCTTCTTATAATCACAACACGCAAGGCTTCGCAAATGAACCTCGGGAAGGAGGCGCCTTCAAAAATTTTTATATGTGTAGCCAACTTGTATGTGGGTGTGTACACCCAATCATATAATGCCACGTGTCTATAAAGTAGTTGGAAAACTGATCAAGGAGTTAACTAAACCCATACTAAGTCATATTATTATTGCCATATTTTGTGATTGGGTGTACACACCCACGTACAAGTAAGCTACACATATAAAATTCTGTGGAGGCGCCTTATAAAGTAGTACTGATATGGACTATGGTAGAGGTGAAGGTATTCTATCGGGGCCGTTTTTGTGGATGAGGATGTAAGAAAGAAAAATGAAAAAGTGCAAAAGGAAACCACTGGAATATTGACGCGTGGCATCATACCACGAGCCGGTAACCTTATTGCTTCAATTCCAGCCTCAAATTTATGTCGAAGAAAAAAACAAACAAACACAGTTTTTTTAATTAAAGTAATTATAGTGGCTGAGATTGGTTTGATTTGGTGGTTTTTTTTTGTTTTTCCAAAGTTGGTAATGGTGCTGCTGCTTGTGCTACTCACCATTTCTGTCTTGGCTTCTTTTAGATGTTGTTGGCTGTTGGCTGTTGCTAGCTGAAATTATTAATTTTCTTCAAACATTAGTTCACCCATTTGCTACTTGTGATCGATCACCCATATCAACAATTTTAATTTTCTATGGCGACTGTACACCAAGGTATGCAAACAATGACTTCTTATTTTTTTATTTTATTTTTTTTCTAAGAAAATTCTTTCAAGATTTAATGATAGAAGAAATATATGTAGACGAATGAATCACTTGTTACTTAGTTAATTACTGATTTCTTGTATTTTTTACTTTACAGTCTAAAGGTTTCGCTGTCCTCTCGTTGGTTTTGATGAGGATCCTGAAAATTCTTGAGTGGATTTGATTTGATTCAGTGAAGCATACATGACATGACATGACATCTATATTGGATTGGATTTGATTGTGGTTGAGTTCTCTATTATTGATTTAAATTTTAAAAAAAAAAATTAAAACAATTGAGTTTTATCTATATTCATCCATTGGTATGTATGGATAATATATCATTTTTTTTTTTTTTTTATTTCTTAATTTCATCTGTTAAACAAAGAAACAGATCTTTCTAGTAAAATTTAATTATGAGCTTCTTTTTACGAAGAAGAGATCGAAGACTAAAGTCTTGGATGGAAGTAAGTTTTTGTATCACCTGTTGTTTCATAAACAAGAGCATCTGAACAATCATCAATGGACACCTTCTCATCCAACCAAGACTGGATTACAAAGGTGATTGCAAAACTATATTTATTTTTTACTTTCTAACTATCATCATATCATTAATTACAAAACTTTTTTTTTTTTTTCTAGGCAAGGAAACCATACACCATCACAAAGCAAAGGGAAAGATGGACAGTAGAGGAACATCACAGGTTCTTAGAAGCTATTAAACTCTATGGAAGAGCATGGCAAAGGATAGAAGGTTATAAGTTTTACACTGTCTTCATTGCCTGTTCTTCTTTCTTCTTTTTTTTTTTTATACTTGTGTTTCTGTATTTTCAAATCACTTATTTACAGCTCCTAGTGGCTTGTTGCTTTGTGTTAAACACTTAAACGTGGTCACGGTGGACCATTAAATTTGTTTGTTTTAAAATCCATGCTTTTGGATCCTCTAGTCTTTCTTGCGGTATTGAAAACAACTTTCAATGCTTTATTGATTTTACATTTTCTCTTTACTAGAGGACCTGTCTTTCTTCTCTTCAATTGTTGTTGTCCTTTGCAGAACACATTGGGACAAAAACGGCTGTGCAGATCAGAAGTCATGCACAGAAGTTCTTCTCAAAGGTCTGTGGGTATCCTGTCATTGATACAGGAAATCCAAACTTCGCTCTTATTTGCCATTTAATACTTTACAATTCCTTTTTATAAGTTTATTAATCTTTGCTCATACAATTTCTTTTGCATACCTGTGTTTACCATCCCCACACCTAAATATTATTACCGTGTTGTGGTGTTCTCTTGTTTTTTTTTGCCTCAACTCAACACAATGTAATGAGGGGATTGTGCCAGAAATTTATAATATCTCCTTACAAGTATCATCTGTGGTTCTGCACGCTTGTCAGGAAATGGTGTTACTGACTCTTTTTGTTAGTACCATCTACCACACACCAGCTTCGAAAATACTCAAGTTCCAGAGTAGGATAACTTTAAGTTTACTCTATTACAAACATTTCAGTACTCATCTCTGTAAACAAATGATACCATATGTTTATGGTGAATGCCTGCTTATTGCTTCTTATGGTCTACTAATAATTATGGGATTCTTGTAAAATTTTGAAGTTTTCACTGCAACTAATTTTGTTCCTAGAGAAATTTTTGGCATAATGCCCCAATCAAATGCTGACGAACAATCTATTTCACTTCTGCTTTGATAGGACACTCCTTCAAATCTGAAATTCTATATTATTTTGGAAATTTTCTGAATAACCTTTTTCTCAATCCCAAGAACAAATGCTGATGAACAATTTATTGGACCTCAGTTGGAAAAGGAGGCTCTTATTGAAGGTGTGCCGCTTGGAAAAGGTCGTGACATACACATCCCTCCACCTCGCCCTAAAAGGAAGCCAAACACTCCATATCCTCGAAAGACCGGTGCAGGCACTCCTAACTCTATACCTGTGGGAGTAAAGGATGTCAATCTCTTAAATTCATCTTCTTCTTCGTACTCTACCAAACAGATACAGGACCTGGATAATGACCTACATTTTGAGGTTTACAATTTTCATGTAGTACACATCTTTAGAAATTGGCTATTAGTCTCATAAATTACACTCATATCACTTTCATAGTTGTTTTTTTACTAAATATGTTTACATGTGACATCATGATCAGAAACCTTGCAAAAGAACAAGAGCCAAAGAATATTTTGATGAGGCCAATAGCTCAGCATTCCTTACCCTCTCCCAAGAGACACCGTGCAATTCCCTCTCACCATCGAGTAAAAGTCCACAAGCATCTGTGGTACTCGCAAACCAATGTGTTTTCAGGGACTTCATCCCCTCAGTGAAAGAGACAAGCGATGCAGGTATTACAGATGAATTCATTCTGAACATGGATCCTGAAGGAAATCAGAAACTAAATAGAACTGGTGCTAACTATACAGACATGGATTATGGCGTGAGTGAAGACCCTAAAGTGACCAAGTGCTTCCACAATTTGAATGAGGATGTTATCAAAGGAGCGAACGTGAAGCAACCGGAAAACTTATGTCTACTTACCAAGGAAGAGACTCGATCCAATCAGAAATATCCAAGGCATATACCTGTTCATGTTTTGGAAAGCAACTCAGAGACTTGCACTCAATGTTCAGAACATGATATGACATGTCCATCATCCATCATTCATCAAGCGGAGAGGCCTTTCAGTAAAGTGAACAATTTCGCGAATCCAACTGCTTATGCAACTACTGAATGCCACAGCAGCATATCCATTCAGCAATCGCTTTCGAGCTTTCCTTCATTGCTTAACCCGTTCTCCAATCGAGATAGTTACAGCATGTTTGTAAACCCAACATTTTCAAATCTTATCGTATCCACTCTTTTACAAAACCCAGCTGCCCATGCTGCAGCAAGCTTTGCAGCATCGTTCTGGCCCTTTTCAAATATGGAAACACCTGTAGATTCTCCTTTGTGCTCCTTTGAAAGATTTCAGTCCAGACATGGAGACTTGTCTCCAAGTACCTCAGCAATTGCTGTCGCTACAGTAATGGCGGCTTCTGCATGGTGGGCAGCTAATGGAATCTTGCCTATGCGTCCTCTTCCTCTTCACACAGGTTTAAATTTTGCACCAATTATTCCTTCTCAAACAGATACCATTGAAAAAGAGAAATCGGATCACAGGATCTTGGTCTCTCCTTGTGAAGGACAACAACTTGATCCAGGACTCTCCAAGGCTTTAGAATCAAAAGTTCCAGATACTAAACTACCGCCTCTATCATTATCAGACTGTAATAAGAGTGGAAATACTAGGTCAAGCAACGCTGAAGTAGAAGCTGCAAGTCACAAGCAGAAATCCCTGTCCTTGGCTGCATTGCAGGAGGCCGATAAGGGAAAATCCAAGGAACAGGTTGATCGTTCTTCATGTGGATCCAACACACCATCCAGCAGTGAGGTAGAGATGGATTTGTTAGAGAAGCATACCAATGGAAAGGATGAATTCAATGATCAGATTATAAATAATTGGACGAGTGAGCCTAACAATCATCGCAATAGAAGCGCTGGCAATATGAACGAGTTTTGGAGGGAGGTCTCCGAAGAGGTTTGTGACTGAGCAACATATAAGCCGAGTTTCTTCCTTTATTCGTTTTCTTAATCATTGTCTTTTATAATTATATGCTTTGAATTGAACATTGATTATTCTCTTACTTCCATCACCTTCGGTCTGTTAGGGAAAAATTGCCTTTAAGGCGCTCTTCTCCAGAGAAGTATTACCACAAAGCTTTTCACCACTAAAATGCCTAGGGAATCATGGACAGCTGATAAAGAGTAATGAAGACGGATTACACAAGTCAGACGAGAAAGGTGAAGATAAACTACAGCCATACCTCAATAGCAAGACATTTTCGATTCAGCTAGATTGTCGAGAAAGAGATAAACAAGAGTCGTTAAGTGAGGGCAGCAGTGACAAGGGGCTTTTGTCAATGGAATATGGACATGGAAAGGTTAGGGCTCGTAGAGCAGGATTTAAACCGTATAAGAGGTATTGTGGTGGCCAAGGAGAGCAGGGTGGTGAATGAGTGTAGCCAAGGTGAAGAAAGATATGTTTAGAAATTATGCAAAGGAAACCTTTGCTTATTTGCATTTATTTTATATTCCAAATTATTATTATTTTCCATTTATATGCTTTCATTCAATCCAAAACTCACAAGTGATAACATTAGAATCTGAAGTATGTATATATATATATATATATATATATATAGCTTTACATTCAGTTTATCTTCATGGAGATTGGAAAATTGGCTTGTGGCATATTTTCCAGCCGAGCTTTTGACACAAATAGCACTAAAATTGACACCAGGGGAACGTTGCCATCGCTGCTTGTGCCGAGTGATCAACCTTTGCATATCTTATCGATCTGCATTGGTATTCACAGTTTCTCACTACACTACACTCCGTCTGAGGACCAACTTCAGTGTTTTTCGACTTCAAATCTTGTTATTTTGAATCGATGCAGCCATTAGCGCATCCCAAGTCTCAACTCTCCTCTTCTTAGTACACTGACTCAATGCTCTCACACCCATGTACGGATGTAGGCCAGTCCACAGACACCAAGTGTTCCCATTACACTCTTCTCCTCCTCTTTCTCCAATGTAAAGGCAGATGCCAGATTTTATATTATCTCTTCTTCTTCAAAATAAATATACAGTATATGCAAATGAGAAAGGAAACAAGGGGCAATAATAACTCTACGCAATGTCCCCTCTATTTTCTGCTCGTCCCTTTTTTAACTTCATTTTTTTATTTACAACTTTTACCCAACTACAACCCTTCTCTTCTGATTCTTCTCAAATGCAAATGCAAGACCCCCTCTTACCATTCCCCACCAATGACAATTCCACCACCCGCTACCACCGCCAATGCGGTGACTTGGACATCCCATTTCCGTTTCACCTCAACGAGTCTTGCTCTCCTCTATGCTTTGATGGTGCTTTTGGCCTTTCCTGTTTCAATAGAACCTCCCTTTTCTTGAATATCGATTCTGTGAGATACCAGATTTTTGGTTTTTTAGCAGATGGTGTTGTAGTGGATTTTCCCAAGGAAAGGGCAATATCTTGTGGTCGCTATTTTGATTTCAATTATTCTTTCCCTTTCCAGGGAAATGCTTACTATGGTATATCTATGGAGAATGTGCTTGCTTTATATGATTGTAAAGATTCTTCAGTTTGCAAGTATGTAGACCATTGTATCAAGAATAAGCTTTCCCAGTCCACTACTTATTGTCAAGGAAATTCAACTTCTTCTACTACTACTTGTTGCCACCCACTCTCCGATCACAGTGTGTGGGAGGCAGGAGATGGTTTCTCGGTGTTTTCAGAATTCGGGTGCAGGGGATTCTCTAGTTGGGTTGTTTCTCTTGGTACCAATCCGTGGAAGGCTGGTGTTAAACTTGAATGGGCTATTCCTATAAATTTTTCAAAAGGTCTCTGTGCTAAAAATGCATTCGTCATCCATGCCACAACTGTTAAATCAGGAGTTAGGTGTGCGTGCCAAAATGGGTTCGTTGGCGATGGGTTTGTAAATGGAATCGGATGCTTGAAATGTGAGTTGTACGTTTTCATTACTTCCATGTTAATGAACTAGTTTTCTTAACAGACAACTGTATGTTGAATATATATATAAACATCTCCAACCTTCTCCACAAGATGATTGTGAAATTGATGGTAATGGAAACCGCCCAAAGTTATAAAGATTATTATATTGCTTGTGCATTGTACAGCTTGTACCAAGGATGGACGTGAAGCGTATGGTAGAGACTGTTATGCAAGGCGACATGGAAAAAAAGTTGTAATTCTTATTGGTATGTGTAAGTCATGAAATGTACATAATGTATGAGCCTTCATTTGTATTTTGTAATATAGGTTTGTTTATTACTCTTGCTGCGATATTAACTTTTGCATTCCATGCGAAATAGGTATTCTCGCCTTGGCATTCATCCTTGCTTCTTTAGCTGTAGTTTTTGCTCTATTGAAGCGGCCCATCAATTCCACATTGGACTCTAGTCTACAATTTCAGCAGAGTAGTGTTTCACACTGCAAATCTACTAAGACAAAAAATTTCATGTATCCGGATTTGGAAGAAGCCACCAAAGGATTTGAAGAGGGGCGGAAACTTTTTAATGGAGTTAATGGAACAGTTCATTTAGGAATCCTTGGTAATGAATCACAGGTGGCTGTGCAGAAGGTTCAGTGCGAAAATGAACAAAGCCTCATGATGGTCCTGTCTCGAGTTGAGATTTTGTCACAACTTTCACACAGGAATGTTGCCAGCCTTATGGGATGTTGTATGAACTCAAGCTACACTCCACTAGTGATCTATGAGTTTTATGCAAATGGTACCCTGGAGGAACATCTGCTTCAACAAAGTGAGAAAGGTGGTCTAGACTGGTGCCAACGTTTAAGCATTGCTATGGAAACAGCAAGTGCTCTTGCATACTTGCAGTACGAAATCACTCCTCCTATTTACCACCATGACTTGAAATCAGCTTGTATTTTTCTAGACCAGGACTATTCTGTTAAAATTGCTGGCTTTGAATTGCTGAATCCTGGGGTTGAAGGTGTTATTCCTGCACGCTGTAATTTTGAAGGTAATTCGCAAATCTATAGAAGTGATGTGTATGACCTAGGTCTGGTACTACTAGAGATTATTTCGGGCTCAAAACATGTAGATCCTCCAGCAATGGCTTTGCCAAAGATTAGGAGTGGGAAGCTAGAGGAGATTGTGGATCCACACCTTAATTATCATGAACAACCAACTTTCCGTCGTGAACAAATAGGTATAGTTGCTGACCTTGCGACACGTTGCTTGTTATTTGGGGGTGACGGTAGACTTGGCATGATGGACGCTGCAAGGGAGCTGGTACAAATGATGAAAGAGACTCCGAATGGTGGTAGTAGGAGAGGTGCTGCATTGGATGAAACATTCTCAAATTCAAGTCTTCTCCAGATGATTTCAATGTCTCCTGACTCCATTTATTTGCCTTAAAATTTAGATTTTGAGCCAATATCATTTGTAATTTATATTTATTGAATAAGATATTTAAGGGTATAATATTTGTAATGTAACCTCTCCCCCACAGATTTAGTTATTTCCTTATTGGCTCTACTAAACTTGGACAAAGCAATCTCCTAGATTATTAGATCAAATGCATGTCTCTTTCTTTTTGATTCTTTCATCATGCTATAAAACCTGATCAAATTCAAAAGTACAAGCCAAACCCCCCACTAAGGAAAACTATCTTTGGAGGATATCAATGCTGGGGCCATGGATCATCACTTTAAACTAAAGTGAAGAAAAAAGATAAGATGGCACTAAGTTCAACCATAGATGATAGATCCTCCTATAGCTTTCGATCCCATCCCATCCTCTCCTCCCCTGATTATTTTACAAAGCTATGTAAATTTTAAATTTCAAGGCCCGTATTCTACATCACAATCTCTGCGAGCAAAAAATTTATGCAAGGGGTTACATCTGAAACTATTGTTGCCACCATCCCTACCACCTCCACGTCACTAGAGTAGCGCACCATATCACTCTATGGTGATTTTCTCCTAAAAGGCTAAAATTGCATGAGTAAAATTCCCTCAACCATGGTCGGTCATAACTCACAGGGAATTGAATCCACAAACTGAGCTATATAGTAGTTTTTGCTTTTAATTAATTACAAAGCTAATTGATAATAACCAACAGGTACCACAAAGAAAGAAAGATTGAAAGATCGAAATGAAACTTGCTAACGGTATATATGATTAAAACATACATACATACGATTAATTAAGCAGCTGATTGACTGACAGATTAACAACTTCAGTTAGTTAATTAGCTAGCTACCTAAGCTAGGAGTTTGATCACATACAGAGTACACATGACACTACTACGTACTAGTCTACTACTACATGTGATCAGACATCAGTTGAACAGTGAGTGACTTTGGTTGAACTCAGTGGACCCGACGATGCTGATACTAAGAGGCTGGAGTTGGCAGCAGGGGGAAAGGCCATGACAATAACACAATCCACGTTGAAATGATACCGGCTGGATACCCATGTCCCCACTTTCCATCTGAGCCCTCCGTTTACCTTGACACTCAATATAAGTGTACCAGCTTCCATCTGATCTCGACTTACTTCATAACCAAAGGAAGAAGCAACTGGGAGCCCTTTGGATCCTGCATTCAACAAAGCATTTAAGATGTTGTTATCATGGTGTCCTTGGTAGAAGGGAGGTAGGGATGCTTCCATGGTGATCTGTTGCCCCTTGTAGGAGGCATAGAGTTGGAGTTGATCATAGTAAACGCCCACTTTCTGGTTTGGATTCTTGGAGACAAGTGTGATTTGTACGGAGGAATTGATCATCAGAAGGTGGTGATATTGATATTGATCTTGATCTTGATCATCACCAGCAGCAGCAGCCGATGAGAGGTTGAGTTGGTACAAGTTAGCTTCTCTCAGGTAGAACTCTGGCTTAGCAGGGTGTAAAAGAAGATAAACAAGGAAGATTAGTGAGACTAGAGAAATTAGAAAGGTGAACAAAGCGTACCAGAGTTTCTTATGGTTGAGCCAATTGTTTAGGTTGAATCCTTGTTTAGCGCAGTGTTTAGGAGATTTGACAATGAATTCAGACATTTGCTTGCAACTACTGGTAATTAAGTATATATGGATCGGAGAGAGAGATACAGATCGAGTTAGCTAGTGGGGGAGAGAAAGACAGACAGACAGACAAACAGACAGAGCAGGTTTAAGGCTAAGGAATTGCTAGCTACTAGTAGAGTTTATATATATATAATATAATAGTATATATTTGGGGACGGAATAAAAAGCAGCAATTATTTTGCTCCGACACTTTTTTGACTGCTGGTGGTGGTGGTGGTGGGGGGTAGGGGGCGTAGGGCCATAGGGGCCGGGGCTGTTCTACTGATTAATGAACAGTACGTACTGTAGCTTTTATATATATATATATATATACAAATAAAGGTGGGCTGTTCTACTGCTTAATGATCAGCAGTAAAACATACCGGAACAAAATACAGTATTGTGCATAAATGTATAATACATATACATGCGTACCACATTTAATTTCCTTTCCTCTATAGTTTGATAATTTAATGTATATTAACATATAACCCTTATTACAGTATTATTGTATAATGAAAGCAAACATCAAGGCCTTGGTGGATTCACTCAACTCTGGCAAGATTTCATGGAAGGTAGCAGCAAGATGGTTCAGAGCTACTGCAAAGTTTCCATGGAGGCTCACCCACATATATAGGGAGGCTAATATAGGAGCAGATGCAGCAGCAAAGAAGGGAGCTCAAATAAGTGTAGGGCATTCTATATGGACTACACAGAAGCCTAATTTTATCAAGAATGTCGAGTGTCCAAACAGTATTTACTATCGCTTTGATGAGTAATTATTTGGACATGGTTGTAATTTTTTTTTTTTGATGTTGTATCATTCTTTTATACCTTTAATAAAATTCCCTATCTGTGTGCAAAAAAAAGAAAGCAAACATCAACATCAATTTTCAAGTGGGAAATACTGATACTGATAGCATGCATGAGGGATCCAGGTAGGTAGTCAGATAGGGTAGGGCTCATTTGTACTGAACTATCTCTGTTTGATAATATAGATATAACCAGAATGTACGTCCACTACCACTATCGAGCTGTGTGCATGCAGATTAAAGTTTCTTGTGGCCTGGTTAACCTTCTTTTACGTCTCATTTTCCACCTATGTATCTTTAACAATTCTATATTGCCAGTCTTTTAAGCGGCATATTGAGTTACATTTTAGTGGTGGTGAAGTGAGAGGCCAAAAGCAACAAAACATGGAGAATATGCAACCATCCTATCCCTGTTTTTTTTTATAAATCGCCTCACAAGCACAATATAATAACTCTAGTATATTTTTTATTTAGTCTGCAGCAACTCAGCAAGAAATGAAGTGAGCACATACTGCTGTATGTATGTATGTATGTATGTATGTATATACGGTTACCCTTTCCTTTAGCGAAGATGGAAGACGAAAACTGATCTGGAAGTACTGTACTCCTGACCTGAATACCTAGCTAATAGTCTACTAATTAAATGGGTGCATGCATGATTGCAGGAATGGGGCTGTCTTTCATGGAAAGCGATAGCCGATAGGATAGGATAGGAATATTACATTATTACACCCGACCCTCTCAGTCTGGTTGGTTTGAATTTTTTAAGATAAAAAGGATTCACTTTGAGAAATTTGTGTCCAAGATCCTTTCAAATCAGGGAAAAGGCTGCCTAAAACGAAAAGTAACCCCTAATCATTCAGTCTTCTTCTTAGTATATATGGCCGCAGTATTCATTAATCATTTTTGTTTAACTACTACAGTATGTACTACTAAGTGTACACCTAATCATCTGAAAAGTTAGCTAAAACCTTTACTTAATTAAAGGCCAAAACAGTGGGGTTTATTCAGAAGAGAAGCATTATTAAGCCATATGTAATAACAATCAGTAATTCTTATTGTTTATAAACTCTGAATGGCACATTAAGCAAAGAATTTAAACTCTTGCTAATGTAAGAGGATCCTTCCCAGATCAAAACAACTTCCCTTATCTAAAAAAAACACATTAGAAATATGACAGGGAAAGTTAGTACCCATGCATAAAATACTAAATTTTTTTTTTGGATTGGTCTTTAGGGGTGCTATTCGAGCCGCTCGAGCCGAGCTAAGGTATGCTCAAACTCGGTTCGTTACTAACCGAGCCGAGCTCGAGCCGAGCTTAAAATTTAGATCGAGCCGAACTATGAGCTCGAGCTCGGCTCGCGAACCAAAAGTAAAACTCGAGCTCGGCTCGTTTCGGCTCGCTGGCTCGTTTCGGCTCGTTAGCTCGTTTGGCTCGTTTGGCTCGATTGGCTCGTTCAGCAAACCAATTGAATCACATACCAATTCTAAACTAAAATTCAGCAAACCAATTCAACAAATCAGCAAACCAATTGAAAGAGACGACCCTTAACTCAACTCACCTTGAGCAGACGCGATGGAGATCGACTGATGAAGTGATGGAGAAAGAAAAAAACTAGAATCGATTGATCAAAAGGAGATCGACTGATGGAGAAATCAAAAGTGTAGAGAGAGTTGAGATCGACTGATGGAGAAATCAAAAGTGTAGAGAGAGTTGAGATCGACTGATCGAGCTGATGGTAATCAAAAGTGTAGAGAGAGAGAGTTGAGATCGACTGATCGAGCTGATGGAGATTAAGTTTGGGTTGTGAGAACTTAGAAGTAATGAGCAACCGACCGAAACTTAGAAGTTTGATCGAACTGATGGAGACTAAGTTCTAAGTTAGAACTTAAGTTCTAAGTGATGGAAGCCCAACTGATCTAAGTTCTAAGTTAGTTCTAAATTTAGATTAAGTTCTAAGTGATGGAAGCCCAAGTGCCCAACTGATCTAAGTTAGAACTGATGGAGAGTTGCTCATTACTTCTAACTTCTAAGTTCTAAATTATTTTATAAGTTTGATACTGATGGTTGCAACTTGCAAGTGATGGAGATAGAAGCCCAACTGCCTAGCCTAAGCCCATAGTTACCATAAGCCCAACCGCCCAACCGCCCATAGTAAACGAGCTGCTCGGCTCGGCTCGGCTCGTTTAGAGCTCGAGCTCGGCTCGGGCTCGTGACGAGCTCAAAAACCGGCTCGAACTCGGCTCGTTTAGATAAATGAGCGAGCCGAGCCCGAGCCGAGCCCGAGCCGCTCGGCTCAGATAGCAGCCCTATTGGTCTTCCACCCAACCCTGATCCTTGTCACAGAAAAGGCAACAATTAAAGAATATCTAAACCTTTTTTCTTTTTTAATTATGAATAAATAGTTTATTGATAGACTTAAGTTATAAAGATACAAAACATAAACTAAAAGTTTAAATTACAACTTCTTACTAACTGTTCTATCACAAGCAAAAAGTCGTATTCTGATTTATGAGCCCACGTCTCTCTGAACAATTACAAACCCATTACCGTAGGATCCCTTTTACTATTTGAATAATCCTGTTCACTTCCGCTGATGAAATGGTTGTAAGTTTCCCAAACCACAACATAAGGAGAAAATGGTGACATCTTGCTACCAAATGGCAATAAAGAGGGCTTCGATCAGCCAATTAGTAGAAAACACAACCTCAACGTGAGTGATATTATGCATCCAAGTCCAGTATCCATATCTCTAGTGAAACTTGCAATCCACTAACAGATGATCCATATTTTCATCTTCTGTATTACACATTTACACATGACATATAAAGAAAGGATTTGTTGACCTTGATGATTAAGCTCCTGGATGGTAAATCAATGAAGTTAGGTCAAATTCATACAAAACTGAATTAACAAAATATCACTTATCAGAAAATGGTGAGTTTCCCCTTCTTTTCTCTCTCAAAGTATGAAGTCGCGATTTTTATCCTAGGTTGGGAAGTCCAAGAATGAACTCACTGACTAGTCTAGTATCAATTGGATGGATGTTCCACTCTATTTCTTTCTCTGTTCAATAGTAGAAACATAAACTGTGTTCCACCATGACACCATCCATGGTAGTAATTATTAAGTAGACCTTGGAACTTCACACAAAAAACTTAATAACCAGACTGTCATTGAATAATTATTTATTTTCTGTTAAATAGTTTATTTTGGCACTAGAACGTTACATATTACATCAGAGACCGGACAACCGCCTCCAATTCCCAAACAAATGGCATCCCGGTCCTGCAATATGGCTTCCCAGCAAATTATAAATCACATAATTTGAAAACCCCTCCAATGGTCCAATTAATTTTCAAGATCATGTTGTGTTAAAGTGAAAGTTCAATTGTCCCGTCTTTCCAAGGATCTAATAAACTGTAAAAGCAAAATGCTCAAGGAGTGTTTCCTCTTTCCTAATGGAGTGTGCTCACTGCTCAGGCATGCTGGCATATGGGAGAAAGGTCCTAAAAGAATGTCCACAATTCAGATTATACGCTACTAGGCTTCAGTTTATAAGCTGGTCTGTGAAGCTTCTCCCTTCTGAAGGACAACTCCCAATTGATCTTCTCTCTTCTTTTCTTGCCACATTATAACAACTAGCTCTTATGTCCTCTGCAATTGTATCCAATTGTTGCATGCGATTTCAAAAGGCTTTTATTTTTGCACCTTTAGAAAGTAAATGAGCTTCCAATCCGCCAATCCATTAGCAAAAAAATTCGATCACTACATCCTTCAGAGATCCACATGTATTATTCACTCTTGGAGAAAGTCCATATAGATAGAGCCCAATAAATTCCATATATCATCAATGGGAAGAATATTAGAAGAATCACAAACCTCAAGAGTAGTAGATTTAATTAACACAGTTGATACAAAAGCCTAGCTCTGCAAATTAAAGGTTGAGAATTAGTCAAGCTTTCTCCTCTAAAGGTCATTTTGTAGTCATCAAACACGCCCAAACCCACGAGATGAGTAATTTCGCGATGATCATCAGTACCTTAAGTGTCCCGAAGTCTTAAAGCAGGCCCTTATCAGGATAGAGAATTGCTCCCTTGAGACACAAATCCTGATTTACCACCTCCATATGGCAACAACAACATGCTTACAAAGGGAAAGTCTCATGGCAAGTGATCGTGCATATGCGGTTGGCGCATACTGGTGAAAAATCCTTGCAAAGATTGATAAAGCAAGGGTTGTTAAAGGGTGTTATCGCCTGTAAAACAGAATTCTGTGAGCATTGTATTCTGGGCAAGCAGACAAGAGTAAAGTTTGGCACGGCTATCCATAATACTAGTGGAGCTCTTGATTATGTTCACACGGATGTCTGTGGGCCTACCAAGAATGCATCTTGGGGAGGTAAGCATTATTTTGTGTCTTTTGTTGATGATTTTTCTAGGCGTGTGTGGGTGTACACCATGAAGAGCAAGGATGAAGTCCTAGAAATTTTCATAAAGTGGAAGAAGTTAGTTGAGACCCGAATTGGCAGAAAGATCAAGGTACTTCGCTCAGATAATGGAGGAGAGTAGAAAAATGATCCATTCTTGCAAGTATGTCAGGATGAGGGTATTGAACGCCATTTCACTGTAAGAGAGACACCGCAGCAAAATGGGGTGGCAGAACGGATGAATCAAACTTTACTGGAGAGAGTTCGGTGTATGTTGTCTAATGCTGGGTTAGGCAAAGTGTTTTGGGTTGAGGCTATTGTGTATGTCTGTCACCTTATTAACAGGTTGCCTTCGACTGCGATTGATGGCAAAACTCCTATGGAGGTTTGGTCTGGTAAGCCTGCTTCAGACTATTGTTTTCTTCATGTGTTTGGGTGTCCAGCTTACTATCATGTCCGAGAGAGTAAGTTGGATCCTCGTGCAAAGAAGTCTTTATTTATGGGTCTACAGAGTGGAGTAAAAGGTTATAAGCTATGGGATCCAGAATTGAAGAAAATTATTCTAAGCAGAGATGTGACATTCGATGAGGCTTCTATGTTGAAGCCTAAGAGCTCTCAGCAGGTGGAGAGCAAGGCCAAAGAGGTTTCGCAGTGGGTGAAGACTGAAATATCTCCACGTGTTCCAGGTGGTTCTGTATTTTTGGAAACGTCTACTGTAAGGGTTCCAAGTATTGAGGTTCCTAGTGTTACAGATTCTGATGACATGACAGATAATGAGGTTGATGATGAGACGGTTGATGATACAGTACATGTGGACTCTAATGATGAGGGTCCAATTGCATCTAGATTATCCAAGAGAAATGTCGGTGTTCCTAAACGGCTTACTGATGATATGGTAACTTATGCACTTTCGGTTGTTGATGAGGGTATTCCAGAGACTTTTCGTGAAGCACTGCAGAGTTGTGATTATGAAAGGTGGAAGAAGGCCATGGATGAGGAGATGAAATCTCTTCATAAGAATGAAACTTGGGAACTCATGGAGTTGCCTAAGGGAAAAAAAACAATCGGGTGTAAATGGGTTTACACTAAGAAAGATGGGTCTCCTGGTGAAAATGTACGCTTCAAAGCAAGATTGGTGGCAAAAGGCTATGCTCAGAAGGAGGGAATTGATTATAATGAAATCTTTTCTCCAGTTGTGAAACATTCCTCTATTCGCATCCTATTGGCCTTAGTAGCACAATTTGATTTGGAGTTAGCTCAACTTGATGTGAAAACTGCTTTTCTACATGGTGAGCTAGATGAGGAGATCTATATGACTCAGCCGAGTGGGTATAAAGATGCGGGCAATAACAAGCTGGTGTGTAAATTGAAGAAATCGCTGTATGGGTTGAAGCAATCTCCAAGGCAATGGTACAAGCGGTTTACTCGGTTTATGCTAGGGCAAGGGTACACAAGAAGTCCATATGATCCTTGTGTCTATTTTCGCAAGGTATGTGATGGTTCTTTTATCTATTTGCTTTTATATGTTGATGACATGCTCATAGCCTCTAAAAGCAATGTGGAGATAGACAAGTTGAAAAAGACTATGTCTATAGAGTTTGAGATGAAAGATCTTGGTGAAGCGAGAAAGATACTTGGCATGAAAATTCAGAGGGAACGAGACAATGGAAGATTGTGGTTATCTCAAAAGGCCTATCTACAGAAGGTGCTACAGAGATTTAGCCAATATGAGATTGGTACAGCTGTGAGTATACCTCTCTCAAAAGATTTTAACTTGAATGCTTCCATGTCTCCTAATTCTGATAAGGGACGTGCTTACATGACACGTTATCCATATGCAAGTGCGGTTGGTAGCTTGATGTATGCGATGGTATGTACAAGGCCCGACATTGGGCATGCAGTTGGCACTGTAAGTAGGTACATGCATAATCCTAGTGAGAAACATTGGGAAGCTGTGAAATGGATCTTACGCTACATTCAAGGTAGTGTGGAGGTTGGTTTACTATTCCAGAAGGGAAGGTATTTGAATCAGTTTTGTGTTGGTTATGTGGACGCTGATTATGATGGTTAAATAGAGAGACGTCGGTCTACTACTGGATATGTTTTTACATTGGCAGGTGGTCCTATTAGTTGGCGGTCTACATTACAATCTCTTGTTGCTTTGTCTTCGACAGAAGCAGAATATATGGCTGTGACTGAAGCCTTTAAAGAAGCCATTTGGTTACGAGGTATGTTGAAAAACTTGGGTATTGTGCAAGAGCAGCTTATGGTTCATTGTGACAATCAAAGTACCATAAATCTGGCAAAGAACTCAGTTTATCATGCTCGTACAAAGCACATTGATGTGCGACATCACTTTGTCAGAGACATTATTGAAGAGGGTGAGATTTTATTGAAGAAGATTCATACTAGCAATAATCCGGCTGACATGTTGACTAAAGTGGTTTCAGGGACTAAGTTCTATCATTGCTTAGATTTGGTCCATGTTCTTCCTTTGAGTGGATAGTATATTTTTGAGTGAACTACGATGACTTGATCCCTTAGAAGAAGGGTACGTAGGCAACCATGAAGTGGTGCAGCCGAGGTGGTCTTTCGGGACATGTGTGGGAGTTTGTGACTTGTGTTTGTCGGCTTAGATTTATTGAATCTTCGCCGAGGTGGAGAATTGTTGGGTTTTATGTGCAATATGGGCCTGTTTGGGCCCAAATTCGTGGTCTATTGTAAGGCTATACTATAAAGCCAAATAGAAGTGATACAAAACCTTAATTTTTCTAAGAGAGAGATTGTGAGAAGCCATTAGAGAGTTTGAGAGAACTCACTTTTGTGAGGAAGAAGACTTCGGTTTCTTCGTGAGGGCTTGTAAAATTGTCTAGATAAGAAAAGTATCATCCTTTCTCCCCGTGGACGTAGGCATATTGCCGAACCACGTATATCTTGTGTCTTGTGTGTGGTTGCTTGTTTATTTTGTCTTTTTCGTTTTACTTTCGTACATTAGTTCAATCATCATATTTGTGCATTAGTTTCCGCTGCGCACAACACCTTCCTGGAATGGGGTATACTTAGATTAGTTGCTTGTGTGCTAAATCTAAGGTTCATGAAATTGTGTAAACCGAACCCCTCCCTAATCCCTAATCCCTATATAAGAAGGGTAAGTAGAATTAAATAACTCAGACAATTTTAAAGGCCACAGAAAGTACCTGTTTGTGTGCTTCTGGAAATTCAGTTTGCGACCAAGAAGCTCCTGCATGGCTGCATAGCAAAAATATGAAAACCAAACACAAATGTGCAAGACAGAAGAGCAGTGGATGGTTACCATTCCATCAGAAGACAACGCAGACTAGAGGTGTTGCGATGATATATAGAGAAGTCTGACGCTAACCACAGTTCCAAATTGTGTAAAAAAAAACTGGTTTAGGAGATGAGGTTTGATAGACCAAACAAGCTGTGTTTGTGGGGTGGGGTGGGGGCGATTCAAAGATTAAACTCTTATTGATGGCGACTTGAATGTAGAGTACTTGTTATTCTCCGTGATCATATCCTTAATTAGAAAACCTAACCCGCAATTCACGCCCACCGAGATCCTGAGTATGTAGTATTGTAGGTAGTAGTTACTAGTTAGTAGTATGTACATCAACCAATTGAACTTCACCGAGTCTAAAAGTTGTGAGTGGAAGATTGGCTGCAGACATAGAGTTGAGTTTGACAAGGTGGTGGTGCCTTGGAAGATGAAGTGGCACAGCTACGGTGGAGGTGGAGGTGGAAGTGGAGGGGTCATGTTGAGCAGAAACTGCTGATAAGGGGGTCTTTGCCAGCCCGTTAGATTATATATGGCCCAGCCCAACATCTGATGGATGAAACTGAAAGTCCATTTTTTCTGTTTGGACTTTGGCAGTGGATCCGTGCGGAGCGGTGCTTCTGTTGATCTGTTTCATTCTTTCATTCATCTAATCAAATCAAAATAAGGAACAATAAGAACAAGAACAACCAACAACAAGGCAGTTGCTTGTCGAGATCCGGCAACAGAGATTCGTCGGATTTCGTCTTATATTATATAAATCCAAGCGGCTGAAGAATTATTCAAGTTGTTACGTTGTATGTATTATATCTGTTATCTGTGTAGTAGTGGCGGTTGGTTGTTGACGTGACGTGACGTGACCTTGTTTTACAAAACAAAACAAAATGAACGGAGGAGGAGGAGGAGGAGGAGGAAGAATACTACCTAAGACTCTGATAGCTTCTATCGTCCTAGCAACATCTACGGCCACCACCACCGTGAAGGCTCTTTCTTTTTCTTCTTCTTCTTCTCCTTGCTTTCCCCAGGTTCAGGATCTCCTCTCATCATATATTAGTTTTTTGTTGTTTTTCTTAAAGTAATTAATTCCGTTAATAATCCCTTTTACTACTCCGTATAATCTTGTCTTTTATTTCAGAAGTCTGGTAAGATGGTAGGGAAGGAGAAGCTTAATTTCGAGCCCAGGTTTGACGGAATGAGATTCATTGAGACTTTGGTCACGGCTCACAGATAGACTGCACGGCCACGCTGCGGCTGCTGCACCCATTCTGTAAATTTTTTTTTTTTTTTCCTATTTAGTGTTTGGGGAGGATTCCAATTTCGAAATTGAAAGGATCATTATCATTATCATTATCATTATCATTATCATTATCATTGATTTTGATTTTTTTTTTTTATGGGTAACTTCAATTTAATACCCTTCTTCTGTTATTATTTCTTTTTTATTTTTTCTTCTGTTATTATTTCTTTTTTATTTTTTTGGATAATAATTACCTGACAAAGCCTCGTGCACCACTGATTTCATTAATACAGCTAAATCAAGTCCTCGAACCAACAAAAAATCTGAAAAAACAAGAATATGTATCGATCAATCTATATCGACCAATCTATCGTTTTTCACCCATTATCGACCAATCTATTAATTTTTAAAAATTGGATATATCAAAATATATCAAAATTTATAGATGGATATTTTACATAATATGTATCGAATGTATTAATCAATACTCCGGTCTTTATCAATTGTAAAAGTGAGAACATCAACAATTATCTTCAAACTAATAATTCTTTATCAATTATCTTCTTGTTAATAGTTTTTTTCTCTCAATATTATTTTTAATTTACTGTGTCTTGATTACTAAAATTATGGTACATTTACCTATTTTGCAAAATTTTCAAAAAATCATTCAATACTTAAAGATTTTTTTTGTTAAAATTTCCAAAAGAAATCAAGATTAATGTATAACAAACTGGAGTGATGTTTGCCTAAAACCCTTAAGATCTAAATCATACATATATTACTCTATTTTTACAATTAAAGAAAGAAGATTAGAATGGTATTTCCAAAAAATATCACTAAATATCGAATATAACGAAAAATATCGTGATATATCGCAAACTTTCACTTGATATTTTACCGAAACTTCAAACCCGAATTATTCGAAATATATCATATCATTTTATTCATATATCGATAAATATCGCGTTATATCATAATATATCACAATATTTTGTACTATGATCCCACCAAACCCGTAATTTTAATTTTCTTCCTACCAGTATTTAGAATATTTTCCTATTAGCCCATGACTACAACATCAACCTATCCATCCATCATGGACATGGACAAGTAAAATGTTGCAAGTTGAGCTTTAATGAAGAAGGAAATTACAAAGGGAAGACCAAGATGTTCACAGATACAGGTGGGAAATTGGGGAAGAAAAGAAAAATTATGGAAATAATGGCAATTGAAGGAGGAATGATTCAAAAAATTGTTGAAACCCATAATACCATTCTTCAACCTGAGGTGTCATTAACTGATCATGATCTATTAGATTTGACGCTCAAACTATTACCAGCGAGGCTATGTAAAGAAGTCTCACACCAAGACTCCCTTTTTAATTTCTTTTGGAACGCATACTTGAGTCCTATTTACGAAGTGTTATCTTTGTTTTTTTTCATAAGAAGAACCTCATAAGAAGTCTCTTATAATGGTAGCACCCTCTCTCACAAAATAGAGAGGTTGTCAACAGGTGATTATTGATATAAGTTTTTATACGTAATTTAAAAGGGGTAGGGCTCGTAATTTAAAAAGGGTAGGGGTCCCCTCAACCCTGCTTGCCCATCCAAAAAAAAAAATTTCTCGTAATTTTCTCTTTTGGATTTGAGACACTAGAAGAGAGGGTGAAGAGGAAAGTTAGTAAATCGAGAGGTTGGAAAGAGTGCTTTGGATGAGTAAATGTCTTCTTACCTTTGAAAGGTGATTTATAGACCCGGGCAACCACTTACCCTTTTTGAATAGAGTTTAACAATTGTATCCCAAACCGACTTACAAGTGTAGTAAGGGGTGCCAAGAACTTGTACCCAAATACTTGCAAGGAAGAGATTGGACTTTACAGTGCATGAGGGAGGCGAGAAAGTGAATATTGGGAACATCACTAAGAGAGGAAATAGATTATTTTTTAGAATGGCTTCAAAGAGAGTAGAATAGCTAATAGCTCTCAAAGTGATTATTTTTTAATAATTCTACAGTTAAATAGGATGTGCCAAGTCTGTTAGTCTGCCATTACCGATCCAGAATTTACCAGCGAGGCTATGTAAACTTGTAAAAGAGCATAAAGGAAAAAGGGAAAGAAAGAAAAGAAAGGGCATCTCTACTCTATGGAATGGAACGATCACTTGTGGAGAAAGAATGGTAACCACGTGAAAGTAGTTACTGGCAGACAAATAATTGTTTATTTATACTAATTAATTTATATGATCAAGGACCCATGGAAACCTTTGCAGTGACACCCAACCCAACCAAATCGTTAAATATTTCGATCCTGGAAATAAAGTGAAGAATGTCTGCTAGTTTAGGAGTTTCTTGGAGATGAAAAGAAAAACTGTTTTTACAGTATTAATTTGATTTTGATAAAGATCAGGTTGTTACTTGTTAGGAAAAAAAAATGGTTAGGGTCGACTTAAAAGAGGAAATAGGAAGAAGGGGAGGTCTCTGTTTGTTTTTGAGACGTACACGATTCCATATAGATGGTAGATTTTTTTTTTTTTTTTTTCTTCCTCTCTCTTCCCTTAACGTCGGTCTCCACCCTATCACGGTTTTATATATATTAATAAATTAATTATCTGCCTTAGCCTCTCTATAATTGATGGGTATTTAAAGGCCACATGGGGGGGCTATGATATGATATTATGATCCTGATTCTGATCCTCTATCTATCTATTACAATCGAGCACATTACAGTCTCAGTCTGTTTGCTTACCCAACTTGACAAAGATGTGAATATGATGTTTGTTTGAGAAGTGATTTGGGTGAATTGTAGTAACTACTCAACTGTAAACACACTTGAGTTGAACAAATAGATAGATAGAATATTTATTTACTAGAAACAAACAAAAACATGTGTGTACTGTCCAATGTCCATCCATCCGTTGGTGTGGATCGATAAGACCAAAACCTTAACTCATCGATCCAAACTCAGACTCGAAAGAAAGAAAGAAAGAAAGAAAGAGAAAGAAGCAAAGAAAGAAGATCCTTCAATTCTTCTCTTCTCTTGTTTGTTTTTTTTCTTTGTTTCTCTTCCTAGTTAGCTAGCTAGCTAGCTTATCATCTTGTGTCTCCTGGCCTAGTGGCCTGTCCTCCTCTCATTTCAAATTCATCACACTAATACTAATAGTAATAGTACTTGTCTAGTACTCCAATTAATTGATCTGTTCTTAATTTGTAGCTATCTAGCTAGCTAGCTGTCCATCATATATAACTCCGGCCGGCCACGGCGTATCTTTGTTTGTTTCTTTCTTTCTTATTAGTGGTTCGTTGGACTAGTAGAAAGATTAACTACTTATTGATTTAGTAGAAACAATGGAGGAGCTCCCCATCACCATCACTATCTTCTCTACAACTAGATTTCTTCGTCTATGCCTTCTAATTTCAGGTATATTTGTATTAATTTCTTTTATTAATTATTACTCACTCACTCACTCACTCTAACTAGCTTTTCATCCAACCATTAATTTTTATTATGTAGATATAATTTGTTGGAATTCAAGATCTATACAGTTTACCCTAAAAATACCCTTCATTCATGAATCATGATTAATGTAATAATTACTCCACTTAACATATATATATATATATATATATATATATAATCTAATTTTTTTTTATATAGGTTTGATGCTGCTTTATACAACAACATTTCTAGTAAATGCTAATGGTGTTGCTTCTTCTATTGGAATCAATTATGGCCAAATCGCAAACAATCTTCCCTCACCTCAAAACGTTATCCCTCTCCTTAAATCCATTGGGGCCACCAGAGTCAAGCTCTATGATGCAGATCCTCGTGTTCTACGTGCTTTCGCCAACACTGGCGTCCAATTCGTTGTTGGTCTCGGTAATGAATACTTGTCCAAGATGAGCACCAATCCAGAAGCTGCTCTCGCTTGGGTTAAATCCAATGTCCAACCTTACTTGCCTGCCACCAACATTACCTCCATCACTGTTGGCAATGAGGTCTTGACCTTCAACGACACTTCTCTCAGCGGCTGCCTCTTTCCTGCTATGCAGAACGTTCACACTGCTCTCACCAATCTTGGCCTCGACAAACAAGTCACTGTCACTACCGCCCACTCCTTAGCTATTCTTGACACTTCCTATCCTCCTTCTTCCGGTTCTTTCCGCAAAGATCTCAGAGGCTGCATCACTCAGATCCTCGATTTCCACACCAAAACCGGATCCCCTCTCCTAATCAATGCCTATCCTTTCTTCGCCTACAAGGGAAACCCCAAGCAAGTGTCACTTGATTATGTCCTTTTCCAGTCTACCGCCACCACCAACAAGAACAATAATAATAACAACAACGCAGGTGGAAGTGCTGCTGCTGGAATTTTAGATCCTGTCTCCAATCTCCGCTACGACAATATGTTGTTCGCCCAGATCGACGCTGTATACGTGGCCATGGCTGCCCTCGGCTTCAAGAAATCTCCCTCTGTCCAGATCTCTGAGACTGGGTGGCCGTCCAAGGGAGATGAAGATGAAATTGGGGCAAGTCCTGAGAATGCAAGCAAGTACAATAGCAATTTGTTGAAGCTGGTGATGCAGAACAAGGGAACTCCTATGCGACCCAACACCCAGTTGGATGTCTACGTCTTCGCTCTGTTTAATGAAAATATGAAGCCAGGCCCAACTTCTGAGCGAAATTACGGACTCTTCAAGCCCGATGGCACCCCTGCGTATCAGTTAACTGGCATTAGCAGCAACACCAGCAGCGATGATGATCACAACAAGACAACTGGTGGCGGAGCTTCATCATCCAAGACGAATACCACTACTGGATCATCCCCACCGGATACTTCTTCCACTGGTTATTTATCTATATCTTCCGCTACTGTGGTAAGTTGGTCATCACTCTTTTGTGCATTTCAACTTTGGATTTTTTATCGGCTTTCTTTATTAAGGGTTAATGTTTTTACTAAATTACGCATCACACACACTCAGTCTCTCTTTCCTCTACAGAACCAATCAACATGTTGCATTGCATTTGCTATTGCACCAACTCTACTCCATTCCCATCCTTACTAGTCATTTTTTATTAATATTTTCTTTCCCTAAAAACATCAATAGCAAGTAATAATCAACCAAATTCAGATAATCTACGCGGGAAAATTCATGACTGCCCTCTCGGTTCCTTGTTTACTTCACAACTCCCCTTCCCTTGTACTGCACAAACTCTCCATTGTTGTATAGCTTAGTTATATTCTAAAAGTACAAATTCAAGGTTACCATATTTATGAAGTATTCTAAATGTTTATTTCATTCACTAACACAGTTCAACTAACATCACTTAAATAGTACAATATCGCATGAATAGCATAGATACCTTTAAAGAGAGACAGAGCCTTGATGTTTTTGCTACATGGCAATTCAAGTTTGGCTAGGTGATACTTCCAAGTCCTGTCAAAATTGGAGTTGTTATGAACCCTGTAGATCATCCTATAACTATAACTATTACTCCCTCCGTCCCAAATTATAAGTACCTTATTATTCCTTTTTTAGTTGTCCCAAATTATATGTCAATTTTCATATTTGAACACATATTAGCCTATACTACCCCTGCTTTGGAAATAGAGTAATTATTCTAATGAAAATAATGAGGCATTATAATTGGTATTAAATAGGGATAAATTTGTAAGTATAGTTAATAGATAAACAATAAATGATGTTTTCTTAATAAATAGAATATTCCAAAAGGTACTTATAATTTGGGACAGAGGGAGTATAAAAATCAGCAAAACATAATAAAATTGAACCAGAAGAGCAAATTCTTTCTTTTGTCCAGCTATATATAGGAAGAGTTAAACTGTGAATCACTTCCTATTTGGGAGATGTTGGCCTGGGTGTCATTTAAGTTGGCATCTACCGAGATGCATGCATTGAGATATTCATTAATTCTTTGACCAGTTTATTTTGAGAATTACTACTATACAGTACTACAGTAGTACCATACCCCAAGGTTTTAACTTGAAGGATTTTGTGGACATTTTTTATTAATACTATTTCTTAAAAAAAGCTACGTTGTAGGTAGAAGCATACTTGGTAGTGGACTCGTGCGTTCATTTCAAATTTATTGAAAATTAAAATAATACAAAACCGACAGATAGGGCTAAGGTTTTTTTCTTTGGAACGATTTTTGCACGCTTATTATTACTAATGAATGTTGTCGATGTAAAAAGAATATACAAGTAACTTTACTATAAACTTTTTTTGAGAATCATGTTAAGTTATTTGCTAGATCTCCCCCTGGTAAAAAAACGTTTCGACAGATTAGAAAAATTGATTTCACCCCTGGGCCCTGGCAAAAATAGATGATGAAAAAAAAGGTGTACAAAGGATGCATGTAAATTCATTTACTGGTATCTGACTGACATCATGGCTACAACCAAAAGTGAGAGTGACAGTTTTATGCTATTAATGCTTCCTTGTATTCTGAATCAGGACACAACGTGCTTTGGTGGACGTGGGTTTTACCTAAAGTTTGTGTTTATTGTGTATTTGAATTTGATTCAAATGCGCTGGTGAGGATGAAAGATCAAAAACAGAAAAGCTGATGTGCTTATAATGTGGTATATTTAAATTTAAGTGCCAAGGACCAAGGTGAGGTGGGACTAGAAGGAGCTGTATAGCTGAGGAGAAGGGGGACATTCTTTTTTGCTGTTGGGGTGCATAAAATTCCTTTCATTGGTACTGCAGAAAATATATAAGTATATATCGTATATGCAGAGATTATTTAGCTATATAAAGAGACTGATACTGCGGCTTAGGTATGGTAGACCCATTATCAATGGAATTTTATGACGTTATCTTTCAGGGTGTGTATGTGTTTTTTTTTTTTACAGCCCTTGGTTAGTTGGTGTAGACTTTTTCCTGGAGTACGTTCAATTTCTATTAACCTATGTTTGTGCTTTTCTTTTTTTTTGGTAAAGATACTTGATATTCAGATATTAAGTAAGCTTTCACCACATACATACACAATCCATAAACACATTTGAAACTTTGTTGTCATTTTAAAACTACAAATATTTTGCAAATTTAGGGTCTAATTGAATGGTGGAATGCTTGTATGAGGTTCAAACCTATTAACAATTTGAATTACAAAAGCCACAAACACAAAGGAAACAGGCACCAAACCTCTTGTGAACAGCAGCAATGTTGCAAGACAAGGTTAATCATCATTTTTCACAGTTATAATAAAATATTGAAATAATTATTGAATTGCAATGCATTATAAAGGTTTATGTGCCATGCAATCCTATTGCAAACAGCAAATGTAGCCGCTATTCATCAAGGGTGAGACTAGTGTTGATCTAGCAAAATATCAGAAAACCTAATCAAGGTTTTTGAGGGAATACAGTCATATCTGACTTTTGAGTACAACTCTGAGTCAAGATACACCTTTCAGGCAATTTTTTTTTATGGAGTTATAAAATGCTATCGCAACCCTCAACCGTAATCAGAAGTTGAGCAGAGTGCCAACAACGTAGATAACATGAAATGCCAAGGAAAAGAAAATAAACTATTTCTATTACTTGCATAGTAAACCTAGATGTACAAAAATTAATGTAGGTCATTAACCCATTTTTCCACTTTCCCTAATACCACCGAAATACACAGCAAAAAGTAACGGTAATGTCCCAAGCTCAAAGATATTCTCACTTGGTCTTGCTCATGTATCCAACCAACTGGCCAGGACACAAAGTGTGTATCACTGATATCATTAATCCGGTAGGCTGCATTAGCAAAGTAACCGATGCATCAAAACAATAAATAATGGACAAATTTGAGAAGCACTCAGGCCTCAACCACTAGACGAATGAACCTGAGATGATTCATCCACTCTTTTCTCTTGAACTCTTTGGTAAAACAACACATAAGCTGCTGATGTCTTGATCTCATCTTCATTGATAGAGGAAACATGACTGTCATCAAAATGGTACCACCTGTTTTCCTTGCTAAGCTGCATGCATAGTAAAGTAAATGATAAAACCCAACCATAAAATGACGCATTCTAAATGAGCAAAGGTCATAAATTCAAATTTGTAATAATATTTGGCTCAGCTTTCAAAAAGTGCATTGTCTTTTGTAAATAATTTATGACATGCTAATATGATATTATATGCAAAAATAAATAATTTTACCCAAGAAATAATTGTCAGAATTCAAAATAGCATCCTAAATTTTTTTTATGCAATATGAGCAGGTTCAGAATGATCTCTTACCTTTGCATAAGCCGAGTAATGGCCACCGCCAAGGCCGCCATAATGATTGCTGATGGCATACAGTTCGTATGTATGAGACCGAGCTGCAACATTGCTCTTTACATAATTTCTTAAATCCAGATTGTGAGTTGGGAAATTTACGAAGGTATCGAGTTTATTCTTCAGATATCGGCTATAAGAGAATCTCTTCAAATGAACAACAAGAATCTCAGGTAGCCTCCACAAGTCCAATTTCTTAGTGGCTTGCCTATGTTCTTTGCAGGTGGGACAATACCTGCATTAAAAGAGTAATTATGAGGATAATTCATAAGTATGGAACTGGATCAGATGTAACATTCAGAAGAAGAAAAGTAAACAAAGAAGAATAGACCTTACCACATGTCATCCGGACCTAAAGGCTCTTCCTTCAAGAATGCTTCCAAACATGAAAATAATGAAATTGCTTCCGACCGTATCTTCTTCGTTGTAGTCTTGTGAACCACAGGCAGATCCTCAAGGAAGCTTATATTATACATGCCATACTCTCTGTCAGACCAATCTAGTATAACTCTCATAAATTGGTCTTGTCGAAAGTGGAAATCATTTTCTATTGAACTGCAATGCATGCCCTTTTCATCAGTTAAAGAGAGAATAAAAGAGTCTATGCCATTAGACAACTGGTCAAGCTCCATCTTGTCCACAGATTGGTTTCTAAGTCTACACGCAGAATTCCCAGCGTTAAATAGTCCATCAATATCATTTTCCGAAGCAAATCCATCTTCCATGCTGGTATGAATGCAATTTGAGGGATGGCATACTTTTACTTTCAACAGCGGACTGAGAACCATCTGTACAGCATTTTGAACATCTTCACTTTTTTGTGCCGCTTCTGCTATAAAAGTGACCAATGGTGTTCCCAAACGCTTCCTGACACCACTGCTGAGAATAATTACATTCATGCATAAAATCCTCATGGTAACTAAGAGGCTATCTCATTGGCAAAAAAAATATTGACTGAAACAAATTTGTGACATGAACCTCGACGTACAAAATTACAATACAAACAATACTACCACCACACCCCCCCCCCCCCCCCCCCCCCCCAAAAAAAAGCACTAAATGGCAGTGATCCCATATCCCTTGACGACAATTTGAGTTGACGGATAAACCATCAGAGCATTCTATTTAAACATTTCTTAAATTTGTGGGTGCATTGCGTCAGACATCTAGGTACACAGGAAGAGCTACATTTTACAGGCGAGTTGCATAGAATTACAACACCTTAGTGGGAGAAAGTTAATTAACGCGGCAGTCCTACCATACCAAATGTGTTTTGGCTTTTACTCACTGTGTACTACCCAGAAGTGCCAGAATAGAGCAAGAGTATTTTTGCTGTATTTTGAGCTAAAGGCAAGATGTCAACCTGACACTAAAGTGGTGGCACAGAATCTATTTTAATCTTTGGGGAAATTGGAAAACCCTAAATTCTCTTCTTTCATTCTCAAAATCAATAAAACTTAACATAGGATTTTTTGTTTAAAATATGGAACTATAAATAGTACCTAATTACTACATAAAAAGATGACATAAAGTAGCGGGAATCCAAACACATGCTGTACAATTAAACAGGGCACCCACACCATGCGTACTAGTATCATTTCTAGTAATAAGACACCTTTTGGTGCATGATGTGTGATGTCATGGTGACAGCATCACATCATTAATATAATCGTTGTGAGACGTTATTTGACCTATCATTTATGTTCGACTAGACTTGCATGGAAGTAAATACCAAGTGGGCACCGTAAGCTTTACATTTAAGTATAACAAAAGAAGAACCTTACTTTTCCTTGCTTTCGTGAACTATCTCAAGCCTTGTAAATCCTTCCTGCTTCTTAGGAAGTCTATATGCTACAATGTGCTCTTCGTCCTTTATCGTAAATAGCTGTTCCAAAGGATTAACCAAGTATCTAAAAATTCCATGATCATAAACCTGGGATGCAAAACTGTATGTGAGTAAAAGATAATACAAGGAAAGGCTTTGTAAAGAGAAATTTAAGGGAATAATCAATAACTAACCTCTGCAAGTAACAACAATTCATCACTGTTTAAGCAACATGCAGTACCTAAGGCCTGGAAAAGATCTTTATATAAGCCATGCTTTGGCACTGTTACTGTGTATGGCATGGGGAGAGCATTTCCATCACCATAGAAGACAGTAATCGTCATAGACCGTGTTACGGTTGAAGGTAACGGCAGCGACAAGTACATGAAAGGATCGAATGTTACTGAAACTTTGCCGCAAACTGGGCAAACCAATGTCGATTTGTATTGACCCTGGTAATGCCACAAGCCACATCACTTCATTAAATAAAAAAAGAGTACATCCCACAATTCACATCCATGTCATTTTTGCTTTATTTTAGTTTTAGAATTAACATGCGTAGCTCCTAAATAAACAAACGTAGACACACCTAAACAAGAAAACAACAATAAATTTTGAGGATTATACACGACTGACATTTTTTCTAATGCTGCACAAAGAGTAAACCATCAGATTACTCTCTGAAATCAACGCTCAACACGATGAATATGAAGGGCAGACAATGAAGAAATATGAAAACACTAAACACAGACATCAAAAACTGGGAGTTACTGTGTACACAGATATATAGTTATTTATATCACACACAATGCAACAAGATGAATTAACAGGAAATGTCATGCACACTAGAAATTGATAGTGGTTTTTTAGAACAAGGATGTACATGTGAAGGGGCAGGATCCTGCCTTACATTAAAACAAATACACACAACCAGTCACCTATAGGGACCACTCACTTGGCAAACATCCACAATTACTGAATCATTTCGAGCCTTGTGAATTTCCCAGCATTCATCTGCAACTTCTTCATCAGGGCGACCAGTTGCATCCTTAATTTCTATATACGGCTTGAACTTGACCCGATTCAAATCTTCATGCAGCCCATCCAATAAAAAGGCAAGAAGTTCCTAAAGATGGTTAAATTCGTTATTTCTAAAACACAAAGCTAATAAAAAGTGCAAGCAAGAATATTAAAAGTAACAATGATATTATTGATAGCATAATATTCCATAAATCCAAAGTCTAAAGCTTAAAAATATACTAACAAGGGCACCAATAAAATCAAATCTCCAAGAGGAGCACTTTAATATTATTATTGGAATTAGTCTACAGGGATTGTGTTACTAACATGAGAATCATGCTGGTTATAACCACTGAATTGGGGAGCAAATCGAGCAAGCTTTGTTTTAAATTCACGTGGGGCAATCGGTGCACGCCCAGAAGACCATAATTTCCTCAGCAGCTCGCCAAAAGCAATTGCAAGCTCCCCCTTTGTAGCAGAAACAACAACAATTAAAAAATATTGAAGAAAAATACTAAATAGCTTGCACAAACAATGAATCATCAGATTCTATCTACAAAATAAATTGTCAGAGTAAAGTGTTAAGAAGAATAACAAGGGCCACATACCTGCATTCCTATAGGATTTTGCTTGTTGATTTCATCACTGTAGTCATGCAAGAAATACTCAACTAGAGAAGGTGTATGGACTAAACACTGAATAGAGCTGTTCATAAAGCATGTATTCCCCAAGTTCTGCAGTCCAGACAACCCTCCCCTATCTCCCTTTGCCATTTTGCTCAAATTATATCCATCCTCAGCACCTGTTAATGGCGAACCTAAAGTATTTCCTTCATAGAAATTAGAGATGTATCCTGACGAATAACCATTGGACTGGGTAGGGCCTCCTGCAATTGTAATAGACGACCTTGCAGGTTCAACTGGTACCAAAGCCAAACCATTTCCCGTTGAGTCCAATCCCAACCCAGAAGGCCATAAATGCTGTTCCACCTCCACTAGAATCTGTAAAAAAATAGGAACTCGTCAGGTGCTAGCTACACTTTGTAGGTTCTGAATATGCAAAAACCAAGAAATCAACGATTAACTGTGAAAAACATTAAAATATCTTAAAAAATAGAGCGAACGTGGCCTTATAATGTGACCTTAACAATTACGATAGTACAGTTACTTAGAGCATTTGTCGGAAAAGGAACACAAAAGAAGTGTTTGCACTCTGCATCTACTATGAGATCCTCACACTCTTCCACAACCAAATTTCAAGTTTTACTAATAACCTATCATGCTTTCAACCCTTACTTTTCAGCCGAAATTGGTTTTCCATCCAATGAAACACATTTGTCATATGTGCGTGTATATAGTTGGTTGCAACTGAGACAATATTAACATTGATATCAATATATCATGGTTGTTGCAATAACCACAGAAGTAAAGAACAAGACAGAAGTTCCCTCACTATAACATGTTCAAGCAAAACACAATAGAAGCACTTCTTGCTTCCTTGAAAATAGCTCATTTATAGATAATTCATGAAAAATTCAAGGAAGCACTTATTGCTTCCTTGTAAAGCAATATATCGGACAAATGGTCCTCAGGCCTATGAGCTTTATAAGAATTAAAGCTAAAACTGAGACATCAAACAACAATTCAGTATGTAACTGGCAATAATGGTAAAGCAGTGAATAGTTTCCGTTTATATGAATTAAAAAAAAAAATCAAACAAACAAGATATCTGGCAAATGGTCTTTGGAACCATGCATGGCAAGAAATGCTCTTGATTCTAATTAAAATGAAAATTAGTTTCCTACCATAAAAGACATAAACTTTACATCCTATTAAGATTTAAATGAAGCGAGAGATAAGTTATGCAGATTACATACATCCTGGTCCATCTGCAAATTCGCATCCTCAAGGTCTTGATCTGCAACGGCCAATACTGAACTTTTCTTCTTATTAAAGTAGTCCCAAATGCGAAACTGGAGATCAAATATAAAAGGCGTCCTGATTTTGCAATATTACCAAAAACAAGAATAACAATACTTAACCCCCAAATTCATACCTTTTCCTCATCTAGCTTAAGAAGCACGCTGACCTGATTGTAAAGATCACGTACAGTTGCCTACATGGCAATATATCAAATGTTTCATAAAACGTACACAATACATGTTGAGCATGACAGAAGCACACAGAAAAAAAAAATACTATATAGTTAAGCTAAATATGTAAAATACATATAACGAATCTAAACACACAAAAGACTTGTTAGCCTCTTCACAATAAACTCTTACACATATATAGGTCTGAAGAAGCTGAGCATTTGGAAATTTAAATAATACAAAATAATTTATGAGTCGTGGTGGAAAAATGGACTAGGGAGAGCAGTTACCTTTTTACTTATCCGGATAGCATATTGTTTGTCGTCTCTAGCATCAATTAGTTGAAGGCAAAGAGGGTATACTTCTACAAGCAAAGTCTTGTTAGCAACGCCTTGTGAAATCATTTTTCTGGGCAATGCAGGCCCACCTTTGTACCTGCAAACAATTTAATGAGAAGATATGTCTGAGCATTACGAATAAGGTTCCAACTGAAGAAATAATAGATCCTATCAGATTTCCAAATTCAACATTCAATATACACAACAAGATACAGCATCAACATTGTTATACATATCAGCTACAGTGCTTCAAACCAACAAATTAAATCAGTAACAAGACCAATTTTTACCTTTTAAAGCCGAACCTAGTACACCAGTCTTAATACCTATTTACTGGAAATGAATTAGAATTAGTTATAATTATATTTGCACCATTTTGAATATCATATGCAGTTTATTTTTTTATTATTAAGGCTTAGCCCTCAACTGCCTTTGGGGTTTGCTCGAAGCCCTAAACGTTGTTCCTTGTAGTTGTTCCTACGTTAAATTTTCCTTCACGTTCCAAGAATCCAAGGAATTTTTACTTTTTCCAAAGAGACTAAATAAGGTTTTTCCTATAACATGGATCATACTCCACCAGCACACACACCTTACCATTATAAGAACGTGTGGAAGGAGACTGATCACTATTAGCCACTTACTGCAATTTAGAAGATGATTTGTTCATATAATCATATCTAATTAAGTCCTTCTTTAGTGAGCAATGCCCAATGCATCCATCCACCATTCCAGTTAATTAACTAATAGTAAGATTTGTTCGATGAAAACAAATTTAACCTGAGCACGTGTAAACCATCATGCAAAAGAAAAGACAAGCAAAAAGATACAGCATTATTGCTCAAGGTCTAAAAAGGAGGAAAAGGTGTGGGTGGGTGTGGGGGAGGGGGGTATTTAAAAAGAATCAATATCCAAACAACCATATATCTCACAACTTAAGAAATAATAGGTTATGTAAAATGACCATCCTAAACATAAATGACTATATAAGATATAAATGGACATGAGTTGGAGAGACAAACATATGTCAACCTTTACATAAATGACCATATAGATGAGTATTACCAATCATAAAGTATCTTCCAAACATCTTGAGAAACTAACACATAGTCATGCCCTTCTTGCAGTGTTTTTAAGAGCTCCAAATCATCTCCGTAACTGTCACTTCCACCAATAACTAGATGATGATTATCAATCTGCCCAGGTCTACACACTGTAGAAACAGTAGAATTCTCATCAGAATCTTGCCCAGTGTATCTCAGCCACTCCATATACCATCTGCAAACATGCAGAAATGCTCAATACCCATGCGAAGAGGTCCAGAAGCAAGGAAATGGTAGAAACAACAACTACCCAAGCATAATAGAAATTGATGATGCCAAGCAAACTACAATAAGACTCTTAAGCACCAAGGACTTCCACTCCAAACTAAATGTAAACAGCGGAGATAATGTACCCAAAGATTAGTGCGAACATACGTCGTAACCAGGAAACACGATACATAGACAGAACCTATGCATGAATACAATTTATAGCTTCTATCTGAAAGAAGGACCAGTCGTAGACTGTCAGATCATTATCTCAAGCTTCGTACAAAGAGAGTGCAAAGAGTATGAATAAAAAATGTGATGAATGCTGATTCCAAAGAATATGGTTTTAGAAGAATCAAGTTTGGTATTCAGAAAGGACTTGCACCACAATTTATAGTGCGCTTTTCCTCCACCTTTGTATAAATCCTTAATTGTTATCAATAAGATATCGGGTTTTTATTAAGGCAATTGGTTATGATCACTTTGCTTTAGAGGGAGGAATTGAGCGAAACTAGCCAAAACCATCATTTTGCTCTAGTAACTAGGGTGGAAATCAATTGTTGAAGGTCGCTTTATTACATAAATAATATTGGTTCAGCTCTTTGAGAATCACTGAATATTTAAAGATACTTGGTTCTTACTGCAATGAAAAACAGAAACCCCTATTGTGTGTATATATATATATTTAAGCTATAGAATCATGTCTCTAAAGCAAGAACAAAATTGAAGTATTTATTTGGAAAAGTAGATTAACTAAATTGGGTGAGAGAATGATCAGTAATGACAGTGTTAACAAATCAAATACAATATTTTATTTTATTTTTCTTAAATGGAAAATTGGTAGGATAAAAGATTTATTGGTTGGGGTATGGCGAGGCAAGTATAATGAGGTAAATGATTAAAAATAGTAGTAAAATTTTGTAGTGAGTAACTATCGTTTATGGATTTAGTTGCAAAAAGAAGTTTAACTTATAAGGTATAAGCAAGCAAGTTGGGGGGTGGGGTTTGTGATGGGTTGTGTTGTTGCATTAAACACATGGTTAATAATGGTAATAATCCATTGTTAAAATGCATGCTAAGAGCTAGTAGAAGAGAGAGATTGTTGGTAATAAACTCACAGAACTAAGAGAGAGAGATAGCAAGTTGTTGGATGCATTCAATCAATAACGAGAAACACGAAACATGGAATAAGAATGTAAAATTAAAAAAAAAAAATAAATAAATAAAAATAGAAAGTAAAGAAGAAGTTAGGGAAAAGGGTGTATGATATGATACCTATTGGATAGAAGGTAGAACAAGTCCCCTGGTTTGGCGTTGGATCCGGAAACGTGAATCAAATCGTTAATGATTTGTTTTTCTTGGTCTGGAGTGAAGGAGGAGGAAGTAGTAGTAGTAGTAGTAGTAGTAAGAGCAACGTCATTATCCATCATCAACGATAACAATTCCTCTTCCACTTCCTCCTCCTCGTGAGAAGATCCCAGAGTCACAGAAGTAGTAGGAATCATCGTCATTGATTAATTAATAATAAAATAAATCGATTAATTATCGATTGGATGAATGAATGAATGAATACCAAACCAACAAAATGGGAGAAGAAGAAGAATCTATTGACCTCCGTAAATTCCTAATAAAAAGAATCAATCAATTAGAATTTAGAATCAATCAATCAAGTAGTAGTAGTAATAGTAGATATTAGAAATTGAATCGGAGTAGAGAATAGTTACGTTGGATTAGGGTTTTGACAACAAACAAACCTAGATTACAGCAGAAAAAGCAGCAGCAGCAGCTATTCAATTCGATTCCGATTCCGATACCGATTCAATCTCGGCGGAAACCGAGAGAGAAAAGGATAGAAAACTACAACAAGACACGATGCGACGCAATACTAGTATGAGTTCTACTCCTACTTTTTTTTTTTTAGTAAGAAAAACAAAAACAAAAACAAAAACAAAAACAAAGAAAGAAGAAGAGTTTTAATTGTTTGTTAAACGCTTCTTCTTCTTTCTTCTTCTTCTTCTTGTTTGTTACAATTTCCAAATCTACCCCACCGTCTTAAAAATTACTACAGTAGTTACAATACAGTACTTTTTTCTTTCTTTCTTTGTGTCGAATTGTCCACAACGGACCTTACTTAACCTTCCTCTTCTTCTACGTACGACATCAAGCTTGTATTTGGAACAACATCCCTGCTTATTGCTTACCAATATTTGCTTATTATTCCCTCCCCCTCCCCTCCGTAATAATTTATGCAGACTAGTACCTTGTATATCACTTGAGAATATCTCTACTACTACTACTACAGGAGCGTGCAAAAATAAAATACAAAACACTATTTAGCTTCTTTTCCTTAAAAAACATATACTACGGAGTACTACACCTACCTACCTATCTACTAGTATACATACATTACATTCAACAATGTGTGCTTGTCTGTCTCTACTCTCTATCATCCCCCATGTTTCAAATGCTTGTGCTTCACAAACAACAAAAACAAATTAAATACAGTACACAAGAAAAATTTACACTAATGTTACACCTCCCAACCCACCAACAAACAACTCAATATACACTCCACTCCACCTGCTAACCAAAAATAACAAACTACACCGATCCTGCTTCATCCGAACTACTCGATGAAGAAGCTTCACTTCCAACTGCTCGACTTCTACCTCCTTGACTATCCTCACTCAACAGACCGCCATTATCACTTGAATGAGAATACGTTGGCCCCACAATATCATCACCACTAACACAATTTGCTTTCTGCCTATTCCTCACATCTCTTATGCCTCTTCCTTGCAACGCCAATCGTCTGCGCTTTCGGGCCTTCCTCTTGCCTTTGGGGAAGTCCTCCCGGTGTGCCTCAACTTTTTTACCTGCCAACACCTTTGTGCCTCTGCCTTTACCATATCCATTCTCCTCTGGGTTATCTTGAGGTGCCTCACTTTCAGGCTTGCGTTTTTTCCTTCCAGCACTGGTCTGAAATACAAAAACTCCATTCAACATCTTTCTCTTAAAAAAATGTGCAGTCAAAACAAATCTTATAGCATAATATTCTTAGAGAACCAACATTATCATTTCGTCAGTAATATTATAAATTTTAACACGCATGGCTCTTTCCTAAATTGCATAACATTGATTTATAATAGTTGTTTGGAGTTGGCTGAACAAATTCCATGCAAACTATTTGATCAGTAATTAGCTTTTCTAAAATCCCTCCAAAGTTCACATACTAAAAAACAATTCCTTACTCTTGTCAGTTGTCACCATTTGAAAATCATCCAGGTTAAAGGTGAAAGACTTCACTCTACTAATTCCACGAATTCCTATTCTCCCTAGCTTCATCTCTCACTCACTTAAGTTTTCAACATTGTCATTTTTAAACAAATATACACATAAAAAATATGGGAATATTTACTATAACATTCGGCAAATACTACAACATACCACAATCCCTGAATCCTAAATTAAATATAGTCTTACTAATAGTTTTGATTGAAATGCATCAAACATTGTACAACACAATCCAACTAAAGGAGAGTCTCTCCCCTAGGTGGCACTCTCAGGTCTCATTGTTGTCAAATTAGCTTTAGCAGAAATTCACTAATATAACCAAATATTTTAAATCATGTACTCTATGTCAGTAATATTTTAAACCTTCTACAGGATCTCCTCTAAGATCTACATATCGATTTCATTACTTACCTTAGGACCACGATCAACCAGCTGAGCCCATTCGTTCCTGTTACGCAAGCAATCAAGAACAGCCTGTGAGTGACTTGAATATGCATACCGCTCTCCATTGTGCTTCCTCAAGTTATTCCAGTGCTGCAACAGAGATAAACATCAAACCAAAAAAGAAAAAGAAATAAAAAAAAAGAAGCAAAGTAAACTATAAACTTGTATTCCCTAAAAATAACTGCACACATACCGGAAGAACAGCATTGCACAGTTCTTCATATGTCATGCGCCTGCCTTTGCTCATTATCTCATCAAGGAGGCCTGTACATCACGTTTAGAAATTATAATCATGACTAGATAAAGAAGACAACAATGGAATTGTAAGAATTTGTATTAACATGGCATTTACTCCAATAAAAAAACATGACATTCACTGCAAAATAGCTGTTAGACTATTACCCGGTAAAGTACGAGTGGCAGGACCAGCAATTCCACCTGGACCATGATCATCATCATCAGAAGTAACCCTTGGTGAGTTACGCAAGGATGAACAAATCTGATTAGTAACTTCATTGGTGATGGAGGCAAGAGATGCATTCAATTCAGCATACTCTCCCACTCCACGTGGTTCACCATGCGCTTCCTTCTTAGTACAACCTTCCAGCGTAATAATTTGATCTTGGACCTGGTGGTCAGGGGATGATAGCACCCTGTCTATCTTCTTTATTTCATCATTAAGCTCATGAAAATTACGAGAGCCATCTTTTGGTGCCTCTTCTTTGCTTTTCCTCCTTGAAACCTATTATCAAATGGACAGACCTATTGAATACCCACAGCATTGTTGAAAAACTAAAAAAATTAAACCTACAATGTCTGCAAATTCATCTGCAAGTAATGTATGAAATCAAAAGGTACAGCAATGGAACAACTAACCGAAATAAGGTCCTTCCCACCAGAACTGGATGTCCGCTTAATAAGCATGCTTGTAGCTGTTGAAGAAGCTGACTGAGGAATGCTACCTGCATGGCGCACACGTGGAACTCGAGGAACTCGAGGAGAACTGTTAAGTTCCTGATGCAACAGCAATGCAAGCTGCCAAAAAGGAAGAAAACAATTGATAAACATTGTTGATTAAAAAGATCGGCATGAAAAATAACAATTCTGTTCTCACCTCTTCATCGCTTAATGTTAAGGAGGAATTAACAGGCGCGGGAGGATGCATTGAAGATGAATGAGTCCCCTTAGACTGATTTGGACCTGACTGATTGATCCTTTCACCTTTCTCTGGGAGGCCCGAAACCGTAGTCCTGTTTTGTACACGTGAAACACTTTGTGGCTGCAATGTGCTAGTAGACTCAACAGAGCCCGGAGAAACTATCACATTATGAGCCACTGGTGCTCTAGAAGACGAATACAGCACTGAGTCCTGTGAATCTGACGAAGTGCGTTTAGAAGTAGAAGCATGAGATATTCTGCTCATATGTGATGATTTTGATGCAGAAGCTGCAGAGGGTTTTATATGCTCTCTAGGTGTTTTTCTTGGTTCCTCATATCTACAATCATCCTTTATTGTATCAGTTTCTGTATGATCTTTCTTAACATCAGCATTCACCTTTACTCGTTTAGAAAAATGGATAGGCCTCAGAGTACTTGGAGATGCAGGCCTACCTGGAGGCTTACTGCTTCCTGAGACTTCTGATTGGGAGATTGCCACAGTTGATGACGACGACTTTCCATACCCTAGAACCATTTTACGCTGAGTGAGTGGCGATGGGGGCTTAGAATTTATACCACCTGTTTTTGAAGGTTCTTCAACATTTTTTAGACCCTTGGGTTCAGAAGAACTTTCCTGCACCGAAATGGTCCCAGCTAAGCCTATCACTTCTTTGTTTCGACAAGGTTCGCCAGATATGGGAATCGTACCTTCAATAATGTTAATCTTTTCAGAATAGTTGAATGCTTTTGACTCCACAATGGCATCTTCATCGGATGGAAATTTGCTTGTGTGTATCTCGTGAACTTGAAGATTTTCAAATGTGTGTTCAGAAACAGAGATTTTTGGATTTTGATCCGAGGGCTTGGTGCTATCCATCTTGACATCAATAATTAAAGATGGCAGACAATTGGAATTTTCTTTGGGTTGGTTGTCAGGTCTCAAAGAGCTCGGTGACGTGCATTCATTGGAATCTTGAAGAACTCGACTGTCCTGCACTTCAGTGACAACCTTTCTTAAGTCTCCAACAGGGAACTTCAACTTAGGTGAGAACGATGCCGCAGTGGAAGCATTCCCATTAAAGTTTCCTGGATCACATGTCCCGTCATTAAGATCATCCAAACCATCAACAGACCTGCTCTGATCCTGCATTGACATGAAATAGTTTGTTTCAAAAACATAATTGATGATCAAACAACAACTGAGAAGTGCACTGAGGTGTCAATGGAGATGCCGATGGGAGGTTGTCAGTAGGAAACTAAAATGATACCAGATATAAAAATGCATTGAGGTGTCTATGGAGTGCTGTTAATTAATCAAGTACAGTACATATCTTATTCCGAGAGAGTATCAACCATCTGCCATAATTTCACTCAACAAAAGGTAGATATTGCAAATGAACAGGATACAAATGGCCATTGATCGAACTCCCAAGTCACCCTCAGGTGACTTGTATTCAGATTACCATATCCACATGAAACAAACAAAAGGAAAACCCAGCCGATTATTCACTTATTCTCATAATCTTAAGAACGGAAATTCTATAAAAAGGCGTACCCCGTTCAAGCATGGGTAGAAAATCTCCATATGTCACAATTAATATCACTGTTGATTGGTAACAAATAAAATAAAATAGATATTAATATTCAAGAAAAAAAACACTTATAGACATCTTCTCCAAAAAAAATTAAAATTCCTCTTTTATGAACTATATTTCTTGTACTTTTACTTTAATTTTCCCACCCATTACAAGTTATAGCTTCATCATATGTTTGCCTATAAGAAAAATCATGTAACTCTCTAATGGAAACTCAAAAACCTTGCTCCTAAAATGCACTTTGGATGCTTTAGAATAATGGACTGGTTAAATACTCTTTATTTTTCATCCTGTGTTTGTATGTGGTGAATTTAGTCTTTGCTTGAAGTAAGATAAATTTAAAAAACAGGAGTGAAGTATCATTTGTTGCAAAAATTTGAATGGCTTTTTGATTTTCTGTTAAAATTGATACCAAGAAATCCCTTTTGAAGATTATTTTTATTTTAGTTTGTATACAAAGAAACAACGGGCATAAGAAGAAGATGAACTCCCTCTCTCTCTTTTATATTCACTCTCCCTTTCTATATCTTTCTTATCCAATAAGAATGAATCCTCTTAGGGGAGTACTCCGTTGCACACCACTGTGGTACGTCATTTACCAACCCAACACATATTAACCCTACCACTGACAACCTCAAAATGCAACTCTACTAATCAACACAGACTCGTACTTTGAAAAATAAATAAAATAAATTTGAATCAGCGGTTCAAAACCAACAAGTGCATTTTATTACACTCTGTGATTCAAACAGATCATTTTATAATCTGTTTTTGACAACCAAACATGTCAGGAAATAGAATGTGCACAGAAAAACAAAATAAATCAAGGCATACCTCGTGTTTCTTTATGGTGCTAATACCATCAGGCCCTAACAACGCCACTTCAACTGCAACAGTTTCTGAAGAGCTCCCAGTCCTTGTTGGAGCTTGATGGCCATTTTCAGATTTTACCACTATTTCAATAAGAGAAGAATTCCGCCACGATTCCTTGGAGATGTCCTCTGCATGATATATTTTAGTTGCTAAGTTATCCTTGGGTTTCAGCTTCTTTGAGAAGTCCTCAGCATGGTGGAACTTAGGCAACAATTTATCCTTAGATCTTCCCTTCTTGGGATCATTAACCTCCACACTTACCTTGGGCTTCACATTCCTGGTGGAGTCTTCAGTATTAGATGTTGCATTATCCCTGGGTTTTGCCTTCTTCAATAAATCCCCTGCTTTGTGAACATCAGCTGCTAAACTATCCTTGGGTTTTACTTTGGTAAAGTAATCCTCAGTACAAGGAACATAGGCCGCTGATTTGTCATTGGTCCTATTATTTTTCATATCACTACAACCACTTGGGTCAGGATCAAAGAGTGTGGTTTTGTGTTCATTCCTAGAATCATGAAAATCAGTCTCAACAAGCTTGGATTCTCTAATCTTGCAGGACTGTACTTGTTGTGCACCAATAGCTGCAGAAGAAACTGTTAAATGAAACACATATAACAGCATAGGTCAGAAAGTTGGGTAATATTGTATTTTATTGAGGAAATGATACATGCATAAAGAAAGACGTACCTCTTTTTTTACCATGTAACTCTTTGGTAGCACTTCTGGCCTTTTTCCTGGCAGTGAGATCTTGGGATCTTATTCTGTCCTTGTTTCGCTTTCCAGAATGAAGGCCAAAAGGTCGAAGATACCCAAGATTTTTGGCTTCTTTGTTGGACGGTTTGGGGTCACCTCTGAAACCAACCAACATCTCCAATGGACTAGCTGATACAATCTGTTTGGAGAGGGAGAAGAGAGCATCGGCCCCTCTGTCAATGGGGTTGTCATCACTTTCCTCGTCAATCCTTGGAAAAGAATCGTGTTTTTTAGCATCCCAGCAAGGGAAGTCTCTGTACTGGAAATTGAACTTTTTGGGAACATAACCAGAGCACTTCCATAGGTGGGAAGTGAAAACAGAGGAGGATAAACCTTGAAAGAGAGTAGGGTCACCTCCAGGAACACCCTGAACATGGACCCTCTCCTCAAGGGGAATATCTGACCAAAGCCTAAAAGAAGAGGGAGGTGGTGGTGGTGGTGGTGGTAGTGGTGGCGGTGGATAAGAAGAAGAAGGAGAAGGAAGAGGAAGAGGAGGAGTTTTGGTAGGAAGCTCAACAAGCAATTGAGCAACCTCAGTCTCCTTGCTGTTATGAGTGAGGGTGAGGGTGTTGGTGTTGGAGTTGTTCTTCTTTTTGCATTTGTCACAAGCAAAAGAAGTATCTCCCTTGACAAAACGAGAACAACGAGTGTGAACCCAAACACCACACTCGTCACAGTTAACCATCTCCTCACCATCGTCAAAATTGACACCACAAAGGCAGTCAACAGTCCAAGAACCATCCCCCCAATCATCAGGTTGGTAGTGATGATGGTGCTCGTTGATTGGCAACCGGTGGTGGTGTGAACGACTTTTCATGACCTAATTTTTTTTTTTTTAAGAATTAAGATACCTAGTAGTTTAGGGTTAACCACAAAGCACAAACAACCCTAAATCTCTCTCTCTCTCTCTCTATATATATATATATATATCTATATGTGATGTAATTTGGTATGGTGTTTTGTATCAAAAAGGGGGATAAGGGAAGCAGCAGCAATAATAATAATAATAATATCAATAGAGAGAGAAAGAAAGAAACAGAGGAATCTCGTGTTTTGTAATAAGAAGAAGATGGATTACCTCTCAAATTTCTTAAAATTCGTTAGAGATACAAGTCGATCGCGCCGGCCGGAGAGATTTAAGAAGAGAGAGAGAGAGTCGCTATTCCACTAATGTTTCTTTCTGATTTTTTTTTTTTTTTTTTCTATCGCCGGTGAAAGAGATGGAAGAGAGAAACAAACAAATAAGTAGTACTCCAGTAAAAGTTAATTAATAAAACCACAAGGGTTATACTTTATAGTTTATATAATAGTATAAAATAGACGACTTAAATACAAGGGTACGTATATACTACTAAATAAAATATATACGGACCACCCAATACTGTACACCGTACTTAGAGCAATCCCAATCCCAATCCCAATCCCAATCCCAATCCCAATCCCAATCCCAATCCCTGCCCTCCACATAGGTGCCACATAAGCAACACCACCTTCAAAATCATTCTCTCCATGGCAGTTAAAACCTCCTGTGAAGTGATGTCAATGGGAAAATTTGAAAATGTCAGTTTACAAAAATTAAATGGTTTATAAGACGGAACTTTGAGTTCCGGTTACCAAATTTTATAAGTGTTATAAGACGGAACTTCGAGTTCCTGAAAAGTTAGTCTATAAGTAATGTAGAACTTAGAAGAAAGAGATAAGAATCTCTCAAAGAAGATGAGAAGATAGGGTTAGGAACCTAGACGAACATGAAGCTTGGAATCCACCAAGTAAAAAGAAGGAAAAGATGAATAATTTAGCAAGAAAACAAGGATAACTCAAGAAGCAATTCTTCAATTCAATTCAATAATAATCAACCTCTAACTATTACAATAATCTAGAGCTTTTTTTATAAAGCAAGAAGTTTGTTTAACAAGTAAAGGACTTTTAAATTAAACGACTTCTAAAAACATAATGATTCCTAATATAATATACTTAGACCTAAAACAATATATTCTAGAACCTAATTCATACTTAGAATTAAAATAGTAACTTCTAACATGTCCTACATCAGTCTCCTCTTCTTTAAAATAACTCGCCCTCGAGTTATGCATTGGAATCACAAGGGAGTCGCTTCCTAAAGACGAGAGTATAATACTTCCATGATCCTCCCATTTCTTCTTTTGGCTTCGAGAAGGGAAATAAATCCAAGGATAGCATATTAATTTGAAGTGTGTGTCGCCAAACAAAGCTTTAACATTCTCTTTGTAAATGGATATCGAACAAAAACACTCAAAAAGGTCTTCATAAGAAGGAAAGGTAGAACATGCAATAAACTCCTCTTCTTTAAATAAGTCGACTAGGTTAAAATCAACATTCTCCTCTTGAGAAAAAGTCGAAATTGGTTGGATGGTGGAGGGAACCATAGGTGTAGAGGGAAAAGAGATGATGGTGGCTGGAATATTGGATGTAAATACGGGGATCTCTTCATCTATATTGTCTTTACCTTGAAGAAATTGAGAAATTTGGCGGGTGAGTTGATCAATAGAATCTTTCAATGAATCATGCGAAGTTTTCAACTCTGTTTTCATGGTAGCTTGCATCAAAGTCTGACTTTCTTTAAGGGAATTGATGGCTGCATCAAAATCTTTCCTTGAAACAAAATCTTGTTGATTAGGTGCCATTGGATCTTAAGAAAAGTGTTGTTGCAGAGAAAAAAAAACTGATTCAACACCTTGTAGTAAAACGTGTGTATCTCCCTGCTCAGAATTCCGAATTGCAAACCGTTGATTGGGTTAGAAAGAATACTCACAGATCTTTCCAACAAGCTATAGCACGTACACTGGTTCAAAGTATTCTGTCTTGGACAAGCCTGCAAATATGACGAATTTCCTGAATCTGGATGGACGAAAACTGCTTGAACGGAAGGTGACGACGGACCGCTTTCTAGATAAGGATCTAGAAAGTGAGGCTCTTGATACCACTTAATGTAGAACTTAGAAGAAAGAGATAAAAGTCTCTCAAAGAAGATGAGAAGATAGGGTTAGGAACCTAGACGAACGTGAAGCTTGGAATCCACCAAGTAAAAAGAAGGAAAAGATGAATAATCTAGCAAGAAAACAAGGATAACTCAAGAAGCAATTCTTCTATTCAATTCAATAATAATCAACTTCTAACTATTACAATAATCTAGAGTTTTTTTTATAAAGCAAGAAGTTTGTTTAACAAATAAAGGACTTCTAAATTAAACGACTTCTAAAAACATAATGATTCCTAATATAATATACTTAGACCTAAAACAATATATTCTAGAACCTATTTCATACTTAGAATTAAAATAGTAACTTCTAACATGTCCTACATCAATAAGACGGAACTTCAAGTTCCATATAAGATATAAAGTGTATAAGACGGAACTGTGTGTTCCGAAAAAATGTTAAACCAGAACACGGTGTTCCGTCTTATGCAATTAACATATAAAGTGTATAAGACGGAACTGTGTGTTCCAAAAAAGTGTTAAACCGGAACACGGTGTTCCGTCTTATGCAATTAACATGGCATTTTGGATGGCACTCTACTCCCCTCTCAAATGTCATTGGAACTTCAATCCACCGTTGAATGTTTGACCCACCATTCCAATGGCGAAGGAATTTTAGCTGAGAGGGCATTTCATACTACCGCCCTTCTCAAATGCCCTCCCATTGGGATTGCTTTTAAAAACTGGGTGAGATTACATTTACACGACAACATCCACCGACCAGAAACAACCCAATTACACATCGGGTGAAACTTACGCACCGGGTTACAAAGAAGGAAGGGCTTCATTAGACTGTCTGTATTATTTATATTTGGTTAATTTATGTTTTAGTTATTTTTGTGTTTTGATTTTGATTTTAGAAATTTGTGCTTAGTGGGAGAGTGGATAAAAAGTGTAGAGATTTTTGGTTTACTAGAAAATAAAGAAGAAATATAGAGAAAAACAAAAATTAGTTATAAAACTATTAAAGTAACCAATTATATTTTTATTTTTTATTTTTTTAAAAAAAAATAAAAAAAGTTTGTGAGAGCTTGGAAATCATTTAAGATGCTAACTAGTAGAGAGAATGTAGAACCGCATGGGTCTAGCTATTATATACATACTGTATATAGATAATAGATTAATTTTGTGAAGAAATTTTATTTAGAAACTTCAAAACTACACAAAAGTTGAGAAAATTATTCAACATTAACACTACAACAATTATTAATTTATCATTATAAATAATTTTTATTATTTATTTATTTATTTATTTTATATTCCCAATTTTATACTTGAAATATTTAACAATTATATTCAACCGACATTCTTTGAGTGGGAGTAAAAACATTGTATGTCCGTCCACTCCAAATTAACAGTAATCTAAAAAAATTTAAACTTAAGAAGATCAAACAAGTTGGGGGGAAAATTGGATGGTTGGAGAAGTAAACTTTTGATAAATGGGGGGAAAATCATCCTAATGAAGCATGTACTTCAAAAAGCATGCCAGTATATCTTATGTCAGTCTACTTAGTTCCTAAGAGGATATTGAAAAGTTTAGAAACTCTTTTCGCTAGTTTTCTTTGGGAGCTAAAGATGAGAAGAGGAAAAGGAAATGGATTGTTTGGGACAAGATAACCAGACCTATAGCAGCAGGGGGCTGGGTATCAGACCCTTAAAGGTGGTTATTAGATCCTTCGGGATGAAGGTCGCATGGAACCTACTCACCTCCAATTCACTCTAGGCAGAGTTCATAAAGAAGAAGTACATACATGGGAAAGTGGTTCAAACTATTGCTCTAAATGCCATTGCATCTAAAACTTGGAGAGACTGTTGGAACAACATCTAGGAACTGATAAACAGCTCCATCTGGGAGTTTGAACTTAGTCATTTAGCCTAGCACATGAAAATTGGAGAATGACTTGTTGTCTTGCACCAAATGAAGTTTTAATTCATTGCACTCAGGTAACCCTATATGAAGCTAACTTGGTGAACTTCAATCTCCCCTTCCTAAGCCATGATTTACAACAAGCTCTCAAGGAGGTGTACAACCAACACAAGACTGATGCTCAAGAAGATACCAGAATTTGGCCCTACTCACCTGATGGAAAATTCTCTGTGAAGTCCTATGTGCAACTAGAACAAGCTGGTCTTGCCAACCGTTTTTTTTTTTTTTTTTTTTTTCAAGAGAATCTGGTTAAACTTCATCCCTACCAAGTTCACCTTCTTCAATTGGAAACTCATGTATAGAGTTGTCTCTGTAGATGAGGCAATTGCTAGATGCCATATTTACATGGTCTCTAAATGCAGTTGTTGTCTAGCATCCAGTGAGGAAACTAACTCTTATCTTTTCCTAACTACTGAGTTAGCAAGACCTATTTGGATGCATTTCAACAGTGTGTTTGACATGTGCTTTCCCAAGTTTTGTACACTCAGATTGCTTCTAGCAACTTGGTTTAAAGTGGGGAGGTCAGGTTTCATGGAGAATCTGTGCTTTACTATGACTCCACTACTAATACTTTAGGAAATTTGGAAGGAAAGGCGTGCAAGGAGATTAGATGAGAAGCATCTTTTGAGTCCTCACCAAAGTAAGCTCATAGTTCTCAAAGTCACATATTTGATACTCAAGCTATGCCAAAACTTCATTCCCAAATGCAGATGATCTAGTCCTAAGTTTGAAGATATAGCTAAACATCTAGGAGTTAGTCCCCAAAATCCAGTCCTGTGTCCCCCAATGGTGGTGTACTTGATGAATCCACCTCAAGACTATGTGGCCTTAAACACTGATGGATCGGAGCTTTTAAGGATGGCCTTGCAACTGGTAGAGGGGTTATCAAGGATACATATGGTAATCACATCTCAAACTTTTTCTTCTACTATGGGCATGCCACTAATAACCTGGCTGAGACAAGGGCTATCCTGGATGGTATATACACATATGATACACTTGGGTATACCATAATTCATTTGTAGATTGATTCTATGATGACCCAATGTGGTACAATAAGGCTACATTTGTTCTTTGGCATCTCAAAGGTGGGTTGATACAAATCTAGAACATGGCATCAAATTATTTATAAGGATCAGATGACAATAGCTTGGCAGATTATTTATCCAAACAAAGTATGTCCTAAAAATGCAGATGAGCCATCAATCTAAATGAAGACACATCCTTCAAACACATTATTACAGGAGACTCAAATGGAATTCTTTATATTAGACATGCCAGATAAAGCTACAAACAGATATATTCTATCAAGGAAGCTTCAACAAGAAAGTAAATATACTTACAGACTCTCAAAGTTTTGGTTTCTTAGCCTTTCTCTTCAGCTTTTCATCGCTCTTAGAGTCACTTGGCCTTGCATCTTCGATGGTATCCACATTGTCATCCAGGGGCGGATGATAGAGTGGGCTTAGAGGGCTTAAGCCCGGGATGATTGATATAGCAGGGGCGAGTATATTTAGGGATTTTCAAGAATATATTCTCTCCTAATATTCTAACTAACTGAATCAACAGCAAATCCTTGATATTAGAAAATATCTTAGTCTCTTAGATATGCGTTAGATATTTGCTAAAAATGAAAGAAAAGAAAGATACGGGATTGAATGTTCTTTTTTTTTTTTTTTTATTTAGTTTTTCTTTTGGAAAAAAACAAAAAAAAAAAAGCAAAGCTTCTATACTACTTACTGCTGGTCGGCTGCTCCTAGATTGTTATTTTTTCCTACTTTTTCAATTATAACTAAAGATTATCTACAAATTTCAATTTTCTAAGGTAATTTCTTATCAATCCCTTTTTTTTTATTGTATTTGTATAATTGTATTTATAAATTAAGATGATTGTAGGTTTTTATATTAATTTTTTTTAATTGTTCTAACTTGTGTTATTTATTCATAGTGAATTTCAAAAAGTTCTTTTTAATTTGATTTTTGGCTAATAATCCTGGTCTATTAATAACAAAACGGATTCTTCCGGTGTATAAAAAAAAATTCCAATGGCTTTTGTTGCTATGACCTTCCCAACCGCTATTTTTTTCCAGGCATTTAACCCCGAATAAGAAAGTTATTGATACTCTACTAATCAACAAAACAAATAAATAAAGTTGAGTATAATATAAAGTATTACCATGCTTGATGGTTTGACCCTTGAACAATTCATTTGCACGAGTAAGAAACCGATGTGTTTCCACTGGTCGCCCTCGTTCCGTATATGAGTTATTTCGAATTTCTCGTATCGTTTTTCGTGGATTAGCATCTCAAGGGGGTTCTATCTTAGAGTGGACTTGAACCTGCGCATTCTTCTTAGATCATGCTATTGATGCGTCAACCGCTCTGACTCTTGGTTCTCACTCTGATCTCTCAACCGGAGGTGCGTGGGAGAGGAGGGATTCGAACCCCCGACCCCGTGGTTCGTAGCCACGTGCTCTAATCCTCTGAGCTACAGGCCCCACCCCGTCTCCACTGGATCTGTTCCCGGGAGTTGGGCGTGGAGAAGCATTGGGAACCCCAATTTCTTTCTTCGGAGCAGTTTCTTAGTTCATCTAAGCCCACCCCCTTTCAAAATCCTAGATCCGCCACTGTTGTCATTTGCTTCATTGTTGTCTCCATTGTTTGCTTCATCATTGGGTCCATTTTGATCAGCTTCGCCCTCATCATCACTTATCACAATCACCTCATTCCCCTCATCATCATTCCCACCATCATTCCCCTCACCTGCATCAGAACCCCCCTCAACTTCATTATCAGAATTCCAACCCATGGTAGAAGAATTCGTCTTGCATATCACACATGTCCTGATTGTAAACCTTCCATAAAAAGCTCCACTAGAAACACATTGTTTGGAGAGGTCGTCCTGCACCCTCCCTCAACCATGCATCAAAATGGGCTTAATTTTCAACTCTGACCTTCTTAGGAGGATGAGGGAAGTAGTTAGTGATTTGATTTTGAATGCTCACAAACCCTTCACAAAGTTCCATGGAAACCATCAAATCTAGATAAATGAAGCAAACACATAGACCTTTTAACTGTAAGGTAAATCGGGTCATAAAGCAGGGTTGCATCATGAACACGATCAGCAGAAGAATCAGAAGAAGAAGAAGACGCCATTGATCCTCGGTCCAAGCTTTAACACTTAACTGCCCATTGAATGAAAAAAAATAACTTTTTTTGGCGTTTCACTTTCCAATGAGCTGACCTCACAGCAGATCCGAGCTTTTTACTTTTCTTTGTATTTGCTTTTAGTTATGTCTTTCAGGCCCAAAAGGTCTTTGCTCTGTAAGCCTTTTGGCCTACTTGTTAACTTGTATAGAGGTAAGGCCTTATGTCTCTCACTCTCTCTCTCTCTTAGTTTCAGTTCTTTTAATTTAATGCACTGGTAGGGGTCTGCCAAACCCCACCCTCTTCTAGTTTTTTTTTTTAATTATTTAGGGATCATAATTTAAATTTTTAATTTTTAATTTCATTTCTACTATTTATACCTCACACAACCACTCTAATTTTATTTTAAAAATAAATTATAAAACAAAATTAGTAGGGGTTTAAATATTTAATTATAATTCATTAATTTGTATAATTTAAAAACTTTATCAGAAATAATAACAAATATCAGCAGATAAAGTAATTATAAAAAAAGATAATAATAAGAAAACTAACAACCATCTCATCGAATCTAACGGTAGGTCATATAACAAAGCCCATGCAATTTACTTAGTACTCTCTCCGTTCCAAATTCTAAGTACATTATAGAAAATTCAACTTATTAAGGAAATATCATTTATTGGTTTGTCTGCTAACTAAATTTTTAAATTTATCTTTATTTAATATTAATTATAATGATAAATTTTTACTTATTTAATGTGTAATATAGGCAAAAGAACAAGAATAATATAGGTAAAAGAACAAATTAACTTGTTCAAATATAAAAAGTGACATATATTTTGGGACGAACATATTGTACTTATAATTTAGGATGGAGGGAGTAATATTTAATAGGCTGCAACCTAAAAAACCACGCATAACATAGGCTAAATGACTTATTAGTATTTAAATCGCACACAATTACGATTTGGGTTCTATCTCGATTTTATTTTAGCTTTGTTTTTCCACCCATTCATCAATCATCATCCACAAATATGGGTGGGTTTAATTTGGAGGGTGAGTCTGGTTGGGTGGTCTCAAAACCAACAAAAATTTATTTATTTAATTAAATTTGGGCCTCCACAAAAAATTAGGGTAATATCCCAAAAAAACCCTATGTTTAGGTGCCTCTTCCCCAATAGGCCCTGACATGGAGTCATCTTCTCAAACAAGCCCTTTGACTATTTTATAATTTTAGCCGGTAAAAATTACCCTTGTATTATATCCTCTACAATCCACTTTTTATCTTGTAAAGTCGGTACAAGACAAAAAACTTAGAAAAAGACAAAAAGTAGAAAAGGACAAAAAAATAGTTGGTGTATAACTTTTTGGTTTAACATTTGAAAATCTTATAACTTGTGATTTAGAAATCGAAAATCAACATGGTGTATAGGGGTGAGTTCGGTTCGGAACCGGTCACATTTAGGTGAAACCGGAAACCGAACCGTGGACACACGGTTTCTAATTTTTTAGAACCGAAACCGAACCGTAAGATCTTAGGAACCGGCCACAGTTCGGTTCGGCTCGTTTCTACGGTTTGGGCTTTTCTAGATTTTGGGCCTACAACCTTAATACATTGTGGGCTTCCGGACTTTACTTAATATTAAATCCAAAAAATCTATTGGACCAACGTATATTAACATGTTAACTACTATTATTATTCGGTTCGGTTAACCGCAATGTTTTGAAGAGAGAAACCGTAAACCGAACCGTAAGTACCGGTTCTATAATTTTTAAACCGCAAACCGAATCGACATTTCTAAAAACCGTTAAAAACCGAACCGTATGTACCGGTTCGGTTCGGTTTCTCGGTTTATCAGTTTTTTTGCTCACCCCTGATGTGTATATGGTTGGAAAGATCTCGACAAGATCTTTTAAACGAGATTCCACATGACTATAAAATTTTAAATTTTAAAAAATTAAAATATTCATAAAAATTCAAAATTTCATATTTTTTTACTGAGAAGTTGGGTTTCGAAAAAGAAAAAAAACTCCGTATGATTTCATAAGGTTTTTCAAAATTACTGTAAAAATCTAAAAAAATCACACATTACTACCAAATTCAGGAGTTTTTACTTTTGTTCTCTAAAAAATGTTTTCTTATCTTCCAACACTAGAGCAATATCCTCTAAATTGTTGCTTGTTATTCTGTAAATTACAAAGGCATGATATCTATTCCATATTATTAATATATGTGGATTGTAGTCTGAAATTTGATGCATGAGTTCAATATCTCGACTGAGGACAAAACCCTTGTAATACAGACGAAAAGAAAATTGTATTGCCATGAAAAGTTCATAAAAACGTTTAATGTACAGTTAACTTCACAAAAGACTATATACTTTTTTTAGGTTATAGTCCAAAACATAAGAAACAAGAGAGAGCATAACCCAGTGTAAACATAAATCCCTCATTTTGCCTGGTGTAATGCCACGAAGTTCAATAAATTTGTACTTCATTCTTCCTTCCCATCCCCCACACCAAAACAATATAATATCTCACATCTCTAACCATCATTTTTTTTTTTTTTTGCAAACGGGATTGAAGGCACCCCTTACCTGTAACACCTATGAGTTGGTGTTAGTCCCACATTGCCAAGGAAGTGGTTGTATTGGTAGTATATAGAGCTTAACCATACTCTAACTAATGTCAAGGCCTTTTGGGGTAAACCACATGGGTGGTCCCTGATCCAAAACCCTCTACTGCTGGATATCCGCAGTGACTAAAGAGGGACAATATTAACATTAGCGAGCGGTATGGTGCTCGACGCACCGGGATGAGCGAGGACGAAATCCCAGGGCGTTACAGTTGGTATCAGAGTCGACGATGGGTCACCTGTTGCAGGTGGGAAAGTACGCTGGAAAGGCCTAGGGAGCGCCAGGTACTTATCTCACTTGGCAGGGAACGTCGGAGATTTTGGGACTGTACTGAGCGTACTGCAGAGTCGAGGACGGTTCTATTTCTAAGGTGGTGAGATTGTAACACCCATGAGTTGGTGTTAGTCCCACATTGCCAAGGAAGTGGTTGTATTGGTAGTATATAGAGCTTAACTATACTCTAACTAATGTCAATGCCTTTTGGGGTAAACCACATGGGTGGGCCCTGATCCAAAACCCTCTACTGCTGGATATCCGCAATGACTAAAGGGGGACAATATTGACATTAGCGAGCGGTATGGTGCTCGACGCACCGGGATGAGCGAGGACGAAATCCGGGGCGTTACAGTTGGTATCAGAGCTTAGAGTTCATTATCCTAGTGGGATGTTCTTTGAGTCAATTAGGAGTAAAAGCAACATAGTGGGAGTTTCTTTGGGCGTTAGTACAGTTTTGAGTGAGGTCGTTTCGTTTTCTTCCCTTTTTCATTAAGTCTTTTACACCTGGTTATTATGTTTAACCTGCTTGTGTTACTAATAGTGACTATTGACAGAAAATGAGGGACAAGAGGGTGTTGGGACTAATGTGAATGGAGCTGGAGTTGTGCCACCCGTAGCAGGGCAGGAGGCACCACCAGCATGGTTTCAGGCATACTTGCAGACGAATGCGGCAATTCTTCAGGAGCTTGTGGCAGCCAGAACAACAGCTCCTGCACCACAACCTCAAGTGGTACAACCAGCAGCACCTGCAGTGCATGCTGATCAGAAGCGTAAGAGCATGAGAATTGGCTTAAGTTGGTAGAAAAATTTTAGAAGCACTGTCCACCAACTTTTGATGGCAATGACAAAGATGTTGAGAGAGCTATGGAATGGAAGGCAGAGATTCTGAGTATTATGAGGTTGTTGAAGTTCAATCCTTTTCAAAAGCAGTTGTTAGCAGCTATGCAGCTTAACGGTGCAGCTAGGCAGTGGTGGGATGAGGTCATTGAACATGAGGATGAGGATACCTTGACTTGGACAGTCTTTGTGCGTTTGTTTGACAAGAGGTATATCTCGATGGCGACTCAGGTGACGAAAGAGAATGAACTTATGGCTATCAGGCAGAAAGTAGATGAGACAGTGACAGAGTATGAACACCGTTTTAACCGTTTCGCTCGTTTTTGTTCGGAGTTGAATCTCATGGAGTTCAGGAAGGCTCGTACTTTCGAGAAGGGCCTCAAAACTCATTTGAGGAAGTCTGTTATCACTCAGCAGCTTCCTACAGTTCAGCAAGTTGTTGATGCAGCTAAGATTACAGAAGCGGATGTTATCTACACTCAGGAGTTGAGAGATGCTTCTAGTGGTAAGCATGGAGATGGGGGCAAAGGTTTTAAACGCTCTCAGTCTTCAGGTGATGATAAGAATTCTGGGGAGAAGTCAAATGGTTCTGGGGGCAATTCAGACAGGTCCCATGGTAATGGCAATGGTAAGGGTGAACGACCCCGAGGTGATGGGAATCGTAATGGTGGCAAAAGTGAGCCCACTTGTTTCAAGTGTGGCAAAGTGGGTCATGTCGCTCCCGATTGTGATCGGCGCAAGACGGGATTATGTTTTAACTGTGGCGAACTGGGTCATCGTGCAACTACTTGCACTAAGCCGACAGATACTGGTGGAGCAACTAAGGGGAATGGTAATGGTCAGGGTCAGCGAAGTCATGGTAATGGTGGAGCTTGGAAGAGGGGTCAGACTACAGGTCAGGCTCAGGGTTAGTTACCAGCTACAGGGCAGTTGTATGCTTTGCCATACATGTATCAGCCAGAGGTTCTGCAAGGAGCCATCGTTCCAGCAGCTGTTCCTTTGCAGCAGTATGCACCACCTGCAGTTGCTGGGGCAGCACCACCACCAGCACCGGGTCGAGTGTATGATGTGATTCCACGAGATGCCAATGGAGGCGCTCTCTTAGAAGGTACGTTCAGTATTAATTCTATGCCTGCTCGCATTTTATTTGATACTGGCACAGATTATTCATTTGTTTCTCGTTCTTTTGTTCTTTCTACGGGTCTTGCTTGTGAGTGGTTTGATTCTCCGTTTGTTGTTGAGTTGGCTGATGAGCGTTATCAGTCTCTCGATTCTGTGTGTTGGGACGTTCCTATCCGTCTGAGGAGCGTGTGTTTCGTGCGAACCTGATTGTCTTCGACATGAGGAGGTTCGATGTGATCCTTGGTCTGCTGTGGATGCAGGATTACAAGGGGAAGATTGATACCGTGTCTAAGACGGTAACTCTTTGTGTGGATGGTCATGAGGTGACCATTGCAACTCCGCGTGGTAACACATTGGCTGAGGCTTTTCTGGCACATATTGAGATGGGAGCACCTGGGAGTGTTGTTGTGACATTGGCCGAGATGGCAGTGGTCTGTGATTTTCAGGATGTCTTTGGGGATATTCCTGGTTTGCCTCCTCACCGTGATGTGGAGTTTGGCATTGAGTTGGTACCGGGTACCACACCTATTTCTCGGGCTCCATATCGTATGGCACCAGGGGAGACTAAGGAGTTGGAGACGCAGCTCAGAGACCTTGAGGGTCAGGATTTTATTCGACCGAGTCACTCACCTTGGGGTGCACCGGTGTTGTTTGTGAAGAAGAAGTATGGCACTCTCAGTATGTGTATCGATTACCGAGAGTTGAATAAGGTCACGGTTAGGAATAAATATCCTTTGCCGCGAATTGATGACCTTTTTTTATCAGCTTTGTGGAGCGAAGTGGTTCTCCAAGATTGATTTACGTTCTGGCTATCATCAGTTGCGCGTTCGACGAGATTATCCTGAGCTTTTCCTTAATGAGGTACGTTTTAATTTCGAGGACGAAATTCCTTTTTAAGGGGGGAGGATTGTAACACCCCTTATTTTCATACTTATGATATTGTGTGTAGTTGCAGTGTGTATGTACTTGATGTGCTTGCTGTGTATTAGCTATATTTACTAGGATGCAGATTTCCAGTGTTCATTTAACTGGAGTCCAGTTGACTGGAGTCCAATCGACTGGGCAATTGTGTTCAGACGGTTATTCGTGGTATATTTTGGAAACCGGCCCATAATGTTTAAATATAAAGCACGATAATATCAGTTAGGGTTTTATCACGAAAATCATCTTGTTTAACTTTAAAGAAGAGGCCCAATAAGAAGAAGAAGCTTAATCATCATCTAAGGTTTGTTTTGCTTGCTTGCTTGGTTTGCATGCGTGCATATGAACTTCTAAAGAGTGGGAGTGGAGAATTCAATTTCACTGGGTCCATGTCGGAGACAGCGGGGCAGTCGTTACATGGACGCAGCGGGGCAGTCGTTATACCATTCGTGCAGGTCATTTAAACGTAAGCTTTGACCAAAAAAATATGGCCCATCAAAGAGGGTTAACTCCATTTCATGTTCCTTCCTCCATTTGTGACTCGATTCTATGTCCAAACATCACAGGAGTGCCGGTAACTGTGTTGAATGTAGAGGAGTGAGGCATTTTGCTCGTGACTATCCCAATCAACCTTTCGCGCAGCCTGAATAAGTAAGGTCCCGTTAGCCTGGGCGGAGATGGGGATAAGGAGTCAGGATGTATTCCATGTGAGTCAGTTGACTTCGGATCAATGTCCCCAGAAGCAAGGAGTACGCCCGCGTGTTCCAACGAGAACACCGAAAAAACCTAATTCAGCTCCACGTAAGTAGCCAAAGTACGGTTGAGCAATCGACATGATATATTTGCTCACATTCCGGGCGAAGGTCATAATTTGCAGGAACATTCTATGGTCTTAATAAGAGGAGGTTTTGTTATTCGTGACATATGTCAGTTTAGCAAGAATGCCAGTAACCTACTCTCCATCGTCGACATATACAAACAAGATAAAGGTTTATATGCCGAATTCAAGTTTAAATATGTTTATATGTTCTGATATTCGTGTTTGGATGATTAGGTCATCATGTTAGTGTGCATTATATGTTACGATCGAATTTGCTATTTTAAATTAAGACTGGAGTCCAGCTGACTGGAGGCCAGTCGACTGAACTTTAAATTTACTGGACATATTATAGACTGAGACCCTAAAGCAATTATTTAACATTTATATTGAAAATGGATTTGCATGTATTCATTAATGGGTCCTTCATTAATTAATGAACATGATGTAATATGTTGAATTGTGTATTTGTTTTGTTTGTGGGACATATACCTGGGAGATATGATACTGAAACTCTAGAGGACATATATTTTAAGATATGATGTTGAAGCTCTATGAGGGTGTATATCAAAGGGTATGATGTTGGAACTCTGTGAGGACATGTATCAATGGATATGATGTTGAAACTCTACGAGCATTTGGGTAGAGATATGACATGTTCATTCTCTTAGCCTGTTGGTGTCGTAAGGACACGGGTGTGAAGAACACATAGCTGGTTGGTCAGCATTTGGGTAGAGATATGACATGTTCATTCTCTTGGCATGTTGGTGTCGTAAGGACACGGGTGTGAAGAACACATAGCTGGTTAGTCGGCATTTTGATATCCTGGTCACACGGCTGTAGAGACAGTAGTGTTGAGTCAGGGTAGCCATGTTTGTCTTTTATTATTGTTTGCTTGTTGATATTAATGCCATGTTTATATCTATTGATAATTATCTCTATATTAATTTTGGGTGTGCGAATTCTATTCCTAGAGTCAGGATCGAAACCCAAGTTATATACCTTGCTTAGACTTTATGTCTAACCCTTTTTCCTCTTTCAGGCGGCAGGTGAGTCGTCTAGCGGAGCAAACGATGGGAATGTAGCGACCCGGCCTATATCACCACCGATATTGTCCCCACTTTGCCACTGCGGACATCCGACAGTGGGGTTTTATGGGCAGCAGTCTGCTTCCCAGGAGGTCACCCATCCTGAGATTACTCCCACCCGAGCACGCTTAACTCCGGAGTTCTTTCGAACTCTAGAGCCAAGTGAGCCCAAAAGGCCTCGGTGATAATATATGACGGATCTATACCTATATTCCAATGTCAGGACATCCTCCTCTCATGTGCCATAGGACTCACCCCCTCTGCAAACCACCTGCCGACCCGGGGTGTTACAATCCCACCACCTTAGAGGAGAGCCGTCCTCAGCTCTGGAATATACAGCCCCAGATCTTCGACGTTCCCTGCCCCTCGCGAGACGAGTACCCGGCGCAACCATCACCCCTTCCTGGGCTAGGCGCCTTTCCAGCATACTCTCCCACCCTCGACAGGAGAACCGTTGTCAGCTCTGATACCATTTGTAACGCCACGGGATTTCGTCCTCGCTCATCCCGGTGCATCGAGCACCATACCGCTCGATAATGTCAATATTGTCCCCCTTTAGTCACTGCGGATATCCAGCAGTAGATGGTTTTGGATCAGGGCCCACCCATGTGGTTTACCCCAAAAGGCCTTGACATTAGTTAGAGTATGGTTAAGCTCTATATACTACCAATACAACCACTTCCTTGGCAATGTGGGACTAACACCAACTCATGGGTGTTACCGTACCTCTTTAAATTACGTAAGGAAACTTATATCAAACAATCAGTTGTTGGCGTGTTTCGAACCAACGACCTCTCCACTTTGTGAGATGGATGCAATCGTTGAGCTACAAACTCATGTACTTTCTAACCATCATTGAAATTGATAATCTCCATTTGTTTAAACACTTATGCATTCTTATTTTTCCACAAAATCTAAGTAGTATGTATGGAACCATGACCAATATACTTTGATAACCAACTTTAATCCACCTCTCAACACTTTTCAATATATAATGTGATTTAGTAAAATTGCATGTTAAGTGGATACAATAGCTTGTTTAGAGGATAAAGCTACATTGTTTTGTAAACAACAATCAATGTTTTAGCGGACAAAACCCTTACAGTATATAGCGAAAAAATTATCGAAAAAATAAAAATTACTCCCTCCGTCCCAAATTATAAGTACCTTATTCTTTTTTGGGTTGTCCCAAAATATAAGTCCCTTTTCATATTTCAATACATATTAATTAAGTTAAATTGTTCTATTACTTATTTTACCCTTGCTTTGGAATTAGAGTAAAAGACTATGTTTAATAAATAAAATCCATTAAATAGGGGTAAATTTGAAAGTATAGTTAATAGACAAATAATAAATGATGTTTCCTTAATAAGTAGAATATTCCGAAAGGTACTTATAATTTTGGACAGAGGGAGTACATGGTTTTTTTTTTTTTTTTTTTTTCTATACCCATGTGAGATCTTGTTAGATAGATCTCGTCGAGATATTTCCAACCATATACATTATATTGATTTTTAATTTCTTAATCAAAAGATATACAAGTTATAAATAATAAGCAAAAAAATTTTAATTAATATTAAAAAAATATATTTTTGTCTCTTTCTTATTTGTCTTATATTCTAATTTTTCTTTTTTGTCTTTAGTACAAAAGGTATTTTAGTAAAACAAAATAAAAGAAAGTGGGGTAAGGGCTTGTTTGAGAAGATGACCCCATGTCAAGATCTATTAGAAAAAAGGCACCTAAACATGGGGTTTTTTGGGATATTACCCAAAAAATTAAATGAGCTCACTGTACGTACATTTAGAATATGTGTGTTGACCGTTGATTTAATGAATAAAAAACAACGAAAAGTAGAATTGTTTAGTCACTACTTGGCCTGTAAAATGGGTCGGGTAGGGCTAGCCCGACCCTTGAACCCTCGAGCCCTCACACTTTAAGGGTCGGGCCAACCCTACCCTAAAAGATGATGAGGGTCGGGTTAGGGCGGGCCAACACAAAAATTGTGAAAACCTCACCCGACCCTTAGCCCTTTATTTTAAAGGGTTGAGGGCCGGGCTAACATGCCCGGTTGATAGGGTCGATACATAGAATTATGTTTTACTTGAAAAAAAATATGCGATCATGTTTTTATTAATATCATTTTAATATTTTTTAAAATACGTATAATATGTTTCAATTCTTAAATGTACAAATATATTTTTTTCACCATAAAATTTGTTATAGTATATGATATTATTTTATCCAAGAGCATTACAATTAATAAATACAAAGAACTCGTAGTTAGATGTTATCTTATTACTAAAATTTCAAACTTTAGAAATTTAATCCTAAATTTATAAAATTCTAGTATAATAAATATAAAATACACATTTAAAATAATAATCTAATTACCGTTTATTGCATGCTCAATAATGAAATAGATGTTTAATAAAAAAATATTCTATTGAGAATCAATTTCTTTTAGTTATATAATAGTTTTTTAACAACTAGTTCGGGAAATATTCGATAAACACTTGATAAATATCATATAACTTAAACAAAAGTGACATCTATGTCTAATTGAAAAAAATTTTAAGATTAAAACTCTAAAACAATGTTCAAATTTTGATATATAGAAAAATATATTAAAAATTATACATATATTTATGAGGGCCGTAAGAGGGCTTTGAGAGGGTTAATTAGGGTCGGGTTAGGGTCTAAGATTTTCAAAGCTAAACCCTAACCCAACCCTTAAAAGGAGAGGGTCGGGCCGGCCCTACCTTAAAAATCATAAGGGTCAAGTTTTAAGGGTTTTTTTCGTTGAATGAGCCAAACCGGTTTTAGGATCCAAGGGCCATTTTTACAGGCCTAGTCACTACCCAGTACTTACGAGTCAAGAGAAACAGCCAGGTAGAGGTAGAGGTAGGTGATACATTCTGTTCGATGAATTGATGATCTCTATCTATTTTGGTCTATTGGACTACTGTTGTATAATGTTGTAGTTATGGTAGTATTGTTTTGGGGTTAATTCATAATTCAGTATATTACATTACATTACAGATTTACAGGAGGCGGGACTCAGGAGACTACACTACATTACTAGTCTCTTTTTCAGTAATTGTCCTTTTACCTGCTGCCACTGACTGCCTGCCTGCCTTTGCTGCTCTAAACACGTGATACCATTATTATTACTACTCCTACTCCTACTCCTACTATTTGTTTATTTATTTTAGAATCTAGATACTTGTGTTGTTTCGTTTTTTGTTTGTTTTGTTTTAAACACTAAAAATAAATAAATAAAGGGAAAGGTGGGAGAGGAAATAAAAAAAGAAGAAAAAAGTCTTGTTCTCTTTACTGTATTTATTTATTTGCCCGAAAAGCTTACACTTGCACTACCCGGTCACTTACCATTTATAAATTTATAATGCAAATTAAAGGTCACTCACGCTATCTTGGAATCTGACTTGAATACTGACACTATGCCTCTCTCTCGAGATCACTCACTCTTTCTGTCTTTCAACGGATATATATGGAGTATCTATCTATCTATCTATCTATCTTGATTCTTGAATGATGATGACCATGATCGATCATCTCGAAATATATTGTATCGTAGATTTGTAGTAGCAGTACTTTTTTTTTTTTTTTTCATGCCACGGCACACCAACACGCCCGCCCCGGCCCACCACTCAACAACATTTTTTTTTCCTATATACTACTAACTACTATACTTGGAAATTGGAATTGCTATGCAATTATTTATTTATTACATACAGTCTCTAAAATCTCCACACAGGAACAGGTACAGGTACGGGTAGACTCTCACTCATTCACTAGTCACTCACTACTCTCTCTTTCTCTCTCTTTTTCTTTGCTTTAATGTCATTACTGCTAAGGAGCTACTACTAGTATGTTCAATTTACTGTTGAAGCTGTTCAAGTAAGAGGAGATCAGACTTGAGAGATGAGCTTATGATCTAGTTATTAAGATGAGCGCGCTGATATATATATAGCAACATATTATTAATTCCCATGGGGAAGAAAGGAGGACCAAACTCATGGTTCACTGCTGTAAAAAGGGCTTTCAGATCATCATCTACTACCAAGGACACCCCCGCCGCCAATAATACTAGTACAACCACCACCACCACATCCACCTCCAGAAGAAGAGAACACGATGACCAAGACGAAGAAGAAAATAAGGTAAATTATTTTATTTTAGAGTACTCGGATCGTAGTAATATTATTTAATATTTAGTACTCGAGGTCGAGGGCAAGGGCAAAGCAGTAGATTAACTTAATAATAATTTTGGGGTTTGGTTTGGAAAATGGAAACTACAGAAAAGGGAAAAAAGAAGATGGATCTTTCGAAAATCTTCCAATCAAGAAACGCCGCTCATTAATCCACCACCACCACCAAAAACCACCATCTCACCACCACCACCATCAGACCAAACCAATCATCATGTTTCCTCCGCAGCAGAGCAAAGGCACGCCATTGCAGTGGCTGTGGCCACTGCCGAAGCAGCTATGGCTACTGCACGAGCAGCTGTTGAGGTGGTTCGTCTCACCAGGTCCTCACCCCAACAGCAACAGCAACAGCAACAGCCGCCTTGTACTAGAGTTTCTTATGAAGCAGAAGCAGAACAGCATTACCATCGAGCTGCTGTACTCATTCAAACCTCTTTCAGAGGATATCTGGTAAAAACTTTACAAAATTAATTAATTAATTAATTATGATAATTTACAATTGGTTCCGATTGGATGAATTGAACTCATAATAAATAAACTAGAAATATTTCTTGTTATTAATTAGGCCAGGAGAGCTCTGCGTGCCCTCAAAGGACTAGTAAAGCTTCAAGCTTTAGTTAGAGGACATAATGTTAGAAAGCAAGCTAAAATGACTCTTCACTGTATGCAAGCTTTAGTTCGAGTTCAGACTCGAGTCCGTGATCAACGTATGAGGCTTTCCCAAGATGGTAGCACTCGAAATAATTCAGCTATTAGTGAAACTACTACTGCTACTAATAGTTTATTTGAATCAAGATATTATCAAGACATCGCTGAGAGATTATCTATCGTAAGTATTACTACACATACCCTTTACAATACTACTAGCATTTTACTTGTTTTTTTTTTTTATTGGATCTGTTTTCTAACTTAAAATAAATAAAACAACAAATATAATAGTCCAGAGATGGAAGCCGAAGTAGCATTGCTGCTCCTGATGATTGGGATGAAAGACCTCATACCATTGAGGAGATCCAAGCTATGTTGTTGCAGAGAAGAAAAGAATCCGCTTTCAAAAGAGAAAAAGCTCTTGCTCAGGCCTTCTCTCATCAGGTTTTTTTTTTGCCAATTAGTGTTAATAGTTATCAGCTTGGTTTTATTAATATTATTATTATTTTGAATTGTTGTGCCATTTTATCCTGCGATTAGATATGGAGATCTGGAAGAAACCAATCAGCTGGAAACGAAGACGAACTACAGCTACTGGAAGAAAGACCCCCTAAATGGCTTGACAGATGGATGTCGACCAAACCATGGATAGAGAACAACATATCAGCAAGAGCTTCCACGGATCAAAGAGGAGCTGGAGGAGTAGGGGATCCCATTAAAACTGTCGAAGTTGATACCTCCCGGCCTTACGCTTACTCTACTCCATCGTTAATGAGAAGATCACAGCCGCCTCAATATCAACATCAACAACCACCACCTAATTCACATTCTAGTACAATTGGCTCTCCACTCCATAGAGCAACTCATCATCGTCTCTCACTTCACCACTCGCCTGTTACACCCTCTCCTTCCAAAACAAGGCCACCTCTGCAAGTGCGTTCTGCGAGTCCTAGGTGCCTAAGAGAAGAGAGAAGCAATTATCCCTACACACCTAGCGTTGCTGCTTCTTATTACAATAATAGTAATAATGGTGATGGTGGAAATGCTGCAATGGTGATGCCAAATTACATGGCTGCAACGGAATCAGCCAAGGCAAGGGTTCGATCACAAAGTGCACCTAGGGTGAGGCCATCGACACCAGAGAGGGAAGGGGTTAGTTCAGGTTCCGCAAAGAAACGTCTTTCATTCCCTGTTCATCATGATCATGCTACTTACTATGGAGGGGGTGGTGGTAATGGGTTTGAACACAACTTGAGGAGTCCAAGCTTTAAGAGTAGTATCGGTTATGGTTATGGATATGGAGGAGGAAGAAGAGGGGGTGGAGGAGGGCATCCCAATAATATGGGGATGATGGAGCAACAATCCAACTTGTCTTCCTATTGCACGGATAGGGATAGTGTAGGTGGCGAAATATCTCCATCTTCAACTGGTGAACTGAGGAGGTGGCTGAAGTGAAGGAATTGCCGAGGACTCTTTCCATAAACATGATTATTGACCATTGTATTAGAGTTGCTGGTAAAGGTGATGTTGTTTCCACTTGTATTTGACTCTTTTCTTGTGATTTCTTCTAAAATGAATTGAGTCATATTTGATACAACCACTGTACATTCTGCCTGATCATGTTACTTGTTAGCTCATCTTCTAAGTTGTGAGCTAACCCTAGTGCCAGTTACATCTTTCTCATCACTCTGTTCAACCATCCTCATTTTGTGCAATTTTCAAGCTGGTATTAATAGCTGGTGGTGATTAATTATGTGTCCTTTTGTCTGTCGCTGCCAAGGATGTGCTATTGCTTGTATGCGTTTCAGTTTAGTTTCCGTGACACTTGTTAGCTCGGGCTAACCATCATTTCTAATAATTACAACCTTTGGGATTCAAATAAAAATTTAAGGAAAAAAGTTTCATGCCCACTGTCAACTGCCAACTAAAAAGCTTTGGGCGTGAGATAATGCTTAATAAGATTCTTCCTCTGTGGGCTCATTAAAGGGTTAAATTTAATAGGGCAGCACATGTTTGGCTTCTTACTCAAAAGCTATCTCCCTTCAATCTAGCCTTTTCCTGTGGCTGTGGATCTCTTTCATCAGTTTCAGCTTTTTTCTGTTTGTTTACAAGGAAAAAGCAATTGAACATTTCCAATTTCCCATCCCAGTGCATACACACACACACACACACACTAACGAACATGCATTTTCAAACATTTCTCAGCAAGGATAGTGATTCGATTTAAAGAAAAAAAGAAAACTTACATACATTTCATTTCTTTGAAGAAATTTCTTCTTGGATACACATTGGTGATAGTAGATAATCAAATTTATGTAATTAACCCATAATGAGATTGTCAGATCTGAAGGGACTCTTCTGTCTAAGTAGAAGTCGAAGTTGAGCCTTTTGACACTCCACTTTGGATCCCAATTGCCTCCCTCTGGAGCTGATTGCTCTTACCACTCGGGGAAACTCGACAAATCCTTTAATTCCTCTTTTTATATGAGGGTTCTCTGCTTCTGGTGACGCCCTTCGCTTGTTCAAAGCAGAATCAACAAAGACAACGTTGTTGTTGTTGTTGTTGTTGTTGTTGTTGTTACTAGTTATAGTAGAATTCTCAATCATTATTGTTGTAGAAGCAGGCTCATTTCTGACAGTTTGTGTCTTTGTAGCTGATGATGTCACTTTGGAGACTTCCAATTCTGACAGTTTTTCCTCAAACAAAATTTTAGCTTCAGAGAGCTTCATCTGTACTCTTTCTTCTCTTAAAACTTCAGCCACTCTCAGCATCTTTCTTTCTTCGACTATATCTTTCTTCATCCTGTCCATCTCCCCTTTTTCAGAAGCCATCTCTCTGGCAAGCTTTTGACAGACATCCTCAACAGCCTCTCTTCTTTTTCTTTCCTCTGATAGCTGTTTACATAATTTCTTGTTAACCGTTTCCAACTTGTTACGAGCTTTGCGTTCGAATTCTAGTTCGGCTTTCAACTCGTGGATCTTACTCTTAGCTCGAGCCATGTCAAGTTCGGAATCCATTATTGTAGATTGTATGAAAGTAAGATCCCAGAGACAAGCAAGCTGCAAGCTTAAGAGCGGATATAGATGGAGGGAAAGGTGTAATGTGATGTTGATGATAAAATGGGTTCTTGTAAAGCTTCCAGCTCTTGGTAGTGATGGTTTGGTTAGTGAGTATTTGTGGGTCTCTTTCTCTTATCATCATCATCTCCTCCATTATGTCTCCTTTGCTTGCTTGTTAGCTTTTCTTTATTTTTATCTTCTGTTTTTTTGCTCTCAAAAAAGCAATTGTTGGTAGGCCCATATCATCTTCATTCTTACAGATAGATGTAGAATTGTAGATTGACTTTGATGAAAAAGTGAAAAAAACTCCATCTAATGGACCATCAAAAGTTTTTCAAATTTGATATTTTGCCAAAAATCATCAAAAGTTCATCAAATTTGATGAAATTTTGATGAAAAGCTTAAGGTTTGATACTGGGGTGAGGCGGGCAAGAGAAGACTGCTTCACTTAAAGCGGCTAATGAAGTGTCGCTTAAAGTGGCACTCCAAAGCCCACTTCAATTAAGTGGCACTTGGATGTTCGCCTCAACTGAATTCTTATTTAGCTTTTTCTTAAAGCGGTACTTCATTGCCCGCCTCAACTAACTGTTGGGTTAAGTGGCACTTGAATGTCCGCCTCAACTAAAATTTTCGTTTAAGTGGCTCTTCAAAGCCCGCCCAACTTAAGTGGCACTTCATTACCCGCCTCAATTTGGTGAACCATTAGAAACTAAAGTTTTTTTCATCAAATGGTCCATCAAATCGGTACCAAATCTGCTGATGTGCCCATCAAATTTGGTGAACCATTAGAGATGCACTTAGAGCCTTAGATAGATAGATTGATTGTAAAGGGAAGAATGGAGGGCAAAGTCACGTGTGCAAGCTCATTGCAATATTGCAAAGTGGGTGCAAACTCTCTCATAGCTCATACTCTCATAGTAGTGGTAGTCTAATACTCTAATTAAATCAGCAAACACGGTGGTGCTGGTGGACCAGACCAACCAACCAACCAAGAACACCTCTATATATTGTCTTTCCAAACCTGCAATTTTAATATATATACAGTAGTACCAGTTGTTCATTAATTCACATACAGATAGATGTTCATTCAGAGGTTGATGTTTAACTACTTTTTGCATTCTTATATATACAGTAGTTAGTTATATGCAATCTAGTATCAATATTAAATTTGCTTTGCTTATTGTAATGTTGTGGTAAGTTGTTGGTATCCACTTCTTTCCAGCTCAGATTTTATGCGTTGGCCATGGTGATGTTGAGATTTGAGAAAGGTCGAGGACTCCTCGAGGTTCCAATACACATGGACATTGGCAGGAAAGAAAATTGGGAAGGAGCTTAGAGCTAGGGTGATATATAATGAAATGAGTTCTTCATGTTAGAGAGTAATGAGTGTATGCTGCTGGTTTGTGTGTGTGTGTGTTTTTTTTAAGCCAGAGTGATAAGATATGTGTATCAGTGTATGTATATAATTTACGCTGTACTGAACAGTGTATATATGTACATTGCTACTACTGATGAATGAGAGCAAATACTTGGCTGATTTAGTTACTTGTTAGATCAACAATACTGTACAGTAGTATGTTTTGCAGTATGTGATTTATATATAAATTCATTCAATTCACAACAAATGAGGGTCCTCTTTTGTTAGGTAGGCTAGGCCTCCAAGATTTAATTAATGCGAATTGAATGAGAGATTGGTTTGGTTAGTTGGAGAGTTAGGACCATCGCTTCTTCAATTGCCCACTATCAGTCTCCATCTGACCTGACCTGATAGACTTTCTTACTGGACCAACGGCCTTAACAACAAGAGAATTCAGCCTAACCTGCTGCAATTCCTACATTTTGAGGGGTAGACAGAAGCTCTTTACAGCCGTAGGTTAGTTTTATGATGGACTGCTAAGATAACACCACATCTTGAAATGGTGGGTATCTCAAATTTCGACTTTCAAATGGGGTATCTCAAATTTCGACTTTCAAATGGGGGTACGTCCAAAAATCTCTTGATTAAAAACTAGTATGTGGTCCTCAATACCTACAATTTGATTGAAAAAAATGTCCTAATTTATTGTATCCAATCCATCCAACTCGTATGCTCCTCTTAAGTCTGAACACACTTGATATGATAAGAGGAACCTAAATGCACTAATGATCGATCATGTGCTTGATATGTATGTAGTAGCATTGTAGATGGTTGATCCTGTAAGTCTGTCATAGCATGATCTTCACAAGTAGAACAGAGCTTTGAATGGAGGTTCTTCCATAAGCTAATTAAAATGCCTCTATTTCTGCAAAAATATATTATATAATGGTGCAAATATATCAGACATCTGATCCACCAGGTGAAGTGCAAATGTCAAAATCCTTTCATCCTAGAGAATAATTGTTTCCCGAGTCTGGAAAAACCACTACAAGGAACAGATTCTTCATGTAATTAACATGCATGGATGATTTAAATGGAAACTATCAACATGATGGTTTTGTAAATTGTTAAAAGTATATATAGATGCAGGACAATCTTGGCTCATACAAAACACAACAAACTACTAGGAACAGAACAGCAAACTGCGACTGTTCAACGTTATGTACATGTACATACTAAGAATACATACCTGTATTGTACGTTAAGATCATGTACAATGCAATTGACCTTTTTCTAGTGTCTCGCATCTCATGCTTGTAATTTTGGACAAACACTGGAGCTTGGATTTGCAACAGAACCTGCGACGAGAGAGAAAAACGGTCATTAGAAAATTGAAAAATCATGCACGTTAATTAAGAATTTATTTTTTTTACGTCTTACGTACATATGCTAGCATAACATGGTTGTTTGGACGCTGGATCCTCCTCGAATGGGGGAGGTATTTGGCCATAAACCATATCACAACTCATATCTTCAAAATCTACACAAAGAAAATAATCCACTGACGATGAAGCAGAAGATGAAGATCTAAATAACAATATATATACATACATTTGACAGATCAAAATTAATTAAACTGAGGAGAAAAGAAATATGTCTGGAGATTTTATGATAGGTCGGCTCGGCTACAATATAATAATATGGATGTACATATAAGCATTTTGAAGGAAACATTGCATTAACAGAGGAACCTACTTGGAATCATGGTTAGTGGAAGTCCAAATTCATTCGTAAAAAAATCTTGAGTAGGAATCTTGCACATATTGACACACTGCCCAACACATCCACTATTCTCCAAATACCTAATGCATGAAAGACACTTTCAAATTAAAGTGTACGTGAAGCCTGCAGTACACTGTGTCAAATTCCCTGAAGATTGATAGCAAGTGAGCAACCGATGAATGTACCTGCATTTCTTTATGTGGACTCCACTTTTCTGCTTCACTCCATTCACCTCCACCTCTATAACCTGGTTGGAAAGCTAAGAGCATTTATGAGTACATATTTAAGCAGTTGAAGTGATTGGTTGTTTAGGACTCCTCGATTAATTATGTTAGAATCATCAATAATTAATCAAGTTTAATTTGTGAAATTAATTTATTTATTTACCTCAGAAGGTCCAACTAACCAGTGAAAGAAAGGTACTGTTAGGGCGGCATTGAACTCAGCAGACCATTTAGTTGGTGGAAACAATTTCCGAAACTGCAATATACAAAACATACTCCAATTGAATTAATTAGTTTAAAAATAGTGAGTACTACATACAATACCAATACCTGCGCAGGAGCACCAGGAGGAAGCATAGATAAGAGCACCTCTCTCACTACTTTTTGTTGCTGTGCCCGGGATCTGCCTTGCATCACCTTCCTAGACACGTCTACAAAGCTGTCGTAATTATAGTCTAACAAACCTCCTAGGTTTTTACTTTTAGTCCCAGTCTCACTAGATGAAGCAAAAATTTCCATCTTACGGGCAAAGAGGGCCATAAACACCTTCTCAAACAACCCATCTTTGTATTTTGTTTTCTGTCCTAGTGGTGCTGGTTCCCCTGACGGCTCCACGATTCCACAACGAACACTAAAATGACCTCTAACGTAGCATGTGTTGTTCTGTCTCCGGATTGATTTGAGAGGCAATGATTGCAGTCGTATAGTCTGGAAATTAAGGACTTCCATGATAAGAAAGAAAGAAAAGAGTGGATATATTATATTAGAAATTAGATAGATGATAATATCGATATCTGTTTGTCCAATATATGTCCACTGCTGCAAACTGAGACTTGATTTCACCTTATTTCCTCTTATACCATATATAAAAGGTCACCCTTGCTTTTCTGGTTGATGAGTGCCATCCGTTTACTGTGGAAAGCTGTCTAATTGCCTATCATCTATCTATCTATCAGTCTAAAGGATGATGATGAGTTGAAGAACACTGAACTCCAGTTTCTTTTTTCCCACCACGACCACTTACCAACCAATCAATCAACCATACGTGTTTTGATTTTTTCAAGGATATAGGTGATATACCTCTTCAATTACCTCAATAACCCTGAGAATTTGAGAGTGTGGTCTTGTGGATAATATGAATATATGATGGGATTGAGTCAACAATAATATAGATATAGATATAGATAAGCAGCAGCAATATTTTATTCACTCATTGGTTTTTTGAAAACTGAATTTTTTTTTTTTTTATAAGAATCATTTTATTACAACCTGATCCATAGAAGTTCAGTTATACAACCTGCTAAGCTTAAACTCTAATAGTCTAATGCAAAATATTGTTCCTTCAACAGTTCAAACCAGCGCAGCAACATATCCTGAAAGCAATAAAACTTTCTTCCTGGCCAACACCCAACCCAGTACCATAATGTCGCTTTCACTTCCACGCACAGCCTTTTGACAGATACCATACGGATCCCTGAAGGTCTTCTCATTCCTTATCTTCCACAAATTCCAGACGATGGAATACGGTAGAAGATCCCATAGGCGTTTCCCAAGATGCAAACCTTTAGCTTTTGGCCAAACAATTAACAACTCTTCCACCGAATCAGAAGTTAACACTGAATCTAATGGAACAAGGAGATGGAAATGTGAAGGACATCACTCCCCACAATTCATTCTCATTTGGACAGGCATTTTGCCACTTGTTTGGTACAATGACTACAATCCAACATCTTCTATACCGTATATATTGTTAAACATTTACAGAGAGCAGGAGGAATTTGTTCCTGAGTCACACAATTCAACCCAAAGCATAACACAAGGTTAATAACCATAAAACAAAATCCTATACTCTGGAAACATCAGTAGACAGAGGGCTTTCAAATTCCATCTGACTAATTCTAACCACTACACACAAAAACAAATAAAATAAAAATAAATAAAACAAGAAAACAAGAAAAACAGAACTATATTTACAGATACTTGGCAATTGCAAAAATTCAGAAGCCAAACATGGAAAGAAAAGGATGATGAAAAGTTGGCACCCCTCTTCCAAACCTTTAGTAAAAATGACTAGAATGATTTAGAAAAAATTATTGTTTTTTTGAATGTGAGAGCACACTTCAAAAATTACAGAGGTTTGTTTCTTCTTCTTTCCACTTTTTCTCATACCACTTAAAATTTTGCCCAAAAAAATTAATAATCTTTCTGCCATCCAAAGGCCCTTTACACTGGAAATGGTCCACTTTGTGTATCCATTGCTCCCATGGGCCAGTGTTGTATATGTATTTCTCAAGCATAAAACACAGTAACAGCACATAGTAGGATAAGGACTAAAAAGCTTTCCCTCAGGTGGTCGTTTTGGTTATGACCTGCACAAGCAAAGGTACATCAGACAAATGAGTTTCTATTTCTTACATGGAATCCATTTTGTAAATGCATTGCAAATTACTTTTCCTCAGGAATTGCTTCAGCTTTCCAAACAATATCTTTCAACCCCGAGGAGAAGTTTCTGTAAAACTGCCATTTATTCAAATAAGTAATTCAGCTGTTAGTACATGTAGTTCTTGAGAGTTTTTTTTTTTTTTTTTTTTTGTGAAAAATAAGGATTTTCGTTTGACATGCCTTGTGAAATTCCAATGTGTCACCTCCAGTTTTACGTAGTTCCACCACGTGCAGAGAAGGAGCCACCTCAAACACCTGCAGTGAAAATGAATCAAACCCTTTTGTCCTTCTCAGCCCAATGATTTTTTTTTCTCTTTTATCAATAAAATCGAGAAGGCAGAAAATCTGAAAAAACAGAAGAGTTATTTTCTACTTTTACAAATAGTTGTAATTCCATAGCTTAGAAAGTGAAACTTTAAGAGATGCTTGTCCATGTTTATAAATAATCAACAAATTCACTCAGAAAAGCAATTAGGACTTGGTGGTTAGGACGATAAAGGGTCCATTATATTAAATCAAATTGTTTTACATTAGGCCACTCAAGCTAATTTCCCTTCTTATGTATTCACTAACTGAGAATAACACAACTGGAAAGGGATGGGTGGGTGGGAGGTGGGGTGGGAGGCAAAGGGAGACAAGTATAGCTGCAAAAGCTTCAAAGACCGAATCAAAAATAAAGATCATACTGATCACGGGATGACTTCATACCTCTGTAGCGACAGAAAGATGGCCCTTTCTTCCAGTTTTATCACCTTTTAGCTTCATCTGCCATGAGGTAGGCAATGTCAGCTCAATTGAGTATCAGTATCATAACGCATTGTCATCAAGTATAACATGAAAAAAAAAATAGTAAAAGCTGCGACGGAGATGCCATATTACTTTGTAATTTTGCTTGTGCACATTAAAGCCAAGAGGCTTGGCAGCTTCTTCTATTTTAGACATTATTTCATTTGCAGGGCGCTGAGATGTGAAGCGTGTTTCTCGCCTGACAAGACCCTATATTTTAAAGCAAATAAACAAGAAGAAAGGTGCATCAGAATATAGGGTTTAAAATGATAGAATTTTAAGAAAATAAAATTACCCCCATTCACCCTAAATTGAATGTTCCATAACCTGTTATATCAAGTTTTAAAGCAAAACACTGGAACATAACAATTTAGGTAAACCATGACAGTGGTGAATCCATGCCCCTTTTTTTTGGTCCGCAAATAATTTATCTAAAATTCTGAATCGCAATAAAGTAATATGTTCATTTTATGTACATACCTCTTGTTTCTCAAATAAGTTTCCAAGATTGAAGCACTGGGATCTGGAGATAAGCTCAAACGCATTCATTGATACAGGTTTTTCTTTCTTTTCCGTTACAAGATATTCCTGCAAAAAAAGGGAAGTGGATTGCATTGAATGCATATTCACTCATTTTTTATGGTTTCACTTTTTCAAACAAACAAAAGAGACTGTAATACTGACTATTACAAATCTAACTTCATCCACTAGCTGGTGAAATACACCAACATTATCATCGATGCTTGCACTTAAAATATCCAACAAAACAAAAACATAAATCACTCCATCAATATATGGCAGGGAAACCAATGGATATGTTACTTTCACAAGAGGGTTGTGAACCTATGCTGGTGAACAAAATCATACTCTTAAGCAATGGAGCTCATTTCAGCTCATAGCATGGCTGTAGATGTGAACTAGGAACTCACCTTTGTGTCATTGAAAACAGCATCAACATCATCTAGGCTTACACCTTCTCCTTGTTTAAAGTCTGGTGGCTTGTAACCTTTCTTAAACCATTCATTCTCTAAAATATCAGGAATTGTAATTCTCTGAAACAAAAATAAGGTTAAAACTATAAGAAGTTCCAGAAATGAATTGGGAGGTGGAACACATCAATTTAGCTAATGAACCTCCTATATCAAGTCACAATGGATTTCATACAACATCACAAGTAGAGAGGATATAATGAATAAATTGGTAATGTAGAAAAAACTTACAGTAAGAGGATTTGGGTCAAGAATACGACTAATCAGTTTCTTTGCATTGGACGAAAACCACGAAGGACAAGTAAATTCAGCCTTATCAATCTGCAATTTTGAGAACTAGATCATGCATCGGGTCTCTGAATAAATTCTCCTATTGAGACAAAGCAGAGAGTATTTTTAAGTAGTTACCTTTCTATACAAAGCTATTAGATTTGACTCATCAAAAGGCAGGTAGCCAGCCATAAGAACAAAAAGAATGACTCCACAAGACCATATGTCGGCTGTTGTTCCATCATAACCTTTATCATTGAGCACCTGAGAAAAGACAGTATACCCAGGCGATAAATCAACAATAAATATGTAAATGTGCAATCTATCAAAAAAATAAATATATGTATATGTGCAACAGTGATACACAATTCTTCAATAAAGGCATGAAGCAACAAAATACCTCAGGAGCAACATAATTCGGTGTTCCACAAGCAGTGTGAAGTAGCCCGTCCGCCTAAAGTAATCACAATTTCAATTAGAAAAATCAAGTCTTAGTTTCAATTACAGAGGACATTTCTCTGTGATTTGATCAGATAAAAGTAATATGGACAAAATAGCAAGAAAAAAAAAAGGCAAACAAATAAATATCAGAAGGCATAATATATAAAATGTACTAATACAGAGGATCCCGATATTTCATAAACAGTTGAAGGAAAAGAATATAATAAAAATCAATGGTATTTAAAACTCATAGTTTTCAAAGCGCTTTAGAGAAATGTTTCGAGTGCTTGGCCTCTTGTACATTGAGTTGCCTCTAGTGGTGATTTTGTCTTGCTGTTTTTTAAACAAAAAAAAGCCTATAAATCTTCTTATAATGCAGATGCAATAAATTGAAATATTGCCCAACACTTATGCGAGTAAATTCAGCCAACCATTTGTATTGTAAGTTCACCTGATAAAACTTGCGTTTACAAACTTCCAACCTATTATCCTTCCTCCAGATCCAACCCAGTTAATAAATTCTTGTAGTCTTACAATCGATAAGCATAACTATTACTGAATGATCCAACTCAAGGTGACATCCCAAGGGACTGTGTTCTCATTCTTCACAATTCCAAGCAGTTGCAACTAATGTGTGTGCGCATATATATAGACTAATAGACATATATACATAAATTCAGCAGTTTGCTTTATTCTTAGTCCCACTTCCATTTCCCTCTCTTTGATTTTATAAGTTGTATCAGAGGAGGATGAATTGTAGACATTTGTGTTGTTAATGGAAGAAGAGCACCATAACAAAAACAACGAAAAGGCTTCAGATGGAGACATAATACCCACCCGCACTTGCTTAGAAAGCGCACTCAATCCAAAATCTGACACTTTAAGAACACCATACGAATCAAGAAGCAAATTCTCAGGCTGCAGAGAGGTTGCAAATTAAAGACTGTTAAAGGGTAAACAAGTTGCATGAAAAAAAAAATAGAATTGATAGAAAAAGAGTTTGGTAAGACCTTGAGATCCCTGTGATACACGCCTCTGCTATGACAATAATCGACAGCATTAATAAGCTGCTGGAAATATCTTCTAGCGTCATCCTCTTTGAGTCTCCCATTGTTGACCTTAAGAATCATATAGATCCTATGAGTTAATGTTACAAACAAATAAAAAAAAAAAAATTATACAGACACAAAACTATCTGGACACCATATGAATGTGCCCACTGCACAACATATGGTAGGATGTTAGAATAAGAAGGCAACGGCATACCGTATACATAGACAAAAAGGAATTTGTTAATTAAAATTAGTAGTGTAGTAGATTAATAAGGCATGAAAGCAATTGAGTATATATATCTTACAATTTTATCAAAGAGCTCCCCTCCATCGACAAACTCAAGCACAATGTATATCTTGGTCTTACTAGCCAGGACCTAGAAGAAAAAAAACGCATAATATATATATATAAGGTAAAGGTATTATCACTATGAATGGTGTTGGTGTGGTGCTGAAAGAAATTTGATCATGAGAATATACTGGAGTAATAAATAAATAAAAAAAAAAAAAAAAGAGATGACAAACCTCAAAGAGCTGGACAACATTAGGATGCTTGATGAGCTTCATGGTGGAAATCTCTCTTTTAATCTGTTAGTTTAATATTATTATTATTATAGTATATGGATTGATAGGAAATTAGAAGATAAATATATATAAAACAAAGCGGCAGAATGAAAAAGAGATGGGGGGAATGACCTGTTCAACCATCTTGTGACGAAGGACCTGGTTCTTGTCAAGAATCTTGATGGCAAAGCTGTGTCCTGTTTCAAGATTCTTAGCGTACTTGACCTTGGCAAAGCTTCCTTCACCCAAGGTTTTTCCCATCTCGTATTTACCTACCCTCGTGCGGGTGGGGGTGGCACCACCACCGCGACCACTAGTAGTAGCGGCGGCGGTGTTGGTTGTTGTTTTAGTTTTAGTTTTATGATTATTATTATTATTATTATTATTATTATTATTATTATTTGTAGTACTGCTAGTGGTAACGCTGCTGCTCATCTTCTTCTTCTGAGACCTTCCTTCTCCCTAGCTTTGTGATCTAATAATAATAATCTGATTTAGAAAATGAACAAACAACAACAAGAGAGCAACCTGATTCGATTCTTGTAATCTTAAATAAATAAATAAATGTGGTGGTGGTTTGGTTTTTAGAGTTTTAGTTTATAGCAAAACAAAGAAAGATGGAAAAAAAGAGATTTAACAAACACAAACGAAAGAGAAAGAGAAAAACGGAACCATTTTTAGTTTTTCACAATACAAAGGAATTTTATTAGAATAAAGAATGATTGATTGAACACACAAAAACAAAAGAAAGAAAGAAAAAAAAGAATGACACGAAAAAACAAAGGAAAGAAAGAAAGAAAGAAGCAGCACCACCCAATTTACTCAATTTTAGATATTTAGATTGATTTCATCCATACATAGGTTATATTATTATTGCCGCATGGCATTTTGTGACTGGGTGTACACCCCCACATGCAAGTAGGCTACACGTATAAAATTCTCTCCCTCACCAGGGACCGGAGAATGGAGATAGAGACCTACTACTATTATTATTATTATTATTATTTTATAAATAAAATCTAACTAAACTAATGACGTGGAAAACAATATTATTATTATTATTTTATAAATAAATAGCTAATTATTTGTTCAGATAGATTAGATCATCATAGTGAAAGATACTCATTATTAATAATTGAGTAGTACAGTAGATTAATACAAAACAAATCCAATTATTACAAATTTCCAATCCAATCTAATTAGATAGTAAAACATAATCTGAAATCTCTATCTTAACCATACATAGTTCAAACCAAATACATTTTGCCAAGATTTCGACACTAGAAACGCGTAGTATGAGTATTAGTGGATCTGATTCTTCAAAAATCGCTAGCTAGCTAGCTTTGGCCTCAATCATATTGGTTAGTAATTAATTTGGCTTTGGCTTTGGCTTTCATTTTATTTTTAATGTAAATACACTAATATCTTCCGTTCTGACCTCTTAAACAACTAAACAACCCTTTTGACAAGGCACGTAATTGTACATTTGTATCTAAGTACCCTAACCTAACGTAGCAGCAGACTAGCAGATTAATTAACAACCAAATTTATATTTATTTACTAATTCTACCGAAACAAAAATAATATATATATCTCTACCTCTGCCAAGCTTACTCGTGCGGTGCCATCATCAGTTTGTACACACAACCTAATAACCTATGTCCTTTGCTAGCCAGTAGATTAATTCAAACTATCTCTCTCTCTCTGCGTTACAATAAATTAAGAAATTAATTAATGGCTTCTTATCAAGAAGATGAAAAATACAATTCTACTTCTTCTTCTTCTTCTTCTTCACTGTCATCTAATAGCAGGTCGATGACCCTTGTCAAGATGCCTTGGGGTTGTTATTCTTCATTTTTGGTATGTGGGGTTGGTGGCTTGTTGTTGCTCTGGTGGACTCTTGAGTACCATCGATCCAACACTCAACAATGGATGGTGCCTCTGGGCCTCGTTCTATTCGGGACTCCCATTGTCGTATGGTTCTCCATCTTGGCCTCCCAAACTAATTTCCTCCAAGTCCAGAACCAAGAGGAAGAGGAGAATTCGACTTCGAGTCCTGCTAGTTCCTGCCCCCCCTGCATCTGCCAATTGGTTATTGTTGGTTCCGAAACGTACACTGTTCTTCCCGTACAAAATAAATCCTGATCAAGATCATCAATTACCATGTATGTGGACATGTGGTAACTACTATATATATACAAGTGCTTTAACCGATATCATTCGATTTTTAAGTTATTAATTTTATTAAATATTACAAATTAATTTATCCGTGTCTGATTACCATTCGATTTTTAAGTTATTAATTTTATTAAATAAGACAAATTATATTAATTTATTAAATCTTATGAAATAATTATTTCTTAAGTAAATTTAGGTAGTTTTTTTTAATATTTTATAGTTCATTATTAAAATTATTGATTTTCATAAAACTTTTTATAAGAGTTTACTATTAAAAATTATTATTCTCATTATATTTTGTTAATTTAATTATTTTTTAATTATTGGACCTTTGCTCATAAATAAAATTCAGCCCATAAATTAAAATATGTTAAATTATAATAAAATCATTATTTAAAAGGTATTACGTAAAATTTATCAAAAAATCATAACTAAAAGGGTATTTTAATCAGAATTAGGTGACAAAATTCTAAAGCTCAATTTTCATTAACCAAGACTTACCCCTGAATTTTATTCAGGTTTATAATAGTAGTATAAATATATAGCTTTCTTGGTTAGGCACGCATGCTACCCCTATAAACCCATGAGCGGATGAGTATACACTACTGTTAATTCCTGTATGTATATATCACTATTGAATGTATATATATTCGCTTGATTTCAAGAGGACTATCTGTCTGATACTTGTATATTACAAACTTGGCTGATTAGTTTGAATTGTTTCTAAAACTAGTGTATTAGTTACAGTTTTAAGTTAATTAAAATCCTAAATCAGCAAAAATCATAAATTAGGCATTTTTATGTTGTTCGAACTTCCAAGTAAAAATATATAATTAGCCTAATAAAAAAAAATAGTCTGGCTAGAAAAGTGGTATAAATTTGTAAAAATAGATTCTCATCAACCGTGAATTGCCCCTAATTTTTATTCAAATTTATAATAACAGAATAGATTATAAATAATTGCATTGAAACAAAGGTTTTGTGAGGAAAAGTGATAAAAATAAAATTAATTATTTTTTTGTTGCTTACAAAAAGAATGTTATAGAGACATGTCCAGCTAATGTTGTTCCCATCAATTTTTAGGTGAGAACTGACATGAGGATCTCCTCTAATCTCCTTAATTATATTATTATTCATATATTATAATAAATATATATTTAATTAGAGGGTTTTTAGTATTTGGTCCACCCAAATAATGCGTATTTAGGAAGTAGGACGGTTTTAATGCATATTTAGAGTATGGTACGCCCTCCCTGAAGATGACTGTTATGACTAACAGTTGACTGAAGTCAAACAACTCATATTCTAAACATTTCCATAATACCTTGCACATCTATTGCACACTTACAACTTAAATAAATTTAAGTTTTAAAAAATCCACGTGTCACAATCTAATCCTACGGTTCTACTGTAATAGAGAGAGAGAGAGAGAGAGAGAGAGAGAGAGAGAGAGAGAGAGAGAGAGAGAGAGAGAGAGAGAAACAAAAGGTCTTCTTCATCAACAACAACAGTTAGTTGTTTTGCTCTCTGTTGCTCTTCCTAAAAATAAGTTTATCATTATGGGAGACATGGATGTTTTACTTTAAGATGATGTGCAGTTGTTTTAGTGGAATATGTATATCTCATACGTTGTACGTGCATAGGTAGTATTGTCTATTAGAAAATATTATTACATATGTACGGTTAAGGTTGCATATGTAAAATCCATGGTTGAATTGAGTGCCACGTGTTACATCATTATATTATTTTATATCTCGTGCCTTACACGTGAGAGGGTAGAAATGGAATTCTGAAAAATTCTAACGCAACATTTAAAGTCAATGTAGTCAACTGACGGAGGGCGTACCATAGTCTAAATATGCATTAAATCTGTCCTACTTCTTAAATACGTATTATTTGGGTGGGCCAAATACTAAAAACCTCTTTAATTAATCAATCGACATCTTCAGTAAACAAACTTTTTTTTTCCTTACTCCTAAAAAGTGTAGAAAAGTGTAAAGTGAGTTAGATTTCACTTATTGTAATAGGGTCAGGAAAAAATTTGCCTGAATAAAGGCTATTTATTTTTTTAGAAATGCTAGCATCATAAATCTGTTATTAAACATGAACCAATAGTATTAATGAGATGAAATCAAATACAAATTTGTTATTAAAAAGCTTAAACTCAATGAAATTTATAGGAAATTTATTAAAGAGTGAGCCAATTTTGGAATGAAGGAAGTATGATTTCATATCATGGAATCTATTTTTCTTTATTGATTGAAATTTGATATATGGACTACCATGTTCTACCTGGTCATTAAGTGATCAATTTATTCATGTAAATTTTCATAGCTTTGATTGGATTGAACGACTTGAAAGTTAAACCATAATTTTATTTTTTTCTAATTATCTTTTCCTTCTGCTTAACATCAACCTTCCTAGAAAATCAAATCCTTCAAATTTGTGCTATTAATGTAGTTTGTGTTACAGGGAAGAAGAAAGAGCTAAATACCTCAATAATAATTTTATTATTATTTGGGTTATGATTTATATTATTTTTCACAAATCTGTGATGCTAGTATTCTCTTTATTTTTTTACTAAAACCTTTAAAAATTAGGAAGCTAGGGCTTGGCGAACCACTACCAATTTATGCAACAAAGTTTCTTTCTCTGATAATTAACATATAATAAAAATAAAAATAAAAATAAAAATAAAAATAAAAATAAAAATAAAAATAAACCAAAACCCTACTTGTGATTAAAATATAGCATTAAAATCATGAGGGACTTGTACCTTACCTCAATACAAGAAAGAGGAAAACAAAGCCCTAATTCAATGAACATGAACCAATGTACTATAACATTTAAATGAAGATGTCATTTGTAGTCTATTATGAACTACTCTTAATTCATATGTAGGCTATGCTTGGTTCACGGAGACCAACTTTCGGGAAAGCAGGTGGTAATAGAAACTTGATGTAGAAGAAATTTTTAGCAAAGAAATCACTTGGACATATAGAAACTGGTTTTCTTTTTTAATTTAAAGGCAACCATATTCTTTCAATTTCTATTAGGGATGGCAAAATGACCCGTGACCTGTTAACCCGACACGAACCTGACCCGAGATAAACAGGTTTGGTTTAGTCTTGTCGGGTTTTCGGGTCGTTTTGACCCAAACCTGTTAAACCTGTTTAATATACAGGTTAGGTTCGGGTCTTATCACTAACAGGTTGGGTCAACCCGAAACTCGTTAGGAACAACCCTAAAATTCAAGCCCACATGCATATAAATATAAAACATCTCATTCTCCCACTCCTCCTTTCTTTAATGAAACGGGCATAACTAGTAGAGATTAACAGATTCATCTCTTAATTCTCTTGGATCTTCAAACTTCAAGCTATTTAATTTCTCTTACAAAATTGAAGAAGAAGAATCAAACTTAATTAAAACCTCGCCATTCATTTCTCTTCTTCAGAAATTTTAAATTTTCATTACTCATAGTTAATGGAGTTCCATTCAAAACATTTTCTCTGAACTCAATCTTTTTTCTTGTTTTTTTTTTTTTTTTTGATTATGTATTTAATCTTTTTATTATATTTCAAAATCGAAACAATTATGGATGGGGTATTGGAATTAAATCTCGATCTATTCTTAGTGAAATCATTGAACCAAATCTACTACCTGATGAGAAATCAATGAACTAGATCAACTACCTGATACAATACGAATCTTGATTCAATTCTTCGCCGTTCTTCAGCTTATTGCACTTATTTCTTTTACTCTGATCTTTATCAATTTTAAATCAGATTTCTTTTAGGTAGGTTGCTGAAAATCATAGACCATAATTAACAGGTTGAACAGGTTGCGGGTTTGATGGGTTTTAACATGTTTGGACCTGACTTGTTTAGGAAGAGGGTTTAAACAGGTCAACCTGAACCCGACCTGTTTAATTAACATGTCAGGTTTGGGTTTAGGAAATAAGACTACACATGTCAACAGGTCAGGTTCGGGTTTGGGTAAAAAACACATCAACCTGTTAAGACCCGACTCGAACCCGTCACGATTGCCACCCCTAATTTCTATATACTCTAAAAATCTATTTTTCGATATTGATTCCTAATTTTCTTAATTGTAGGGATTCAGTCATACTTCCTGAAATCTGAATTCATCAGAACCAAATATAGCCGTAGAGTCTATCTATCTTTACCATGAGTGATTGAGTGGTGAGCTAATTAAAGTTCTCCACCTCCCCAAACAAAATTTTAGACGTTGATCACATAACATTTATCTGATTAGTAAGCTAATTAAAAAAGGTAAATGTATCTTAAACATGTATCAATAGGACCCACTTAATTTATTTATAGTATACTATGTAAATGTTTACGTGCTTACAAATAAGGGTGTCAATGGGTCGATTTCGGTTGGGTTTGACCGGTTTCAGTTTGGGTTTGACTTTTTGCGGATTTAGTCGGTTTTGGGTTTTGGCGATTTTAGTGTCATATTATAAAAACCCAAAACCTAATGGTTAAAAACTTCAGATTTTTATCTGTTGAAATTACTATATAAAATATTAAAATTATAATATAAACCAAAACAAAAAATACAAATTTTAAATTATAAATAAAACTTAAATTATATAAGTGAATATTTCTATACATAAGATGTTCGTCAATGAAACATTCGATCGAAGTAGTTTCATGGTTCATAATCTTAAAGTAAACAATACGATAGTTGTCATATGAACTTATATGCAACGAATGTACGAAAATATAAAAAATGAAATTGCATTACAAAACAAATTACAATTTATACTGTGAGGACTTTCAGAACATTATATATATGAACATAGTTACACAGATATCGCATATATTTAATAAATTGACAAATTCTTCCGTAGAAAAATATAGTATTTACGTGCTTACGTATTTTTCAATTAAAAAAAAATTAGTCAAATGTACCAAATAAAAACTAATATATATATTTTATAAGTTTAATTAATAAAATTACCTAGTTAGTGTATTTAATTTCATTATCAAAATTATATATACAAAAAATATTAAAAATTTTACACAAAATTAATCGGTTTTTCAGTCGAAAACCCATAAAACCGCTACACAAAACTATCGGTTTTGGATTCTATCGGTTCGGTTTTCAAAACGTCCATCTTCTTTTTTTAAACAACTTTAGAACCCAAAACCGCTATAATTGGTTTTGGTTAATCGACTAACCATTGACACCCCTACTTACAAAGATAGTCTACTAAAAAAAACTGTTAATAGTAGTTTTTGATGTTGATTTTATATGATTACACATACTAGAAAAAATTGTAAGGATTTAAATAGCTCGGTTTTAGCTTGGCTACATTGACATGTGTCATAACATAATTGGCTGGACCATAGTTGAATAAAAAAAAATCAATTTTTTTACACCTCTGGTATCATCACACAAAGATATTACCAGCTGGGCTCAACTGGCATATACAATTTTACTACTACTATAGTATTTTAGTAGTAGTAAAGATATTAGAGTTGACTAAAAATCATCAATGTGTATGTAAAAATGGACCACCTAAGTTCCAAGTCCTAAAAACTACTGCAGACTCCACGAAGAAATTGTTTCAACTCTTCATTCATTATAATGCGTCCGTTTGACTTGCTAGCCATTAGCCACACACACTCTAGGCAGTTACACTTACACGCACAGCCACCAAGCTAGCTAGTCAACTGCCTTAAATTGTCTGAAAATGTTTACTCCTAGCTACTACTGTACTACAATCTAGCACACTGCTCTGCAGGTTGGTAGTAGTTATCTACTCTAGTACTAGTACTTATCTTATGTACGTTAATTAAGATGTTAAAAGGTCAACTTCTTATCTCATTATTATTGATTGATGATCGAGTAATTGCTTCACCATTTCAATGCTCGCTTGCTTTACCAATGTACATCAGCACAACGAACTAGTACATGCACTGGTAGTTTTTTAAGATTGATATTAATTGAAACTATATGTTAAAAGTATTCAATGATAACGGATCATGATCCATCCATCTGGAAATACGTGTGTGTTGTGTAGAACTACTGTACAACCTAGCTCATACATATGGACCCAACTACAGTACTCCGTTTCATATATATACAGAGAGAGAGAGATTAGGTGTGCATAAGATTTTGGATAGCTCATATAGTAAGAGCATTCCCAATGGTAGGTTTTAGCACATTTTTAGTTAACTTTTAGTGAAAACACTTGAGAGCATTCCCAATGGTAAAATGATTTTAGAGGTGCCACGTAGGAGAGAGGGTAAAGGTTTTAGCGTTAAACTATGCTAAAAGTGTTTTTTTACTTTTAGAGTTGCCAATGGTTGTTTTTGAATGAAAGATAAAAATAACACAAATGTGACAATCATTTAATGCAATTTAATTTTAATAATTAAACAATCTTATGTGGCACCTCTAAAACTCTTTTAACTCCTTGGCAAATTTGCCAAGGAGTTAAAAGTGTTTTGCTTGAAAAGTGTGTTAAAAGCTACCATTGACAAGTGTTTTCACTAAAAGTTTACTAAAAGTGTGCTAAAACCTACCATTGGGAATGCTCTGACAATGGTAGCTTTTAACACACTTTTCAAGCAAAACACTTTTAACTCCTTGACAAATTTGCCAAGGAGTTAAAAGTGCCACGTAGGAATCCATCCGTCACAATTAGTGCGGTATGGATCCATACCCCACAATAAGTGCGGTATGGATCCATACCCCACAATTAGTGCGGTATGGACTCATCTAAAAGAAGATCCATCCGCCACAATGAGTGCGGAATGGATCCATACCCTACATAGATTGCGGTTTCAATAATCCACCATTGGAAACACTAAAACCCTTTTTTCGCTAAAACCATTGAAAACCCCAAAATTCCTTAAAACCATCCTATGTGGCACCACTAAAAGTGTTTTACCATTGGGAATGCTCTAAAGAGCCGGGTGTCAATATAATTTCCCATATATTATTGAAAGCCACACCCTACTTCTGAGAAAATGAACAATAATTAATATATATTTGTATACTTATTTGGCTAAAAATTAAGACAGGTCTTTCATTTTTAATAATACTAATAATAATAATTAAAAATCCTTTCTGGCCTCCTCTTAGTATTAAGGTAGAATAATTTTATTAATTTATATATATAGCTGGACGGAATCATGGTCGATCATTTTGGCATAAGTTAGGTAGGACTCTGCGCGATTCATCATAAATCCATCCATCCATCCATCCTTCGTCCTTCTAAGCAACCAAGGATTATATTATATATATATAGACTCCTGTATTGGTATGTAGGTAACACTAATAATTAATATAAACGGCTTCCTCTGATTCCGAGGACAATATATATATATATAGATACTGTACTAATATATACTATTTATCAATCAATCTTTGAAGCTTCCACGGTTCAGGTTATCAAGTAGCGCCTCTTCGTTACAAACAATAAGGAGTCAGTTTGGTACTCTCGTCAACCATCACACCTGATGACCTGAACCTGATCGAATAATGCATATGTATATATATATATATATATATATATAAAAACGTAACACTAGCTAGCTCCATATATATATATCAGGTTATCAAGTAGCGCCTCTTCGTTACAAACAATAAGGAGTCAGTTTGGTACTCTCGTCAACCATCACACCTGATGACCTGAACCTGATCGAATAATGCATATGTATATATATATATATATATATATATATAAAAACGTAACACTAGCTAGCTCCATATATATATATCATTATCATCCTATTAAGTATTGGGTGGTAGTGTTACTAGCTAATACATACTCGTACATGATATATATATACAGTATATATATATAGAGAGAGAGAGATCAACTTAATTAATTGAGAATCAAGGATTCAAGGAGCTAGTCTAGTGATTCGAAGAAATTTTCATTTGGTTTAATTTCTCAAAGGGAGGGAGGTTCAACCACCACCCACCAGCTTACCTAGCTAGCTTTTTTATTTTTATTTTTCCTTTTGCCCAACCAAACGTTTTAATGTTACGTTGTGCAAATCAATTCACTTAACTTCTCCTTGTTTAACAACGTGTCTACGAAGCTTTAACAAAGAATTTTTAACTCACAATCCTCTCTCTCTCTCTCTCTCTCTCTCTCTCTCTCTCTCTCTCTCTGTGTGTGTCTCTGAAAATTTCTAACTCACAAATCCCTCCAACACGCTTCTTCCAAATGAAGTTTCTTTTGTCTCATCATCATAGCTTAATTTCCTTTTGTGGGACGACTGGATCAGAATTTGCATATATATATAAGCTAGGTGAAGGTAAGCACTAAGCAGAGGTACTATATATATTATTATTCAGTAGTACTAGTGCTGCTGTGATACTCTCTTGTCTATCAACTAGCTAGCTTGGTCACTTCACTTCTAGGCTTCTAGCTAGCTATATATATACAAGAGTACAAGATCGAGTACAAGAGTACAATTATATATATATATATATATCAAGCTCAAAATGCCTACACTTGAAACAACATACATTAACATTACAACAGCTTAATCGATCTAAACCCCCACCCCCACCCCCACCCCTGCCGCAACCTCTACTTTCATTCTGATCATCTTCATGTGTATTACCAACTAGTACGTGGTGGTACGTAATAATACAGTACTTGTCCATTATATTTAATGGGTGTCTCAGCCACAAGGTCTGCAGTTACAATGATGGGGAAGGCTATCAATGAGGTTTTAAGTTTGTTAGTGTTTTCCATTCTTGATCTCCTTGATGTGTTCCTTTGTTTTGTTTATAAAGTTGCTGATTTCTTTATCGAAGCTGAATGGAAACCATGCTACTGCTGCTCATCTTCAGCCAAAGATGCTATTACTAATAGTCGTAAGAATAACAATAAGATAGTGGTTTCTGAACAATTAGCAGCTGGAGGAGACTCATCCAAAATTGTTTGTGTTTGTTCAACTAATTATAAGTTAGACGACTCCTTCTTGGACGATATTTCAGATACACTCTACACTCGTTCTTCTATTGTGTCTGATATATCTAAATCCACAGCTTATAAAGAGCTTAAAAGAATCAAGAGAGTCGAAAAGAGGACTACCACCGTGATCACATCATCATCGACATCCAATTATGATGAGCACAGCAACAAGATCAAATCTACTACGTTGAAGATTAACTCTACTTTAATTGAAATGCTACAAGGAAAGATAAGTGGACCACCTCAATCATTTCTTACTACTACAACTACTACTAGATGGTCTGATTGTGATTGCATCACTTGCTCTTCTTGGAGTTCTTCTCGTAAAGACACCCTTTTTGTTCACACTCAAGGACCTAAAGGTATTAGATACAGTAGTATATATACATTATACTCGATCTATTTTTTTTCCTAACATATATGCATGCATACTCATGTCATTGATCATAGAATAATATCCATTGAATTTTACAACTGAGGACTTTATTATTTGTAATTGTATTTTTTTGATTAATTTCATTTCAGATAACGCAAAAGAAGATGTTTTATTCATCCATGGGTTCATTTCATCATCTACATTTTGGACGGAAACACTATTTCCAAACTTCTCTGCTGCTACAAAGTCATCACATCGATTACTTGCAGTGGATTTACTAGGATTCGGAAAGAGCCCTAAGCCAACAGATTCTCTTTATACCTTGAGAGAACATGTAGACATGATCGAGCGGTCGGCAATAGAACCCTACAAGATGCAGTCATTTCACATTGTGGCACATTCCTTAGGGTGCATATTAGCCTTAGCCATTGCTGTTAAGTACCCAAAGGCTATCAAATCCCTAACACTACTTGCACCAGTAAGTAACCAAAATGAATTTCCAAAAGCGCAAACAAAATTATTGGTTTTTACATATTTGAATTAGCTTAATCTAAAGCAGACTAAATTATGAAATACAGCCATATTTTTCGGTACCTAAAGGGGAGCAAGCAACTCAGTATGTAATGCGAAGGATTGCACCGAGGCGTGTGTGGCCATTAATTGCTTTTGGTGCGTCACTAGCTTGCTGGTATGAGCACATTAGCCGCACCATTTGCTTTCTCATCTGCAAGAACCATCGTTTGTGGGAATTCATAATCAAGTTCATCACTAGAAACAGGTGCTTCTTCCACCTTAAAATTGTAGATCCGTGCACCCACACAATACCTTCATTTTTACATACACAGTATGTTGTACGCCAGACACCTTCATAAGCACAAATTGTTTCTTATTATTCTTGATCACATACATATAAAAACTTGCAGGATCAAGACATTTTTAATTGATGGGTTCATGTGCCATACCCACAACGCTGCATGGCATACCCTACACAATATCATCTGTGGGACGGCAGGGAAAATGGAAGGGTACTTGGATGAGATCCGCGATATACTAAAATGCCATGTCACTATTTTCCATGGGAGGGATGATGAACTTCTACCAGTTGAGTGTAGCTACAATGTTCAATCAAAGATTCCTCGAGCCTCACTTAAGGTGATTGAGAAGAAAGACCATATCACTGTCGTAGTTGGGAGACAAAAGGCTTTTGCTAGAGAATTAGAGGAAATTTGGAGCAAATCAAGCACAAGTTAAAAACTGCATGCGGGGAAGAGGTTTGACATAACACATCCAAGTGTGAAATGCTTAAATTGGCAATTCACATATTTTGGAACGAACAGGAAAGAGGTTTATCAAATCCAACCTTCTAATTCTAAGTTTTTTATTGTCGTTTTTAAATATGTTTTTGGCTTATAAAAGGGCCGTATGTCAAATCTTGTTGAGCTTAAAGCCTTCATTCTTGATGGGTGCAAAATTGTACACACATGACACATTATATAGATTTTCTAATAACTCAAGAAACAGTATCAAGAAGTCCTCTTCTCGCCTCAGTTAAAGTGTTTTACGTTTATCTGTGCTTGTAAAACCTTTCTAAGTAATTGCGCATTTCAAGTTTAATTAGCAATGGGAAATAGCATTACAGTACATAATGTAAATGTAGAAAAAACAGCGTTTGTGTTCTCTCTGAGACAACTTAAAAAAAAAAATCCATAATATAATATAGTAAGTATAAATAATTAGGCAACTCTTCCACCAAATATAGATACATATAGATTGAGAACAGAATTCATGGCAAGTTATACTTCTCTTTGGAAAAAAGTAAAAGTTGTTACAAGCAGGTGGGTAGGTGCCAGAAATACACGAACGAGGAATTCCACAAGTCACCGTTTGTGTGTGTGACATTCCATTAAAAAAAGTGACCCACTCGCGATTTTTGAATATGTGGGTTACCCCCCATTTCAGCTAGATTAAAATCTACAGAGAAAGAAAACTCGTGGGGTAAGGAAGTGCCAACTGCGTCAAAAAGCTAGCCAATCCATTCTGCTCAATATAATATAATCCACAGAATAACATTCTGCAAGTTCTTTAATGTAATTCACTAAATATTATTGTTCAAGTTTCTCACAAAAATATAAGTAACGAGATTAGGAAGAAGAGAAACAAAAACACCTTCAGTTTCAAGAACCATCTCATAAAAACATGCAAACAAATTAGAGACAAATCACATAATGTCCACCAATTGAATTAAGTTTCAATGCAAGTACAAGAACAACAAAAGATGGTAGACATTTCCCCCAAATAGAATGTATACGAAAAATTGGCTGATGATTTCACATTCCAAAACTTGTATATATAATAAAAATGATCATGAGAGATACCACCCAGAGTTTAACATTGTTTTCCTCCAAAATACCATCACTTAATTTCCAATCAATGCAGCTTCCATACAAACTAAATCTTGAGAAGATAACCCGTACATGCACTCGACCATCCTGCCAGATATTAAAAAAATAATAAAAAAAAATTAGTCTAAACAAATTTCCCCAAGAAGAAATCATATTCATAGACAAGCCAAAAGAAACCAATTTTCTTTGAAAGAATCAATGCTTAAATGATACGAAGCTGAATGAACGCAAAATCAACTCATGCAATGGAGGGTTTCCAATCAACAATGCTTTTTACGTCAGCTTTTCATTGAACAAGTTGACCATCCCACACCAATACATAAAATTCATTTCAGAATCTCACTATGGCCACCGACACTAAAGTCTCAACTTCCAACTTGAGATTTAACTGCAAAGAAATGCAAAGTTTCCATTTTTCTGATGAAAGAAACAAAATTCTTGCGCTTTTATTTTCCATAACAGATTCAAGAAGTATATTTTCGATCACAGACTCAAGAAGTATAAAGGTGATTTTCACCCTTACTGCATGCCACTCCAAATTAGTTATAACCTATAAATGAAGAGCACACACCGCATCCTACAAAATATCTTAAACCTGCCTCACACCGTCTGAAAGTTTGTACAATTACTGCATTAGCATTTGTTTCCTTTGTGTTGTTTCATCAAAGATATTGTCACTTCTTTCAGAAGGCTAAACACATATACATAAAGATGTTCCTCAATTTTTTGAGTTCGTAACCAAGTGATGTATGCATATAATCTGTATGGTCATTACATGATACTGTAGTTGGTAATTAACTAACAATGTATTACACAGATAATATGTTATACACATATATAAGAACTCGGTACAAAATAAAAACAAATGGCCATCACCTCTGTTAACTGAAAAGAAAGCATTAAACTATTCATTTGCTAAAACGAAAGATACTTACTATCTTCGAGAAACTGCTGCAGCACCAATGTCCCTGTGAAGGAAAGATGCCCACATCAATAAGCCTCAAAAAAAATTATAGGTAGTGAAAATTATTACCAAATAGAAGGAAATAATAAAATTCGCACTCTTTTCAGATTGCAAAATCCCTTACCTTGCCTGTTGTTTCCCTCCAAAATTGCCTGGTCTTACATTAGTAGTTCCCTTGTTTGTGTGAGTAGCCAACCTGGTTCCATCAGAATTTGTTCCATGTACTGAAGACGATCTAATTTCAGACTGCATGCCATTCACTTCCAGTTTAGGCTTGCTCAAAATTTTCACATTTGCGAGACCTTGACAAATGTTATATACACCGTTTGAATGCTGATTTTGCATCCTTGACTGCTGCGAAAACTTGTCACCTGTATCAGCAGGAGCCAACAACGCATCTGAGGAACCAATCTTACCAGGTTTAGAATCAATTGACGGAACCTTCTTTATCCTATGGGTCTGTGCCATGGGAGTAACAGCAACAGAGGGTAACACTGACGAATACGGAGCAGAAGCTGCAGCTGCAGCTGCAACTTTTGCAATAGCCGTTGTAGCTGAGATGATTTCCTGTGCTCCTTCACGAAGCTGAATGGCATCCCCCTCAATTACAAATAACTGAAATCACAACGCAAGATGCATAATAAAATAAGGGGGCATGATTTTTTTGGAAAAAACCAAATTCCTAAATAGGGAAACTCACTTCAGGATGAACAGCCACAAACTCATCAAGCTTTCCATATTTCTTTTTATAGTCATGCCAATGAAGAGGTGCAAGCATTTTGCCAAGTCTATTTGGTAACTGCATATAACAATAATCATCAACCAAATACTTAAGAAGAAGAGATGCTACAAATCACATAAAATATTAATAGCTTTCCAAAATAAGATGCATTATCTGCCGAATGCTGTCAGATCCTTACAGTGGAACTGATTCTAATTCGACCGCCGCTTCCAGCCGGAATAGCACGAACGATGCAAGCTAGCAATGATCTTTCATCCAGTAGTTTAGGCTCTAGAACATTTCCTGCTGCCAGTAAATTAGATGTCCTTCCAGATGAGATAGATGATTCAGGTAAAACCACACTGCTCTCATTGCATTCTTTGGCAACTCCTGAATGCAACAGATGTGATGGATTAGTAGATTGTTGTACGCTGGCAGTGGACTGCTGTTTTTCTGTGATCATACCCTGCCCTTCTTTCGAAGTGAGTTTTGTGGTCGCATCATCTGTCACCTACAGAAATGTAAGATCAGGTTAAGAAATACTTGGACTCGTTAACTGACTTGTAATAGATGGATGTCAAGGTACAAAATATTTACAGTTCCGCTTAGCAATACAACTATATACAAAAAACTTCTTATGCATCATTAGTCACTACTAACATACCTTGGTTTCCACCTTTTTATCAAACGAATCCAATTTCATAGCCTCATGGAATTCAGGTGAATTTTCTTGTTTCTGTTGTGGTTGAGGGTAGACCAAACCCTGTTTCACAATTGAGTAAAAAGTGTTAGCACATGAAGGCAATGATTTAGACATTTAGTCAAAGAAAAGGAGACAGATACATGAACAAAAACATTAATTCTTCTCCTAACTAGTAACAGGTTAAGTTATACAACCTGTGCTTCCTCATGCGATGCGCTGATTGCAGATCCAGTCTCCTGGGTGGGAGCTATATTTGCTACCACATAGCCTGGATGAGGTATGTGTCCATCTGCTGACTGCTCATAAACAAACTGACCATGTGAGCTTGAGATGCTCTGCTCAGTTTGCAAAGCTTGAAATTGGTTCTGATTTGCTAACTGTGAGCCATCTGCTACAGCCTACATGAATAATTTTTATGAAAACACTGTTCAGAATCTAAAAATGTTATCGTACGAAAGCTTTCACTTGTCAGTTGTCACTACCTGCTGATTCTGCCACTCTTGATGGGAGGAACTTGCAGGCATTGGCAGAAAATGGCCCAAGTGGGATTCAGAAACATGTGAATTGGTTGGTGGTACAGAGTGTGGAACACCTTGTTGAGGAATAAAAAAAGGATGCAAAGCAGTAACCTGTCCAGGTGGGATGTAGGCACCAAGCCCAAGAACTGATGATGGAAATGGAACTCCTGGGGCATGTTCGGTCTAATGGAAGGAGGCCAAAAGTTCAAACAAAACAAAAATATCATGATTAGAGGGTGTTAAGAAGTATCAAAATATTACTCAACGAACATCTATAGGCATTGATGAAAATACACATTCCATTACGTCGTGCATAACAAACATAAACTTAACTTGGATAACTTTTAAAATTTGAAATGGTGCAATGAGATACTGCCAAAACTTTGATACCATATCAAGAGAAGTGTAGATAGGACAGAATATTATCAATTTTAAAATGCAGCCCTGGGATAGAACAAAGGTGTAATACACCTAAAAATATATAAATCGCCTAGGACAAAGGTATTGCACCAACAACGTACTAAAATCAAGAAAGCTAAAGCTTTGCAATATCTGAACTGCACTTTCTGAAAATATGTAAAATTATGACGAATAAAATCACAAGCCTGTCTGCTTTTGATACAATACCTCCTTACCACAAACAAAGGTGAAGTATGAATATTGTTCCAGAAAAATAGAAATATCGGCACTAGAGCGATCAGTATAGAAATCTCTGGGCATAATGATGGTAGAAAACATAAATAATTATTCCACACATGAGAATGTTGGAGTAAAACCAAAAAGTGTGTGTGTGTGTGTGAGCATGGAGTCGGTGGGAGAGCACTCCTCAACAAAGCATGGGAAATACCTTGACAGGTGCATTGCCAAACGCAGCAAAAGGTTGATAATCATCTAAATTTCCATTTGGAACAACTCTGGGGTTGCTACTTATTGTCCCATCTTCATTTACAGTGAACTGGGTCCCCTTGGTCTGACCAAATGAAGAAGCTTCCTCTGAATTTGCACGATCAATAGATGATTCGTCCGTATATATTCCACTTCTTTGTCTTGTCTCAGCCAACTCTAACTGAAGTTGTTGGATTGCTTGCAAATGATGTCTCTCCATGTCCGCAAACTAGCATCAGTCACATCAGTTAGTCAGTATTAACTGTAAGAAAATATACATATGGAGTAAAATGCCATTCAAGCAAAAGCTATCATCCTGACAACATAAATGAACAAACGTGACAACATACAAGAGATGTAAGGCTGAGAACATCAAGGAAGAAAAAAACGATATAATTAATTCCATAAAACAAATTAGAAAGAAACCTGTCTCTGACAACCAAGCCAAAAATGGTTAAACTGTTCTGTCCGTTCTCGCAACTCTGACTGTAATGAATGGTTGGTTGTTGACTGCATGGCATCCATTCTTTGAACCCAAGCCTGGGCCTCCCTTAACTGTTCATCCTTGTACAGAATAGTTTCTTGTAGAACTCTATGCTGAAAAATTGTTCAGTATTAGGCGTACAAATCTCCAGTAAAAAGAAAAATAAATGTGACATTTTTTATCAGTAAAACTAAATGAGACCTCAAACTTGTATGAACAACGAATTGACAATATATGATAACATGGAAACGTCCCAGGACAGTTGATTTAGATATTAGTTAAACATGGAATTTGACGAGTGGATAGTGAATTGGTGATCACCAAATTACACATCCTTTTCAGAGTTGGATACAACTACGACATAACTTCAAACTAACAAGGTCACAAATAAACCTGCTCCTCCAATTTAAGATATTGCCTCTCTTTTTCTTGAATATGTTCTTTAAGCTCATGTATTTGTTGTAGCTGTTGTGCTCTTTCAGCTTCATAATTATCATGCTCTCTTCTGCAATAAAAAGTTAAAATTGCAATAAATGACATAGTGGCCTAATTTTAAACCCAGTGCTGTGCATGCTTAAACTAGATGTTAATATACAAAGTCAAGGCAACCACAATATATAATACACATTTGTGCTACTGAGTGTGAATGTTAAAAAAGTAGTAGTTTCTAGCAATTAGAAACCTAAACAAAATCAATAACAAGATTTAAGTGTACTGTACTTAACCGCTAAAGATGCTTTAACGTACCTATAGGCCAGTATCTCTTGGTTTTGCTCTCTTATGAGGTCCTCCTTTGCCCAAGCCTAAGCCATTGTATAAAGAAAAAAAAAACTAATAAGAGAGTTCAAAAACAATATGAATGTGAGAAGAATAGAATGGAAATAAGCAAACAGACCGCTTCATTGTCAATTTTGATTGCACGGAGCTCTCTATCCTTCTCTTCCATCTTTAATTCTAACTCGCGAATGGCCTGTTCCCGTTCTTGTAAACGCTCCTGTCCAAAAAAAAGTAAATGACATTGTCAAGAATAAGTCACATATAATTTATGCATATAGAAAACTTAGAGAGTGTAGAGAAGAGAGAAAAAGGGAGTGTGGGGAGGGTAAAGGGAAACCTTTAGGTTGGCAACAGCATTGATTTGTTCATTGATCTGGTTGCTAAAGGTATTCTGCATTTCTATAAGATGTGATCTAGTTCCAATTTGAGCTCGAAGATCAATCTCCATGTGTTGGAGTCTTTCTCTTTGCATGGATATGTCATGAAGACGCTGCTGCAGTAGGTCATTGTCGAGAGTAGTAGCAGTAGGATCAAGAGCAATAGAACAGTAGTCAACATCAGTTTGTGATTGCTGCACCTTAGAAAGCACAATAATGAAAATCAAGCTGAGGCAGATAATGAAGTGAAGTAGTAGTGTATATGGTCCAAAATGTAATAGGGAAACAATGTTACCTCATAAATAGTCCTCTCATCAGATTGGACACCTAACTTAAGTCGGTCCAACTCCTGCACAACACAAGTACACAACACAGGAGCAGTAGTAATAGTAGTAAGTTAATTTGAGTTTTGAACTTGTCTAGTAGTATTAAAGCAAAGAAAAAGTAAAGATGTTTGACCTCGTTGGATGAAGAATTTCTGATAGGATGATCTCTAATAGGATGATCAGAAATAGCTCGCCATTCTTTCCTGATAGGCTGAGAAGAAGAAGAAGAAGAAGAAGAAATAGAGGCAACACGGCCATTAGGAACAGCGGTGGTGGTGGTGGTGGTGGTGGTGGTAGGCTCCATTGAAATGGAACAAACCACCTGATTGAAGACAAATGGAAAGGGCAAGGCAGGGATTAAAATCTTAATCCCTAATTGAAGAAGAAGAAGAAGAAGAAGAGTTGTTTGAGAAATAAAAATTAAAAACCCTAGAAAGCAAGAAAGACAAAGAAGGTTTGAGAGTAAAAAAAAAAATCGAACTAGAAACAACTTAAGTAGATGAAACGAAAAAACAAAATATACTAATTTATCGGTCCGATGAAGATGAAGAAGAAAAACAGTAACATTACTAAAACTCTAAAACCTAACCATAGTGACGGAGTCTTGGAGGGTTGTGTTTTTATTTTTTCCAATAAAGATTCTTTTCTTTACTTTGATGATAATGAAGAAAAAATAAGTTAAAACAAACAACAAAGCAAAGCTTGAAGAGAAGAGAAAGAGAGTCGAAGAAGAAATGGGGGAAATTTGAGAGTAGAATTTTTTTTTTGTTAAAATAAAAATAGTGGAATTTATAGATAGTTTTAGCGAAGTGCCCCAGAGGAGTGGAAGTGGAGGGGGTGGAACCGGTGGATTCTGGATTCTGGATTCTGGATTCTGGATTCTGGATTCTGGACTCTGGACTCTGGACTCTGGAGTGGAAATGTGGAATACTGACAGCCATACTGGAATCAATGGACTATGGAGGATTGGACCGAGAGGGTACGACTCTCAGAAGACCATGTCTTTTCTATTGGGCTTTTTTCTTTTATTTTACAGTACAATACTGTTCCTAGGCCCAATGAGAACCCACCCACATTTTCAGAATTTCAGTATCAACCAATCAATGCTGTCACTACTACAGTACATGTACATGTATGCCTGCAGCCTGTATGGTTTTCATTTCACTCAATTGGGGCCTTCTTCATCTTCAATTCATTCATTCACTACCATTACAGCATACTAATGTATTGTACATCTTTGCTTTTTGGATGTATATCAGTATATGTATCGTTTTATTGTGTGTTTTAGAGATGAAGTAGACCATAGCCAACCCCCACTACTACTGTACCTACAATTAGTACAGTAGCTGCACTGCACATATATTGGAGATGCTGAAACAAGCAACACTTTATACCTCGTCACTCTTTTATGCTTTTTTCATACATCCATCCAAAACATACTTCTATACTCTTTGTCTCTTTACACTAGCATCTTAGAATTAAAAATAAAAAATAAAAAAACCCTACAACATACAAGTTATCGCAAGTATGCAACAGTACTCACACTGCAGCTTTACTCAACTGAAACATTCAATGTCTGCAAAGCTTCTTCACTCCTTTTCTCCAACTTAGCCTCTCGCTAAAACCATCACTGTTACTGTCTCCATTACCATACCTGTCTCTAATCCCATTTAATTCTGTCCCCTCCCCACTACATTTCACTGACCTGGTGTTTCCCAAACCAACCTCATCTTCTTTAGTCTCACCCTGTTTACCAAAGCTATGAAAATTATCCTCATTATCACTCTCAAATCCGTTTGATGGGCTGTTCCTACAAAAGTTAGGTCTATCATGGACAGAATTACTGATTGTCGATTCACAGCGTCCTTCAGTTGTTTCATTATTTCCCTTTGATGAATACAGGTCACCATTATCATTTTGGGAATCTGAGCATGAACTGAACAATCCAGTTTCGGCAACAGATTCTACTCTTTCTCGGAGGGCCTTTAAAATCAATGTCTTGAGAAAATTCATTACCTGGACTGCATGGAGCAATGCAGTCAAGGGATCTGCCATCTGCAAAAGGGTAGCAAAAGTAACCAGTCATTGCATTTCCTATATGAGAAAGTAGGGAGATATAAAAGCTCACAAACTATCCTATTACTTGACTCAGGAGCCACTTGGCGTACCTACAACAAACATTAAGCTCCCTCTGAACAAACACACTCACTTAGCTTACAAATTTCAGCCTTGCACTGTTATCCATTTCTTTCTCGTGTGCTCGGAAGAACACAAAAATTGGATTCCAATCATTATTCAGGTTATCTTTGGGTCGGAAAGTATCATATCACATAGTGACTTCAGGACCACTCTTAACACCAAAGTAATTAAACCACCCAAATATGCATTTTTCTGAAATTTGATACCCAGATACACCAGGGTAAGATGTGGACAAGGCATTCAAGTTGAAGATGAAGCATTTAATATAGACTTGGCCCCTAATTTTTATATATACACATGCATAAATAATTATAATAAATCGCAAATGTGTCAGATACCTGAGTCATGTTTGGCGCAAACACCATAGCAATATTGCGTGCGTTCATCTTGTTCTGGTGTTCATCTTGCACAACATCCACCATCAGATTGATGGCCCAGTCGAGTAGTGCAGCTTCCATTGGTGGGAGGAAGCTCACAACTTGGCTGCATTCTTCTTCCGTGTTGCAGTGCATCACCTGATCTGGTGTGAGGGAGTCAAGAACTCCTTTAGGGAGTTCGCGAAACCATGCCTGCAGGGCATTGACCATTTCTGTTAACATATGTTGATATTTCATGCACAAAATCCTTATTTATGGGAAAGGCGTATAACAAGGCAGTTGGGATGGTGGGTAATTTCAGAGGTACCTTTATCAAACCTGCCAGGCAATGCACATCAATTCCATATGGTACAAGACCTCGATTTAGCTGGTCTCGGACGTATTCCTCTTGGCTATTCTCGGCATTGATACGGAATATTCCCTCTGCCTTCAACAACAGGAAAGTATGATCGATACAAGAGGTTTGTACGCCAGAACTTGCGTTAACAAAGTTGCACTCTTACGGCAATAAAAAAAGACAATCAAATACCTTAAGACCACCTTCTGAATACAGGCGTTTTTGCATCAGGAGTAGAATTGTTGGCACACTGTTTCCTCTGTGATCATAGGAGCATTGCATGGACTCTGCAGAAACTCCAAATACGCTCACACTACACAAAACAAGATAGAGAGACAGTGAGAAACAAGCTCACAAAATAGACCTGGATTGGGGGAGATAAGATCATTCAAACTCTGTAAAAACAAACAATATACATTTTATATCACATAAGGATGTGTCAAATCATTGAAGTTTGAATTTAGAATTGTGATGGGTGGAACCAATATATATGAACTCAAAATAGTATTAGGTTATTAAACCCCTCGCCATTGTCCTCCAACTTTTAATTTTCTTTCTTTCACTATCCTCCATTTACCAAGTCAATCCGAGAATCAGACCAAACAATTATCCTCCATTTCCATATGCATAACTTATGAAATCACACAAATTACAAATATTCGGGTCCACATAATAACGAACTAGAACTTGAGACATCTTGCGGTCCTCATATAGTCTTATTTGAAGTGACCTTGTGACTTTTGTCACAGGATTGTTCGATCGTGATGGTCACTGTTCAAAGCCTTAAATAGTGCATCCATAGAATTTAGATATCCTGACCACACTAAGTTAAACATGTAGATATGTTCCTGGGAAATGTAATTTGTCAAGAGCATGCACTAATCTAGTCCAAGAGGTTGATATACTCCAATCAACAATATCTGATACCAGGAACGGGTTCAAATTCACTCAATATATGGAACCATCTTGCTACATATATTTGTTTCAAAATAATGCAGGTGTCAGTGTACTGCAAACTTTATCTTAGCATATGAATGACCGAATTCACATCTCTGAACCCATCCATTATGATTCCATAAAAAGGAATGGTGTTTTCATCTGTAAAAGAGGCCAAGAGAGAAATATATAAGGCTTCTTGCATTCTGCATTCTGACTTTTTGAAGTTCAACCCCGGAATATGATTCATCTGGGAGTTAAAATAATTGCTTAATGAGACAGAGATCAGAATCAAGTCTTGTTCAGCAGAGGGAAACCATCTATACTATGGCATGTTGCCGGAGTATGTCATATGAAAAATAATTGACTTTTTCAGTATGTTATATTAAAAATAATGTGCTGAAAGCCTAAAAAGGAGAATACAAGCGAGATCTGGTATTACTGTGTTTCTCTGTTCCATTTACTGAAATGATCTGATAGGTTTCTGTTAATTCTTTATTTCCTTGACATCATAGATATTTTTGAATTACGTTACATAGCCATTTAGATAGATCTTGCTTTGACAGCAGTTCCCAACAAAGCTCCAACCTTGACGGGATAAAAGAAAAACAAAAAATGGAAGATAAAATGCTCTCCCCAATTTCTTAATGCTGGGGACAAAATCCCAATCTAGAATCGAGATTCATAATACTAGAGACACTGTACCTCCTTAATGGGAGAAAGGAGACACAGAGTTTAAGGTGATGATCATAAGCGTTGTTAAGTTTAGTTGAGTACTAGAAGATAAGGTAATTTATACAGTATATTGTTTGATTAAAGAGTATGTACCAAATGAAATAGATACAATTATACAAAATGAAGAAGGGGTTTTGTCAAGAAGTTGTAATTAAGTAGAAATAAGGTAGTATTGTAGTTTAATAATACTAATGATTAATGATTAATGAAAAGAAAGAAAGTAACAAACCTGGCACTAGGAACTTTTCTGGGGAGTTGGGGCTCGAACTCAACGGGCAAACCAAGAAAACCATTAAAACGATCAAAAGTGACATGAGAAACATGAGTGACTTCGGTGGGCCATCCAATATTGATATGGAGAGGCGAAGAAGAAGAAGAAGAACAAGAAGAAGACGATGATGATGACATGATATGATGATGATGTTGATGATCATCTTCACCTCTTTGTACACTAGCACAAGTAACCAAAGACTTTCTCAATGTTTCCAGTAATATTGCTAAGATCGGAAATTGATTTTGATTTTGATTTTGTTGTTTGTCTTCACCCGAATCAATAAGTGGAGTAGAAATTGGATTAACGTTAAAATCTTCCTCGACCTCGTATTCATGTGAGAGATAGATAGATTGAGTTGGAGGAGGTGAGTCATCATCGAACATGGTTGTTGTTGTTGGCCGGCTGCCGAGCACACAAGATTTGGATCGGAACAGGCGAGTAGTCATTCCTTAATATTATTCTTATTCTTATTTATATTTATAGCGTTGCGGCTAGGCTGTCTTTTTAGTTTTTATTTACAAGAGGAGGGGGAGGAGGAATATAATGAAAAGATAGAATAGATACAGATAGATAGATAGATAGATAGATAGATGTAAAGAGGAGTTTGTATTGAAAAGGGATGCACAGGTCACAGAGAAAAAATTTGGTACCTAACCTAGTTAATAAATAATAATCTATCAATTACCTCTTCTTTTGTGGTGGTGGTGGTAGTAGTGATAGTGAGTGAGATTTGAATGAGTAGAGCTAGTCTTCTTTTGTGGTGGTGGTGGTGGTGGTGGTGATAGTGATAGTGATAGTGAGTGAGATTTGAATGAGTAGAGCTAGTGGGAGTTGGTGTTGTAACAAATTAAGGGAAAACCAATTCAAGCTCTCTCTAGCTAGCTTAAAACTAATACAAACTAATAAAGAAATTGAAACCTGAAAGGATCGAGGAGTAGATGAATGAATTCGGTTGCTTTTTAGTTGGGATATATCATATCATATCATATCAGGAGAATGGAGATTGAGAGAGAAGAGAAGAAAAGATAGAAGGTGGGATGGTTGGTACGGTGGGTGAAATTATAAGATTAGATCATCATCATCATCATAATAATAATCAAATACTATTATAATAATAATAATAATAGTCGTGAATCTGAACGACAGACAGACAGACAGAGATGGTTAGTTTTGGGGAGAAGGAAGAGGAGTGTTATTCTAAATTAGAGCAACTTTTGACTGAAACTTGTTTGATTAAGTGTCAAACTGACTGCCAATGCCGGATGGCCTGATTAATAGTATAATTAAGGTAGATGTTGGCCCATTTTATTTAAGCTAGTCTAGCAGCTAAAATCGTGGGTCCATAATTCACAATTTGATTGTGAGCTTAACTTAATTATCTTGGTATCTATATTATACTGTGCGTGGACACACAAACTTGGGGAGATAAACATAACTAGACAAAGACAGAAAATGAGCTTAAGTTGTTACGTTATATGGGCTTAAATTGTTGTTATGTTTCGAATTGGGCTTGAGATGGGCTTTAGTTGAAATCTTATTGGAGACGGAATATGGGTTTAAGTTGTTATGTTATATGGGCTTAAGTTGTTCTTATGTTTCGAATTGGGCTTGAGATGAGCTTTGGTTGAAAATACTTATCAACCTTTACAACAAAGCTATCAACTGCTCTTTTCACTCCACCGCAGGAGTTGAATCACTTCACTACTCCATCCTCTCCCGATGTGCCATTTGCTCTGACCTTTTCATCTGCTATGGATCTCAAAAGCACCAGTAAATCAAGTTATGTCACTGCCAATTTCAACTTCTATCAACACTCAACTTCTATTACCAAAATACTTAACTTCTATTACGAAAATACTTATCAACCTTTACAACGGAGCAGTACCTTATTAATCAACATTCAACTTCTATTACCAAAATACTTTTCAATTTCAATTTCTATAACTTATCAATTTCAATTTCTATTACTTATCAATTTCTATTGCTTAAGTTGTTATGTTGGGCTTAAGTTGTTATGTTGCTAAAATTCACAGTTACTGAGCCAAAGCATTGGGGAAGTTCATTTGACGATCAATGAACGTCATGTCATGTTGTTATTTTATAATGGTCGTGGTATTCAATGTGTTAAAAAAGCTTTGAATATTATGAAAATTGATACGCAGAGTTTCAAGATTATGATCCAATTGTCAGTATCACAATTTACCCAATTAGGTAAATTTATCAGTTGGGATAAATAAGACGGTCAAAGGACTGCATTTGAGAATGGAGGTATGCAGAGGTATTAAAGATGCTAAATGGGTTATTAAAGGTCACACGAACAAATCTGTTAGTGATTAGAGAGGTTTGCGACCACCTAATGTCACAATTGTCAAAGCTAATACTGATGACGCCTTTATAGGTAACCCAGGACAAGGCGGCATAAGAGTGATCTATAGAAATCATTTAGGAGAATTTATGGGGTGCTTGGTACAAGGACTAGGCATCACAGATAACTTCACAGCTGAGTGTTGGGCAATAACTAAAGCTATTGAAGAAGCTATTGATCAATGATGGTTGAACTTATGAGTGGAAACTGAGTGCATACCAGCTGCTTAGGTGTGTAGTAACCGGAGTCCTCCATAGCAGCTTCGAGCTCGATTCATGAGGGCAACTAAAAGAATCCAATCTTTGTGTATAACCCATATTTATAGAGGGTAATTTTTCAGCTGACATGACAGCAAAGAGAGGGTCAACTCTGAACTTAGGTATGAAAGAGTGGAGCTTAATTAGACCCACATTCATTACTTGCTTGGAGGAAACCTACAGAGCTTATTATAGATTTAAGTGATGATTTGATGTAAGCATGAAGAGCTTGGAATATATACTCAGTTCCTCAAATTTCTTTTGTATTTCCTTTTTCTTTTTATTAATGAAGCTCACCTTAGCAAAAAAAAAAAAAAAAAATCCAGCAATTTTCTGGAATGTAGACTGTTTAGAAAACCAAATATACATACTGCCTATAAAACCGAAGGACAAGTTTATTCCAGTATTGATCCATTGAGTGTGGAGTTGTTTTTGAAGTTTATTGCTTTGATTCTGGGATAGATTGAAATCTACCAATGGTATAATAACTCTTAGTAAAAATTATTCAGTCTCTCATCTTCTTTTACTTGGTATATTTGTAGGATGAGTATCTGAAAGCTTATTATGATCCATATGCCGCTTTGCTCTGGAAACAACAAGAATTAGAAGATACAAGTAATTTTTCAAACCAGTCTAATCATCAAGGTCAGGTACAATGATGATGCCGAATGAGAAAATGCTCTAACTTCAGGTACACTTTTCTTGCATTATCGGCTAAACTACGCTTATCTCTTTGTGAAGTAAGATAAATTATGTGCCTGAAAGTGTAGTTCCTAATATATATTTAGTTATTATTATATATTTAAAAACCTCTCATATTCCCAATGGATTTTGAAGATTAAGTTGTAATTTTTGTGTGTGTTCGTTTAATAAATATATATTAACTAGAATATGGGTAGGAATATTGAGGAATTTGTTTTAAGAAGATGTTCATCAGAGCCAACCATTGGAAGCCTTCAAAAATAAAAATGAAAGTTAATAGTGCTCACTATATGCTTGCCTACTGATCAGAGGGTAACAAAATGGAAAACATTATATTATGAACACTGATAGATAATACATATGGGTGTGCCTTCGGCAGTTTGAAAACAACCCAAACTGATGCAAGAGCAGAATAAATTTGATGTTGACATTATTATTTTAGGCTTGGAGATGAGCTCCTATTTAAGATTTCCTGTTATTTTGTTCCATTATTTTGATTTTGAATTTGGATTCCTAAGGAGATCAGGATGAATGTTTTATTTTAGTTGATGCCCTTTACATTGTGTTTCTAATGAGAATATCAAAGCATTAATAAAGTTGGTATCGTGATTTTTTCATTGTTGATAGTGCATTGGTATGTATGAGCTCCCTACAGTATGTATTTGCCTCCGTATTTGTTTTAAAATATTATGGACTGCTTTTGGCTTTATGTCTTTAACAATGAAAAGAATTCAACCAAGTGCAGTTATATTTAAGCTTGATTATGTTTCAACAACTCAGCTAATTATATGAGGAAGTCCTGGCTCCCTTTCCCAATTACATTATATTGGGGAGTTTCATTTATTTACTCTTATTTTATTGTGTTTGTAAATAACTATACCTTCTATTTGTAATGTGGTATTTTCTAAAATATAATTATTAAAAGTGGGTTTTTTTCTCCCTCTCTCTCTCTCTGTTATTTTTTTCCTTTTATAGAAAGTACAAGTGATTAATATACGACCATATAAACAAGCAGTAGACTAATTTATTATCTGCCAGCTAGAAAAATCCCTATTTTGTCTTTCCAAAGAAGATATTATTGTATTATACTATTATCTGATAGCTGGAAGTTGACGGAAATAATGGTTCACTCTTTTTTTTTTTTTTTTTTGAGTAACTTTCTCCAACTTACTACAGGCAGCCCCAAGCAAAATGTGTGATTTAAATGTTAAAGCTACAGCTTCTAGAGATGACAAGGAAAACAATCTAAGGAGTTTTGATATCATTATATGGAGCACCTGCACTGCACGTTTTTAAGAAATGGAGGTGAGATGAGCAAATTTGTCTGCAATGCCTTCATAAGAGATGTAGCTTATGTGGTCAATCTCTTTGAATTGATATGGTGTTATGGAACACAATTATTTTCAGTTCTTGCAAAGAACAAATTTTATAACGAAGCTTTAAGAACATTTTGTGAACTGAGAAAAACAGGGTAGCAAGCGACATAATTACATGGACTTTGATGGTTTCAGGTTATGCACATTATGGGTTGGTGGATGTGAGTCTAAAATATTATGGATTAACAAAATATCATATCAATTTTGTGTTTGGATGCACTATATGCGAGAGATGTAAGGAAAATGTGATCAATTTTTCTTTAGTTCTGCTATGAGGAAAGTCGCTCCAATAAAGGTGAGAAACATATTTGATTATATTGATGTTAATGTTTTCTAACGTGTTTTATATTCTCAACAAGTTTGTATTTTGTTAGGAGTTTGTTGCATTTGTTTTTTTTTGGTAAGGTGATCATACTCAATTGTTTGTTACCAGTTGTATCTCAAGTGGTAAGGGATCCTACTCAATTTTTAATTCTCGATTTAAACATCGTACAACATTGTTCAAAGCAATGGTTGCAGTCTTGCAGAGATACAACGATGGATATAACTACCCTATCAACCCATTGATGAACTGCATGTTGATCAGTTGTAATTCTGTTGTGTGTAATGGTGGGTAACAGGAACTGGGAAGACTGTGCTGCTGAGTGGTCTATTGTAGGGTGCCTTTCAACTGATTTTTACAGGCTGCAGTTAGTTTGTAAATTGCAAGGACAGAGTGCAGCATAGTTTCTTAACAACTAGAGTATGAATAAAGATGTAGTTGATCATGTCTGGTTAGTTGTAGGTTTTATCTATGCTGGTAGATATGTTTTGTATGTGTACTCTATGTTGTTTCTGTTTTATGGGTGGGTTAGGTATAATTCTGTATGAAGAGGAGCATGTCCTCTGGGAGGTATTTGATGGTGCATTTAAACTGTGTGTGCTCATCAGACTTTATATATGGTTTGATTTTTTAGTGTTTAATAAAATACAAACTACTATGTAGACCATCAAATGATGCCTTAAATCTTCAATTTGTCCATCTATGTTAGAGACCATTGCTACAGTTACAAAGATGGAAATGACCACCCTATCAGCCTACTATGCTGAAAACTAACAATCCACTTGCTTGGTATCCTTACACTGCATTTACAGTCACACTTGATGTCCAATACTCCATCTGAAATTATTAAAAGTGATCATAATGAACAAGAATATATTTTTGGTTCTATAAAATATATGAGTTGATAGGATGTGTTTGATTCGCAGGCATTTGGTTCCCGAGAAAATGAATAGAAATGGCTAATTTTTAAAAGATTTTGAGTTGGAGATCGGAATTTAGATTCCGGGCATAGCTATTTTATTTGAATACGGTTTTCATTTTCAAAAAAAAAACAAAAAAACAAAAAAAAAAACCATTTTCTATAATTGTTAGGACAAAGCAGACAAGTGTTTCACTTTAGTAAGAATTTCGTCAATCTCTTTCTCTATTTCTCTCCCTTTTCTGCCCACTCTCTCTCTCTCTCCTATCATTCACTGTTACATTAGTACCCTTCATTTCTTTGGAATTTAAATTCCATGAACCAAAGATAGCCGATGATTATAGTTCTAAACATGATGTTATTAAAAGTGACTTAAAACCATTCGGGATATGACAAGATTTGGATAAAATTTCTGTCATTTAGGGGGACAAAGCTACTGAAAAATTCCCAAGAAAACCATGAATCCAAAAGGTCTGTTAACAATCAACACAAACATAAACAACAATAAAAGCTTCAATCCAACGTTCGGATACAAAGCAGTAAAATACATCCACAAATACATATATCGAAAAAGTAGAAGCTTAGAAAATACTTCGACAACCAAAATAAATAATACTGGTATGGAACATATGGAAGTTCAAACAAAAACTGGAAACAAGCATACTTGAAGCAACAATAGATGTGATGGAACAATGACAGAAATATGTATTTTTAATACTTCATTTTTAGATTTATTTATCTTACTCCCATAGTCCAAGTTACTAATATTTAAGTTTAGTCTTGCTATCTATTATTTACCACTTTCTGAGAATCAAAAGCTATTTATCTGGTCGAAACTAACGTGGCGTAGCCACGGGTACAACTAGTATATATATATATACAATGCACATGCATAGCTGTGATGTCAATAACAATAAAAATATATATTAATTACACCTCACGATAATGTGGTCCTTGCATCCGTGCACACTTAATAACTATCTCTACTTCATTAATAACTAAGTTAGTGAAGCCTCCAATCACATACTTGGGGCTCCCACTCTCGGCCACTAGGATATGCATTAAAGATTGTTATCCTTTGGTCGAGAAAATCACTAAGAGGATTCAATGTTGGACCAACAAGTTTTTATCATATGCTGGAAGATTAGAGTTATTGCACTCTGTATTACAAACATTCCATGTTTACTGGGCTCGGACTTTTGTTCTTCCGAAGGCAGTGTTAGAGGAGGTCAGCAAAATTTGTGTGAGATTTCTGTGGTCGGGCCCAATGATGGAGAGAAAAATCCACCATGCTAGCAAGAAAACTCTGACAAGATCAAAGCAAGAAGGAGGATTGAACTTAATGGATCTTAAGCTATGGAACCAGGCAGCCTACTGTGGATTGATATTCAAGATTGCGTCAAAGGAAAGCAGTTTATGGGCTGAATGGGTTTGGAAACATCACATAAAAGAGAATTTCTGGAATATGAGAGTACCAAACGAAAGCTCATGGGTTTGGAGGAATATCCTTAAGCTGAGGGGTGTAGCTCAACAGTTCATCCACTACTCAGTAGTAGATGGTACCCAAACCTCATTGTGGTTTGACCCATGGTGTAAGGGAAAGATACTATGGGAAAATGAAGAAGCAAGAAACTTAATTCAGCTTCCTGCGGAAGCTACAGTATCTCAACTATTGGAGAATGGTACTTGGGGACCTCAAGTCCACAACATGCGGCAGGGAAACCTCAGGCAAGCTATTCTAGGTACAACAATAGAAAGCTACCTAGAGAAGGATAGGGTGGTCTGGAAGCCAACATCTCATGGGAGATTCACTACTCACTCGGCGTACAGTGCAATGAAGATATCTGGTGAGAGAGTGAGATGGTATAATTTAGTCTGGGGGAAATGGGTGGTGCCGAAACACTCATTCATTGCTTGGCTCCTATTCTCAGGAAACCTGGCAACCCAAGATAGACTGATGCAGCGACATGTTTTGAACTCTTCTCAATGTTGCTTTTGTGAAGGAGGAAGAGAGAATTCGAAACATCTTTTCTTCACCTGTTCCTATACCTCAGCAATCTGGAACTCTGTTAAAAGTGAGGTGGGGTTGGATATAGGGGTTAATAATGTGAACTGGGAATGGCTCAAGTTGTTCCAAATCTGCGGTAGTAATGACATGTCTGCAGAGGTCTACAAGGTGTTTATTTGTGCAGTTATCTATTACATATGGCAGGAAAGAAACTACAGGAGCTTTAAAAACGAAAGTAGGCCATGGGGTGTCGTGAGAGACAAGATTAGAACAGAAGTGAAGAATTACCTACAAGCATTGTTGACAACAACAAAGGACACTCAAGATGCCAGAAGAGTGCTGCAGAGACTGGGTATTGCTACTCAGTATGTGAAGAAGAAACCAGTGTACTGCACTTGGTTTAAGCCTCCGGAAGGATTTGTTAAACTGAATTCAGATGGAGCAGTGACTAAAACCAGAAATGGATATGGAGGAGTTATTAGAGATAGCCAAGGTAATGTGATCTTAGCATATGGAGGATCTGATAAAGAAAAATCAGTCATTGTACAGGAACTAAAGCTGTACTAGTGGGACTAAAAGGCTGCAGAATAGTTCAACAGAGAAAAGTGTTGGTTGCTGCAGATTCACTACACGCCATATACATGCTGCAGGGAAAATTAGAGCCGCCGTGGTTTTGCCAGAACCTGGTGGGAGAGATCAAGCATCACCAGAGTAAATTGGATATAGTTTTGTATAAACATGTGTACAGAGAGAGCAATAGAGTAGCAGATTATCTGGCAGGGTTAGATTTTGTTGTAGGGGAAAGCTTTTTTATTTCTCCAATCTGTAGACATATGTGTCTGCTTGTAACAGAAGATGCACAAGGAAAAATCTTTTTGAGGTATTAATACAGGTGAGGGTCTGCCTAACCCTATTATTTTGTCAAAAAAAAAAAAAAACTAAGAACAAAAATAAAGGGTGGTAATGGTATGGTTCTATTATGCAAGTCTTCAATTCGAAATCAAGGACCATCATATGAGCTGATAAACTTGTTGAGTGGACATACAACTTGATCTGGACCTGTTTCCAGAACTAATATAGGTCCTCAGTGGCGTATCTAGTACTATAAATCTCACAATATGGATGATCCAAGAGTGTTGGCTGCTCCTAAATGCTACGGACCTAAGTTTCTCTCAAACAAAATGGAGGTTACATGCTTTCTCTGTTCCTGTCTAACTTGATTCAGTGTAATACTAGTATTTTAGTGATGGGCCTTGAGGGTAGGTCGAAGTGAAAGTATTTAATTTCCTCAATAGGCGAAGCCATTGTGATTGTTTTGTTGGGTTGGGTTGGGTTGGGTTTGGGTTGGGTATCATAAGCCCATGGTCATTGGTCATTGACAGTCTAAACCTCCTCTTCCCAAGTCCCAAGTCCCAAGTCCCATCCTCGTAGAATAATGTACTGTAGAGTGTAGATTGATTCCAACAATCCAGCCAACCCAACCATTCAAAGTTGAAACTTGAACGAGAACGACTGGCTGAGCTGGGGTCGGGTTGAGTAAAAAGAAAAACACAGAGAGTAGTAAGTACTAAAAGTAGAGTTTAACGAATGCCGCGATCGGATTTTGGTGTCATTGTGATGGTCATAAATGATAAAACCGCGTTGCTTCGTTATTAATTAATTAATGTCTAAGAAATAGAAATATGATTACAGTAATTATTAAATAAATAATTCCCATAATACTCCGTAGTTTTTTTTTTTTTTTTTTTTTGTAAACCTTCACAATTCTCATGTTTATAGTTTTGTAAGTATTGTTTCTTTTTTCTTTTTCAATAAATAAAAAATAAAAAATATAGTTTTACGGTGTGTAGGTCCCTTTCTCCCAAATATATTGCATTATGACACAAGGTAAACATTTGATATTATTATTTAAAAATCAATAACGATGGTTAAATAAATAAACACAAAAAGTATCTAATTTTTTTTTAGGACAATCTCGCCCAAATTAAAAGACTATTAAAAAGTACAACCTTTCTTAAAATTAAAGAGTAACCACATCCTCTCATTCTTATCTATATAACAAATCGTAGTTTTCTCTAACATAAGGACCGTCGGATTTATGTCTAAGACAACTATATCCGTGGATTTGTCTCAAGACAATGAAGTCCTTTGGATCAATCACTTTCTACATATGGTATATTCATTATATGAATAAAATAACCTAGAAAAATAATTAATAATTGCATTAACAACTTTCTAGATATGGTATCTTCATTATATTCACAAAATAAATTATAAAAATAATTAATGATTGCATTAACAAAGATAATTATACCTAATTTTTAATTCATCATATTGTAACCCCTTTCTCTAATAAAATTATTCTAAAATAAAAAGAAAAATTATTTATTACATTACTAAAGATAATTACATTTCATTTTTAATTCATCATATTTGTAATCTATTTCTCTAATAAAATTAGGCTAAAATAAAATCAATTGCCACCCAAAAATAAAATCAATTAAAGCAAAAAATGTCATTTGAACAAATATAATAACCTATAAAAAAATTAATGACCACATTAACAAAATTAAGATAAATGAGATTTCAGTTACAATCTATAAATAAATTTATTTTTCCATTACACCTTTGGAATTAAAAAAATAATGACCATTTACCACTCAAAAAATTTTATATGTGTAGCCAACTTCTATGTGGGTGTGTACACCCAATCATATGATGCCACGTGTCTATAAAGTGGTTGGAGAACTGATCAAGCCCACTAGGGTTAACTAAACCCATACTAGGTTATATTATTATTGCCACATGGCATTTTGTGATTGGGTGTACACACCCACATACAAGTAAGCTACACATATAAAATTCTCTGATTTACCACTAGCTCAAAACACAAATTGTAACCTACATAAGGAATAAAATATTTCTCTCACCATAATTAAACATTCAAACCCATATTTTTGGGACATTTACCACTAATTTAAAATCATCAATACACCAACCATAACCTACAAAGGAATTTAATTACAGTTACTTGCCAATTATATCTAGATAATTATATCCCTTCTTTATAATATGAATAATTATTCCGGTGGTTACAATACTAAGAATTAATTAAGAAAATCGAAATAAACATTTTTTTGCATATTAGTAGTTGAACTGGCAAGTATTGTTCAGACTCCTTCATGGTTTCTTCTCCCCCAATATGTATGCTCTTATTCAAGTAGAAAGTCAAGGTTAGCTTCTTCCTCTCTATTAACTTTATAAATTTGGTTTTATATTCTTATTGTAGTTTAGATTTTTGAGAGGCCAAATTGGATTTTGAAATTTATCACTTCTATAAATATAATATTTTCTAATCTAATCTCTTCTCTTATCAATTTTATTTCAAATTCTATTTCTGTAGGTGGAAACTATGTCATTTCGTTAAAGTTAATTACTTCATCTTTATTGTTGTTGTTGTTGCAATGAAATTGAGCGTAGATGGTGTTCGTAAGGATATGAAGAATGTGATGTTTTATGGTGCTGACATGGAGGGATGGGATGGGCTTGATCAGTTGTTAAAAAACACAGGTTGTCACGAAACAAACACCTATAATTTGACAACCTTTTGTATATAAGGCCTACTGAATATATTTTAACTAATATAAATTGTATGAAAGCTACATGAATATATTTTAGTTACATTCTTATCTTATATTTTTGTTCTATTGTAACAGTTAATCCAGGAAGCGAAAGGGTGGAATGACTTGGATTTTAGGTTTTACAAGATCTTCACGAGACAAAACAATTCATTATTAATAATTTCATGTTTGAAGTCACAATTTCACTTAGTTATTAAGTGTGTATGTACCTGTCAAGGAATTCATGTTATTAGGTTTCTTTTCAAATATTCTTTTAGATGGTCTTGAAAGAAGATAATCTGGTTGTTTCTCAAATTCATGTCTGTTTTTCTCCATTTAACAAAAGTTCTACCATTGAATTGGTAACCCACTTTGCGAATTTGCTCCCGTAGTAGATATATATATTGTCTTTGTCGCAAGCTTGTATGAGTAAAACACAATATAATGATGCATGTTTTGAGCAAATGGTTGGAAACATGCTACTACTGTATATGGGGTTTTCAAGACAACCAGAATATCAACAACTGTGTATGCATTTTAAAAAGGCAATATGTGTTATTTATTTTACAAAAAATAATAATAATAATAATAAAAAAAAATGTGTTACTTATTTTGCAAGGGGAGATGCATACAAACTTAATATTTAATTTTTTTTTCTTGCTGATGTAAAACTTTAAATAATAACAAATTAAACTATTTAACTATCTACTCAACATATTAGACAACTAAATGTGTTTTTAGTTATTAAGTTTTAAATGCTTGGTTTATAAATTTTAAAATTAGCCAATTATTATGTTCTACGTACTTTAAATTTGCATAACAAAAATTATAACAAAATTTGTAGAAAAAACCATTTAAAATAACGTCACGGGTTATCACTAGTAAATAATATACTATATTTACAATATACTTATGTTATTATTACAATCTCGCCCAAAAGACTATTAAAAATTACATTATATCCCCAAATTAAGACAATATAATTCTAATCTTAAGCACTTAGACACCTATAAGTCATAGAAACACATTAAATTAAATCAGTGTCTATACAATCCAAATTTATTATAAATTAATATTTATTAATTATAAAAAGTTAAAACAAAATCTCTTAAAATAATTATGCCGTAGGCACGGGTTATCACTAGTATATATTGTGTAAGTTATAAGCGACAACGGGTACATAAGTTTGTCTCTGGACAAACGAAGAGACAACCTAGACCGTAGGATGCAGATTTTTGATCTGGCGGTGGGGATATAATTAAAAACTAAACCTGACGAAAAAAAACAAAAAAAAAACAAATTAAACTCTTCTCTTCTCTCTGCGAAGCCTCATCAAGTTGAAGGGAATTCTTCTCATCAAGTTTAAGGTGACTGAATTAATTATTTGTTCAATCTGTTAATGTTTCTCTCGTAATTGTTTCTTCAATCTGTTATTGCTCAAAAGGTATGTCAAATTTAGTCACTCAAAAGGTTTTTTTCCCAATTTGTTATCAATTTTAGTCATTTTATTATGGTTAATCCAAGTTTTTAAATGCTTCCATTTACTTCCAACAAAAGTGTCTTCTTTTTCTAATGGAAGGTAATCTCAAAGCTGCTTTCCTACCTGCTTCATGATGTCCAACCATTATATGATGAAACATGTTTCATCCAAGCATATAACAACTTAATAAAGGTGTACATGCTACATGACATAGTAATCACACAATACATATTCAAAACTGACAGGTTGGATACATAATATACATAGAATGCAAACAATAACTAAATAATTGATAGGCCCATGGTTTCATTGCAGATAGAGCTCATGACATAGTATTGCTAATGAAGATAATTGCAGATGCAATTTGCCTTCTCTGTTTAATGCAATCTTCAATTGATCGAGTTTAAGACTAAGAATAGTATATCAAACTAAAAAAAAAGAAGTAATGAAGATTACCTACAACTCTAAAGCTAAATTAATTCATTATCATAGACCTATCATAGACCTATCAAAGATGTAAAAGAGTAAAGAAGAAAAAAATTGAACTTTGATGAGAAATTTACAGGTTGTTGCTGATGATGATGATAATGATGACAGGAGAGAGAACGCAGATGACAGAACAGATTGTGCGATTTGTTGTTATTAACTAAAAAATTCACAATCAAATAACAATTATTGTAGTTAATAGTGTTTAGAGATTAAAACAGAAGTTAGAAAGAATATGAAGAGAATAAAAAATTAAAATCAATGCTAGTACAATGATTCAAGATTGGAGATTCGCAGAGAGAGGAATTAAGGTTTGGTTGAAGCAAGGATTCGTAGAGAGAAAGGGGAGAAAATAATGGAATAGGGCTTTCGAGAGGAAAATAAATAAGGTTTAGGAAAAAGGAATATACACAGTGGATTTTTTATAATATCCCAACCGTCAGAGGAATATACACAGTGGAGCTTCTCTACTGCATCATTTGAGTTTCAAGAAGCTCCAGTGCAGTTGCAATTGACTGCAACAATGTCACCATCAAATGGTAAATTTCAATCTTTCAGATGATCCATCCAATGGATCAATGATACTTGCTTATATCGACAACAAAGCTGATGCCTCATTGCTTGGTTTAATGGCCATTGCCTCCTTGGTAATAAAAAAAAAAAAACAGTGCAACAGTTGAAGAAAAGCAATTGGTTTTTAATTTTAATCTTCTTCCTATATCTACAGTTTACTCATATTATCTCTTTAAATCTAGAAAAGCTGGTGTATGAGGTGGATCTTCGAATTTCTAAAAATTACTATTTTTGTTCGTTTGTACAAGAAGAACAACAATTAAACCTTTCTAAGAATGCTTTTGATCAAAGACACTACCCTACTTCTACCAAAGTGAAACTGTGAAATCAATTAAATCAAAATTGAACAAATTTCGGAATAGCAGCGGCAAATTGCATCTGCAATTATCTTCATTAGCAATACTATGTCATGAGCTCTATCTGCAATGAAACCATGGGCCTATCAATTATTTAGTTATTGTTTGCATTCTATGTATATTATGTATCCAACCTGTCAGTTTTGAATATGTATTGTGTGATTACTATGTCATGTAGCATGTACACCTTTATTAAGTTGTTATATGCTTGGATGAAACATGTTTCATCATATAATGGTTGGACATCATGAAGCAGGTAGGAAAGCAGCTTTGAGATTACCTTCCATTAGAAAAAGAAGACACTTTTGTTGGAAGTAAATGGAAAATTTGTTACCTTATGGTATCCACATGAACCTGAGCACTGATTTTATGTCAGTTCTGGTAGAATTGTGTCTTATCTTAGTAACATTGTTTGTTTCCATCTTATTTCAAAAATTATGCGAGTTTCTCGTCTGGTACCCTATCCAAGTTTCGTGGATCATGACAGAATTGAACATGAGAGTCCACTGAGATCGGCAGTTCAGGATTTAAGTTGTGGATTGATGGGCTTGGAAAGATGGTCTGTGATGCAAGCAGAGGTAATACTACTTCATGCAAACCAGGAGTATAGACTGGTGATGGAAGTCTAGAGCATTTCAATTTTTCACTTCACCCTTTTTTATGAGCTACAATAAAAACCTATTAATAAACAAATAAAATACGAACAATTTCTATCATATAGAAAAAGTTGTTTGAATACCATCGTTTATCATGAAGTCTACAAGAAGTTGGCTTCGGAAATCTGAATTTATTTAGTATGGATTATCACAAATTGAAATGTAGGTTTTATGCGTTGATTGCCAACTGATACTGTTGTTTTCTTCAATAACTATGTGTATGAAGAGCTTACCACTCCCTTCATATCCTTTTTTTTTTGTTATTTGTATCTATTGAAAAGAATTGGGGGCAGGGGAGGGGGGAATAACTACTATTGCATCCCTAGGGAATTTTGATGTTTGTTACCAATGAAAGGGCTAATATGGCAAACTAACAATGGTAGGCTACCTTTCTGATAGTAAGAGGTCTAAAATGGTCCTGGTGCAGTGACGAGGCCATGCCATTCTTATAAACATCATGTATTAATAGTTTAATACTTTCTCTATGAAATATGACATTCTAGCTTTTCATTATAGTAAAATAACTGAGACAGTTCTGTGCTGACTTGTGATATGGTAATGGGCTAAGACTTGCCTGATATGGTAATAGGCTAATTTTCTTGTCTCGTGGATATACATTGAGAAACACAAGGTGCCTTTTTAGTGGTCCACTTAATTGATACGTCCTCATCGTAATTGGTTGATTTTCTGTGTGGAATGTTTTTTTTTTCTCAAGCCCATTGCTTAGGCAATCTTTCAGCTATTATTAATTAATGTTTTCTTTTACTTCATAGGTGCGATCTTTCAAAACATGAGTAAGTAGCTTAGGCAGTCATCTGAATTATTTTTTCTTGTTATTGAGATTTCAAAACATTAGAAACGATGTCCTAAGAACTTTGTGAAGACAGGAATACCAACTAAGGAAGCAAGTGAAACTCCCATCTCTGACAACACTGCTTTATAATGAGCATGGTTAAACATTTGATTTATTTTATTAGTAACTGAAGTTTGAATTAATAAGCTATGTACTAAATGTAGTCTTTCTTACTTTACAGAGTAAAAACTAGTGATCATAGCGACTCTAATCAGATGTTGTATGTGCTTTTACATTATTTTTATGAATATAGGGATTATGGGAATGAGAAATGAGATATTAGGAAGATTTTTGATGGTATGGTTTCTAGAAATGTAGCTATTAGTTGAAGAGAGGCACAAGAAATTGTATGGTGGGGTCCTGTTCTAGATTGTCACACTTCCAACATTACATTAAGTTTCTAGAGATTCAGACCAAATCAATAGGAACTCTGGTAAAAGAGGCATTTTAACATTACATTAATATTGACAGATCATTTTTTGTTATATAGAAGTCATAGCTCCTATATACCCATTAGATGATCTACATCCTTCAATCTATGTAAAATCTGTCTATTTTTTTTTACCCAATTCTCTAAACTCTGAAGAAACCAGTAGTGGGCTTGGGTAAAAAGGGAAGAGGAGGGGAACGGTTATCAGAGAGTGATTGTTGAGGCAGAGAACGGTTTTGATCCCAATTTACTGGCCATCCCATCTGAAGATACTGACATCTCATCTCAATTGGGTTGACTTTTTTGAGCTTTGAGATCAACTTGAAATGTTAATGAATTGGTCCTGTATGGATCATAAGTGAAAATAGTGGTTGATGAGTACTGAGTAGTAGCTGTAGTCAGCATCAGACCCTCTGTCTAGCTGTTAATACATCAATAAAACTTGTGGAGAAACTAAGTTAATGGATTAGGGACCACAAACATCAAGATTTTAACAAACGTGCCTGTATGCTCCCATGCTCTTGAATAGGGCATATGCCACACACTGACACACATGAATCTGCTATGGCTATGAAGTAGAGTAATTAGCCTAAGGAGTATCGATAATCTTCTCTCAAGCCTATGTATGGTGATCCACTAATCTGCGTATTTTAGGTTGATGTGTGTGTAGTGGTGGTTCGGGAATCCTTATTCTTTTATGATAATCATAGGTATTAGTGTGGTGGTTAGTTTGGAGAGTGGTGTGGAATAGAAGAGTTTGGCTTGTATACTGTGGAATTGGTTATAGAGAAGATCTTCATTAGTTTTTGTCTTGATGTGTCACCACACTCTCTGTTGCAATGGTTTTTCAAGTTCCAAATTTTGCCTAAGGAACGGGTATAGCTATTTACCCGTGTAGATACAATGAAGAAAGCCCTTTAGACTTTCAACTATTTTCTTAAATTTTGCATAACCAACGGGTAAAGAGCTTCATGATAATCTATAGTTATGTTAATATAGTTGTTGTTCATGTTTTTCTTCTTATTTATTCGCAAGTATTCTGATTTTTCTTCACATTTTAAACAGGGAGTTCTAAATCGTCAGACAATTGAATTTCAGCTGAGTTGCTCGTAAAAAAACAGAATTGTTTCAATGACTTTAGTTCTGCTGCCGAGTTCCTTGTGTCATCTGGTTATACCCAACCCAAGAAGTTGTGTATTGAACGTGGAAGTAATGGTAGGATACTTATTGTAGCTTGTGTAAATCAGGTATGGCCCTTGAAGTAATGGTTATTACTTCCTCTGGTTTTTTGTGATAAATTTTTTGATAAGCTAACCTTTGATGAATATTATGGTGGCAGCGACCTGATCTTTTCTGTTGTGCTTTAGCTTATGTTGGTCTCATGGACATGCTGCGGTTCCACAAGTTCACTATAGGTTAGCATCCAAAATTTGCTCAATTAACTTGATTATTGTAAGTATAGAAAATGTAGGTTTGATCTGACTGTTGATTTAAATAACATCACTGCATTCATTTGTACCCCAATCATGAAAATCTGGATATTTGTACAACATCTCTCTGTTATGTATGGTTTGATCAACAGTTGACGATAGATTCAAGTTGTATAATTGCTACTAATTAATAGTTCTTTGCTTGCTTTACTAAATTTTTTTTATGTGATAATTTCAACACTTCAAACAACAATCCATTCCCAACTTAGTAAAATTTTACGATAACAACTAAAATTTATACCATAATAAAAGATGTATACAGAAAAATGAATTTTTTTTAGTTGTTCCAGGAACAGCAACCCATAGACAATTCAACAATCCCACATCAAACTTGAAACTTGGACACCGTTGCACCGTTATTTAAACCACCAAAGTTTAGAGGCCTTTAGATATACACTTCTTTTAGACAAACAGAATTAGTTGGGAGGCTTCCAAGGCCAAAGTATTTGTCATCTCTATGTCTATGTTAAACATTTTATTTCTTCTTAAAAGCATATACAACACTGTAATATATTTTGATACTGAATGATGGCAGTAGTTATCAGATTTCTGTAATATGAAACCGAATTATTTGTCATGTTGGTACAACTTTATAATATGTTATGATACTAAATAATAGTAATCTGGTGTCCATGATTCTTTTAGCAATCCATTTGCATAACTCGAGTAATGGTGTTGGTAGAAGTCTCCCCTACAGCCTCGATTTATCTAAAAGCTAGGAAAACATTCGTGCCATCATATTTAAGTATTTTTGCTTTAAATGCGGCAATTTGCCTTAGAAGAAATCGTAGCTCTTACAAATAGGACACATAATTTCAAAACAGAGATTATTATTGATGCAACCCAAAGAAGAAGAATTTGTACTCCAGAAACCTTTAAAATGGTAGAAAGACTGATATTTATGCAAACTTGGAGAAGATGAAGAAATATCGTTCTAAATGTTTTGTTTAAACTCCCTTTTTTGGTATACTATTTTTTACTGTAGTTTTGTTCTAATTAAGATTCTTAATTTTCTTTGTCTCCATTAAGGTCTTAGGTATTAAGCTAACACATACATTTATCCCTATAAAAAGACATTCTCAATCCACCACCCATCATCATCAATACATTAACGTCTTAGGTATTAAGCTACTTTTTTATAATCTCTTCTTCCACTTTGTAATTTTTTAGTTGAAGTGAACTTTACAGAGGTTTAAATTTGAAATTTTAATGTTGGTACATAAACCTATTATTAGAAAGTTGGAGATATCCAGTGAAGTTTAAATCTATGTATCTGTGTTCATGTTTATAAAATAATTTACCTTGGGTTTAGGAGTTTTAGTAACCCAGCTGTTTGGTCTAATTGACTGTACTGTAGTCCCTCTGATAGTGGATGCAGTTTGGTCTTTTCAACAATATGAGCTATGATCATCCAGAGGTCAATAAACTGACTAATTACCTGCTTGTGATGTAGGATGTGAAGACATTGGATGTGAAGGCAGATGCAACCAACGGTACCTGGGTCCTATATGAAAACCTAACTGGAGGAAAGCATTGGATGTCGAAGCATGATGAGAAATGACTGAATATTCTAATCCGCTTTTTGAGACATTTAGAAAAAGACAAGAAGCATAAATCTGTATGGATACTGCTACAAGCTACTGGAGCCAAGAAGTATAAATCTGCATTCAACAAAAGAACTCTATAACGATTTTAATAATCATGGTGAGTAATGTGTCCCTATCAATTCTACTTAATAATATACTAGAAATCTGTATCGCATACTCTTCGTACGTAGCGCCTTCAAATATTATTTTGCATCTTGATATTATTTCTTAATACAGATTGTGAAGGCATTAAAAGAACTTTTATTGATAAATCGTAGTTTAGTGGAATTATATAGGACCACAAGGACATGTGTCTTAAGAATAGTCTTAATTTGTCTTTTGACAAACTTATGGTATGCATAATAAGTTGGAGTAGCTCAGTTGGATAGAGCGTGTCTTTCAAAGCACAAGATCGAAGGTTCAAACCCTTCCTCTAGCATCTTCATTTTCTTAGTATAGTTTTTAAATTTAGCATCATGTCGATAATAGTGTCACATTTACTATGCACTAAGGCGTAGTTGTTCAGGTGTCGAACTTTTCGTTTGGAGCTGTATTTTCTTAATATCGGAGAATAGGGCCTTCAAGGTAGAGTGTTTTTCTTTTCTTTTTTTTTTCAGTGAAGAAAGTACGGTATTAGGAACCTTATTTAGTTTCTGGACAGCAGCATCAATTTAAAGTATTGTTTGTGTAGAAGCAATGTGCCCAAGGAAAAATCTGCTACTTATAATATCAACGAATGTTGAAATTGAAGGGATCCCGTAAATTGACTTCCAATAGAAGACTCCAACATTCATATCGGTATCGGAGTTGACGTACTACAAATATTACCACCACTGTCAGTCAACCTAAAGATTACAATTTCACCTAAATAATAAGCTAAATTTGAAGTTGGAAAATTGTTTTAATGATTGTTGATCCCATTCTTTTGCCTTTTGAGATGAGCATTGGTTTTAACATACACATGCACAGTCTCTTATGTAATTTTGTGCTATGAATCGATATTGTCTGTTCATGACAATATGAGCAAACGTAATTTAGAACATGTAAACACCAATGTAAGTTATATGAGTAGAATTTCAAGAAGTAATGAATTTTTTTATCGTTACGATATTGTTGCGGGATTGGGAATGTTAAATTTGCAGTGTATACGACGATGTACTAGGAGGATGCTGCAGAGTTCAAATACATCAGTACTGGTGAACTGCCCACCAGTTGGGCAAAGGTTATTCCTGTGAGTTTTCTTTGCATCTTTTCAGGGTTTGGCATACTGTGTCATAAATGAGATTAGTTAATAGTTTATAACAATGGGTATTTGTTTTTTGTTTTTTCTTCTTCTTCTAATCTCTAGGTAATCACTCAACCTAATTGCGGTATATGTGAATAACTGAATACCTTCTATTAATTAAATCAATACTTCTATCTACATATGGTCTGAATACTAAGTTGGTTCTTGGGTGTCTTTGTAAACCGATTATTTGCGTATATCTATATTATTGTTTCGGTATTTTGTTCTTTTTTTAGTAGATAATTTGTACAAATTACTTCAAAACTCATCCCAACTAAGTCACATGAAAAGTATAAAAAATGTGTGTAGACTGTCTCATGATCCTATTCAGTATTGCAAATGCTCAAATTATGTGTTTAAGTTTATGCTCAGGTCATCAACTTATAGCAGGAAGTGAGAAGAGGAATAACTCTGTTATTTCCAAGTATGCAGGGAAAAGTCATTGTTGATACTCTTGTTTAACAAAATTGCCCATATGGTTGACAAAAGTGGATGTTAAAGAAAACCCAAAACAAGTAGTTTTCTTTTTACTTATACTCAGCCAAAGTGATAAATACAATTTTGTCTACATTGTTATGCATACTATCAAATCTATATTTTTCTCAAACTGGTTTTTACTATAACAGGTACACTATGTTAAGGAGATCCTTAGGGTGGAACTCTCACACCCTGCAGTTCAGGCAGTATATTGTCAACAACATAGTTACCGAATGGATCTTATAGTATGTGTTTGACAGATAACGACTTCATACATTTTCAAGAACGACATCATTGACAAGGATCAGGGTATAGGAAAAAATGGTTGGGAAAAAGGTAAGAGGTTGTAAACAATCATAAGAGAATCTTTCTTCATTTCTTTTTCAAGTTAGCTTATATCTATAACTTATAACTTGAGTCTGATGATTGTAATGGGTGGGAGTATTTTGTCCCTAATATAACCATGCTTGTTATTATCAACATATTATGGATGGGATGTTCTAATCCACTATTTGCAATCAACCAGCTCCAAACAAATTTGCATATACACTCACAGGGGCGGCGGACATCAAGTAAGACAACTATATGCAAACTGTAGTTTCTATTATTTAATATTTTAATGTATTTAATATATGTCCAATATAGTTGAAACTAGCGTTGCGAAGCAACGGGTACAACTAGTATAAGTTATAAGCGACAACTGGTACATAAGTTGGAAAGACAAACTTATATAAAATTTATCTCTGGACGGATCAGATTGTAAGTTGGAGGTCGAAATCTAATCTGAACCCTTGGATTTCCTCAATCACAGTGTTTTTGGTTTTATATAAGTTATAACTTAACGTGGGTTTAAGTTTAAATGGTTGGTTGGGCTTAAGTTGTGGGCTTTGGCTAAAAAATAAAAATAAAATAAAAACGATTAACAAAACAATCTCCTCTCTTGCTCTCTTTCTCCAAACTCGACCTCTTTCTCCAAAACCCTCTTTTTATTAGTTTTTCCAATTCTTCTCTTTCTCTTCCCAAAGTTTTAATAGATTTCAATCAGCCCTATATCTTTATCTCAGGTACTATGCAGTATACATATCAACTTTGCTTTGTTATGAATTTAACTATGTAAAAAATTATTGAATTTTTACAATTGAGATGAACAATTGTAAGATATGTCCAACAAAATTGTCAATTTTAAGATATGTAGAAGATTTTGGAAGATTGTCAGGATTTTCCACAAAATTGTTTCTTTTGTTATTATTATTATATGATGTGGGTATGGTAGGGAAAACAGTAAGTTGGTTTACGCTCTAAGATATAAGTTATATTTGTTGATTAAGCTGAGAAAAGAAGGGAAGGTTTCTTGGTCACAAGGTTAGGATCATGCCGTTTCAAATCTGAAACTAAAGTATTTTACTGCTGAAAATTTTATTTTACTTCTTGAAGAGATAAAGTTAAATCAAATATATCCTATTAACTATACTGTTTTAGATATGTCTGAGTGGAAACCTATTTCTATGGGCTGTGGAAGTGAAATTAGTATCGTTGCTTCAACAACCTTATAAAATAATGTTTTAGATTATTCAATTTTTTATGGCCGATATTTAAACAGGGGAAATTTATTAAATATGTGAATATGATTTTATTGTAGTATGAATGATGTGAGGGCATGCGTCTTAAAAATAATGATGTTTCTTAAGATCGCACAGTCCAGTTGCCATAATGGATCAAATGTTTTATTGTGTTATTTATTTGATTTTGTGTGCTTAAACAACCTTCGCAGCAAATAGAGAATTATCCGCTCTCTGACTAGGTTTTATTATCGATGAATTATCTTTCAGTTACATTACACAGCTTCTTACATGTACTTGTGATCCTATCACACCCTATCATCTATATTTCTGACCAGGTCTCTGAATGAGCCAGTAACTGTTAGGATTTCTTAGTAGAGGAACTTGGTTTGTTCGTTTCATCACCTCATCTCTTATAGAAATGATGATGATGGTGCCTCATAAACTTCTTGCTAGGTTTAGTTAATTAAACACTTGTTGAATATAGAAAGAAGTTTGTTAGTGGGGGATCAAGCCGCTAAGTCCCCCTTCTTGCACCAGCAGTGCCTTGGCAAAGTTTGACTGTTTAGGAAGGAAATTGATGATGTTTCATCTGCATACCTTACACTTGGCTATCAATTGTGTTTTTGGTTTATCTTTATAAAAACATGTTCTTTGTTGTGGTGGCTGTTGTAAAAAAAACTTAGAAATCAGACTTAAATGTTTTATCAAGATGATTGTTACTGAATATACGAAAACAACTTGGAAAAAAATGAGAGGCGAAATTGAGGGTTAAAACATTAGAGCATACAAGTCTGTTTTTCGTAGCTATTTCTTGTTGCATTTACAGTTGATAGTTTTTACATCTTTCTATTGTCCAATCTCTTCCTTCTCTCTCTTTTGATTTATTAAGTTTGATAGAAAGAAATTAAGGTCTTTGGTAATATATCCTCTTTACCATCTTAAGGTTTCTGCGAATCCTCTTGCTTTAAAGGTACAAATCTCTCATCCTTGCCAATCTCTCTTTCTCTAATATGACACTCATGTAATCTTCTACCTTCTTATTTAATTCACCAAATTTGTTAAATTTGTATTCAATTCACCATTAATTAATATTTCTTATCATAAATTTTTGTTCTTGTATATGTATTTCGAATTCTATCTAAAAGGGTTCTAGAGACGTGCGCACACATGTAAATTTTTTTTTTTGTTTTACCATGGTCGAGTAACATAGTACGTTTATAAGAGAGTAGCATCGCACACACTGAACTGACAGAGGGTTATAATTCCTTACAATTAATTATCAATAGAATTGGTCCTACATAATAAGTTGTTATGATTGGCTGCAGACTGTTGGACGTTCAGGTGAATTGGTATATTATCCATATGCTACTGAAAAAGAGTTTTCAATAGAGTTTATTATAAGCTTCATAAGTTTGATAGCCATCATAACAAGTTTAGAGAGTAGCACAATAGCCTTACCACGATCTAATACAGGCATAATCTTTCAATCAAACACGGGACACCCGATGAGCTAATGTAAGGCATCCCACGTGGTGTCATTCATCAGCTTCCACATGGTGGCATAATTGAGAACCTCATATTCAACCTGTCACAGAATGTATTTTAAATTGATGTTACTCTGACATATTCAAAATAGATTTTGCCTCGAAACGCTTTTGTAGTGATTCATGTGGTGTCAAATTGTCAATAGAAGATGAACAAAAAATTTCTTAGTATTATAGTGTTCTTGGAAACCCATTGGAAAAAAACTCAGAACACAATCTGAATTTTTCTTTTTAATTGAAGAGGTTTTTGGTAACCTCTTCAATTAATGATTTGGTGTAATTTATTAGGGACGGTAGGGATAGTTGGGCGCACATTTGGGATTTTGGTGATGGTAGGGAACTTGGGATTTTGGGGATGGTAGGATCTGGGGTATGGTAGGATTTGGAAAGACGCCAAATTTTGAAACCAAGACTTGGTATATTCCAAATTCTTACAGTGATCTAGATACCTGTATTTTGATACCTTATAGTTTCCACAGAGAAGTCACACTTCTTGCATTCTTCTTTTCGCCTATGAGTAAAACTATCTTATGTAATAGTTCCGTCTTAGCTTCCTTGTATGATTTGTCGCGTGTTTAATTTGTAATGTATGTTTTTCTTTTAATTATAAGTTTATACATTGAAATCAAAAGAAAAACACGAAAAGTGCAGAAAACCTCCCAATTTTTCGAATTTTTTGCGGATATTCGCGGAAAATTCCGGTACATTGAATTTACCAAACCTCCCATATCCGACATGGGAGGTCGGATATTCACAGAATATACCGGTTTTTGAGAGGTCGGATATCCGGATTTAAACGACATTTTCACCTATGCTCTCTCCCTACAGGTAATTAGTGTTATTCCTTTGCCATAGTATATGTTAATACTGTGTTGTATGTGGTATCAATGATACTTCTTTTACTTTGTTTCTATGGTTTTCCACTTTTTCTTATTCATGGATACTTCATTTCCCAGTATGAACCTTTGCTAATACTACAATATGCAAGCATTTTGCACTTTATAATATGTCTTAAGATTTTGCACAGAATAGTAGTTTTGACAATTATACAGAGTTTAGATTTGTTGTTTGGTACAAAACACTTTTTTACTCAACGCATAATTAATTAGACCAGTCCCCATGAGCATGAACATCACTGCTTCGAATTCGTTGTTGTCAGAACATCCTCATCTACAATCCAGTGAGCATCTTAATGTCTAATATTTGATTAATTTTTATTCAAAATTGTGCTTTTTGCTGGTTCTATCTATATGGTAGTTCAGTTGTTGATTTCTAATGAATATCATGCCTCAATGTCAATGGAAATCCGTCCAAACATTTTATTTGTGGGTATGGAAACTTATTATTTGGACCAAAACATCCATGACTATAAAAGTTACCATGTCCTAGAATTATTTATTGATAACGATTTTTTTTGTTTTTCTTTTGTTTCTACAGGGAGTATAGGGTAAAACATTAAACAAAGGTTTGTTGAATTTGTTGAATTGACTCAAAGCTACAATAAGCTTAATATTAAGGAACGACTGAATGTGTTAGATCAATGTTGAAGGCCTAAGTCGGCCCATAACTTCAAATTAATTTGGTATACATAGAAAATACATGTAGAAATCAGATAGAAACAACTGAACTTTCAATCACTATTGATCACTCTCTTTCTTATTATCCCTAGGTAATTAATCGCGATGTGATGACCAAATTGCAACCGCTGCCCAACCACTATGTGTTTTATATAAGGCAGTTAAGAGTTGGGATAACATTACTGATTCACTGATATTTAGATACTTTTATTTATAGTAAAAATAAAAAAAGTAAAAAGTTAGTCTGGTAATGCACTGACTAAAAAGTTGAAAATGTTAAAAAGTTAGTTTGACAATAAAACACATAAAAAATAAGAAAAAATGAAGAATTTTTTTTTTTAGATTTGATTGTAAATCAAAATTAAATAAGAAAATAAGAAAAAAAATAACTCATTTTTCTTTTACATAATCTCAATCAGAATTATCAAAAATAATGATTAACATGATTATAATTGATGTGGTAGTATTTTTATCATGGTGAAATCAAAACAAGAGAAAAAAAAGTAAATTAAGAGAAGGGTAAACAATGAAGATATAACTTTAGCATTTAAGATGTTTAAACTAGATTTCATCCATCAAAAAATTCAATCCTATGGGTAGATTTCTACGAAACTAGGATGTTCTAATTAGGGGGAAAATAACAATACATTTCACTTTTTATGTTGTTGTGAATTTTACTTTTTGAAAGTAAAAAGCTAAAATTTTAAGCTTTTTCTGGTAGCAAAAATTTTGCTACGAAAAAATAAAAAAGAAATTGTATCTATACTAACTTTTTAATTTTTTTACTTTTCATAGCAAAAAAGTAATTTTTTTACATGTAGCCAAACACCATTTATAAATATAAATTATCAAATAAATTATATAAAAATCCTAATTAGTTAAATTACCAAAATACCCTAAAAATTTAATTTAATGTATTGGGATGGGATTTTGGGAAGAGAGAAAAACCATGCGCGTAGGCCTGTAAAAATAGCCCTTTGACCCTAAACCCGGCCCGCCCGGCCCATTCAACGAAAAAAGCCTTTAAAGCTTGACCCTTATGATTTTTAGGGTAGGGCCGACCCGACCCTCTCCTTTTAAGGGTCGGGTTAGGGTTTAGCTTTGAAAATCTTAGACCCTACCCTTAGCCCGACCCTAATTAACCCTCTCAAAGCCCTCTTACGACCCTCATAAATATATGTATAATTTTTAATATATTTCTCTATATATTAAAATTTGAACATTTTTTTAGAGTTTGAATCGTAAAGATTTTTCCAATTAGACATAGATGTCCCTTTTGTTTAAGTTATATGATATTTATCGAATGTTTCCCGAACTAGTTGTTAAAAAACTATTATATAACTAAAAGAAATTGATTCTCAATAGAATATTTTTTTATTAACCATCTATTTCATTATTGAGCATGTAATAAACGGTAATTAGATTATTATTTTAAATGTGTATTTTATACTTATCATGCTAGAATTTTATAAATTTAGGATTAAATTTTTAAAGTTTGAAATTTTAGTATTAAGATAACATCTAACTACGAGTTCTTTGTAATTATTAATCGTAATGCTCTTAGATAAAATAATATCATATACTATAACAAATTTGATGGTGAAAAAAATATATTTGTACATTTAAGGACTGAAACATATTATACGTATTTTCAAAAATATTAAAATGATATTAATAAAAACATGATCGCATATTTTGTTTTTCAAGTAAAACATAGTTCTATGTATCGACCCTATCAACCGGGCCCGTGAGCCCGACCCTCAACCCTTTAAAATAAAGGGCTAAGGGTCGGGTGAGGTTTTTACAATTTTTGTGTTGGCCCGCCCTAACCCGACCCTTATCATCTTTTAGGATAGGGTTGGCCCGAACCTTAAAGTGTGAGGGCTCGAGGGTTCAAGCCCTACCCGGCCCATTTTACAGGCTTACATGCGCGGCCGCGTGCAATGATAATAGTAATAGTAACATTAAAACAAAACAGGTCTTTGATTACTACTGTCGGTTTTATAATTGTTATCTATCTTTTTAGGAATTCTAGAGTAATTAGGAGTCTTTACTTTTTGCCTATATAAGGCTATGATGTATTATAGAACTCAGTTTTTTGACAATTTAATTAAATTTCGGTGGTTTAAGATCTCCGATCAAAGGGTCTTGGTGGTTGATCAGAATCATAATACTGCGACGCGATCCTTGGAATTTTTTCATTCATGGAGTCTGAGAATCGAACTCGAAATCTTGTTGATCAGTCTGATTATCCTCTTTATGTTAATGATATTGATGAACAACTTGTTGCAGGGCGTGATTCGCCCAAACAACCAAATCCTCCATCGCCTCCATCGCCAACATCGCCTCGAATGCCTCCATTAAAGCCTCCAATTTTTCGTTACCCTTCCGAGGGTGAAACTCCAATTTATCGTGGCCCTTCCGAGGGTGAAGGCTTTCGTTACATCTGTTACGTAGGACCAAATAGGTATTACAGCGTTCGAGTTCATTCCTTTTCTAATTTTCCTCGAAGAAGATTCGTCTAATTTTGTTGATTTTTTTTTTTTATTTCCCAAATTTTAATTTGACATTTATTTATTTTAAATTTTGTTTCAGTGGTGACTATGACTATGACCACACAATTTTTTTCAAGGGTGACAGTTTCACAGTGAGAGAAAATAGGCGGCTGATGATTCCAGATGAAGAAAGGTACAAGAGGCCTCCCGAGGACAAGAGGATTAGGAGTATTCGGGATCCTAATAATTTTGATTTTTTGGAGGTAATTAATAATACTAACAACTTTCTAATGCTCTAGGGCAGGCAGGCAGGCAGTACCGTGCTTTTATTCATGTTATTAGTTAAATGTAGTTTGTGATTATGTTATTTGTTCTCTGAGGGTTGGAATTGATTACTTTTAAAACTGCAGAGTCTCGTGAACAAACAGTGTCCAGCAGAATTTTCCACAGATGAACGTCAAGGATATCATCATATTGATATAATTGGATTAGGCGATGCCCAGGTGCGTGTCTGAACTACCTCCGCCAACCCCCCACCCCTCCATATGCTTGTTTATTTTGCCACTTCTCATGTCAATTTTTCTGTATTTTGTTAGGACTTGGAGGCGCCTGTCATTCCTCCTGCCACTGTCATTTGTTTTGATCTCAATGGTCTTAACTTTTATTGCTAGCAAGTGCCAAGTAACTTTGTTCATCACTGTGTCAAACAAATGTCGGGTTTGTCAGAATTTGGCAATGTGATCTATCTGTTACTCTGATGTATATTATTTTGAGATTTTTATATTATTTATCTTGTACTCTACATCTGTTTTTACTTTATTTCCGTGTTCTGCTATCTGTATATGTACTCTGTGTAATGGATTGGATCCCATCTGGGCATCGATTGGACATGGAGTTCCTACAGTGTGTCCAATTTGTTGAAATAGGCACATCAAAATTATAATAAATCAGATTGTTTGTGTAAACTGTCAATTTGTGTTTGCCCATTTCCCTTTACACTTTTAAAGCACAAATGTGCAGAAGTGTTATGAAGATGGCTCATGCAGTTGTGAGGGACTATTCCAGCAGGAGAAACAATTACACAAATGTTGATACCAAAAAATGTTGGTTTGTTGTTGGACTATCTGGAAATATGCAACCCCATTTGTGTTGGTTTGTAGTTTGTTGTTGGACTATAACTTCTGGGAACCCCATTTGCTTCTGCCATTTAGATTTTAGGGGTCACGGTAGACAATTTTTGGGGCAACTTAACAATAGGAATCTTTTTATTCAGAGTCGTCCAGAACTGGTATTGTTTCACATTGCTCTAGTTTCTGCATTTATATATTGTTCTTTTGTTATATGAGATGAAATCTAATTTAGTTTATGTGGAGATTGTCAAACTTTCATCTTATGAACTTTCACTTCTTCAATTAGATTGAATTAGTAGCACATACCACCAGATTTTATCTTTCCGTCTATATCATGCTTTTGGCTTGAAATGTAAAAGAAATTATGCGAATGAGGGTATCTACCAAAAAGCTATTACTTAATTGAATCAGGTTGAATGAAAGTTCTTTTCACTTGTATTGGAAGAGTTCACAGGGACACAATGTTGATTGAATTCTTATTTTGGTTTTCTAATCTTGTGGAAAACCTGCTAGGGATAAATCCTAGTGAGAAACATGTTATCTGCACTGTTTTACATGGCTTGCATTATAATTGCTAATTAATTCTAATATGTTAAAATTGAGCTTTAGAATTTTGTCACATAATTTTGACTTAATACCGTTTTAGTTATGGTTTTTTTGGTAAATTTACATAATATCTTTTAAATAATGGTTTTATCGTAATTTAACATATTTTTATTTATAACATCTATAAAATATTAAGAAAAACTAACCAAATTTACATAAAAAATAATTATTTCATAAGATTTAATAAATTAGTATAATTTGTAATATTTAATAAAATTAATAACTTATAACTTGAATGATAATAAAAAAAAATAGATAAATTCAAATTATGCTCGTAATTTCTTTGTTAGGAGGGATGCTTTCTTAACTCTACACCGATGAAATGGTGTATTATCTTTGCCCCATCGCACAGTGGAATGCTATCAAGGTTGTATTAACCTATTTCTAGATTAATGCACTGCTGGGTCAGGTCGCTAGGGAGACTTGACCAAATGAGGTTGTTTGAGATCGGGGTGGCTGCACCTCGTTGAGATCGAGATTGCCTACGTACTCTAGCTCGGGGGAATTGAACTTAGAGATCAAGCCATCGTAGTTCTGTTTATATAGAAGATAGAAGGGCGTGGATCGTGGATCTTGCAGATTCTCCGCCATCATAATGAGGATTAAATGAGTAACGCGCGCGGATCATCCCTGTGAATTAATTGTGTAACTGATGAGAATATTTAGTGCATTGAATGAGAGCACGTGTGTATGGCAGGTCGCTGCTTGTGGTATGATCGGGTCGCTGTGAACGAGCTACTAGGATGTTGTTGATGTAGCGACCTGGTGACTGGATGACTGTGACACGTGGCTGCTTTTGATTGGATGGAGTATGTAGTACCCCTACATAAGCCCCCTCTTTTTAGGTCGGCTGGTGAAGGCGGGCTGAAAAGACTTAATGCACCATTCGATGTTGATATGATGTTCACTTTTTGAATCTGGTGACGTGGCAGTCATGCAGCGTTGTTTGTGGTAATCATGGCGCTATTACGGGGAAGTGCAGGAGTTTCCTTGGACAGTTCGCAGTGTAGTTATGGCAACTGACGCACGTATTGGTTGATTGAATATCTGCTTTGCACGTGGAATGATCCAACGGTGGATACGAACCGTTTTGTGAGTGGAGAATGACTGTATTGCATATTGATCCTTTGGTCGATCTTAGCCGTTCGTTTGTTTTGAATCGATGGCTGGAAATGCTTGAGCTATAGTATATAAATTGTAGTTACCTTGCGAAGGGTTTGCCTATCTTGCCTTTATTTGAATTGCTGCCGCTTTTGCATTGCGATCTGAAGAACTTTGAGAGCTCGTGAGGTTTGTTTTCCTCTCCTTTCTTTGATTGTTTATTTTCTTTCGTTTTCATCTTCTGTTGCGTTCTGTATTGTTTGAGAATAATGTCTGAGGGTAGTGATTCGCAAAACGATCACTTGAGTGATGGTGGAGTTGAGGAGTATGAGTCTGAGAGTACTCATTCTGACCCTCCGTCTCCCGTTCCCGATGAGAATGTAGATAGCCCCCAGAGTAGTGGTTCTCATGGTCCAGATTCTTCTGATGATGAGTTGGTTAAGGATGACAATGGTAGAATGTGTAGAGTAGTGAATATGAATTATGTACATAGGCATTTTGCTGTTAGGAGGCATTATGGGTTTAGGTCGATTAGGCATTTAGAGATTAGGTTTCTTGGAGATCGGTTACTGTCTCCTGACTATCGACCTAATAATCCTTCATCTACGGTATTGACTTTGAACCAATTCCGTGCTGGGCTGAGGTTGTCGTTGTCTGAATTGGTGGTCGATCTGTTGAATGCCATTAGGCGAGCCCCCTGTCAGATGAATGGTAATTTCTGGCGGAACATGAGGGTCATTGACGACCTGAACAAGTTGCATAGGTGGAACATTACAGTGGAAGATGTATTGAACCACTTTTGCTTCAAACGCTCCTCGAAGGTTGAACTCTCTGGCTATAACATGCAGGTTAGGCCAGACCGTTTGCCTTTGATTTATCCAGTGAGTAGCGAGCCATGGTGGAAAGATCCCATGCTGTTCACTGGGCCGATTGTTGAAGGGGATATCCAGTTGCGTCATACGATCAGGAATGATGATCGTAAGTTAGTTGTCTGTAGTTTGATGATTGTTCGTCTTCCTGTTTTTGAACTTGATGTCTTTGTATTTTTTGCTGCAGCGATTCGGGACGATCATCTGATTAGAAAAAACGATCTGCAATCTGCTCTGAACTGCTTTGGTAAGTTGACCGACGAGCGGAAGATATCGTTTCTGCCTCACCTAAAGGAGCATTTTATTCCTAAAGGTGGTCCGAAAACTGTTTGGGAGGAGCTCAAGAGGAGGAAAGCTTTGAAGAAAGCATTCATGTCTGCTGTTCACAAAGCTGGAGCTGGGCGATCTGGTAGTAGTTCGCGAGCTGATGACAGTGAACGGGCTAGTGGTGGCTCGCGAGCTGGTGGTAGCTCGAGGTCTGTTGAGGAGAAGGGACGAGCTGTTTGTAGCTCGGGGGCTGCTGAGAGAGAGCGGTCTGCTGGTGCTGCTCGTAGGCCGGAGAAAGAACGGCCTGTGGAGAATGAGAGAGGTGGTGGTGGTGGTGGCTCGCGTCGGGTGGAGGCAGCGGCGAGCCCCCTAGTTGTGTCTCCCCCGCCTTCATTTCCCAAACTGCCTGCATTTTCTGGGCAGAAGAAGAGGTCTCACTCGGGTACTCTGAAGCTGTTGGAGAGACCTGTTGTGCCGACGCCTGCCCTTACCCCGCCTGTTAAGGGTTCGGAGGTGTCTGCTGTGTCGATGAAGACTGTTGCTCGGCCTTCGCAGAAAGGCAAGGGTGTGACGTATGAGTTTCGCCCTGGCCCCTTCGACTACTTGGATGGGCGTGGTGAGAGGCATGTCGTGTATGACAACGACAGTGCCATTGGTGACCCCTGCGTCGCCCGAGCTGTGAATGAGGGCATCGTTCTGGAGGCTGATGCTCGAGCAGTGAAGTCTCAATCTCTTTTGGTCAACTGCTCAAAGCTGAATTCGGCGCTGTCTTTGGTAGGTGTTGCTGAAAGTATTATTTTGTGCTTAGTCGTTGTTGTCTAAGTTGTTTGCGTTTTGTAGGTTAACGCGACCTTCCAGGAGATTCGTTTGGTCGCTGAAGTTGGCGCCCAGGCTGAGGTTGAGCTGAAGGCGATGAATGACAAGCTTGAGCAAGCGAAGAATGTTGTTCTTGTTGCGGAGTGCAAGGTGAGGGATAGGGATGCTCAGATCGCGGCGCTGAAGGAGACAGTGGAGCAGCTGAAGGAAAATGTGGCTGCTGCTAACGCTTCTGCTGAGCACTGGCAGAACGTAAGCCAGGAGAATGGTGCGGCGTGGCAGGCCTACTGTGAGCAGCTGCAGAAAGCTTTGATGGGGTCGCCCGAAGGAGAGGAGACGCGAGGTGGTGTTGGAGATACTTCGGCGCCAGCTCAGGACACCTCGATGGGCCCTAGTGACCAGGTCGCTGGAACCCTTATTGAAGTTGATACTTCAGGCGACCAGTCTGTGCAGCAATGAGCTCGCCTTGGTTTCCCTTTCTTGTATTGGGTAACCTTGTTTTCCCTTTCTTGTATTGGGTAACCTTGGTTTCCCTTTCTTGTATTGGGTAACCTTGTGCAAGGTTTGCTTCCTGCACTCGTTGTTGTTGCAGTATGTCTTCCATAGCTTATTCTTGAGAGCCCCCCTTGTAATCTTTGAGAGCTTGAGTGGAGAACTTCTTGTCTTTTGTATTTGGTGTCAGTAATCAGCTTTTACTTTGATGAGTTTTGTATGGATTCCTTTTGGCCAGCTAGTTTCCAGGAAGTCCTGGTAGCTCGTTCAGAAGGCAGGTAGACGAGATGAATGGCTGCAAGCAGGACGTTCTGAAACAGTTCCTCTTGTATGCTTTGATTCTATTTTGGTTGTGCCTGTAATTGTTAAAGTCTCATAAAATAAAAGTTAATTCAAGAATTACCTTGCATTGTTGCTCATGTCGTTTTGTCTGCTTGAATGGACTTGCAAACAATATGTGACATTTGCTCGACCTGATTGTGGGTTGAGGTCGCATTCAACATAATTGTGTTTGGGTCGTGGGAAGAGAATGACCAATGCACCAAGTTAAGTTGCTAGTGATTTAACTTAACAAACTTTTAAATTATCAAAGGGACTAGAGTTTTGATAATTTGTAGGTCGAGGGATTAGACCTTTAGTAGCCATTCATGTTTGAGCAGAGATGAAGGCAAAGTTGAATTTATAGATTGAAAATGCAATGAATGGATGCTTACATTTCATTGATAAAATTTCTTTAAGTGAAAAGCATTCCACGGGTTCTTAACGATCTCCCCTTCCGGTGTCTGAAGACGATAAGAACCGTTGCTCTGGACTTTTGTTATAATGTAAGGACCTTCCCAATTGGCGTTGAGCTTGCCGATAGTGTCCTTTCTTTTGTTACTGAACATTCTTCTTAAGACTAGTTCCCCTGGCTGGAATGTTCTTGGTCGCACACCTTTGTTATAAGCTCGCTTGAGCCTCTGTTGGTATTGCTCGAGCTTTATAGTGGCGTGGTTACGTCGTTCCTCGAGGAGGTCGACTCCAAACGACCAGATCTGATTGTTGAGCTCCGTGTCGACCAGAAGAGACTTGGTCGTTCCAAATGTTAATTCAGTGGGAATAACGGCCTCAACTCCATAGCAAAGACTGAATGGTGACATCCCTGTGGATGTGCGAGGAGTTGTCCTATAAGCCCACAGGATGTTCTCCAACTGTTGTGGCCATTGATCATGGTGGTCTTCGAGCTTCTTCTTCAAATTGTTTAGAATCTGTCGATTTGCAGCTTCGACCTGGCCGTTGGCTTGCGGGTATCTAGGAGTTGACCTTGAATGCTCGATTTTCCACAGGTCGTAGAATTTTCTTATATTTTTGCCAACGAACTGAGTGCCATTGTCTGTGACTACCCGTTTAGGTAGTCCGAACCTTGTGATGATATTTTCCCACATAAACATTTGGACATCTGCCTGTGTTACGTTGGTTGATGCAACAGCTTCCACCCATTTAGTGAAATAGTCGACGGCTACCAGAACGAACATCTTCTCAGACTTCTTTTCCTTGATGAGGGGGCCCATGATATCAAGCCCCCACATGTGGAATGGCCATGGTGCAGTGATGTTGATGAGATCATTTGGATGCTGATGTTGTTTATCAGCAAATCGCTGGCATTCTTTGCACTTCAAAACAAATTTCTTTGCATCTTCCTTCATTCTTGGCCAGAAGTATCCCTGGGAGATCGCTTTATGGGCTAAGGTACGCCCACCGGAGTGGTTTCCACATTCACCTTCATGGATTTCTTGAAATATCATCTGGCCCTGTTTTGGGACCAAGCATCGTAATAACAATCCGGTTGCTGATTTCCTGAAGAGTTTGCCTTCATGGATTTTGTACATTGTGACTTTATGCAGCAATCGACTGGCTTCCTTTTTGTCGGATGGTAGGACACCCGTTTGCAGATAAACCATGAAAGGCTCCATCCAAGTCCCCTGGATGTCTGCTTGAGTTGTTTCTAGTAGATCGGATATCTGATTAATATCCTCTTCCTTGAAGAGATATGCGGGCTGTGAGTTGATTGCTATAGTTAGTGCCCGCGGTCTGTCTGACTCGATCTTAGATGCTAGAAATGCCAGTGAGTCAGCATGCCTGTTGTCATCTCTGGGTATGTGTTCAATTGTGAAATAGCTGAGCTTGCTGATGAGCTCATTTGCTTTGCTAGCATACCTGATGAGGTTGACCCCATTGATCTGGTAATTGCTGGTAATCTGATTGACTACCAGCTGTGAATCGCTGTACACCTTGAGACGAACTGCTTGTAAGTCGATGGCCATTTTTAGGCCCTGTATGAGTGCTTCGTATTCGGCCTCGTTGTTTGAGGTCGAGAAGTCCAAACGAGTTGCTCTTTCGAGCTGTGATCCTTCAGGAGAGATTAGCACACTACCTATTCCACTTCCATTGGAGTTGTGGGAACCATCTACATATAGCTGCCAAGTATCTGGGGGGTTGTCTTGGACTTGCCTTGTTTCAGGTTCTGGTTCCCAATTGACATCCTCTGCTGGATAGTCTACCAAAAATTCTGCGACGACCTGGCCCTTGACGGCCTGTCGTGAAACGAACTCGAAAGTGTAATCACCCAGCTCGGCTGCCCATCGAGCCATACGACTTGTTTTGTTTTTCTTTTCTAGTATGTGGCGTAATGGCTGATCGGTGATTACTTTTACAGTGTGTGCTTGGAAATAAGGCTTGAATTTGCATGCAGCGTAAAGTAATGCTAATGCTAACTTCTCCAGAGGTGTGTACCTTATTTCAGCCTGCTGTAAGACTTTGCTTGTGAAGTAGATAGGTCGTTCCACTTGATTGTCTTCTTTGAAAAGTACTGCGCTTATCGCAAAATCTGATGTTGCGAGGTAAACGCCAAGTACATCACCATCTATTGGTCTTGTAAGAACTGGTGGAGTAGACAGATATGCCTTGAGATCGTCGAAGGCTTTCTCGCACTCTTCCGTCCACTCATATGTAGCCCCCTTCTTCAAAATATGAAGCATTGGTCTACATTTATCTGATGCTCTGGAGATGAATCTGTTCAGAGCTGAAACCATGCCGTTGAGTTTCTGGATTTGTTTCTTTGTTTTTGGACTTGGCATGTCGATCAGGGCTCTGATCTGGTCGGGATTTGCTTCGATGCCTCGTCTGGTGACCAGGTAGCCTAGGAATTTTCCTGATGCGACCCCGAACAGACATTTTTCTGGATTAAGACGCATTCTGTATTGCCTTAATCTTTGGAATGCCTGGTCGAGGTTGTACAAATGATCTCGTTCTTTGTCACTCTTCACTAGCATGTCATCAATGTAGACCTCCATTGTTCGACCTAGGAGGTCGTCGAACATTCTGGTGACCAGTCTTTGGTAGGTCGCCCCTGCATTCCTTAGCCCGAATGGCATGACTTTGTAACAGAAAATACCTTGCTCAGTTGTAAAAGAGGTCTTTTCTTGATCAGGCTCGTACATCGGTATCTGGTTATACCCTGAGTATGCGTCCATGAATGATAGTAACTCAAAACCGCATGTCTGATCGACTAGCCTATCGATTCGTGGCAGTGGGAATGAATATTTAGGACAAGCTTTATTCAAGCTTGTGAAGTCGATGCAGACCCTTGTTTTTCCATTCTTCTTTAGGACTGGGACTATGTTAGCTAGCCAGTCTGGAATGTCTGGAATGAGTGATTTTGATTTTGTGGGTGGGAGGGTTTTGGGTTTTCGATTATATCGAATCCCTTGCAGTCGGCGCCAAATGTATTAACCTATTTCTAGATTAATGCACTGCTGGGTCAGGTCGCTAGGGAGACTTGACCAAATGGGGTTGTTTGAGATCGGGGTGGCTGCACCTCGTTGAGATCGAGATTGCCTACGTACTCTAGCTCGGGGGAATTGAACTTAGAGATCAAGCCATCGTAGTTCTGTTTATATAGAAGATAGAAGGGCGTGGATCGTGGATCTTGCAGATTCTCCGCCATCATAATGAGGATTAAATGAGTAACGCGCGCGGATCATCCCTGTGAATTAATTGTGTAACTGATGAGAATATTCTGTGCATTGAATGAGAGCACGTGTGTATGGCAGGTCGCTGCTTGTGGTATGATCGGGTCGCTGTGAACGAGCTACTAGGATGTTGTTGATGTAGCGACCTGGTGACTGGATGACTGTGACACGTGGCTGCTTTTGATTGGATGGAGTATGTAGTACCCCTACAAAGGTCATCAAAATGGTTACAGTTCAGTCCAGTAATGGCAGTTTCTTCCTTGAAATTATTTACCTTGTTTGAAATGTTAGATACTCGATAGTTTCAAAATTATTTATTTAATAGTCTCTCTTTAATAAGTTGGCATTGTCCAGACGATGATTTTTATATTTCTCAATAGAAACACCACTGTTGTTGATCTTATACGAAAGATTGTGCTCTTTTGTAAGCAATTGCGAATGGAGCCATTTATCTTCTTATAACAGGACTAGACTCCTTGGAGCCATAAGTATACATTTGGTGATATGTGGTTGATTGTTCAAATTATTGTTATACATTTGATAATATATGGTATAGTCTAGTCGATGCATTTTATAGTATATGGAATAACTATCCAAATTTTAATCACACATATGTCACCATATGGGTGTGGCTGGGAGATCTTGAATGAAGTTGGTTGGATATTAAGGATTTGGCTGGGTGAGAGCTAATGCTGCAATTTGTTATAGGTGCAAACATTGGACTTCTCTTTGGCTTGAAACAGATTCCATGGCTGCTATGGAAGCTTTCTCAAAGAGGTGTATTCTATGGAAACTAAGGACAAGATGGCAGAAAGCCACCAAAAACTTGCAGAACTTAAAGATATCACATATCTTTAGACTTTAGGGAAGCAAATTTTGGGGCTGACTCAATGGCTAAGCATGGAGCTGGTTTGTTTCTTGGTGAAGAAGCTTGGTGGGACTCAATACCAAGTTTTGTTGCAGAAATTGAAGACCCCGTGAAGAAATACTTTAGAGTTGTCTTTTAATTTGTGGTTTCTGGTTTTTCTTTAAGTCTAAATCGAATACATGTCTTCCATCTCATGTACTATGTAACTTTTTGGTTTTTATAATATATATCTTCACATCTTCGTGCTAAGAATAAAAATGCTGCAATTTGTTCACGGTGCAATGTTCAATAGGGGGATATATTTTTCTTGGTTAAAATGTGCCTTACGTGAGAATTTAGTTGATGTGCATGTTATCTATACTCTCTATTAAAGTTGGACTTGCTTTTAAGAAATTTTTTTCTTTCCTAATTAGATCAAATTTGATGCTTAAATTGAAGAGAATTTAACAAAGATTGAAATTTAAAGGGTTATTATTGTAAATTTATATCTAATATGGCTTAAATAGTTTGATCGCTACATTTAATAGCACTATGGGCATATCTGTCTTTTTTCACAAATATATTAATGGCTAACCAATGAATTTAATTGCAATATGGCTATATTTATCTTATTAGCCAAAAATAAAAATTAAATAAATAAATAAAATACAATTTTGTACTTTACCTTCTTCTTTCTTCAATATTTACCCATATTCCTCATACATCAAATTCAATCTATCCACTATTCCTTCTCCAAATAATGGTTGGAAAAAAAAAAACACACACACACACACACACAACGTTCATTACAATAGACTATGTGAATATATGCACGCAATAGTACAAATTACAATACTGTGCGTCTTCCATTTTCCTTTTAGTACAGGTTAGAAATAAAATTATATAGGCTTTATAACCGTATAACATGATTATGTTGCGTAATTATAGCGTGATTTTTTAGATTAGTTTAATCTTATTTATCAAAAAATTATTTGAAAAGATGGCCTTCGGCTAGGGCTGGAAACGGGTCGGATTCAGATCGGATGTAAATAAATCTGAAGTTGGATCCGAATTCGATTAGGGTTTAAATAATTAATCTGAATCCGAGATTTATCCGAAAATCGGACTAAATCCAAAAAAATTCAATATAAAATCTTTAAAAAACAGATTAAAATCTGAATCCGGGTCTGAATAGGTCTCTTATTATAAATCCGAATTTTAATTCGGGTGTATTCTTATATCTGAATCCGACATATTCAGATTCGGTTAATTCGGATAAATCCGCATCCACTTCCAGCCCTACCTTCGGCGAAAGGTTACCCCAGGATATAAATTCAATAGTGTTTTCTGAAATGATGTATAGTCTAGACATACCAAAGCTCAACCCAATAACTTGACAATTAAGTGATTTTTTTTTTCAAAACAAATTTTATTGATATTTTTTTATTTATTTTTTGTTAAAGAAAAATTATTTTATTGATAAGTTCAAAGAATTACACAAAAGTAGAAGACAAACGCGCTACAAACTGCGCTCCAAGTCCTTTATTTGGGGATTACAAATATTAGGGATACACCTAAATATAAATTTTGAGGTTTTATCCTGATTTTTGTCGTGAAAGTAGGTACTGGGAAAATCAGAAGTTATAATTTATATATAGGTCGCACCATTTTTTTTACCAAAACTAAAAATCGAAGTCCAACAATTTTTTTTTATTAGCCAGCAGGTGGGCTTTCATTGTAGCTTACTACATGTCTCTTTATACCAAGTAAAGATTTGTGTACATGAAATACTTATTATAGCAAATTTATACATAAATTTGTCGATAAACATATGGCTCAAAGGTAGCATCCCTCTCACAAAGTGGAGATGTTATGGGTTCGAAACACGTCAGTAACTGATTGTTTGATTAAAAGTTTCCCCACGTAAATTTAAAAGGGGTAGGGTTCCCCTCAACCTCTCTTACCAATAATAATAATAAGAAAAAAAAAATGTACGTTACCTACTATAATAAACTTCAATAAGCACATATATTTTGCAATTCAAAATTTTATCCTACGATTCAATTTGATCTTTCAGTAGTTTTATTGGGTGCATTAGTTATGAAAGGTTATTTTACTACTGCAAGTTACTATATACAATGTTCTTGCTAAACCCCCTTTTATTCAAACCATAACCTTAGACTCCAAACAAAAGATGAATAAAATCATATGATCAGTCTAATTCATGGTTTGAACATTCATAAGATTAATCATACCATGGTTTATTGTCACAATCAAGTAAAAACATAATGAAAAATTCTATAATTGATATACATTATATTTAGCTCAAAATCTTAGTCAAACATTCAAACAACGAGTATTTGGCGAGAAACCATTTCAAAAATTGTAATCAACCGTATTTACGAAAATAAAAATAAAAATTAGTGTTGTAATAAAACTATAAAAATGACAATTAAACCAATGACATATATTAATAAAACCTTTCCAAGAAACTACACCTAATTTACACTATTTAATAACATCCGTGCATCACACGAGCCTTATAACTAGTATAATATAATAGGAAGATCTTATTGCCACCCTAATGAATTTGTCGAAAACGCAGTTGACAATTGTTTCTTCAAAAACCTGATCAGACTCTTTGTTACCAAGAAATTTGCTTGAAATGTGCCCATTCAAACCAAAACCCAAGTCAAACCAAACTCTTCATCTTTTCCATCTTTTATCTTCGTTCTGTCTTCTTCAACTGTTACTACAGTGAGTCAGTGACATTATTTCAATCTTTACTCTTCTTCTGGAGTTTTGGTATGTATAAGCATAAATATGAAAACTCCAGAAGAAGAGTTTACAGTACTGAACTTTGAAATACATGAAAGCAATGGCCAATGGAGATTATAGGTAAAAAAAGAAAAAGAAAAAGTACCTGAAAGATAAAGATCCATCTGAGTTTGGTGATTAGTGTATGAAACCACCGGTGAAAGTTTGATCTAAAAACTTGTCCCAAGTCCAGACCCAAATATTTGTTTGGGTTTTAGGCCTGGACTTTTGTTTCTTTGGCCCAAGGACACGAGTTTGTAGTTCACTGTTCATTAAGTCCAATTATACAGAAACAGGTTTGTTTCCAGGACAAAACCGCGTACTAATCGTTTAATAGTTTTTATATAATACCAAAACTATCCTTCTATAAAATTTCTCAAAAAGATAAATTGGGTAATTCGATAAAATAAAGCAACTTCAAGTTAGCTCAAAAAGATAAATTGGGTAATTTCTCACGAGTTGCTTCATGGAGTGCAAGTATCTCCGAGTGGTTGGAAGATGTAGCAACCAATGTTTGCTTAGAAGATCACCAAGAAATTGCTGTACCACCATAAGTAAATACATACCCGGTTTGCGATCTTTCTTTGTGTGGGTCAGATCTATATCAGCATCTGCATACCCCTTTAGTTGGGAGCCATTTGGCGGTTCTCTGGAATAGTATAAACCCATATCAGTCGTTCCTCGAAGGTAACGCATAATCTCTTTTAAGCCAGTCCAATGTCGTCGGGTTGGAGTTGAGCTAAACCTGGCTAACAAATTCACTGCAAATGAAATGTCAGGTCTAGTACATTGGGCTAAATATAAAAGAGCACCCACAGCACTCAAGTATGGTACTTCAGGACCAACTAAAGATTTATTGTCCTCTTTAGGACGAAATGGGTCTAATTTCACATCAAGTGACCTTACGACCATTGGAGTGCGACTTGGGCGACATTTGTCCATGTTAAAACACTTTAAAAAATTTTCAGTGTACGTTGACTGATAGACAAATATTCCATGCGTTGTATGTTCGATCTGCAGGCCGAGACAATACTTTGTTTTACCGAGATCTTTCATCTCGAACTCATTCTTTAAAGAGTTTGATGCTTTGGTAATCTCTTCAGGAGATCCAATTATATTTATGTCATCGACATAAACCGCAATGATGGCAAATCCTAAATTTGCTTTCTTAATGAATATACATGGGCAAATGGGATCATTCTTGTACCCTTCCTTCAGTAGGTACTCACTGAGGCGATTGTACCACATACACCCGGACTGTTTCAATCCATATAATGATCTCTTAAGCTTAATAGAGTACATATTACGTGGTTTTGCTTGAGGCAATTTTAATCCTTCAGGGACTTTCATATAAATATCAGTATCCAACATTCCGTAAAGATACGCAGTAACCATGTCCATGAGATGCATGTCGAGTCTTTCAGAGACTGCCAGACTGATTAAAAATCGAAATGTAATTGCATCCATCACGGGAGAATATGTCTCTTCATAATCAATCCCAGGTTTCTGCGAGAAACCTTGTGCCACGAGACGAGCTTTATATCTCACAATCTCATTTTTCTCATTGCGTTTCCTTGCAAATACCCATTTGTAACCTACAGGGTTAACATTCTTGGGGGGTTAGGATTACAGGTCCAAACACATTTCATTTTGCAAGAGAATCCAATTCTGCTTGAATTGCATCCTTCCATTTTAGCCAATCATGTCGTTGTTGACATTCCTCAACAATATGTGGTTCAAGACCATCATCATCTGCTGCAATCTCAGCAGCTACGGTAAAGGAGAATACGTCATCGATGATAGTTTTGTCTCTATTCCACAACTCTCTTGTGCATGCATAATTTACAGAAATTTCATCATTTTCAGGTACCTAGGCCACATCTGGGGCTTGTGTCACTTCAGGGACGACCACTTCAGGGGCTTGTGCCACTTCAGGGACATATTCCTCTTCAGGAGGTTTTTGTTTAGAGAGAATGTGTTTTCCTTGCCTTATAGCCTCTCCAAGAGTGCTATTTACTGGAGGTTTTATTTGGCTTCCTCTTCCGGGGATTTGAGTCTTTTGACCCAACAGGTCGTCCACGCTTCTGGCGTACTTTAGACGATTCATTTGCTGCCACATTCGCGGGTTGTCTTTCAGAGACGTGTCGTCCTTCAGGGACAGATCGTCCTTCTGGGACTTCAATTCGCGCAGGCGCATTAGCAGCTGGTACATGTGACCTTGTCACTTTTGCTGCGTTTGTAAAACCATCAGGCAATTGCCAAGCAATTTTCTGAAGGTAAATGATCCTTTGTACTTCAGTTTCACACAAAGGAGTACGTGGATCAAGATGAGACAAAGTTGGTGTATACCAAGTCAATTTAGGTGCTTCTGCGGGAAGCCACAATTCATGCCGTTCTCCAAGAACAGACGAATTTCCTCCCCCTAACGGCGGGAGACTGTCTCATCAAAGTGGCAATCCGCAAATCTTGAGGTAAAAACATCACTTGTTAAAGGCTCAAGATATCTAATAATAGACGGAGAATCAAAACCAACATAAATTCCCAATCTACGTTGCGGTCCCATTTTTGTGCGTTGGGGTGGGGCAATTGGAACTTGCACCGCACAACCAAATGTTCGTAGATGGGAAATATCTGGTTGATGACCAAAAGCAAGTTGTAAAGGAGAATATTGATTATATGCATTTGGTCTAAGTCGAACCAGTGCGGCGGCATGCAATATAGCATGTCCCCATGCAGAAATAGGCAACTTCGATTTCATAAGCATGGTGTGTGCAATCATCTGAATATGTTTGATAAATGACTCTGCTAATCCATTCTGTGTGTGTACATGAGCAACTGGATGCTCGATGTCAATCCCTATAAACATGCAATAGTCATCAAAAGTTTGTGATGTGAATTCACTAGCACCATCAAGGCGGATGGATTTAATAGGGTAATCAGGAAAATGTGCCTGTAATCTAATGATTTGAGCAAGAAGTCGTGCAAATGCCATATTTCGTGTAGACAACAGAGACACGTGAGACCATCGTGCAGATGCATCAATTAACACAAGAAAATATCTAAATGGTCCACAATGTGGGTGTATGGGTCCACAAATATCTCCTTGAATCCGTTGTAGGAATGTAGGAGACTCAGTAGTGACCTTAGTCGGAGATGGTCTTGTGACCAACTTACCTTGAGAACAAGCAGTACAAACAAAGTCATTAGATGCAAGAATCTTCTGGTTCTGCAAACTATGCCCATGTGAATTTTCAATAATTCTTCGCATCATACTAGCCCCAGGGTGACCCAAACGGTCATGCCATAACATAAATGTCTTATGGTCATGGAACTTCTGGCCCATTACTGCATAAGATTCAAGGGGCTTGATGGTTGTGTAGTACAACCCTGAAGAGATAGCCTTAAGTTTCTCTACAACCTGCTTCTGTCCTGAAACTTCAGATGTTATACACAAATACTCAATATCATGATCATTCATAGTCTCGATGTGGTAACCATGAAGACGTATATCTTTAACACTAAGTAATTTTCTTGTGGACTTTGTGGAGTATAAAGCGTCCACAATGTTGAATATGGTACCACCAGGGAGCATGATACGGGCTCTGCCAGAGCCTTCAACAAGACTTGATGTACCAGAAATAGTGTCCACATTAGCCTTCACAAATTTCATTTGTGAAAAGTACCTACGGTCTCGTAAAATTGTGTGTGTCGTGGCACTGTCTACGAGGCATACAACTCTACCATCCGCAAGACGATTATGCATGCTATATGCGGGATCCATATCCCTTCATAGTACAAGAAAATTAAAGTGAGTACGAGTTAAGATAACACACACTTATTATTTATTAACAGACACAATACCAAGTAGTACAGAACAAAAGTACATATAAACAGATACATGATATAAAAACGATAGATATAGACTTAATTGGTGGGGAGACCTCCATCAAAGAAGTCAAGATTGTACTCTGGTTCCACAATGAAATCATCAACATTAAAAAGAGTAGAGTCTTCTGGCTCAAACTGATCGACAAAGTTTGTTTCCACTTTCTTTCCTTTGTCATTCTTTGATGCTTGATAAAGCTCAACCAAGTGTTTGCCTGTACGACAGATACGCGACCAATGTCCTTCCATGCCACAACGATGACAAGTGTCATCACCAGTCTTATGGTAATGAGTGCTACTGACACCCTTCCCTTTACCCTTTTTAGGCTCAGTGTCATCCCACTTCTGGTGGTATGGGGTACTTCTGGACCCTTTGTGGTTGGAATTGTTGTGATGAGGACCACCACTCTTGTGGTATCGGCCACTTCTGGGGCCTTTGCCTCTTTTGGGCCCATTCCACTTTTTACTACCACGATATGATGACGCATGTGCTTCAGGCACAGGGCCAGAGCCAGGTGGCCCTTTGTTAGCATTGCTCATCAGGAGCTGCTTACTTTGCTCGGCAGAAGTAAGAATTTCATTTAACTCCGAGTACTTCTTAAGTCGGCATTGTCGATACTGTTCGTGTAGGACCATATTTATAGGATGAAATGTAGATAGTGTTTTATCTATCATTTCTTCCTCAGTAACAGGATGCCCACATAACTTCAGGGTGGACGCGATTTTCAACAACTTCGAGTTGTATTCAGAAACAGTTTTGAAATCCTGAAACCTCAAGTGTGACCACTCATGTCGAACCCTTGGGAAGGAAATAGTTCTATGGTGATCATACCTTTCTTTGAAATTCTGCCAAAGAATCTGCGGGTCTTTGACAGTGAGGTATTCAGTTTTCAATTCCTCATGGATATGGTGGCGAAGGAAAATTAGTGCTTTAGCACGGTCCTACTGGGACAGCTGATTTCCTTCTTTTATGGAGTCTTCCAAACCCATGGAAGCAAGATGTAATTCGATATCAAGTACTCAGGACAGATAATTTTCACCAGTACTGTATCCAGTACTGAGTACTCAGTAATGTTCTTTTGGAACATAGAGAATTTTTTAAATTTTAAATTTTTTAAAATTTTTAGCTGTTAGTTTGTTCGGCTATTTGTGTGGGCTGAATCTGTTTCTAAAACAAAATTTTGTTTTGTTAATTCATTAATTATGTATTGCTTATGTGTTTTGAACATTAGATTGCTTGCATTGCCAATTGTATCCAAAATAAATTTGTTCATGATCAATTGAAAATGATCCTTTTTTTCCTAACATCTCCTTTTCCTTTTATATGTTTAACAGGTTCTTCAGATTTAACAGGTGAGCAATCTAAATCTTGAGATTAAGCTACCACTTTTCCAAAATTCAAATGCTTTACATCAATATATAATTTTGTCTACAATTTCAATAATTCTATATTTTTGTTTATCTTTGATTAATTATGTGTAGCTCATGTTCAACAGGTTGTTGAGCTTAATAAGATGAGCTTCCAATCCCGACATAAATATAACACTTTTCTGATTGATTTCAGTGGAGATATAATCATGTCTTCAATTTTAACCATTCTATACTTTTAATTATCTTTTTTATTCATGTGCACTTTTAATGATATATGCTTTCATATCTCCTAGCCTATCACTGAATTCAGAATTGTTGATAGTTTTTATATATTAAGCTAATGAGACCCATTTGATGTTAGCCCAATTTATGCTTAGTCATGATCTTCTTCACCAACAAAAAAGTTTAATCATGATATGTAAGAAGGCAAAGAAGTCATCCACATTTCATACACAACGTGACTTATAGAACTTATGGAGCCATTTCAAGATGTTCCCAATAAAAGAGGAATGAATGGATACAAATGAAGAATGAGAAATAATTAATCAAAAGCAAATAAAAAGTTTGTAATTGTGTTTTTCAATTCTCATGTATATATTTTTTTAATAATTATATATTTTTTATTTTTGGCAAAGTAAATATATATATATATATATATTTATGTAATTGTTCTTCACAATTCTTTTTTTTTTTTTTTTTTTTTGTAAACCTTCATAATTCTCATGTTTATAGTTTTGTAAGTATTTTTTTTTTTTTTTTTATAAACAAAAAACAAAAAATATAGTTTTACGGTGTGTATAATGGAAGGCCCATTCACTCAAATATATTTTTGTAATTATTATGTCTTTTTTATTTTGGTAAAGTAAATATATATGTAATTGTTTTTTACAATTTTTTTTTTTTTTTTTTATTTTAATATAAAATTTTATTGATAAGCTCAACAAATTACACAAAAGTAGAGGACAAACGCGCTACAAACTGTGCGGCAAGTCCTTTCTGGATAGCAAACCTGATTCTCCTAAATACATATTCGTTCGAACCCGCAGTCATCACGTTGCTATCCATTACCTTTTGCACTCTCCTGAGGAGCTCAACTGCTTCTGAGCCTAGCAATCCAAATGTGTCAAATGCAAAGGGGATGAAACTATGTTGGTTAGCCCTACAAGCTCCGTCATGTTTCTCCACTTTTGCTGCTGCTGCATTGCTAGCTGCTAGCCCCACCTCAAAAATCCCAGCACCCAGCCCAACCATCGGAGACGCCCCTGTAACATCAACACACGCATGTTTACCTTCAGACCAGTTGTAGACCAGAATATCAGCAGGACGTAATGTCGATCTTCCTTCCTTAGGATCAGTAAGAAAGTTAACAGGAGCCTCCTTCTTAACCTGTACTCCAACTCGCCAGAACACATCACACAAGATATCTCTAACGTGGTCATGCCTGTACTTGAAGCCGGGGTAATGCTTACAATGGGCCGCATGGTCCCCAAAAGCATCAAGTCTGCTCTTCATGCACACTGGACAAAGTTCACCATCTGAATAAAGAGGGATCATCAATCGATAACGAAGAATGGCACGATATTCTACCGGCGTCATGCGTTGTCCAAGCCCTTCCATCGGGATGGCAAGGAGAAAATATTTGGCATGTTCTGCTTGCACACATCCAATCACGGCTTTTTGTCTAGCTGACAACTCAAATTCCCTCTTAAGACCAGAACTAATCTTGCTGTAGTATGCTTCCGCCAAGACATGTTGGGGTCTGAAGGGGACGGTAGCAGTTGGAGCAAGATTACTGAGATCAAAATCAGGTATAGAAAGATGTAAACTAGCAATGGCAGTATCGAAAACATTACCCATAGGAGCAGCCGCACAACCCCGAAGAATGTGGTCTTGGAGATCCGTGGTTTGCGTACGTGAAGCTACGAAAGCAAACTTCATAACATCAGTAGTACAATAAATACCAAGTCCGCCCATACGCAATGGGAGGGTTGCCATACGCCACTGTAGATCGCCAAAACCAGGTCCATCAGAAACCACAATATTCTGAAGGGCTGCACGGAGCTTGTGGTCAAACCATTCGGCTTTTTCTGAACATAATCAGGGGGGCAAGTACGGAGAGCAAATGTGAGCTTAGATATTCCCATACAAGAACGTAAAAGTGCCAGCTCACATTGCGGATATTCTGTTCTACAACTGGTCTGAAGATAAACATGCGTGTGTTGATGTTACAGGGGCGTCTCCGATGGTTGGGCTGGGTGCTGGGATTTTTGAGGTGGGGCTAGCAGCTAGCAATGCAGCAGCAGTAAAAGTGGAGAAACATGACGGAGCTTGTAGGGCTAACCAACATAGTTTCATCCCCTTTGCATTTGACACATTTGGATTGCTAGGCTCAGAAGCAGTTGAGCTCCTCAGGAGAGTGCAAAAGATAATGGATAGCAACGTGATGACTGCGGGTTCGAACGAATATGTATTTAGGAGAATCAGGTTTGCTATCCAGAAAGGACTTGTCGCACAGTTTGTAGCGCATTTGTCTACTACTTTTGTGTAATTTGTTGAGTTTATCAATAAAATTTTATATTAAAATGAAAAAAAGAAAAGGAAAAAAGAGGAACAAAAAAAAAAAAAGGACAAAAGAAAAGTAGATGTTGGGAGTTTGACCGAAAGGAAAGAGAGAGAAATGTGGGAACTAAACGAGGAAGCTGTGTGTGTGTTCTGTAAATCTGTAAATGTGTAGAGTAGTAGTGTATATATATGCTGCCGCTGCCGTATGCGTGTTTCCAGATTGGTTGTTGTTAGATTATTATTATTAATAGTAATCGATCGAATGGAAAAACTTCCACTTTACAAAATTGGTCTCACTTCTGACTTCTGAGTTATGAGAGCTAAAAATTCCCTACGATTCTAATGGCAGCAGTATTACTATTGTTTCTAAAATTCTAGGTACCTACCTCGCGATTCTCGCTAGCTCAAATACACCATCGATTCGAATGAATAGTACCCCAAGTCCCCACCCAATTCCATAACTTAAATAATAATAATAATAATAGATTTTCATCACGATCTCTAGATCTTCTTCCTTCCAATTTTCTTCTATCTTTCTTTCTTTCTTTCTTTCTCCTTGTAATTCTATCCCTCGCTCTGGAGTCTGGAGTCTGGAGTCTGGAGTCTGGTCTGATGAGTGTCTGACTCTGACTGACCTTCTTTCTCTTCAATCTTTCTCTTTTGGTTTTGTACTTTCTACTTCATTCTATCTATCTATCTCTATGATCTATCTCTCCGCCCTCATCAGAATCAGATCGATCTTGCTTTGAAAATTTCTATTCATTTCTCTTCTCTAATTAAAAAAAAGAAAAGAAGAAAGCAAAGCAAAGCAAAGCCCTTCTTTGTTAATTGGTTGGATGTCTAGACTTTGAGCGGCCGCCCCAATTTCGCGATCCATCTCTAGTTCTTTTTCTCTCTCTAGTTCTTTTTCTCTCTGCTCTTCTTTGGTATTCTGGTATTGTAATTCCCTCATAGACACATAATCACATACCCAAACTCAGTCTTGTCTGTCTTACCAATAATAAACAGGTAAACAGGCAGGCAGGCTGAGCCAATGGGGATTTGCTACGGAAAAAACATTTCCGTCATCGAAGACCATGATGAATCCGATCTTCCTCATATACATACCACCAACACCAATAATAATAATAATGGTACCACCACCACCACCACCACCACCACCACCACTCCTCCTAATCAAACACCCGTCAACAACAGGTATACTACTACTACTGCTAGTACTCCCCCTCACAACATCAACAACAACAACACCACATGGCCTAGTCCATACCCTTATTATGGTGGAAGTAGTGGTGCTGGTTCTAGTCCTCTTCCTGGTGGTGTATCTCCTTCCCCAGCTAGGTCTTCCACCAAATCCACTCCTCAGAGATTTTTCAGAAAAGCTTTTCCCCCTTCCCCAGCCAAACATATCAAAGCTGCCCTTCGCAAAGGTCGTGCTAAGCCCAAAGAAGGTCCCATTCCCATTCCTGAGGATTCTGAGGAACTTGAAAGACCACTTGATAAGAGCTTTGGCTATGCTAAGAACTTCACAGCCAAATATGAATTAGGCAAAGAAGTTGGAAGAGGACATTTTGGCCACACTTGTTCTGCTAAAGCCAAGAAAGGAGATTTCAAAGGTCAACAGCTTGCTGTCAAAATCATCTCCAAAGCTAAGGTGCGGTGGTGGTGGTGGTATGTCTGTTTGTTTATTTTTTTTCTTTCTTTTTAATATGAATGTATGTTGTAATTGCATCCACTTAATTGAATCTTCAATGTTCTTCAAACCAATTTGTTTGTTTGTTTTACGATTCCTTGATACACTGCAAAACTAGAGAAATTTATATCTATATTCCATCTCCACTTCTGTCCTTACTGCATCCAAGCTTTATGGAGTTGGTGGTGCCATTTCTAAATTCAAATGTTGGGTTTTGGTCCTGAGACTTTTTTTTTTTTTTTTTACTATGCACAGTGCTAGGGGTTTCTGGTACAAGTTAAAAGACAATCCACTCTAAATTCATTTCGAACAAGGTGATCACAAATATTTCTGTTAAAAGAGGAGAGAGGGGGGGGGGGGGGGGGGGGGGGATGAGAGGATCTTTGCTTTAATTAGGTCAACTTTCAAGTCTCAACAACATGCCTAACCACTTTACATCTCTCTTTTCTATTTTTAAAGAGGTGGTCAAACACATTAACAAGTCATGTATGAGGTGCTGATGGGGGAAACTTCTATCAGCCACTAGGTTTAATAAGCTATACCTTCCAACGGAAAGTGGCTATTTAGGTAAATACATATTTCCAACCAATGAATCACTCTTGGGAAATTGGGATTGAGTTTACCAAGTGCTTCTTCTACACCCTAGGAAGTCCATATAGGATTATAGACCCTAGTGCTTAAAAAAGGAATCAAAATTGGCAATTGCTAAAAGTAGAACCTGATATCAGAGACAATATATGGATTGAAAACACTCAAGTCAGTGAGCAAATACTGTGGATGGCTTGTTTACTTAGCGTGGGCATGGTATAGACTGGAATGTCATCTTCTGCAGATCGCTTCCTGATGGTCAACTAGACCTATTTTATTCTCTATTGTTACCATGTATAGGGCACAATTGAACTTCTGCAACAGAGTTTGTGGATGTTGGATTTGGACAATAATAAGGTGAAATGTTATCATTCTATGAAGTGTTGCCATACAGTATGCAACGGCAGTCCTCTAAACCCCAAATCAAAAAATTGCACAACACTTTCCATTTAAGAAGATATGGTGTAAGTCAAGTATCAATAGAGCCTCATTCTTTTGTGTGTGGGTTGGGGGGATATAAACTATTGACGAGTTGAATTAAGGGGACATCGACCTACCAAACTTGTGTAATCGATGTAAGCATTCTGAAGATGAGGCAGACCTAATGGAGCACGTTTACAACCTGATATGGTGTAACAATCTGATATTTTGGAGATATGGATAGTAGCTGCAACAACTCCTAATATCTTGCAACAACCGGATATGTTGTAACTTAACTTAGTTATTTAGAGTTATCTTATTGTATGTAACTCTATATAAGTCTGTAGACTGTAATCACAACAGTTCCCACCACACTTTGGTTTTCTTTAAGACCATCTCATAGTTTCATAACCTGTTTTAATTAAAGAGTACTTTTCTCAGTGGAGGGTGGTTATTACCCGCTACTTGAATATTTTAATATTAATATTGTATTTTTAAAATCAAATTTTTCATCTTTTGATTTTGAGTTCAGATTAGTTTTTTATCTAAATTAAAATAATGGACGTTTTTGCAAAGAAAAACATATGAATTAAAAGACCATCATGTTATGAGTTTTTTTGTTGTTTAGTCATATTCTCTTTGGAAAGACTCTTGGAGCCTCAACACCATGGTTCAATAATTAGTAAACCAAAACACCTTTCGTCGTTAAGGTAGGTTAGTAGGTTACTATTGATGGAGGGTCATATGTAAGTCTCAAGATGTAAGTCTCAAGATGAAATATAAAATGTAGTTGGCAGGGAAATGAATGCACCGACATAAATATGTACCTTGGTATCTGTATTAAGGATTCTTTTGTGCAGGGACTTCCGTGATCAGTGTGCCGATACTAAGTTAAGAAGCTCCCTAGGAAGGCAAGGTGCTTAGGTTGTTTCAAAACTATTTATCTTTGTTGTGGGGAAATAATAGTGGGAAATAAAGTTTATGATAGAACAACCTGATAATTAATGACAGACTGATGTTAGTATCATCCGTAGTTGTCAAAATGTTGACTGTTACAGATATTTTTGTTTTGTCCTGATATATTTTTTTTTCAACTAGTCATTCCTCATTTTTTTCTTTGCTGATAATCACTATTTGCTGACTATCCTCAAATTGTTATTAATTAACCTGTATTTGTTAGATGACTACAGCAATATCAATTGAAGATGTTCGCAGAGAAGTGACAATATTGAAAGCTTTATCTGGGCACAAAAATCTGGTCAGATTTCATGATTCATATGAAGATGCCAATAATGTCTACATAATCATGGAGTATGTGCTTTTTGGCTCTTATCTCATTTGCTCAATACCTATCTAATATCCATGTCTATAAGATTATTACCATGTTGTTAGGATCACTGCATGAGCATGTATAAAAATATAAACACACATCTGCGTGTGTGCGCGCATGTGTGATTTACAATTATTGGCAAAAGAAGAAACTGTTTATCACTGGTTATTACAAATAAGCTGTAGATGTGTTTTCAAATTCCATACTTATCATTTTGAGTCTGAACTCTGAAGTGCATCTCTTTTTCTCTCTCTGTCATTTTATACCACCAATTTGTGGAGCAGTGACTTATATCTTTTGTGTCGTTCTGTTCATACATTTAAAAAACTGTGAAAGACTAGCTGCATAACCTATTTCCTATTTATTTTCAGAGAAGGTTAGATGTACATTCTTGGTCAATACTGTGAGCTAATATTTACTGTCGTGGAGTAAACTTGTTATCTTTTTCAGATTTTTTTTCCTGAATTTTCTTTTCTATCCAGATTGTGTGAAGGTGGAGAGTTGTTAGACAGAATTTTATCCAGGTAGAAATAGTTTTCAATTTCTTAATTCCCCTGGTTCTGGTTGTAAAGCATTCTTCTTCTGATTGGATCTTTTCTAACTACAGAGGTGGAAGATACACGGAGGAAGATGCAAAAGTTATTATTGTGCAAATTTTAAGTGTTGTTGCCTTTTGTCATCTTCAAGGTGTTGTTCATCGCGATTTAAAGCCAGAGGTCTGCATCTTTTACTCTGTACATTCTCTATGTACTTTTACTTTATTAAATGTTGCACAGCTTATAATTGTTGTTGATATTCAACTTTCTTATATATTTTTTTTTGAAATCACATTTTCTTGTATCAATACTCATAACCACTGACAGATATTTTCTGTTGACTGCTTAACAGAATTTTCTTTTTACCACCAGAGATGAAAGTGCTCCAATGAAGCTTATCGATTTTGGTCTTTCTGACTTTATAAGACCAGGTATTTCTGTCAAATTCCTTATTTTAAAATTTTATTAGATTTTGAACTCTAATTTTTTCCCCTTTATTGTTAAATCCTTATATGTGTCTTGAAGCTGTAGAAACTTCGGTAAAATAATATTAATTGACAATTACTTGTGTCTAAGACACTCACGGTTTAGTTATATTCACTCGTTGAAAGAATTATGGCATGTACCTGCCTTTGGTACACGTTGGAGTGCCCAATGTTTTACCTAGGAAGCAAAACATTAGTTTTTGTGGAGCTTTGTGATATTGTATAGAGATGTGTGTTTACCAAAAGAATGTGATGATTCAAGCAATTCGATAATTTACTCTAAAACCTTTCACTTATCAATACGGCGGCATATGACTCAACACATGAATTCCAAAGCTGAGCATATAATACTCACCACAAAGTGGTGATAAAACACATTGGATGCTAGTTGAGCTTATCGAACATCACGTGGACAACACTATTTTTAATCAATCTACGAAGCTTAATGTTACACAAGTGGGACATAGTTACCTTACATTTTGTCTAAATTGGGGTAAAATTACCCTTTTTAAACATGTCAAAGGGCCTTGTTTAAAGAGTAGCTGATCTAGGTAATGGGTAGGAAGCTGGTTGAAGTTTGCGAAGGACAATTGCAATGTGACATGTTTTAAAATACTTGATCTAAAATTACAAACTTTGATTTTACCCTGACGTTTTTTGTATATATATATATTTTTAATTCTAGAAAGTATTAACCATACGTCTGTACCTTTAAATCTCCTTTTTTTTATTGAAAATTCGATGTCAGACTTTTTCTACCATAAAATCAGCCCCTTTTTTTATGTTTATATTTTGTTATGTTCTCTTTATATCGTCAGCCATCTTGGCAGTGCAACTCTTTGATTTGATATGACCGTACTTCATATTTACCTATAAAAAAAGGTTTTTCTACATTAACTGAGCATACCATGCCGAAGTCGTCAATTTTACTATGTTCTCATTTTGCATTATCTTTGTCTTCTTATTACCATTTCTTTGACTAATAGCACAAATTCATAAGAAGATTATAAAGTTTCATGGGTTTTGTGCAGATGAAAGACTCAACGATATTGTTGGCAGCGCATACTATGTTGCACCTGAAGTTCTTCATAGATCGTACAGTGTAGAAGCAGATATTTGGAGTATTGGTGTCATAACTTATATTTTGTTATGTGGAAGCAGACCTTTCTGGGCACGAACAGAATCAGGAATTTTTCGTTCTGTACTAAGAGCTGATCCTAATTTTGATGATTCACCATGGCCTTCAGTTTCGCCGGAAGCCAAAGATTTTGTTAAAAGGTTGTTGAACAAGGACCATAGAAAAAGAATGACTGCTGCACAAGCCATGAGTAAGTTATCAATTGACTGAATTCGAAGTTATCCCTTTGAAAAAAGTATGTTGGGTGTACAAAGCCTGCTGTTTGAGACTTTTATGTAGCTGATGATATACTTCTTTATTGGCAGCCCATCCTTGGTTGAGAGATGAAAATCTTCAAGTCCCGTTAGATATATTGGTTTATAAATTACTCAAGTCATACTTACGGGCCACACCTTTCAAACGAGCTGCATTAAAGGTACTGCCTTCATCTGGATTCCTGAGTTGGATTGTTTGCTCCAATTTGGAATGCTTTATACCCATTCCCATGTTCCTATATGATTAGGATGTAGTTCTTGGCTAGCCCAAAGCCCCAAACTACCCAGATATGGCAAAATCAAACAGCAATCGGTCAATTTCTTTTACGAAGGGTAATGAAGATAATATGTAAATAAAAAATGCTACTGGGTTTTGTAGGATCAGATATCCCACTTTGCAATAGAGAGAGAATGAAAATGATGCTTTTTGTTTTTTAGAGGTTGTTGTCTTTCCGAGTATAATAGGACTTTGTCTGATTAAATTTGACCTGACGCTGGGCTTAACCCTTGAAGAGTTAAAGGTCGTTTTACTGCACATCGGCTTGTGTCTTAAAATGTGGGCATTCCCTGCATGCAATCCATTACGCTATCCATTAGTTTTTATTAATTATTAGTATAGCTGAAAGTGCAGAGTATTTATTTGTGTTTACCGCATCTAATTTTCCTCAAAGGTGTGAATTTGACAGCTTGTGTGCCAATATTCTTTTAAGACATTAGATGTTCCTCTTAATTGACTTGATTGTATGATATTGCCCCCGTCAACAGGATGCACATGCTATTTATTTTATACAATATACTTTATATAGAAGGTTAACCAATGCTTCTTGTGCCTGTTCCTCTTGGCTTTACCTCAGCTGTGTACATATGATTTTCTTGTCTATTCCTGGAAAAATGTTCTGGAGAAAAAAATCTATGTTAAATGACAATTCAGTGTCTAATTTTTTTTTTTTTATAGATGAATTGCATAGTTGAACATATTGCCTTTTTATTTCCCATGGTCATGATGGTATGCATTTTTGAGTTTTATATATAATTTTTCACCAGCGAAGGTAATATTCTCGATTGTTAAGCTTGTGTTTTATTTTACATAGTGGTCTGTAATTCTCAGTGAAATTTTTAAAAAATTCTTGCAGTCTCTATCAAAAGCATTAACAGAAGATGAGCTTGTCTACCTTAGGGCTCAGTTTAAGCTGTTGGAACCAAATAGAGATGGGCGTATATCCCTTGAGAACTTCAGAATGGTTTGTCGATGTTCCTTATCTTGATTCGTTCATTGTGAAAACTAAGTTTATTTTTGTTGATTTGAGATCTGTAGCTCTGGTTATTATTATTAGACTTAATAGATTTGTGGATCAACATTTTTTTTATTGTTGAGTGGGACTAATTTTCTGGTGATACATGTCAGGCTCTCCTGCGAAATGCAACTGATGCAATGAAGGAGTCGAGGGCATCTGAGATTTTAAATGCGGTAAGCATCTGATTACATTACGGTATAAAAGTTTCCAGTTTTCTAACTTCCATACGACGGCACAGTTTTCTTGGAATTCCCAAATTAGGGGAATATTTGGAGATGCACGTTTATTTATATTTCGGAGGGAATTATGTGGTGTCAGCACCTGACAATTGCAATATATTCACACACATAGTCGACCAATGTGTAAGATTAAACCCAGTCCATCAATTTTATTTGGATACTTCATTCATCATCTATAGCATAATGTGTAATACCAAATTCCATAGAGGAGCTGCTACAGCTAGGCACTTCAGTCCGACGTATATAGTTGTTCTTTCATAGTTGTAGAACAACTCATTATTTGAGAAACCAGTGTTGCCTATACACGCCTCCCGTGTTGGTCGCACTAAATATTTCTAGGCTACATCTTCTTGGTGAAGACTCATTAGCCTTTGGACTTAGTGAATTCATACAGTGGACAATGCTCAATGTTTTGCATCCACCGACTGGCCAACCACGGTCCTGTCCATATTAAAATGCTGAGATAGGCTAATACAAGGGTTCATCATTGTAACTTTGGCGCAAGTCTCCAGTCTGGCCATGGCCCATTCATGGTTAATAAGCCATTCAATGTGCTGCTTGTTAGCGAGCAAAGCTGGATACATTTTGTATATTTACGTTGAGTGCTGTCAACCTTTTCTCCCTTCCTATGTTTCTTTCTCTGAAATCAAGAGTTTGTTGGAACTGTATGAAATTAAGTTGCGGTCATACCCTTACCCTGTGTTTTTATTTTGTCTAAATCCATGAGTTGCTCATTTGGCTTTGTGGTTTGATGCTTTAGATGGATGCATTATCGTATAGGAAGATGGACTTCGAAGAATTCTGTGCTGCTGCAATCAGCCCGTATCAGCTGGAAGCTCTTGAAGGCTGGGAACAGATTGCCAGTACGGCCTTTGAGTATTTTGAGCAGGAAGGAAACAGGGTCTTATCTGTCGATGAATTGGCGCGGGTATGCACAATCATAACATTAGGCTAATAATTGGAAGTATCTTATTTTTATTTTAGGTGCTTAATACACTTTCCATGCAGGAAATGAATCTGGGACCTAGCGCTCATTCCCTCCTTAGAGATTGGATAAGGATATCTGACGGGAAGCTTAGTTTTTTGGGGTACACCAAATTTTTGCATGGTGTCACAGTTCGTAGTTCAAATACAAGACATTAGTGGTTTGTGCAGGGAGCGTGTGGCTTATAATTGTTTCTTTAATTTATTGTTTTAAAAGGGTTTGCAGGGTTTATATTTTTGATAGAGAAAAATGTTTATAAATGAATAGTCAAGCCCAAGCCCACTGTGAGGCAATAGAAGTTCAGGATTTTCTCCGTCCCTCCGCTATACTATGCATGTCTGTTTGATGTGTTTGATATTCATAGTTCATTACTAGGGATTCTTCTTTGGATTTTATTGTATTTGAGCTTTTCTTTGGATCAAACCCTTCCGTAGGGAGCTATCTAAAACTTGATGCAGTTGTTAAATCTCTGGCCACAACTCTCCTGAGAAGACCTATGGTGATGCTGTTTGCTTCAGGAGAAGATCAGAGAAAACTTTTAGCCTCATATTGGTGGTTCAATAAGAAAAATGATTGTTTCTGGTTGTTAATGTGTGTTAACTTGAGAAGAACAAGTGCAGGAGGTTGATGTTTTGTTGCTGATAGGAGCCTTGGCTATCAACAGAATCTGGCGAAACCACTGGAGGGTATTTAGTGAAAATGGATGTGGCTTACTGGCTTTTGGTGGAGGGTGGAAGGAAGTGATCCAAATAATAAAATAAGTTGGCTACCTCACTAAATGTGCTATAAGCCTATAACCTTCCTAATATAGCATAACTGAGGACGTTGGTTGGGCAAAATTATAAATCAAACCAAACCTTTGCATTGCGGTCTGTCTAGGCGAACCTGAAGCAGAGTAATAATTTCTTAATTTCCATTAGTCATGACCCAACATTGCCCTTGAAATATTGTTGTTCATGGGTGGGATATGTTCTGAAATCAATTTGGACTTATATTGCACAGTCCTAAGCTATATATATGCTCACAGTCTCATACTTAGTTAGAAAAACAACGGTCAAATAACTAAAAATGACAACAACGTTTGCAACAATTTTCACTTTTAACAATGTATTGCAAATCATAACAACGAAGTGAAGTTTCATTACATTCTATAACAACTATGTTTTCTTCCGGTACAACTATGTTTTCTTTCGGTACCGGAAGCCGATGATCGGTCCACATGATAATTATATAAGCTGATATGTCAATAAAAAATTTAAAAAAATACACTTAATCAAATAAAAAGTATTATATCAAAGACAATAATATAGCATTATATATTATTATCAAATTAGGGTTTGTGACTAAAGTATGTAAATTTTTTATGTAAATTTAGGGATTTTTAATTATAGTAATATATTAACGAAATTGATTCTCACAAGTACAATAATAAATCATTATACAATTTTATGACCTAAATCCTATTATTGATTATATGTGTTTTTTTTTTTATTGATAGGTCAATTCTACAATTGCCACGTGGACAGGTTATCATCGGCTTCAGCTACGCGAGCAAAACATGGTTGTTATCGGGTGTAATAAAAATTCACTTGGTTGTTATGATCTGCAATACATTGTTAAAAGTGAAAATTGTTGCAAACGTTGTTGTTATTTTCAGTTATTTGACCGAAAAACAACTGTATATATAACATGCTAGATGTGATGTGAACGAAATTGTGTTGAATTGTTGCAAGATCTTCCATTATTTTTTCTAGTTTGGTCCTAAGGAAGGAGAATACATTTGTGTGTTTTGCTTTTTCATTTGTTTTACATTTATTAGACCTGGTTCAGGAAAAAATACAACAACATTCTCTAATGGTGATAGTTTTTACAAAAAAAATTATAGAACAAAATCTAAACAAAAAATCTACGTTGTTGTCGAACTATTAATGTTGTTTCCATCAATTTAAATGATGGTTGGTTGGTCAGTGATCAGAACCATAATGATCTGACTTGTGATCTACAGCGAGGCAGAGCGGTCCTCAAAATAAAATTCCCCCAACATTGGTAATGTCGGTCCTTTTCAACATTAGAAAAACTGAGTGCACAAGCAATTAAAGCGAAAGCAATATACGTACGTATAGCAATGGGCAATGGGTAATGGGTGAGTTCATTCATTCATTCATTCTCCTCCCTAAATGAAGAAGATACTAATCTTATCTCATTCAAACTTTCTCTTCTCTTTAATTATTCACTCTGACCTACACACCGACAATGTACACCCATTACAATGATGTACAGACGGGTTTTATTCTAAATTTTGCTTCTTTCTTAAGGTTGGTTTCTATAACAAAACAACCTAACTCAATCAAATCACTTAAGACACTAATACTACTTGTTGTATTCGATCATTCATTAGAATTTTTATATATTTCTCTTCCAAGTTCCATCATGCATGTTCAAGTTCAATCATCAACAAACAATATATATATATATATATATATAATTCGATCAACACCCTACCTCTCCTATGTCCTAATATATATATATATATATATCTAAACTAGTAATGAAAAACTTCAACCCCAAAGCTTCAATTCAGACAGTAATCAGCCTAGTATAGGTTTTGAATTGAAATTAAACATTAAAATTCGATCATCAAGCTCTAAAACATCCCCCAACAACATGGTGATGGTAGTGATGATGTTGATGATGGAAGGACCTCTCTCTATCAATCATGCCTTGAACATATCTGAACTCCTCCACCTGACAAGGAATGGTTATGGTGCCCTTTTGATCAAAACCATACTCTTCTTCAGCCTCTTTCAACAATTGGATAAATAAAGGATGGTTGAAATACATGACTGGGACTACAAATCTTTGCAGTTCCTCTTCCACACCTCCTTGACGTCGACCCACCATGATTGCAAGATATCCTTTGGGGATATCTCTAATAACTTCAGCCTTTTTATTACCATGGTGATGATGATGGTTTAGATGAAGATGGGGAAAGTGAAGATGGAAGTTAAGGAGATGTTTGTCTCCACTCCCTCGCATAACTTGAATCATAAATATACGTATGTAGCTTAGCTAGCTAGTTTAATTTGCTCATACAATACTAATTGAATAAATCCCAAAATAAGAAAACAAGAGAGAAAGGCCAAGGATCAGAGATTGATATAGCTAAATTAAAGAAGCTTAGAGAATAGTCTGTTAAGGATTTAGGAACGTTGGACATGATCAAAGAGAATAGCTTTAACTCATAAAAAACATACAAACGTATGTGTTTCTAGCTCTCCTTTATTTATAAGGGAGGAGCTTAATAGGTGTGGATAGATATATATAGATATAATAAGGCTAACAAGGAAAGGATGGTTTGTTGCTTCATTTATACACAAAGCGAGGGTCCTAGGTTCCAGGAGAGAGACCTGAAACCGTCCTACTGTTTGGGGTAATTTAATTGCCTTTTTATTTGTATTTTCATCAATAAAATATATAATTAAAACCCTATGGAGTTGGCTTTTTCGGCAAAATAAAATAACAAAGGGGAGTGTTTGGATCGTGTCATGGAACGCGTTTGGAGGCAAAAAATAAAATAAAACACACATGTTGTCAAAGGTTTTCATGATCGCGTCAATACACGCAACCATTGGTGTTAATATTGTGTTGTGTACTTGTGTATATCAGAAAATGTTGTGTATATACATAGACTAGTAATTTAACTAGATAGAGAGAAGAAGGTCCCCTAATCCCCTTAACAAAAGTGGGTGGGGCTAGCAGCTAGCAATACAGCAGCAGCAAAAGTGGAGAAACATGACGGAGCTTGTAGGGTTAACCAACATAGTTTCATCCCCTTTGCATTTGACACATTTGGATTGCTAGGCTCAGAAGCAGTTGAGCTCCTCAGGAGAGTGCAAAAGGTAATGGATAGCAACGTGATGACTGCGGGTTCGAACGAATATGTATTTAGAAGAATCGGGTTTGCTATCCAAAAAGGACTTGCCGCGCAGTTTGTAGCACGTTTGTCCTCTACTTTTGTGTAATTTGTTGAGCTTATCAATAAAATTTTAGGGTGATTTAGGTTTTGGTCACCACTTTTTAGTATAAATTAGGTTTTGGAGCCGGTTTTTTTCTTTATTAGGGTTTAGAGCTGAACCGACAATTGACCCAAGTAATTGTTTATAATGGCCAAAATACCCCTGATCAAAACTATATTAGGGTTAGTGATCACGTGCAGATCAAGTGAGTTTCAAGCGTAAACTTAGGTATTTTGAAAATATTTTCGGTTCAACCGGGTTTTTTTAGTTGTTGGTTCGAAAATGAGCTCTAAACCCTAATAAAGAAAAAAACCGACTCTAAAACCTAATTTATACTAAAAAGTGGTGACCAAAACCTAAATCACCCAAAATTTTATATAACTTAACAAAAAAAAAAAAAAAAAAACCACTCAGAGGAAATTTGGTGGTTACAAAAAGGCGTCCAATAAAAGGCAAGTTTATTATGTATATTAAATGAACAGTCATTTTCTTAGATATTATTATGTATATTAAAATGTTTAAGTTCTTTCTAAAAAAAAAAAAAAAAATAAAATGGTTAAGTTTTTTATAGGCCACTAGAAAATACTTTGCCCAAGGATTTTGTATTCTTTATAATAAAAAATAAATAAATAAATTGTTCAATTTTTTTAGGATGAGCTATCCAAAAAATTAAGTTTACCCCATCCAAAAATTGTTACTAATTAGAGACACCCAATGTGATAAAAGTCACCTATTTTTTATTTTTTTTCCTTCTTTCTCCCTCTCCAACAAATTTTATTTATACTCTTAATTCGATCTTCAAACATCAAATTTTAAATGTTCAAATAAAACCCAAAAATATTCAATTAATTAATTTGTCCTTCAATTTTAGGTCAAATAACATCAAGTTAAAGTATAAATAAATTTTTTCTTGAACTTAACATAAGAAGAAATAATTTGAGTTTCTTCATAAAATTGCGAGTCTTCATCTATATTAAAATATTTTATTCTCTTACAAATTTATCATTGTTGTAATATCAAATGAAATATTAAGTTTAAGATTTTGGTAAACAATAAAGTAATGATTTGGGTTTTTCTCAATGGAGAAGAGAGAAAAAAAAAAAGAGAGAAGAAGAAAGTAGAATTTTCTAATAATTTTTTTATTTAAATAGATAGGTGTGTGGCTTTTAATTAGTAAAAGTAATACATAATTTTTTTATGGGGGCTTTTAATATGTTGAATAGCTCTTAGTAAAAAATTAAGTGTCAATATGATTTCCCTTTTTTTAACAACCACGATACAGTACTGTATGACCTTCCTTTTACAACTTTAGAACATTATATTATTTTTCTAATTCTTAATTTAAAACTGTATTTTGGTTTGGTTTGGACACACAGAAATTATTGAAGTCTAGAAAATACAAATGTTTTGATTTTTTTAGAGATAATTAGATTCAATGATACAATATATGTGTTTTTCACCAGAAATAGCTACTGTACTACTGTAGATAGAATTTATTAATCACGAGAAAGAATGAATTGTGATGTTTTAACAAGCGAGACAATTGACAAGAATTATGTACTGTAATTGACAACACAAATTGATCGAAGTGGATACCGATATGATTGGATCACACATTCACACTATTGTTGTACGTGGACTGGAGACGAGCAGGTCGTCAGAGATTGAATATGTTAATTATCTCTAGCTACGACTACGAGCAACAAGACACACTCTTGTGGATTACTGCTGGATTGATTGAGTGCATGCCGTGAGATTAAAACTAAACCTTCCATCTGAATTCTTGAGAGATGGACTACTACTTCTAAAATCTAAAACAAACAAAGACTTCGGTAGAAGAAGAAAAAAAATAAAATAAAAAAATCTATCAATTTATAAATAAGGGCCATTTTGTAAAAACCCCAAAAGTTTATGTTAATATTTGTGTTTACCCCACTAAAGAATTTTTATTTGTCTTATCACTAGCAAGTTAACGATTCTGTCTCATGACCGTTTGCAGATGTTGACGTGGTTTATTTAATTCGAAAAACGCTGACGTAGTTAAAACTTAAAAACATATAAACGGTTTAATCATAATGGGGCACGTGTCTTAATCTGAATGGTTTTAATCAACGGCTAGGGTGAGGGATCTGATAATATAAAAGCAAACACTTGGGCGTGATAACAACTCACAGGCGCGATCTTTCCCATTCTTCCCGCCTAATTCCTTCTTCTCCCTCTCATAAACCCTAGCAAGATCTTGTCTTTCAACCAAATTTGTTGTATTTGTGGTAAATTCAACTCAAATTCTTAGTGGACGTGTGATCAGAGTTTGATCGTAGCTAGGATCTGAAGGTAAAGTGTCCAACTTCAATCAACTTTTTCACTTAATTTTGTTTCTGTAATGGAAAATGGTTTTTTTCTATAATTCTGAGTTGGAATGTTCTGTTGTATGATAGATCGTTACATGCAATTATATAAAATCTGTTTTGATTGTCATCAAAATTTAGTGGTTTTCATATTCTTTCAAATTTGGTGTTCAATTTTTCTCTGCAAGCAAATGATTTTTTTTAAGCTTAGTGTTAATTCTCTAGTTTCCTTCTGTTATAATATGGATTTTTACATTAAAATTACAAAAAACTGTTTATCTGTTGATCAAATTTAGGGGTTTTGCTAAAATTCATAAAAATTTAGGGTTTTTATACATTTCTATTTCAACAACAATTTTGTGTTATTATTAGTTGGAATGTTCTGTTATAATATGTATTTTTACATTCAAGTTACAAAAAACTGTTTATCTGTTGATTAAATTTAAGGGTTTTGCTAAAATTCAACAAAATTTTAGGGTTTGTATGCATCTCTGTTTCAACTACAATTTTGGATTGTTATTGTTTTAGATCCATCATTGTTCTTATTTTAATTGTTGTTATTGTTGTTGTTTGTCTTATGTATGTATACAAACAAACTTGGTGATCAAAATGTTGTTGTTGTTGTTGTTTGTGTTGTATGTATAGAATATTTATATAAGGTTTTTTATACACAGATGATAGAGCTTCCTAAGAGACATCTTAGGTTTCATTTTGGAGGTAATTTTACAGATATTGGACAAGTTCCAAAGAAACTAAGGTGTTATAAGGGTGGAAGTACTGTTGATTCAAAGCATTGGGATGGTGATGAAGTGTCGTTATTAGACTTGGCTAAAGAAGTGTTTAAGTTCATAGATGTACCAGATGGGAGAAGTATAGCATTGTCATGGTTTATGATATGTAGGGATGAGGGTTATATTAATAAGAGGTTTCACATGGTGGAAGACATAGATGTGTTGGATTTCTTTAAGAATGCCAAACAAGATAAACAAAATTTCATTCACTTATATGTTGACTTTGTTAGTCCTACGTACATAGGATCTATCAACAGACAACTACAAGTTCGTGTCCAACCTATTCTTCAACCAACACCACCATCTTCAGTTCCTTTTGCTCAAACTAGTCAGCAAGTTGATGTTGATGAGATACCACCATGTAGTGAAAACCCTGTCAGGAATGAGGAGCTCCCACCATCCACTAGACAGAAGCTGCCAACAAGGAGAAAAGGAAAATCACCAGTGAAACCCAAACCAACAACACCTGTTAAGCCCAAACCAACAACACCTGTGAAGCCCAAACCCAAAACCCCTGTGAAGCCCAAACCAACAACACCTGTGAAGCCCAAACCAACAACCCCTATGAAGCCCAAGATAAAATCACCAGCAAAGCCCACAAGGTGGAGTAAAAGACTTGCAACAAATCTAGTTGTTAATGACTGTGAATCACAAGGTTGGTCAATAAAATGTAATCTTATAAACTTAAAATTTCATTGCTTTTGTTTAACCTGTAATTTTGATATAAACTTACGGTTTAATTGCTTTTGTTGCAGATGGTGGTGATGATGATATCTGTGAGGTTGAAGGCCCTCAGGTTGAACTAGAGGAAGTAGACCCTTCTTTCTTAGATGAAGTTGAGTCCACATTTGTTGTGTATGGTGATGAAGGTTAGTGTTTTTTTATTTTAGTTTTACTATGACTATGTTGGTGACAGTATTGAAAATTTCATAGGAGGCAGTACATAGCATATATATATATATATAAGTTATTGAATTTAACTTTGCAGTTAACTGAAAGTAGCTAACTAAAGGGTTATTGATGATCAGATGACCAGAAAACTAGATTACAATCTAATTCAGATCATGCATGATATGATGTTGGCTCTTATATATAATGTTTTTTTTATTTGAGTTTTGCATTTGCTATGTTAGTGACATTATTGAGGATTCAGTTGTTTTTCAATGAGTATTTATCTTGTGTTTATGTGTTATATAAGGGAATGGCCATGAGACAGTCAATTGTGATCATTATGATGAAGGGACTATTAATCTTGAAGATGATGATGAAGTACTTCAAAGGATGCCTACAACTAGAAGCAAAGGTCCACCACCTGAGTACAATATAGATAGAATTGATGCAGAAGAATACTATGAAAGTCCTGATGATTATTCTGATGGAACTGAGTCTGAAGATGATAGCCCACTCACAGCTGAAGAGATAGAAAGAGCTAAGGCACAGATTCAAGAGGATGCACAAAGAGAAAGAGAACTAGAAGATGAAAACCATATGCAAGAAGGTATTGAAAGGGATGACAGAGTAAATGAGAACCAAAGTGAACAAGTGATTCATGAGAATGATGCTGACATGGAGTGGATAAGAAGAACAGCTAGGATTGATGATGCTGAATATGAAAATCCACACCATGGTAAGAAGACATTAAAAGAAGACCAGAGATGGTATGATATTTACCAATGTAGGAAGGCTTTAAGGACTTTTGCTATCAAGAGAAAATTTGTGATGAAGCTTAAGAAAAATGACAGTGACAGGATTGTTGGTGTATGTCAGGGTACTACACTTGGTGGAAAGAAGTGTAAGTGGATGGTCTCTATTGGAAGGATGAATGATGGCCACACAATGAGGGTTGGGAGGATCAATGATGTTCACATTTGTGTGTCCAATGAAATAGAAGTGAATCCTACAGCCAATGCACAATGGATAGCTAAGAAGATAGAAAAGGATATGAGGGTGCATCATAGGTCATTCAAGCCTAGAGACATAGTTGGCAAGATGTGGGCTAAGTATACATTGAATATTAAGTATTGGCAAGCATGGCATGCATTGACTATAGCACTTGGGTTGGTCCATGGAAACTATGAAGAGAGTTACAACAAACTTCCAGAGATGTGTAGGCAAATCCTTGATGCTAACCCTGGTTGTCTTGCAAAATGTGCAAATAATGATCAGTTTAATACTTTTGATATTTGTGTAATTGCTTTTAAAGCTTCTTTGGATGGTTTTGTGAGAGGATGTAGGCCACTTATTGGATTAGATGGTTGTTTTTTGAAAGGTAAGTATGGAGGTGTTTGTTTATCAATTGTGGCATTGGATGGGAATAATGGAATGTTTCCATTAGCTATATGTATTTGTGTGGGGGAGAACTTAAATAATTGGGAGAGGTTCTTGGAAATCATGGAACCACACTTGAGTAAGCACAGTCAAACACTTGTAATCATGAGTGATAGGCAAAAGGGTTTAAATATTGCAGTATCAAAGGTCTTCCCTGATGCTCATCAAAGATTTTGCTTCAGACATATGGTTGCAAACATGAAGAGGTAATTCAGTATTTATTGATGACTAGTTTTTCATTTTCTAAAAGCTTTTGCATTTTTTGCCTTGGTTCTAATGTCAATGTACTTTATAAATTTCAGGTATTTCAGTAGTGTTGATGCCTTGGCTTGGGCTGCCTCAAAAGCTTATTCAGCTACATATTGGGAGCTTGACATGGCAGCAATGCACAAGATTGATCCTGGTGCTACACAATATCTGATGGATGAAAATCCTACAAGATGGGCAAGAGCACACTTTGATAAAGAATCCAAGGCAGAGCATACTACAAATAATTGGAGTGAGGCATTTAATGCAAGAATTCTGGAAGCAAGAGAAAAACCTGTTCACAGGTTGATTGGTACAGTCAGTAGTTGGCTCATGAAGCTGCAATTTCAGAGGAGGAAGATAGCTAGCACTTGGGATCAATCTGGTCTTGTTCCTAGGGTATTCAAAATTTTAGAAGAGAAGAAAAAAAAGATAAATGAATATACTTGTTATGGATCTGAAGATCACCTGTACCAGGTTAATAATCACAATGGTAAACATTGGAAGGTAGATCTTACAGAACAAAATTGTACTTGTGGTGAATGGCAACTAACATGAATACCATGTGTTCATGCAGTGAGAGTGTTGAACTCTATGAGAGTTGATTGGAAGAGGTAAATGCCTTTATACTTAATTTTTTTAGATTTTGCAAACATTTTCTAATAGAGGTAAATGCACTTTACACTTTGCAGGTATTGCAGTCCATTTTTTACAGTTGAAGCATATAGTCGAGTGTATGAGGGAGCTATCAAACCTATACTGCATGAGTCTGAGTGGCAGAAGGTGAGTATAGTAATTTTTATAAAATGTATAATAGTATACTTGCGAAGTTATTTTTCTTTGTGTTTATTAAAGTTTAATGTAATATGCAGATAACTGAGGTGATCAATCCACCAATAAAAACAAGAGGACCAGGTAGGCCACCTATTGCAAGAAAGAGAGGGCTTGATGAAGGTCCAATCAGATATGGGGGGAAGAAACAACATAGATGCAGCATATGCAAAGGGTATGGGCATAACAAAACAGGGTGTACTGGAGTTGGTCCTGACTATGCAAATTATGTGGCTGCTACATCACAAGGTCCTGCAAAGAAAGGTGCAACAGAAAAAGGAGGAAGACCAAGAACAAGACCTAGAAAAATTGACTATGGTGTGCCAACATAAAATATTGCAGAAGATCCAGCATTCAGTGAGTTTATTGCACAGTTTGAGCCAGTGGTTAGTGGGAGAGGCAAGGGAAAAGGAAAAAAAACCTACAAAGGTAAAGGGAAGAAGAGGACAAATGCTGCACAAACAACTGATCCATCACAAACTTTTGATCCTTCATTGTATGGTTTTGGAACTGCACAAGAAAATGTTGGCCAATTTGATCCCTTATTCTACGGGGGAGTGCCTACACCTTTAACTCCCAACTTTCAGCATTCTCAGGTTCGATTCCAAACTCCTATGCAGTACTCTTCTCAGTTTAGCAGTCCTACTCCAATGCCTGGTATCTAGTTCAGGAACCCTACTCCAATGCCACAAGCTCCCCCAATTAGACTTCCTCAACAACAAACAACATGGAGACCACCTCCCCCTGATAGGCAACCCTACATGAGGCCTCCACCAGCCAACACACATGTTTTCAGAGCTCCAGCAGTGTTTCCATTACATGGTATAAGAACTGAAAGATTGGCAGCTTTGTTTGGAGTCAACACAACATCTGCAGCTCAAGGTGCAACAGAGAGCAGCCAAGCTTCAAGTTCTAATTCAGTTCAACCAAGATGGAGGATTTAGTTTATGTTGTTGTTTTTTTTAGAAAAGAATGTTGTTTATTTTGTAAGTTGCTCAGATGAACTATTCAAGGGCATTTTTTGGTGATTTTGTAAGTGATGTCGAACAAATTATGGATGTCGAACAAATTATGGTTATATGTAAGTGATGTTGAACAAATCATGGTTATTTTGCTGCAGGTGTTTATGAAATTTAAATGTTTGTTTATGGTTATTTTACTCAGATGAAGTTTGGTTTATACATGTTATGAAATTTAAATGTTGCTGCAGATAAAACATGCATTCCCATTCATCAGATAAAACATGCATTTCCATTCATCATAATTTTTGTTATACATCTTACTTAGAACAACTTCTGCTACACTTACACACTCACATTAGTTTTTGCTAAAATCACTCATTCACATTAGTTTTTGCTAAAAGCTTCACAATCTTACTAATTGCCTTGGCATTCCCCTGTACACTCATGTCCATGTTCTGGTTTGTGGAGATTTTGAGTGTGACAGTATCTTCTTCATCAACAGGTTGCTTCTCCATCTTATTATTCTTGAGTGTGACTGAATCTTCATCAACAAGTTGCTTCCCCATCTTCTTTTTCTTCAACATATTGCTCAGTATTTCTTGCTTCTTCAACTCCACATCTTCAATTTCGTCCACCCACAAAAATCCTTTGCAAACAATGGATTGAAACTTGCAGCTCAAAAATTGTCTTCCAAGTGATCGCTTTTGTGAACTAGTCCCAAACTTCATCGTGTGATCATCGCAGAGGAGGACACATGGGAAATCATGAAACACGCAATTCTTTGCGAAGTGACCACTCCTCCACAAATAAAACGCTTAAACTTAGAAAAAACTGAGCTTGAAGCACCTTTTGAATTCATTCTAACCTTAAATTGGGATTGGGAAGAAGGCGACCAAGACAAATTTGGTTTTTCACTGTGTCTCTGTTTGCGTTTCAGAGGTCAGATACTAAAATTGGGGAAGAAGACACTATTTAAAAGCCTGGTTCAGTCGGGTCCAACGGTACATTAAAAACATTTTAGAACCGTTGGATTAAAGATACATCTCGACCGTTGGATCATCACACCTGTCCTCTGTTTTTAAGTTTAAACCACGTCAGCATTTTTGCGTTTTAAATAGGCCAGAGTTTTTAAGTTCTAACCACGTCGGCATCTGCAAACGGTCATGAGACAGAATCGTTAACTTGCTAGTGATAAGACAAAAAAAAATTCTTTAGTGGGGTAAACGCAAATATGAACATAGACTCTATGGGAGTCCCGCAACTCAACAGTGGAATAATAATAATAATAATAATAGTTGAACACCATAGTCTTGTTGAATTAAGTAGTTGCTTCAATCCCACTGCCAACACTTAAATTTAGTACTTTCTTTAATCTGTCCAATTTAACCTCCTCCCCTTACCGGCCATTTTGTGAAAAAAGAAAATTTTACAAAGCACTTTTAATCACAATGCCAATTGGGGACTTTTACACAAACCTCTTTCTCATTGCTGAATTGCTCTTACAAAGTGAAAGAATGAGAATGGAAGTCCTACAACATAACAATGTCTATATGACTTTAGAAAACACTGAACAAAACAACATCCAGATTCTAGACCTCTTTACATATTGCAAACGACAAAAGGCACTTTTATTACATTGGGTGCAAACAAGCAAGAATATATATATATATATATATATATTGGTAACATGTTTACTTTTATGTAACCAAAATAATATAATGAGGGGAACGAGCAACTTTACGACAAAACTGTTTACCATAATAGTAAATCTGATCATTTTCAGACTAAGACTACAATAATATAATTGTGGTGGGTGTTTAAGGGGATGAAGAAGAATAATGAACCTACTGCGATCCAGTGACTTCCCCTGTCCATTGAAGAGAAATGGGTTGAGAGCAGTAAAATTCATTGAGCAATCTATGGTAATTAATGCATGAAGGACCGCACAAGCTCCCTTGTCTTTCCCTTGTTAGTTACATGCTGAGCATTTCCTTTGTCTTTCCCTTGCAAGATACCTGTTAGGGCATTTTTGTTTCGATCTACTCTTATCTTAGGTACTGATATTCTAATGAATGTGCACATGCAGGTGTGCAGAAGATTGAGCATTTGAGCTAAGTGTGTAAGTTGACAGTTCCAATGCAAAGATCATACAGAATGCATTTGAAGAAACAAAAAGACTTGCAACTCATTTGTCTCTCTTGGCAATTCTGATAACATCCTTTTACGATTACTCGATTAGACTACATTCACTATACAAAAATATTAAATCCCTAGAACCTAGAACAGTAACTGAAGCCCATATCAAGATTCAAAAATCAGAGTATCACTTAAATTTCAGCCCTGGTGAGATTAAACCTATTCAGTACGTATATCTTAAGAGCGCACAGATTAAGCAAGGTCCTAGCCTGCCTTATTCTTGGAAAATGTCGAATCTGTAGCTCAAGCACGCACAGCTTGTTCATCTTGCATGGAAAATATTTATTCCACCGGCACCTAATACTAGGTGTACAGTATTTGGATGCATTTTAAACAAATTACAGTATTTGGATGTGTTTCAGTTGATGCAAAAGTTTTTGGTGACCCATATGTTCAGATGATATCATGAAAGAACTCCTACAAAATTTTCTACTGTAGATGTAAACAAGCAAGAACATGCATGTAATGTTGAACAACATCATGAACTAATCACAAATCAATATACTTAAAATTCCGTATGTTGCCCCATATCATAGTATGCATGTGTCAACTGTCAACAATTAGAGATGGTCGTCAATGAAGTTAATAACCCAAAGAATTTTTAAATACCAAAATGAAGAAATGGTAAAAATAAAATCAAATGAGACAGTATATTACAATATTCAACACTGAATGCCCTGTATCACTGTCAACTTATGGCCTAGAAACATTTCAAAATTGAATCACTAATTTTACAAAAGCAATGACCATAACGCAATATCAAACCAAGCTAATGCTCCCTTACCCATTCTCTTTCCGATTTCCAAAATGCCATCATTGCTATCTCTCTGGGGCAGGGGAAAGGAAAGATTATGAATATGATCCACCCCCCACCCCTGCTAGCCTCCATTTATCCCCCAACACAACAGGCAAGCGCTCATGATTACTTCCCCACCACCGAAACTCTCTTCCCACAGCCAATGCATCTGCGATGGGCCTAATGACAAGAATACCCTCTCCAACAGCGGCACACATTAGCACTGTTAAAAAAGTGGCGAGTGCGAACACATTGAAGACTGGATCAATCGGATTCCAAAAGGTTGAAAATGTAAGAAGCGCTACCTGTGTAGGTAGGGCTACCAAAACAGAGAATAAAAGAGCATAAATTCGAATCCTCAAACCTTTATTAATGACCAAGGAAACAACTTTACAAGAGGCTAATAAAAAATACAAAATGTAAACAGTGGCAAAAACACCAAAGACAATGGTACTAAGAAATGGGTAGGAGCAAAGGATTGTAGTGTGAGCAGCACCTGTACCTTCCAAGACAATATAACTTGAATAGAAAACTTCAGGAAAGATGGTTTTCCCTGGATAGAAAATGAAGTAGGCTTGCAAGAAGAGAAGAGGAAGACACAAGGCAAAGACAATACCAACAGCGCTACCAAAGGTATCGTTAGAGTCTTTTCTCTTAATGGAGAAACTAAGGAGAAAGAGAAGAGTGACAAGAAAACCAGGTTCAAAGAGACCTAAAGACAAAACGAGGTGCAATTTGCATAAATCGGATTGTTGGGAAATGGAGAGAGAAGGGAAAAAAGAGAAAAGATGGTGACGAGTAAAAGGGAGACGAAGGAATTCTGTAAGAGCCCAAAGAGAGATAAAACAGACAAGGAGAATACGAACAGAACAAAGAGAATTAAAATTCTGAAGAGTATGAGATTGTTTGGATTTAAGATGAAAGTGGAAAATAAAAAAGAGAGAGATGAGAGAGAAAAGAACAATGGTGGAAATAAAAAAGATGGTGATATAATCAGAGACAAACTCGATATATAAAATATTTGATATTGAAAGTGGTGCTGCTGCTGCTGCTGGTGATGATATGACGACCATGGCCTGCCTGCAGGTTTAATTAAGTAGAAATAAATAAAAACAAATTCATTGAATTGATAGATCAGAATTCAGAACAAAATAATGTTGTGATGATGGTGGGTGGTGTATTTTGCCTTCTTCCTTGTAAATTGAATAAAGGAAGAAGATCCAAGGAAGGAAGGTGGGGGTTAATGGCGGGGAAAGTCCCCTCTTTGCCAGAATCCCAACCGAAAGAAAAAACCAGGCTGGTATTGTTGAATTTGTGCTACAGTTGGTGAACATTGATGCCATGCCAAATTGCCAATTGTCCAATTGCAAATACCACCAAACATAACACGACGACTATGTACCACGTAAGTTGGTTTGTTGGTTTGTTGAATGCGAATCCACCGGGGTTTTGTCATGCTGGCTCCTGGTTGGTCCTGACGACCTGACTCTTTTGAGTTGAGTTGGGTTGCTTTTAACGTTGTATTGTTGTTGGCAATTTATTTTATGATGATTGAATCCCTTCCTTCCTCCCAACCTTTTCGCACTTCTAAAGGCAGTAAGGTAAACACAACCCTTTGTGAGATTGAGAGTGAACAAATATAATAGCCCACCTAAAGGCCCAATTGGATAAATGGCCTTGTCTTCCATGCGGCATAAAAAAGACAATATATATAGTTACTGGCGCTGGGTGGATGAACTACAATCATACTTCTTCAAGTTTCCATCTTTGGATTATTTTACATTTTTTTGTATAAAATACCATAGATGAAAATTTCGAATATCCGACCTTGAAAAAACCGGAATATTCCACGAATATCTGGACTCTAATGTCGGATATGGGAGGTTTGGCAAAAATATTTCTCACGAAATATTTTTTCTGCTATTGTCATGTTTTTCTTCTGGTTTCGAATATTGTTGAATCGACATTAATGTATCGGCTGACTGCACGTCACCCACTTGTCATTGGGGCCAACCAACTCCCTATATTAGGAAACCAAGAACCACTGGAATCTGGTTGGGTTTGGTAGGATGGTACACTGGAATCATCACTTTGGGAGGTTCCCATGTTACCATAAGAAAAATGAGGGTAAACATAGGTAGGTTGGATGTTGCCTTGAGAATAAGGGAGGTTCCATGAACCTTAGGAAGAAAACTGGTCAGGAATGTTCCATGAACCTTGGGAAGATACCGTAGATGATTCTGTTTCCGTTTTAGGATGCGGTCTTTTCTGTCGAGGACGTTTTCCTTCTCTTGGTTGTTGCCATCCAACATGGTCTTCATCTTGGGTGGCAAAAAGAAATTGAGACTCCCCTGTAAAACGGATCGCTTCTGGGGTGCGTTCTCTTAGTGAATCACTGGCTTCTGATCTTCCCCTTTGACGACCAATATCTACGTTTTGGTCACCGCCTCCATCATTATCATCATCATCATAGGAAGGTGAACGTGAACGTGGAATTGATTTACTTCTGAACAGGTCACTACCATCACCACGAATATTGGGATGGTCCCCAACGGGGTCATCAGGAGAATCGCGGACGTCAAACATTGTGTGTCGTGGTTCTTCGGGCAAAATATTGTCTTCAACCCTCACATTAAGCCTTGCAGCAATTTCCGCGTTTGGGATCCGAAGTGCTTGATCCAGTTCGAGATCAAGTCCATCTTCGTTGACGATCCAATCCATCGCTGCATCATCCTTATCAATCCATCTTCGTTGACGATCCGCGTTTGGACCCTTTTTTGATAACCTCATCGAAAGTTCTAGTTTGGTAGAAATTAAAAATAAATGTGTTAATTTCATAATCAAAAATTTCGTAAATTTCGTATTTTGCCAAATATTTCGCGAATATTCGTAAAAATCCGAGCGGCATGGGGAGGTTTATATTTCGTTTATTATTCGTATGCCGTACCGCTCCGAATTTCCAAAAACCAGAATATCACGCCCGGGATTTTCGATTTTTTCGCCTATGTAAAATACAGTATATAGGAAGGAACAAAAACAAATTCAATCCTACAGTTACAGTTACAGTTTGACAATTGCCAGGCCAGCCAGGACCCCTCTTTTTCTTGTCAGATCTCTCAAGACAAGCAAGTTAGGAATATATATATTATCTTAAAGGTCCAAACTCCAAAGGATTGAAAAGGTTTTCAACCCACTATTTTTTTTTTTTTTTTTTTTGTTTTTTTGTTGGGCGGGTTCTACACACTACACACATGTGGCCCTACATACCAAAGAGGCAAGGAGGAGTAGCAATTATTTGCAAAAAGTTGTGGCCATGAAAACTTTTCAAGAGGCCAGTGGCCACCCACCATATGCAAAAAAGTCCATACTTACTAAAAGAGACTTGACCTTGTGTTCTTCTGACTTCTGAGTACGTAGCTACTAATACAATCCAGTAAAAATAAAAATAAAAATAAAGAGATCGAACAACATCTTATATTCTCTCCTACCTAAAAGTTGATACTAATTACGGAGTACAGTATAACATTAATAATTTTAATCACAATCTCTAACTCTTAACATGCACAGCACCATCGTCAACTAAAGATAAAAACACCTATGTGACATAAATGTTTCCAAGATTCCAAACCAAACCGGTTTTGAAATTTTCAAACTTTAATCTTTTTGATTTTTGCATTGGGTTCAGTTCATCATTCAATTGAGAGGAGTCAGGAATCAGGATAGAAAGGAATCCACCGCCATCAAGGCTGACGTTGTGTTTATAAGAGTGTGTGTGTGTGTGTGTAATCGAATCAAGTCGAAGAGAGTGAGAGATTCCGGCAAATGCAATCAAGGAGCTACATTTAGATCCCCCATGAGCATTCACAGAAACAATGGACTCTTTTTTTACCCACCTATTCTGTGTAACTGTATTATACAATATCAATGCTTCTGGTTACTATTTTCACTCTCATTGCGTTTTTAGGAATAGTAGGATAAGATTTATAATGTTGTACAGAAAAAGATTTGATTACTTATCAATAACAGCAAATGAACAGCCCCGACTTACGATCGATTTCTAGCTCTTTCTATAAAGCTCCAAAGAAATAATGAAAACCAATAGTAAAAAAATTAAAATCTGAAATTTCCTGCAGTAATCTTAGCTAGGTTTCTAAAGCTTTATTTGTGTTATGATTGATATAGAAAGAATGTGCATCCCACTAAACTAACTAATGCATCTTTGCTAGTTTGACAAGCTGAACAAACATGCACGCTAGCTCAAGAAATAAACAAAATTGAGATTTCAATTAATGTATTAAGCTAAAGCTACAAAGGACAAAAAAACCAATTTAGAAATGGACATACAGGAGTAGAAACAAACCCATTTCAGCTAGTATGAATGAAGAAAGCTAGCTTGGGGATGAATGGATGATCATGCATAAGCTAGCTTCGGGATGAATGGATGATCATGCATCCATCTCTGGCTCAGTAAAAAAATATATTTTCCCATCAAAAGTTTTGTCAAACTTTACAGAAACAATTAACACCCTCGGATGACACCATCTGCTTGTAGAAAGATTGCACATTGCAGTTACATATATAAAAGGGATCCACAATTTCACAAATAAAACTTCTTTTGTTCCTTTATTTAAAGTTTTAGTACTCACATCAACTATATATATATAACAAGACAGTGAAGCAAAACGATAAGAAACAAGTTAAAGAGTACATGATTTTTATTTGGTAAAGGTTCTCAATGAAATCAATAAACCTATTTCAAACGTTCCCCATCAGCTAATTAAAAATCAAATAAAAGAATTGAATCTTGAAAAGAAAAGGGAAGATATTCCAATTGCATCATCTATCAATCTATCATGACAATTCTGCAGCTAAGAATGATGGTATGATCTAGACCTTAAAGGGAAGAAAGGGAAAAGGCATCATCAAATAAAACAGGTGACCAATGAATTGAATGAAATGTGGTTTTGATAGTATAAGATATTGTTTAGAATTCTAGAAACAAAAAACTTAGATTTATACGGACAGAAATGAAACCCTAAAGAAAATGAGAAACCCAGATCTGGAAAAAAAAAAAAAAAAAAAAAACAGAAACAGACAGAACAAGTCTTTAAAAACCATCATAACACAACAGATCTAGCCAATGACAAACCACACGAGAGTTAGACTGACAAGCTATCATAACATAACAATCATCAATCAAGATTAGAAAATATATATATATATATATATATATATATTTACAAGAGAGAACTGATGAAAAATCAAATAGCAATGATGAAAACTAGCTTTTTTCTGTATTTTCGTCAGAGAAAAGAAAGAAAGAAAAGGGTCAAGATCCTCTATCATTACACCAATCTGCTTATACCCACTATTACTAACCTTAATTTACGAAAACATATGATATGGAAAAAAAAAAACAACAACTACTACTACTACTTCTGAATATGCAGAAGTGAACAATCCAATATTCCAATTTATCAAAATTTAGCATAGAAGATAGAACTAGTACACTTACCTCCACAGTGTCCAGATCTGTTCCATCATAATATATCCAAATTCAAAGTGCAGAGTAGAAACTGTAATTGAGGGGAATGAAGCCTGGTCCGACGACACAAACAAACAAACACCAGCGCGCGCAAGCGCTTTCACTTGCTAACCGGTTATAGATAAAGTTTCAATTAAGAGTTGTTAAGTTAGTGGCCTCGAGCCAGACAACATTCCTCTCAAAAAGAAAGCTTCCAATGTAATCTGCTTGCTTGTAGCTAAAGAAAATCTAACTAGCTCCCATTAATCTCGCCTTTCTTTAAGGGGGATAAGCTAGAAGTCAGATGGGTTCTTTGGTTGGTTTGTGTGTGATGATACATAGATGAATGATGAATGGAATGATTTCAAGTTTATAAATAAGAGGCTGAGATAAAAGCAAAGAAAAGAGGTGGTCTTGAGTCTTGAGTCTTGAGTCTTGAGTCTTGAGTCTTGAGTCTTGAGTCTTGACTCAGAGAGAGAGAAAGAGTCAGAGTTGGAAAGAGAGAGACGACAAAAGAGTTGCAGTGGTTTACCCTACCCTACCCTACCCTACCCCTTGGCCCTTATACCCCTCTACAGCTTGGTTTTCAAAATGAACCCATTGCACTCCGACTAGTAGTAATTCGATCAGTTTACTGTTTAAATAAGAAAGGCCTTGTATTAAGGCCCAGCTTTTACTGTTTAATTAATAATAAAGGTGTCAAGATCATAATTTAAAATGTCGCTTCAGCTAAATTTAAACAGATTTTGGCAAGATTTCAAACACTAAAAATTAATTTGAAAACCGAGTATTTGTGGATATTCTGATTTCCATTGGTTGATAGATAGTTACACACTTACACAATGCATTCCCAATTGCCCATGGAAATTACTTGTTCTTTGAATTTTATAATTCTCTGCACTCTGCTCAGCTGCTCCACGGTAGTCAGTAGGTATAATTTCCATCTAATAAGTCTTAATTAAAAGGAGACTAGGGCCAGTGGGAGTGACTAGCTACGACAAAACAGAATAGACACTACTCTTTTTCAAGGTTTTTTTTTCCCCCCGAAGTAGAGAAAAAAAAAAGGAAACAACATGTAAAATGTCAAATTCTGCTTCGTTGTTCATGTATGTAATGTAATCCCTGGAACAAAATTAACTTTTACCCTTACGTACCCACTCCACTGTTCAGTCCACCCCCACATAAGCCCCCTAGGCCTACATCACTTAATTAACTCTTATGATGATCAATCAGTGGTACTAGTACTTTTTTCTACCTGGGTTTTCTCACTCACGTTCAAATCACACGCATTCTCACAAAATATAATCAGTCTCAGACTCAGACTCTCAGTAGGTACTTCCCTGTTCATCTCATCTGTCATCTCTTCACTTTTTGAATTCTGACTTTACTTCAATTTAATTTAATATGCAATATGCATTGCTGTGTAGTGTGTACTGTACTTTCTAGTTTTTTACCTAGCTAACTTTCCAACTTTGAATATCCTCCTTTATTTTTATATTATAAAAGGTAGTATTGGAATTGGAGGAGTAGTTGAAAACATAGGTGAAAAAATCGTTTTTGCCGACCCGATATTCACGAAATATTCTGGTTTTTTTGAGATCGGATCGGTACGGCATACGGCATATAAACGGAATTTAAAACACCCATGCGGTCGGCATTTATCGGATATTCACAAAATATTCGGCAAAAACCGATATTTATCGAAATTTATGAAATTTTCGATTATAAAATTAACACATTTATTTTTAATCCCCCCGAACTAGAATTTTCGATGAGATTATCAAAAAAAGGTCCAAAAGGCACTAGACGTTTGGAAACTTTCGCGACGAACTTCATGGCCCTCCAAGAGCAATATATCAGAAAGAAACGAAAAAAAAAGCACGCCCATACCAAAGTGAAGTTCTCTCTCACTTTTATAAAGTTTTCATTCACTTGTTGTCTGTTTGTATCCAAGGTTTGTTTTTGTGTAGTGAATAATTGGTATCGAATTGGTTTTTCATACATAATTGGTTTGCTTTTGTGTAGGACCAGTGGGCCTTGCAAGTTACCTTTTTGTCTTCCCAATTTAATAATTCTTCTAAACAATAATGAATGCATACACAGCATACTGGTTTTTCATCTATAAATGTTGTTAAGTTGTTTGGCAAACAACATCCGCATACTCGAGATTTCCTATCTTTAAATCATTTGCTCCGTATTGTATGGATCAAGATGCATATGATATGCATATTGACCAATTCAGGTCGTACGAGCAAACAATGTCATGGAAATATTACTGTACTGAGTTCGTCCCCACACGTATGCGACTCGAAGCTCATCGGTTTGACATGGGGCGTCTATCATTCTGGGGTTAGCATGTCTTTTATTTTGATTATTAAAATAAAACTATGGGTTGAGTTGTAATGAGGTTGTTTGTGTTTAGTTCTTGTATTGTAAACATATAAAAGTTCTATGAATATCCGCCCGATATTTACGATTTTTTCACCTATGAGTAAAACTATCTTGTGTAATAGTTCCGTCTTAGCTTCCTTGTATGATTTGTCGTGTGTTTAATTTGTAATGTATGTTTTTCTTTTAATTATAAGTTTATATATCGAAATCAGAAGAAAAACACGAAAAGTGCAGAAAACCTCCCAATTTTCCGAATTTTTCGCGAATATTCGCGAATATCCGCGAAAAATTCCGGTACATTTGAATTTACCAAACCTCAAAAATCCGACATGGGAGGTCGGATATTCGCGGAATAATCCGGTTTTTTGGAGATCGGATATCCGGACTAAAACCTATGGTTGAAAATCACCCTTTTAATTAAGCAAAAGATGAATGATCATCATGATTATGAAATACTATAATGAGAACACCTACGCCCCACCCACACTTATAACAAGAGTTTCACCCAATTTACCAACATTTACTGCTACTTGAAATTTCGAGCTACCTGACTATCAATTTAATTTTTTTTTGTTCACAACCTAAGCCCTAAAGAAAAGAAAACAACTTTTGTATACTGAATAAATTAGTTATTTTGGTCCACAAACTTTCATCAAATTTTTACTTGAATCCATAAAGTTGTATCTCGTCAATTTGCTCTGCAAAGTTTCATTTTATTTGTAATTTGGTCTCATATTAAGTCTTCGTTTCGGATCACTTAAAAGATGGTGATTTTGCAGTTAAAATCCTATGTTAAATTTAAATCTTAAAATTTTTTCTATTGTTTTCTATGACAGGTCAACATATTAGAAGCTCGTAGAATTTTAAATTTTAATTTAACTGAACACGTAGGATTTTAACTGCCAAATCATCTTATCTGTTAAGTGATTCGAAACCTGAGATCAAATTACAAACGAAATGAAACTTTACAGACTAAATTGACAAAATACAACTTTGTTGACTCAAGTGAAAATTTGTAGACCAAAATAGCTAATTTATCTTGTATACTGTATATTCAATTTGATTTTTTGTGGAAAAATGGGAATTGATGTCTCTTCAATAAGAGCTCCTGGCCCAAGAAAGATCGATCGGGTTCCACTATAGAAAAAGCCCATAAGAGCATCTCTAATGGGTCTCCTATAATCTAAATTATAGGAATTCCGAAAAAAATCATTCCCTAACGCGTCGTCTATAATTTTAGCAGCCGGCTATCCACGTAGGATGTGGTGGGCTGGTCTGCTAAAACTTCGTCCAAAATCGAACCAAAGATAGGATTATAGGAATTGCTAAAATAAAATGTTCCACGCTGGTTGAACCAGCGTGGAACTTTTTTATTATTATTATTTTAATTCCACGCTGGTTCAACCAGAACATTTTTTTTTTTTTTTTTTTATTCCACGCAGGTCAAACCAGCGTGGAACCCTAAATTTCTAACGGCCATATTTTCCGAACGGCTATATTTTCCAAACGGCTATAAATCAACCTATATATACATGGTCTGCGTTTCTACTTCTTCATTCTTCATTTTTTTCATTTTGAGTTTGATACTTTTTTTATATAATTATGGGAGATGGTTCTATCAAACACTTTTCGGCGCGCATTGAAGATTCGAAAGATGAAAAACGTGAAGAAATGGAGAAAGAAATCATCGAAGAAGAAAAACCATTAACACCCGAAGAACAAAAGCGTATCGATGATGAATTTAATCGACTTATTGACGAGTATGAAGATGAAATTCATGTGCTTCCCGAAAATTGTAATCATGATTCGTTTGATTTTGATTATGTATTGGGTAAAATGTTTTGTTCAACTTGTGGTGAAGAGTATGAAAATTAAAATATATCGGAGGTTAAAATGTTTTATTTAATTATGTATTGAATTTTAAATTTAATTTGATTAATGTATTACTATTTTGATTAATATATTTTTATTACTATTTTAAACGAATAATAAATAAATCATTACGAAATAACCATAAATTTATCTTCTATGGTGGTTCAACAGAGACAACCCTAATATCAAGCAATAGTATACAGTTAACAAACACTCAAACCCACTCTAATATCAAGCATTCAAAACACTCAAGGTGCACTCCCCTGACTACTCTCCCCACTTCGGCCTCGTCCACTTCGGCCCCGTCCATCTCGTCCCCGTCCACCGCGTCTAGTGTGCCCTTGCAACTCCTATAATCAAATATAAATACAATTAAAATTTAATAACTAAAATTAATAAATTTTAGGGTTTAACTGTAATAGTAATTAATAATTACTTACCAAGGCCTCTAATGTGCTTGTCAGCTCAGCAACCCTAGAAGCATTTGCTGCGATTTCTTCTTCAGCCCTTGTTAGAGCAGTCCTTTGCTCTTGCATCCAACCATAATATCTCGCAGAAGAATCAAATGCTGCATGCCGCATCCCTTGACCAAGCATTACAGCATCTGCTAAGCGTGACCGGAGAGCAGCCTGTATTCACAAGAGTTCCCTTAGTTATAAATATACAAGATTTAACTAACAAATATAAAATTGTAAATACAATTGTAAATAAAAAAAATAAACATACCTCGTCTAAGGTATCAAAATCAGGTACATGCTGTGTAACTAAGTCACGGTCGAGAAAGGGAACCGGTACAGTCCATGTCATACCTTGTGATCCCATCAACCTAAGGCTATGTTCACCAGCCTGTTCTGCATACTGTATTTGTCTCAAAGGGTAATCTTGCTGAGTAGTAGTAGGGGCTGCTGGGAAAGGAATCTGATACTCTGGTCGTATGCCTCGCCATGACACATAATCTACGTTACCCTCACGAGAGACGGGGGAAATAGCTAATGAGCCCCGAGAAACAGTGTTCCAATATAACTGGTACTCCATAACCGTAACAAACGTACAAAAAGCTGAACTAATTGGCCAGTTAAAGGATGATCTACGAGCACGGATCTGCTCCAAAGGAAGACTCACTAGAGCCATATCAGGTGGTGGAGGATGAGGAATAGCTATCAGCCCAGTCGTCTGTCGTAAACATCTATCCCCTAAAAACCACACACTAATCTCTGGAGAAACTAAAACCACTCTCGTCTGACATATGATTCTAGCCTCGTCAATATGTGGGTTATTGTTCGATGGTAACCCAGCCCAAGGCATCCACCTAATACTATCCCAAGTTTTCTGTTCGATCGAGGCCCTTGCTTGTTTAAAGTTACTCGTTACAAGTCCCATCATTTCAGCTCGGTTTTCAAGGGCCCAAATAAGAATACGAGGGAACACTTGTGGTCTACAGTCTAACAAAATCGGATTACACGTGCCCAGATACTCATACCACCAAAACTACATAATAAAAATTTTGTAATTAAAAACATTATATACAAAAATAAAAAAACCATTCATGTTTTTATGCTTTAGATTAATTAAAAATTAAAAATAATATAAAAACCATAACTAACCTGTAGAATCCAAATGAACCCACCGATGTTGTGTAATTTCTTGCCACTCATAGAAAAATAATCCATCTGATAATACATGTGTGCCATCACTGCACCGCCCCAATCGTAGTCTCCAATCTTGCTTGTATCAAGCAACGCTCCACACCAACCCAACTTCACACAACTGTGTCCAGTAGAAAACAAAACCCCGGATACAAAGTATAACAAAAAAGCTAACACATACTCATCCTCTTCAACTGAATTGGGCTCTAACACCCAATCATCATCAGCAACAGTACGCAGCATGTATATATTCTCAAAAAAACCATACTGTAAACCTGTTTGTTTGTCATCATCCTTCCAAGCCTCCTCATATTCACTTAGAGTTGGGAATAATATAGTAGCCTCACACTCATTATTATCATAAGATGAAATATATGGCACAATCTCTCCCACCCCGACACGCAAACCCGTAAGCATAGTAAAATCATGAGGAGTAAAAGCAAGCTCACGGAGAGGCAAATGAAATGTATGTGTCGTCGGCCACCATCGCTCGAGCAACGCGAATATAAGTTGACGATCAGTTCGAAATGGTGTCAAAGAAACGAGAGGCCCAAATGGCGTCGCTTGTATTCGGTCTCGTACATGAGCAAAATCATTTCCTCTCTCCACCATATATGACCACCAAGTCATTACGTTATTCATTTTGCCTCTATATGTCAAATTTTTCATCCTCTACATTAAACGAACAATTTACCAATTAAAAACTAAAAAAAATTTAATTTAAAAACTAATAAAAAATTAATTAAAAAACTAATAAAATTAATTAAAAAATAATAAAATATTAATTAAAAAATAAATATATTAAAAATTAAATCAAATACTTACATCGACGGAATACTGGTTATCACTAAGATGCGATCCAGTACATGGAGCGAGCTCTCTCGGTGTATAATCTCGAACTTCGCGAAAATGTGGAAAATCAATGTCGACAACTTCGACTTCCATATTATCTAAAGATTGATCTTCCATAGTACTACTAGTTCCTTGATACACCTTTTGAATGATTTTACCGCACAATCTTCTTTTTGGAGCCATAATTTGTGATTTACCAAAAATTTAAATTTTTGAGTTAAAACTAATAAAAAGAGGGCTAAATATAGAAAATAACAAAAGATATTGGGTAATTTGGCAATAGGAAGAAGTAAAGTAGCAAAATCGAGATGGAAGAAGTTGAAAATGGCGGAAGAGGAAGAAGAATGGCGGCGGCGGAAAGATGGAGAAGAAGGTTGTTGTTTGCTGTTCGTTTAAGGTCGAAATTTCATTAAAGTTCCACGCTGGTTGAACCAGCGTGGAACATCTTACAGATCAGCCCACTTCAGATAAGCCCAGCTCAGCTACTGCCCACTGCCCCCAAGCCCAGCCCAGCTACTGCCCCCAAGCCCAACCATGTAAAGCCCAAGTCTTCCACGCTGGTCCAACCAGCGTGGAACAGAAAAAAATTTCCACGCTGGTTGTACCAGCGTTAGGGGTGCAATTCGAGCCGCTCGAGCCGAGCTAAGGTATGCTCGAACTCGGCTCGTTACTAACCGAGCCGAGCTCGAGCCGAGCTCAAAATTAAGATCGAGCTGAACTATAAGCTCGAACTCGGCTCGCGAGCCAACAGTAAAACTCGAGCTCGGCTCGCTGGCTCGTTTCGGCTCGTTTGGCTAACAAGATTCTACTTGACTTCTTCTTCCATTTTCATTTCAATCAACAATGGCTTCAACAACATCAACACTTCTTTCCATTCGACCTGCCGTAATCCGAGCATCTGGTTCTCCTTCCGGTCATCGGAAACCTGATTTACTCCGACAGAAATGTCAACCTTCATCTTCTTCTTCCAAATGGTGGACTCCACTCTTTGGTTGGTCTTCAAATCCTGATTACATTGATGATTCTTCTCAAATCAGATCATCAGATGCAGATCTTGAAGTTTCAAACACTAATACTAGATCTCGATTTACACCAGGTGGATTTACTGATGAGAAAGCCAAGCAAATCTAAAAGATAAATTACTTACAATGGAGAAACATGATTCAATTAATAGAGAAGAAATCTTTAAGAAGGTTTTCAACCTTTTCTCTGTTAACAAGTTCAGAAATTTCCAAAAGGAATTTAAATAGAAAGTTAGCTCGAATTCGAAGTGCTGAAGATATAATTGAGTTTGAGTGTGCTGGACTGCCTTTAGTGCCTAAACCTTCTTGGAGAAGCTTTGATTTCAAAGAACTTGCAGCTGCAACTAATAATTTCAACTTTATTAGGACAAAAGTTCGTGAATCATTTTTCCGATCTGGTAGCTGGTTCTATGGAAGTTCGTGAATCATTTTTCCGATCCGCTCTTTGTCATATTGATTAGTTTTACGACATTTTCTATCTCATTGTAAGCACTCTGATGTTTCTATGGAGGAGAGAAGATGAAGAATTGAAGAGAGAAGAGAGGAGATATAAGCCCAAGGCCCAACTCCCAAGCCCATAGTTAACGAGCTGCTCGGCTCGGCTCGGGCTCGTGACGAGCTCAAAAACCGGCTCGAACTCGGCTCGTTTAGATAAATGAGCGAGCCGAGCCGAGCTTTTATCGAGCCGAGCCTGAGCCGCTCGGCTCAGATTGCAGCCCTAACCAGCGTGGAAGATAAAAATTTGAAAAAAAAAAAAAGGAAACGCGTTAGGGATACCCCTGATATAGGTATGGAAGACCTGCTAAAAAAAATGATAGGAAAAGAGGTGGCACCGACGTGGAGTCTAAATCGTCCCATGTGTAGGCTAAATATGGGAGACCCATTAGAGATGTTCTAAGAAACTTGGACTCAGATACCTATCTTTTAAAGTGAAAATCTTGAGCCAAAAACCAGGGTTACTGGGAAGAGGAAAGAGAGAGACCAGATAGTGAACAGTCACTGACACGTGTACAGTAGAATTTTTTAAATTAATACTCGATTTGTTAACATCTTTAAGTTAATAGAATTTTGAATTTTTTAGTTCGACTTACAATATAATATAAGAATATAAGTAACTAAAACAACACTTGGTAAATTAATAATCTCTTTAAGTTAATAAGATTTAGGTTATACTGTACTTGCATTTAAGAAGATTTTTTCTCACAGAAAAGACAAAAGTTACCTCACACGTTGCATGCTATTATTTATTACTCGTGAACGTTGCACTATTTCTATGGTGCCACGTTTAAGCCAAAACTTATTAAAGTACTGTGGACTGTGGTATTATGGGATGGACGACTGAGAATATTTTGTTTTGGGACACATATCACATACTATGTGAATGTGCACGTCTAATGCGTGCGAACAAAAAATAATAGATTTATGTCTAATAAAAAAATAAAAAATAAAAAAAAATTTATTTAAATATTTATTTGAGTTTATAATTATTTTATAAAATATATATATATATATATATATATTTTTTATTGCAAGTGTTTTTTTGTTTTTTTTTGTTAACAAAACTCTGTAGGATTTTTATATTTATAAATTATAGTAGGTTCCATTTTTTTTGAAATTATCTTATATAAATTATAGTAGGTTCTACTTTTTTTGAAATTATTTTTTTGCCCTTTACATTGTAGTATACAAACCTTACTACATAAGAGGTAAAATCGAAACTGTGAAAATAAACACGCTATTTTATATAAATTATAATAGGTCCCACTTTTTTTGAAATTATTTTTTTACCTTTTTCATTGTAGTATACAACTCTTAATACATTAGGATAAAATCGAAAATATGAAAATAAAATCAGAACTTAGGGGTAAAATCAGAAGTGGGAAAATAAAATCGAAACTTAGGGGTAAAATTGGAACTATAAAAATAAAATCAAAATTTAGGGATAAAATCGGAACTGTTTATAAGAGATAGGGGTATAATCGGAACTTTAATAAGAGGTAGGAGTATAATCAAAACTATTTATAAGAGATAGGGGTATAATTGGAACTATTTATAAGAGATAGGGGTATAATCGAAACTATTTATAAAAGATAGGGGTATAATATGAACTATGTATAAGAGATAGGGGTATAATCGAAACTGTTTATGAGAGATACGTCAGGCCTCGTGAACGACCTCGGAAAGGAGGCGCCTTAGAAAGTAGTTTAGATGTCTTCTCCCCATGCCATTCGAGCTTTTTTCTATCAAAACGGCCTGCAAAAAATTAAATCAGACATTTTAGACAAGGTTATGAATTAATCCATGAGATTATATTAATCAATAAAACAAGCAGACCATCATGATTCACGTGCTTAAATTATAAATACACACCAAAAAAAAAATCAAAGGCTCCATCTGTTTTTTTTTTTTTTTTTAATTTGAAAAATAATATAATAGATACAGAGTAGTATTTTATACCTAGGTATTTTAAGGATTTAAGCTAAGTTTGGTGGTTTTCTTAATTGTTACTACATACTGAATATCTAGACTCTAGCTCGATGAACAATAATTATTATTATTATTATGGGTGTACTGTACTGTTGGGTGTTGAGTGATGACTGATGACTGATGACTGATGACTGATGACTGATGATACAAATTACAAATTACAAATTACAAATTACAAACTTAAAAGTCGTGAGAGTTGTTAATTGTTTGATCAAAGTATTTGGTTGGTGGTGAATGGTGACTAATGAGCTCGCAAAGGTTACTGTTTTCGTCTGCATTAGGCGAACCCAAGTCTAACACGCACGTTGTTGATGACTTTGATGACTCAAGTTTGTTGCAAGCTATAGGCTTCATTACAATCGCAATTGAAATTGCGGCGGCCCACTTCTTGTTTCTTCTTTCTTTTTCTTGGAGTAATATATAGAGTATACCATACCCATCTGGTTTCAAAAGCTTGTGGGATTCAAGTGGCAGTGGTGGGGGTGTTGTTGTTGTTGTTGTTGTTGTACATAATCATCAAGCCACACGTATAGACGTTTGGGTCCCCACTCCCCAGTAGGTAGGCCTTTGATGTGAAATCAACCTCATCAACATTAATTTACATACATACAAATGGCTGATAATAAGCCATGCATACAAGCTAGTGTCATTATGAATACGGCTTTCTTACTGATAATGATTTTAGATTTTAGATTTTAGATTTTAGATTTTAGATTTTAGATTTTAGATTTTAGATTTTAGATTTTAGATTTTTTTTTTTAATATGTTCCAAAATGTATATACTAGTACTGTAATTCGTCGGGATAATCTAGTAGTCTTCCAGCTTGCTTGATTTTATTTTGTTTTATTAAATAACCTTTCTTCATCCACTAATAAGTTATATAAAATAAACCAAAACAATCATAATGAAATCCATGTATCAGATCATGATAGCTATGAGATTCATACGAATTCTATGTTTCAAAAAATGAAAATTTCAAAAAAATTTATAGATCTGACATAACAAGACAATGACTAATTTGTGATAATGACTTCTGTATCACTTTATATTAAATATTCATTATTTAATCTTACATTTTTCAATTGAGAAAGAAGAAAATATAAATAAATACCCCACACGCCATTGCCTGTCAATACGAAGTTGGGCAAGCAAAGAGTCCCCCAAGGGATTAGAATGAAATGTTGGACATGATCACAAGCCAGGAGAAACAAAAGCTTTACACGATATTTGATTCTATTGGTCTAAGTTGAGCTACCAATCAAAAACCCCCACCTCCCCTATTACAGTGTTTCACTTAAACAAAAACACAAAATTTTCATTACTACAACTGTTGTACTAATCTACTCTCTCTTAACCTCAACACCCCCCCCCCCCCACTATATAACTCAGACCATACTCCCTTTTCTCTGGAATCTCCTCTCAGTTCTTCTTCAGGTTTGAGTGCTCCATCTAGAACTAGAAGAAGATACACCTAGCTTGCACCCCCAGTACTACCACCCAATAAAAAAATAAAAAAAAAACAGAAAGAAACAAATACTCTCAATTTCTTTATTTTTGCTGCTCAAGTTGCAGAAGGAAAAGAATTGAAGTGTGTGGCCATTACTGAGATAAACCGACCAAGATGTTGGAGAAAGGGGATTACTTCCCAACAGCAGCATCAACAAAGGTAGAACCCTCAACCAGCTCAGACTCAACCCTCACCACTACAAGGAAGAACAAGAAGAACAAGAACAAAAGAAGGTTCAGCAATGAACAGATTAGATCAATGGAAACCATGTTTGAATCAGAATCAAAGCTTGAACCAAAAACTAAGCTTCAGCTCGCTAAACAACTAGATCTACAACCACGACAGGTTGCTATTTGGTTTCAAAACCGAAGAGCTAGATGGAAGTCAAAGCAGCTTGAGCGAGATTATAATTTACTCAAGGCCGACTATGATACTCTGGCTTCACAATTCGAGTCCATAAAAAAGGAGAAGCAAATTTTACTTCAACAGGTGCAATTTTATTCCTCTTATTTTTTTATATCTGTCCAACAAAGAGAAACAATTTTAATTGCTTTCAGCATCAGTAAGCTTAATGTAAACACTCTTCTTTTGGCTTTGTAGTTGCAGAAACTAAACGATCTACGGCAAAAGGAAAAAGAAGAAAGCAGGTCCTGTCCGTTCAGCTTGGATGGAAATAGCACTGATTGTGACTCAGATAAGTATGAACCCGAACACAAGTCTGGAGTTTCATTTGAAGGATCCAACCTTAGATTGGCCCTAGGGTCGGATGATGAAAACAACCATACCATGTACTTGGGAGAAGGAGAAGAAGCTGATCCTATGAGCATTATGGACCCAGCTAATCCCATCTTATTGTCTCCTGGAAATTGGTCAACTTTTGGCTCTGATAATGGCCTTCTCGATCAGTCGTGCAGCACTTCACAGTGGTGGGAGATCTGGCCTTGAAGAATAACAGAGTTCCTTTGAAGAAATTTTGATGACATGTGCCTGTCTTCCTCTGAGCCTGCATATAGCCCAGCCCAACAAATAGATTCATAGAGAAAACTTGAAGGGAGGTTGCAATAGTGTTTTCAGAGGACCAAGAGACACACCATACACATTCAAGAATCAACCAGGAAAAACACTAGTGCCCTTCTGGATGTCATTTTGGTTGGCATGTCGTAGTGTACAAAATGAATAATTTTCGAACAAGTAGTGAATCTATGTGCAAATGCAAAAGACTAGCTAGTTCAAACGAGTCTAATATACCACATACGTTTGCATCCATCAGCCTTACATAGCATAATAGCAATAAAATGCAGAGAATATCATATGTGGTGTGTTAGATACATTGTATAGAGTAAAACTTTCTTTTAGGGGAATGTGCAGAAAGCCAGAAATGTATCAAAACTTTGCATATAGGTAATATACCAATAGCCACAGTTTTTTGCATCATTCTTGCATCTAAATTTCTATTCATGGAAATAAAACTACCTCACTCATGCCTGATGCCTCTAACCTTTAATCTGCTAGAAAGAGCAAATCATATCATCACTTTAGAAAAGAAAAGTCATCATTGGTATGACAAAAAAGCCAACAAAATATGCCCCTCTTGTCAGGAAGCGGCACTCACCTCAGAAATCCATAAAGAACAAAATTTAAAAAGAATGAACTTTTGAAAGTATAGGTCAAAATCATATTTTCTAAACCATAATATGGAATGAAGGTGTGCTTTAATGCACAAATAACACTTTTTTGTACACATCCACACCAAATAACTTGCGACTCTAGTAGTCAATGTAAATGACAACTCATAATTGGGTTTTCGCTACACATGTACACCTATATTTTGTATATAGACCAAAAAAAAAATTCAGCTCGATTTTTTTTTTTTAATGGTAATTGGCAAGTGGGGTTGAGGGACCTTGCCCCTTTAAATTACGTGTGGAAACTTATATCAACAATCAGCTGTTGACATGTTTCGAACCCACAACCTCCCCACTTTGTGAGAGGGGTGCTACCATTGGGCCACAAGCTCATTTACAATTACCAAAGCAACTGGAGCAAATTTCGAAATTCATTGCACAAGTTTTGTGAAAGACCATGTAATAAGAGCTGATCAAGTAAAAGGAAGAAAAAGAATATAATCTATACCAGTATACCACGAAACACCACATTCATAATAGATATCTAAACAAGGTCTCTGTCTAACAAATATAACAAACATAAAACACCAATATGTTTAATTCACCAAAATTGAGTTACCTGACTGAGAACGCTCCTGCCAATCTGGCTGCCAAAATTGTTCTACTTGATTTTCTTCTTTGGCCTCAGCTACATTTCAAATCCTCGCCCCAAGAAAAACAAAAGGAAAAAGGAAAGACAATAATGAGAAACAACACATTTTCACCCCCTCCCCCCCTTTGCAAATTCAACACATGCAGTCTGAAGAATCCAAGAAGAGTTCAACACCTAAATGTACCTGGTTGCTGTGTCCACACTTCTTGTTCCTGACTTCCTGCAGTTCACAGCATGGGTATGCAAGCGAGCATAACACCTAAACCACGATGCCATCAAATTCGCCCCAAGATCAGTACAGTATATCTCATAATAGGTTTACATACTATCTTGGACAAATTTATATATAACAAAAATCAGTACTGGTTAAAAGTAAAAATTGATGTACCAAAAGACCAATTTTTTCGATAATTAAAACTATGTGAAAAAACTACTGTTTCTAATCAAGATAAAGATCAATCTGAGTTATCGAATAAATGATTATTGATGATGAAATGAAATTGCAGGCATTCAATCAATAACCAAAATGCATATTCGCATGGTAGATGTATTAACCTATTTCTAGATTAATGCATCAACAGGGTCAGGTCGTTATGGAGACTTGACCAAATGGGGATATTGGAGATTGGGGTGGCTGCACCTCGTTGAGATCGAGATTGCCTACGTACTCTAGCTCGAGGGAATTGAACTTAGAGATCAAGCCATCGTAGTTCTGTTTATATAGAAGATGGAAGGGCGTGGATCGTGGATCTTGCAGATTCTCCGCCATCATAATGACCATTAAATGTGTAACGCGCGAGGATCATCCCTGTGAATTAACTCTGTAACTGAAGAGAATATTCTGTGCATTGAATGGGAGCACGTGTGACTTGCAGGTCGCTGGTCTTGTGTAGTCTGGTCGTTGTAGTCGAGCTGCTAACGGGTTGAGATTGTGGCGACCTGACAGATTGATGATTGTGCCACGTGGCTGCTTTTGATTGGTCGGAGTATGTAGTACCCCTACATAAGCCCCCTCTTTTTAGGTCGACTTATGGGAGTCGGGCTGAAAAGACTAATTACTCTTATCGATGCTGATTTGTAGTTTGCTTTTTCAAGTTGCTGACGTGGCGGTCATGCAGCGCTGTCTGTGGTAATCATGGCGCTGTTATGGGGAAGTGGAGGAGTTTCCTCGAGCAGTTAGATGTGTGATTATGGCAACTGAAGCACGTATTGCCTGATTTGCTATCTGTCTTGCACGTGGATTTATCCAACGGTGGATGTGAATCGTTGCGTGAGTGGAGAATGACTGTACTGCATATGGATCATTTTGTCGATCTCAGCCGTTCGTTTGATTCGAATCGATGGCTAGAAATTTTCGAGCTACAGTATATAAACTGTTGTTACGTTGATGTAGGTTTACTCATCTTGCCTTTATTTGAATTGCTGCCGCTTTTGCCTTGCGAACTGAAGAACTTTGAGAGCTTTGCGAGGTTTGTTCTCTTTTGCTTTTCTCTGATTTTTGTTTTCTTTCTTTTTCTTCATCTGTTGTCTTCTGTATTGCTTGAGAGTAATGTCTGAGGGTAGTGATTCTCAAAATGACCACTTGAGTGATGGTGGATTTGAAGAGTATGAGTCTGAGAGTACTCATTCTGACCCTTCGCCTCCTGTTCCTGATGAGGACGTAGATAGCCCCCAGAGTAGTGGTTCTCATGGTCCAGATTCTTCTGATGACGAGATGGTTGAAGATGATAATGGTAGAATGTGTAGGATTGTAAATATGAATTACGTACATAGGCATTTTGTTGTTAGGAGGCATTACCAATTTAGGTCGATTAGGAATTTAGAGATAAGGTTTCTTGGGGATCGCCTACTTTCTCCTGACTACCGACCTAATAATCCTTCATCTACTGTATTGACATTGAACCAATTCCGTGCTGGGTTGAGGTTGCCGTTGTCTGAATTGGTTGTCGACCTGTTGAATGCCATTAGGCGAGCCCCCTGTCAGATGAATGGTAATTTCTGGCGTAACATGAGGGTTATTGACGACCTCAACAAGTTGCATAGGTGGCGCATTACAACAGAAGATGTATTGAACCACTTTTGCTTCAAACGTTCTTCGAAGGTTGAACTTTCTGGCTATAACATGCAGGTTAGGCCAGAACGTTTGCCTTTGATTTATCCAGTGAGTAGCGAGCCATGGTGGAAAGATCCCATGTTATTCACTGGCCCGATTGTTGAAGGGGATGTCCAATTGCGTCATACGATCAGGAATGATGATCGTAAGTTAGTTGTCTGTAGCTTGATGATAGTTCGTCTTCTTGTTTTTGGACTTGATATGTTTGAATTTTTTGTTGCAGCGATTCGGGACGATCATCTTAGAAAGAACGACCTGCAGTCTGCTTTGAACTGCTTTGGCAAGTTGACTGACGCGCGGAAGATCTCGTTTCTGCCTCACCTAAAGGAGCATTTCATTCCTAAAGGTGGTCCAAAAACTGTCTGGGAAGAGCTCAAGAGGAGGAAAGCTTTGAAGAAAGTATACATGTCTTCTGTGCACAAAGCGAGTGGTGGACGGACTGGTAGTGGTTCACGAGCTGAAGACGTTGAACGAGCTGGTGGTAGCTCGCGGGGTGGTGAGAAGGAACGAGCTGGTGGTAGCTCGAAGTCTGCTGAAGAGAAGGGACGAGCTGTGTGTAGCTCGAGGGCTGCTGAGAGAGAGCGGCCTGCTGGTGCTGCTCGTAGGCCGGAGAAAGAACGGCCTGTTGAGGATGAGAGAGTCGGTGGTGGCTCGCGCCAGGTGGAGGCAGTGGCGAGCCCCCAAGTTGTGTCTCCTCCCCCTTCACTTCCCAAGCTGCCTGCATTTTCTGGGCAGAAGAAGAGGTCTCACTCGGGTACTCTGAAGCTGTTGGAGAGGCCCGTTGTGCCGACACCTGCTCTTACCCCGCCTGTTAGGGGTCCAGAGGTGTCTGCTGTGTCGATGAAGACTGTTGCTCGGCCTTCACAGAAAGGCAAGGGTGTGATGTCTGAGTTTCGCCCTGGGCCCTTCGACTACTTGGATGGGCGTGGCGAGAGGCATGTTGTGTACGACAACGACAGTGCCATTGATGACCCCTGCGTCGCCCGAGCTGTGAATGAGGGCATCGTTCTGGAGGCTGATGCTCGAGTTGTGAAGTCTCAATCGCTCTTGGTCAACTGCTCGAAGCTGAATTCGGCGCTGTCTTTGGTAGGTGTTTGCTTAGAGTATTAATTTCTGCTTTAGTCCTTGTTGTCTAAGTTGCTTGTGCTTTGTAGGTGAACGCGACCTTCCAGGAGATTCGTTTGGTCGCTGAAGTTGGCGCCCAGGCTGAGGTTGAGCTGAAGGCGATGAGGGACAAGCTTGAGCAAGCGAAGAATGTTGCTCTTGTTGCGGAGTGCAAGGTGAGGGATAGGGATGCTCAGGTTGCGGCGCTGAAGGAGACAGTGGAGCAGCTGAAGGAGGCCAATGAGCAGCTGAAGGCAAATGTGGCTGCTGCTAACGCTTCTGCTGAGCACTGGCAGAACGTAAGCCAGGAGAATGGTGCGGCGTGGCAGGCCTACTGTGAGCAGCTGCAGAAAGCTTTGATGGGGTCGCCCGAAGGAGAGGAGACGCGAGGTGGTGCTGGAGATACTTTGGCGCCAGCTCAGGACACCTCGATGGGCCCTAGTGATCAGGTCGTTGGAACCCCTATTGAAGTTGATGCTTCATGCGACCAGTCTGTGCAGCAATGAGCTCGCCTTGGTTTCCCCTTCTTGTATTGGGTAACCTTGTTTTCCCTTTCTTGTATTGGGTAACCTTGTGCACAGTTTGCTTCTTGCACTCCTTGTTCTTGCAATACGTCTTCCATAGCTTATTGAAGAGAGCCCCCCTTGTAACCTTTGAGAGCTTGATTGGAAAACTTCTTGTCTTTTGTATGTGGAGTCAGTAATCAATTTTTACTTTGATGGGATTTGTATGTATTCGTTTTGGCCAGCTAGTTTCCAGGAAGTCCTGGTAGCTCGTTCAGAAGGCAGGTAGACGAGATGAATGGCTGCAAGCAGGACGCACTGAAACAGTTCCTTTTGTATGCCTTGATTGTACTTTGGTTGTCCCTGTAATTGTTAAATCTCATAAAGTAAAAGTTAATTCAACTATTTACCTTGCCTTTGTCATTATGTCATTTTGTCTGCTTGAGTGGACTTGCAAACAATGTGTGACATTTGTCCGACCTGATCGGGGGTTGAGGTCGCATTTAACATAGTTGTGCTTGGGTCGTGGGAAGAGAAAGACCAATGCACCAAGTTAAGTTGCTAGTGATTTAACTTAACAAATTTTGAAATTATCAAGGGGACTAGATTATTGATAATTTGTAGGTCGAGGGATTGGACCTTTAGTAGCCATTCATGTTTGAGCAGAGATGAAGGCAAAATTGAATTTATAGATTGAAATGCAATGAATGGATGCTTACATTTCACTGATAAAATTTCTTTAAGTGGAAAGCATTCCACGGGTTCTTAACGACCTCCCCTTCTGGTGTTTGAAGACGATAAGAACCGTTGCTCTGGACCTTTGTGATAATGTAAGGACCTTCCCAGTTGGCGTTGAGTTTGCCGATAGTGTCCTTTCTCTTGTTATTGAACATCCTTCTTAGGACTAGTTCCCCTGGCTGAAAAGTTCTTGGTCGTACGCCTTTGTTATAAGCTCGCTTGAGTCTCTGTTGGTATTGCTCGAGCTTTATAGTGGCGTGGTTTCGTCGCTCTTCGAGGAGGTCGACTCCATACGACCAGATCTGATTGTTGAGCTCTGTGTCGACCAGAAGAGATTTGGTCGTTCCATATGTTAATTCAGTGGGAATGACGGCCTCAACTCCATAGCAGAGACTGAATGGTGACATCCCTGTGGATGTGCGAGGAGTTGTTCTATAAGCCCATAAGATGTTCTCCAATTGTTGTGGCCATTGATCATGCTGGTCTTCGAGCTTCTTCTTAAGATTGGTTAGAATCTGTCGATTTGCAGCTTCAACCTGGCCGTTGGCTTGTGGGTATCTGGGAGTTGACCTTGAATGCTCGATTTTCCAGAGGTCGTAGAATTTTTTGATATTCTTCCCAACGAACTGAGTGCCATTGTCTGTGACTACCCGTTTAGGTAGCCCGAACCTTGTGATGATGTTTTCCCACATAAATCTTTGAACATCTGCCTGTGTGACATTGGTTAAGGCAACAGCTTCCACCCATTTAGTGAAATAGTCAACGGCTACTAGGACGAACCTCTTCTCAGACTTCTTTTCCTTGATGAGGGGGCCCATGATGTCAAGCCCCCACATGTGGAATGGCCATGGGGCAGTGATGTTGATGAGGTCGTTTGGATGCTGGTGTTGCTTATCAGCAAATCGCTGGCATTCTTTGCATTTTAACACAAATTTCTTTGCATCTTCCTTCATTCTTGGCCAGAAGTATCCCTGGGAGATTGCTTTATGGGCTAAAGTGCGCCCACCGGAATGGTTTCCACATTCGCCTTCGTGGATTTCTTCGAATATCATCTGACCTTGCTTTGGGACCAGGCATCGTAATAACAATCCAGTTGCTGATTTTCTGAAAAGTTTGCCCTCATGGATTTTGTACATTGTGACTTTATGCAGCAATCGACTGGCTTCCTTTTTGTCAGAAGGTAGGACACCAGTTTGCAGATAAACCATGAAAGGCTCGACCCAAGTCCCCTGGATGTCTGCCGGAGTTGTTTCAAGCAGATCGGAAATTTGATGAATATCTTCTTCCTTGAAGAGATATGCGGGCTGTGAGTTGATTGCTATAGTTAGGGCCCGCGGTTTGTCTGAATCGATCTTAGATGCTAGAAATGCTAGTGAGTCAGCATGCCTGTTGTCATCTCTGGGTATGTGTTCAATTGTAAAATAGGTGAGCTTGCTGATGAGCTCCTTTGCCTTGCTAGCATATCTGATGAGGTTGACCCCATTGATCTGGTAGTTGCTGGTAATCTGATTGACTACCAGTTGTGAGTCGCTGTACACCTTGAGACGGACTGCTTGTAAGTCGATGGCCATTTTTAGACCCTGTATGAGTGCTTCGTATTCGGCCTCGTTGTTTGAGGTCGAGAAGTCCAGACGAGTTGCTCTTTCGAGCTGTGAGCCTTCAGGAGAGATTAGCACACTACCTATTCCACTTCCATTGGAATTGTGGGAACCATCTACATATAGCTGCCAAGTATCTGGGGGGTTGTCTTGGATTTGCCTTGTTTCAGGTTCTGGTTCCCAATTGACATCCTCTGCTGGATAGTCAACCAAAAATTCTGCAACGACCTGACCCTTGACGGCCTGTCTTGAAACGAACTCGAAAGTATAATCACCCAGCTCGGCTGCCCATCGAGCCATACGACCTGTTTTGTTTTTCTTCTCTAGTATGTGGCGTAATGGCTGATCGGTGATTACTTTTACAGTGTGTGCTTGGAAATAAGGCTTGAATTTGCATGCAGCGTAAAGTAATGCTAATGCTAACTTCTCCAGAGGTGTGTACCTTATTTCAGCCTGCTGTAAGACTTTGCTTGTGAAGTAGATAGGTCGTTCCACTTGATTGTCTTCTTTGAAGAGTACTGCGCTTATCGCAAAATCTGATGTTGCGAGGTAAACGCCAAGTACATCACCATCTATTGGTCTGGTAAGAACTGGTGGAGTAGACAGATATGCCTTGAGGTCGTCGAAGGCTTTCTCGCACTCTTCTGTCCACTCATATGTAGCCCCCTTCTTTAAGATATGAAGCATTGGTCTACACTTGTCTGATGCTCTGGAGATGAATCTGTTCAGAGCTGAAACCATGCCGTTGAGCTTCTGGATTTGTTTCTTAGTTTTTGGACTTGGCATGTCGATCAGGGCTCTGATCTGATCTGGATTTGCTTCGATGCCTCGTCTGGTGACCAAGTAGCCTAGGAATTTTCCTGATGCGACCCCGAACAGACATTTTTCTGGATTAAGACGCATTCTGTATTGCCTTAATCTTTGGAATGCCTGGTCGAGGTTGTACAAATGATCTCGTTCTTTGTCGCTCTTCACTAGCATGTCATCAATGTAGACCTCCATTGTTCGACCTAGGAGGTCGTCGAACATTTTGGTGACCAGTCTTTGGTAGGTCGCCCCGGCATTCCTTAGCCCGAATGGCATGACTTTGTAACAGAAAATACCTTGCTCAGTTGTGAAAGAGGTCTTTTCTTGATCAGGCTCGTACATTGGGATCTGATTATACCCTGAGTATGCGTCCATGAATGACAGTAGCTCAAAACCGCATGTCTGATCGACTAGCCTATCGATTCGTGGCAGTGGGAATGAATCTTTAGGACAAGCTTTGTTCAAGCTCGTGAAGTCGATGCAGACCCTTGTCTTCCCATTCTTCTTTAGGACTGGGACTATGTTGGCTAGCCAGTCTGGAGTATCGACTTCTCTGATGAAGCCGACCTGCTTGAGTCTGTTAATTTCTTCATTGACGGCTTCGTGAAACTTGGGGGCAAGTCTCCTTGGTTTCTGCTTCACAGGTCGATAGTTGGGATTTACCCGTAGCCTATGGCATGCAATTGATGGGTCTATTCCGGGCATATCGATATACGACCAAGCAAAAACATCTTTATTCATTGAAAGAAAATTTACAAAATGAGCAAACTTATCATCTTCCAATTCTGACCCTACATAGACATACCTTGGGTCCTCATCTGACCCAATGTTAACTCGCACGCCTGGATCGGTGCTTCCAAGATTCAGCTTGGGGGAGCTTGCTTGCTCCTTCTGTAATTGCTATTTAGCAATTTCAGCTTTTTCCTTGGATGGGCTTTTTGACTTGTTGCCCTCCTGAGCCTCTGTCGTGACTAGGCTCTTTCCTTTTTTCCTCACCATCCTTGACTCCAGAGGTGGATGGCTTTGATGCTGGGACAGCTTCAATAACACCGTGGCATTCTTGTGCGGTGTTCTGATTGCCGCGGAGTTCCATTATCCCATAAGGGCCGGGATAGCGGAATACCTGGTGGTAAGTTGACGGCACTCCTCTCATAGCATGGATCCACTTTCGACCCAAAATCGCATTGTACTTGCTTGCGATATTCAGGACGCTGAACTTGCTGGTTACAACGACCTTATCTTCCCTTCTGCCTACAGTGACGGGCAGAAGGATCTCCCCCTTAGGGTCTTCCCTTGAACTATTGAAGCCAAGGATCGGAGTGAAGTCTGGGATGAGCACTGAATCGGGCAGCCTCATGTCCTTGAAGGTTCGGTACATGAGAATGTTACATGAAGCTCCAGGGTCAATGAATACCCTTTTGATGGTGTAATCTGCTATCCTGAGTTCAACGACCAGTGCGTCGTTGTGTGGAGTAACGACCTTATTGAGATCGTCTTCGGTGAAGGTGATGTCGGTTTCTTGCCGGGCAGGGATGTTGAAGCGAGCTGCTCGGCCACTGATAGAGTAGACATGGTGGAGATGTTCTACTCGTCTCCTTTTGTCCCTTGAGACAGGGGTGTGATGGGATTCGTCAATCATGTAGACCACATGACTGTCCGAATCGCTGTCGCTGTCAACCTTGTTTGCGACCTTCTTATTTATATGATCGCGTAGGTCGCCTGTTGGACCTAAGCGCTGGGAGAGGCTACGCCCTCTGCTGCGTGCTGGGCTTGCGGAGGCCGCTCTGGCCTTGCTCTGACCCCGCTTTGGTGAACGAGGAGGGGTTCTGGATTCCTTCCTCATTCTCTTTCCTGTGGATTCCTCATTCTTTCCGAGGATCCAGTTGTTGAGCCTTTTCTCATCGGCCCAGGTTTGAAGTGCGCGCTTCAGGACGCGACAGTCATCAGTCTGATGACACCGTACTTTATGGACTTTGCAGTACGGGCGACCAGATGTATCCTCCAACTGTGTGAAGGCAGGAATCTTGCACCAATGATTGTGCTTGATTCTTTCGAAAATATAACCGGCTGGTCGCGTAAACCGGTGATACTCTCGCTGCTCGGTAGGCAGCGATTTAGCTTTGAACCTCTTTCCTTCTGATCGAGGTCGTTTGCTTGAGCCAGCCTCAATGTTGCTGACTACATGGTTCTTCTCCCTCCCATTGAGGGCTTCTTCCAACTTAATATAACGATCTACCTTTAGGTAGAGCTCGTCAAGTGATGAGGGTCTCTTCATTGCCAGAGACTTGTGCAGGTCGGACCCTTGGATCAGTCCGTGAGAGAAAGCAATAGTTGCAAAGGTCTCATGTTCCTTTGCAAAGTCCTGAATTGAATGCAACTCAGACTTAAAACGTGAAAAGAAAACGCTAAGTGACTCACCATCCTTCTGCTTGACTTTGAAGATGGAGTCAATGGTAATCGGGCGCTTCTTATTGTGGATGTAGAAGATGACGAATTGTTTTTCTAGCTCTGCAAACGAGCTGATGGATCCTGGCTTCAGTCGATGAAACCAGTCGAGAGCTGGTCCGGTGAGGCTGGACTGAAACAGCAAACACAAAAGGTGATCCTCCTTGATCAGAGGAAGGGACTTTCGGAATCCCTTGACATGGTCGGTTGGATCTCCGACTCCTGCATACTGGTCGAACTTTGGGGCATTCAGCTTGTTCGGCAGATCATGCTCCAGGATCTCGTTGGAGAATGGAGACTCCTGGAATTGTTGAAGGGACTGCACAGCAAGTTGCTCTGCAGTGTGGCTCTTGGACCGGTGAAGGAGAGCCTGAGACGCTTTAAACTCCGCCAGCTGCTGGCTGAGTTGCTCGAACTTTTGGTTGGAATCATCAGCAGGGATGACTCCAAGTCCGCTATTCTCCCCTTGCTGGGGGTTGGTTTGAGCGGCTTTTAAACGCTCATTTTCTTCCTGCAGACGTGTAATTTGTGCCTGCAGATCTTGGATGGTAACTTCCTGATTGGACATTTGATCGAGTGATTTTTGATTTAAGGGTGGGAGGGTTTTGGGTTTTCGATTATATCGAATTCCCCTCAGTCGGCGCCAAATGTATTAACCTATTTCTAGATTAATGCATCAACAGGGTCAGGTCGTTATGGAGACTTGACCAAATGGGGATATTGGAGATTGGGGTGGCTGCACCTCGTTGAGATCGAGATTGCCTACGTACTCTAGCTCGAGGGAATTGAACTTAGAGATCAAGCCATCGTAGTTCTGTTTATATAGAAGATGGAAGGGCGTGGATCGTGGATCTTGCAGATTCTCCGCCATCATAATGACCATTAAATGTGTAACGCGCGAGGATCATCCCTGTGAATTAACTCTGTAACTGAAGAGAATATTCTGTGCATTGAATGGGAGCACGTGTGACTTGCAGGTCGCTGGTCTTGTGTAGTCTGGTCGTTGTAGTCGAGCTGCTAACGGGTTGAGATTGTGGCGACCTGACAGATTGATGATTGTGCCACGTGGCTGCTTTTGATTGGTCGGAGTATGTAGTACCCCTACAGTAGATAACTCTCCTTGTACAGTAAAATGGATCTAGTCACATATGTATAAATGGCTTCCCTTCAATCAAGCATGAAGACTTGATATTCTCTGATATTCAGATTGTCATAAATAAGCATTTAAAGGGTTAAGTTTAATTCAAAAGATATCCAAGAAAACACATGGCACATATTATGGGGACATTTTTAAGCTGTATTATATTAATGACCAGAAAGTCTCCATTGAGATCACTATATTTGTAGCCTAATTTGAAGGATGGATGTCCTATTGCAAAGGACAAAGGTCTTTTTACAGAGAGAGTGGTCAAGGTTAAGAACTTCCACTTCGGGCAGCCAAGCAGACTAAGCACAGGGTAAAAAAAGTCGATTGATCCCCTTAGTGAAATGGGGAATAAGGTCTAGTAGTTGAATTGTTTCTTCTCTGAGGATGGCATGTTCACCATAACTCGATATACAGTTTGAAAGGTTTAGTTACATTGAATACACTAATGATGGTAGCTGAGTCGAAAGACGCATGTTAATATTTGTGGGAAATCAACATATGCGAATAGGACAAGAATTTAATTTGCTGTATAATACATCATTGCATATTGAATTAAGAAATAACACACATATATCCATAAGTATTGTGGAGAGCAATTGTTCTGCGAAATGAGTAGCGCCTATAAATTTTTATCACAATCCCTAAAAAAGTAACTTATCGTTGGGAACAATAAAACATTTTAACAAAGAATTTGCAAGTGTGAAATATCGGTGAAAATATAAAAACCATCATTTATATATATATAATAATCATAGGATATATCTATATTATACTGTGCGTGGACACACAAACTTGGGGAGATAAACATAACTAGACAAAGACAAAAAATGGGCTTAAGTTGTTATGTTATATGGGCTTAAGTTGCTGTTATGTTTCGAATTGGGCTTGAGATGGGCTTTAGTTGAAACCTTATTGGAGACAGAATATGGGTTTAAGTTGTTATGTTATATGGACTTAAGTTGTTCTTATGTTTCGAATTGGACTTGAGATGAGCTTTGGTTGAAAATGCTTATCAACATTTACAACAGAGCTATCAACTGTTCCTTTCTTTCCGCCGGAGTTGAATCACTTCACTACTCCATCCTCTCCCGATGTGCCTTTTGCTCTGACCTTTTCATCTGCTATGGATCCCAAAAGCACCAGCAAATCAAGTTATGTCACTGCCAATTTCAACTTCTATCAACACTCAACTTCTATTACCAAAATACTTAACTTCTATTACCAAAATACTTATCAACCTTTACAACGGAGCAGTACTTTATCAATCAACATTCAACTTCTATTACCAAAATATTTTTCAATTTCAATTTCAATTTCTATAACATTAACTTATCGATTTCAATTTCTATTACTTATCAATTTCTATTGCTTAAGTTGTTATGTTGGGCTTAAGTTGTTATGTTGGGCTTATCTCTTCGATTGCCTAAAACCTTAATTAAGCGAAAGATTCTCTTTGTCTGTGAATCAAATCGAACACAGAGGTAACTCTCTTCTTCCACCTTCATCTTCTACTACTTGATAATCCAATTTGTCTTTTTTTTTTGTTCTCCCAATGAAATTTATTTTGCTAATTGTTTATTTATTGTGAGTTAAAATAGGTTTTTTTGACAATCATGGAACTTTTCTGAGTAGTGTGTTAATACATTTATGTATAAAAACTTCAAAGTTCAGATGCAGTGATCATTGGTACCATTACAACTTTGACATCTACTCAAATCTAAGGCATTTGAAAAATAATTGTAGGGAAGTTCATTTGACGATCAATGAACGTCATGTCATGTTGTTATTTTATAATGGTTGTGGTATTCAATGTGTTAAAAAAGCTTTGAATATTATGAAAATTGATACCCAGAGTTTCAAGATTATGATCCAATTGTCAGTATCACAATTTACCCAATTAGGTAAATTTATCAGTTGGGATAAATAAGACGGTCAAAGGACTGCATTTGAGAATGGAGGTATACAGAAGTATTAAAGATACTAAATGGGTTATTAAAGGTCACACGAACAAATCTGTTAGTGATCTTCAGTTGCTGTTGAAATTGGGAGTTGAATGTAGGACTGAGACTTCTCGAAGTATTAGAGAGGTTTGCGACCACCTAATGTCACGATTGTCAAAGCTAATATTGATGACGCCTTTATAGGTAACCCAGGACAAGGCAACATAGGAGTGATCTATAGAAATCATTCAGGAGAATTTATGGGGTGTTTGGCACAAGGACTAGACATCACAGATAACTTCACAGCTGAGTGTTGGGCAATAACTAAAGCTATTGAAGAAGCCATTGATCAAGGATGGCTGAACTTATGAGTGGAAACTGAGTTCATACCAGCTGCTTAGGTGTGTAGTAACCGGAGTCCTCCATAGCAGGTTCGAGCTCAATTTATGAGGGCAACTAAAAAAATTCAATCTTTGTGTATAACCCATATTTATAGAGGGTAATTTTTCAGCTGACATGGCAGCAAAGAGAGGGTCAACTCTGAACTTAGGTATGAAAGAGTGGAGCTTAATTAGACCCACATTCATTACTTGCTTGGAGGAAACCTACAGAGCTTATTATAGACTTAAGTGATGATTTGATGTAAGCATGAAGAGCTTGGAATATATACTCAGTTCCTCAAATTTCTTTTGTATTTCCTTTTCTTTTTATTAATGAAGCTCACCTTAGCAAAAAAAAAAATCCAGCAATTTTCTGGAATGTAGACTGTTTAGAAAACCAAATATACATACTGCCTATAAAACCGAAGGACAAGTTTATTCCAGTATTGATCCATTGAGTGTGGAGTTGTTTTTGAAGTTTATTGCTTTGATTCTGCGATAGATTGAAATCTACCAATGGTAATAACTTTTAGTAACAATTATTCAGTCTCCCATCTTCTTTTACTTGGTATATTTGTAGGATGAGTATCTGAAAGTTTATTATGATCCATATGCCGCTTTGCTCTTGAACAACAAGAACTAAAAGATACAAGTAATTTTTCAAACCAGTCTAATTGTCAAGGTCAAGTACAATGATGATGCCAAATAAGAAGATGCTCTAACTTCAGGTACACTTTTCTTGCATTATCAGCTAAACTACGCTTATCTCTTTGTGAAGTAAGATAAATTATGTGGCTGAAAGTGTAGTTCCTAATATATATTTAGTTATTATTATATATTTAAAAACCTCTCATATTCCCAATGGATTTTGAAGATTAAGTTGTAATTTTTGTGTTGTCGTTTAATAAATATGTATTAACTAGAATATGGGTAGGAATATTGAGGAATTTGTTTAAAGTAGATGTTCATCAGAGCCAACCATTGGAAGCCTTCAAAAATAAAAATGAAAGTTAATAGTGCTCACTATATGCTTGCCTACTGATCAGAGGGTAACAAAATGGAAAACATTATATTATGAACACTGATAGATAATACATATGGGTGTGCCTTCGGCAGTTTGAACACAACCCAAACTGATGCAAGAGCAGAATAAATTTGATGTTGTCATTATTATTTTAAGCTTGGAGATGAGCTCCTATTTAAGGTTTCCTGTTATTTTGTTCCATTATTTTGATTTTGAATTTGGATTCCTAAGGAGATCAGGATGAATGTTTTATTTTAGTTGATGCATTTTACATTGTGTTTCTAATGAGAATATCAAAGCATTAATAAAGTTGGTATCGTGATTTTTTCATTGTTGATAGTGCGTTGGTATGTATGAGCTCCCTACAGTATGTATTTGCCTCCGTATTTGTTTTAAAATATTATGCACTGCTTTTGGCTTTATGTCTTTAACAATGAAAATAATTCAACCAAGTGCAGTTATATTTAAGCTTGATTATGTTTCAACAACCCAGCTAATTATATCAGAAGGCTCCCTTTCCCAATTACATTATATTGGGGAGTTTCATTTATTTACTCTTATTTTATTGTGTTTGTAAATAACTATACCTTCTATTTGCAATGTGGTATTTTCTAAAATATAATTGTTAAAAGTGGGTTTTTATCTCCCTCTCTCTCTCTCTGTTATTTTTTCCTTTTATAGAAAGTACAAGTGATTAATATACGACCATAGAAACAAACAGTAGACTAATTTATTATCTGTCAGCTAGAAAAATCCCTATTTTGTCTTTCCAAAGAAGATATTATTGTATTATACTATTATCTGATAGCTGGAAGTTGACGGAAATAATGGTTCACTTTTTTTTTTTTTTTTTTTTTTTTTTTTTCTGAGTAACTTTCTCCAACTTACTACAGACAGCTCCAAGCAAAATGTGTGATTTAAATGTTAAAGCTACAGCTTCCGGAGATGACAAGGAAAACAATCTAAGGAGTTCTTATATCATTATATGGAGCACCTGCACTGCACGTTTTTAAAAAATGAAGGTGAGATGAGCAAATTTAAAAAAAAAAACCTTTTTACTTTAGTAAAAAAAAAAAAAAAAACCATTTTATATAATTATTAGGACAAAGCAGACAAGTGTTTCACTTTAGTAAGAATTTCGTCAATCTCTGTCTCTATTTCTCTCCCTTTTCTGCCCACTCTCTCTCCCTCTCCTATCATTCACTGTTACATTAGTACCCTTCATTTCTTTGGAATTTAAATTCCATGAACCAAAGACAGCCGATGATTATAGTTCTAAACATGATGTTATTAAAAGTGACTTAAAACCATTCGGGATATGACAAGATTTGGATAAAATTTCTGTCATTTAGGGGGACAAAACTACTAAAAAATTCCCAAGAAAACCATGAATCCAAAAGGTCTGTTAACAATCAACACAAACATAAACAACAATAAAAACTTCAATCCAACGTTCGGATACAAAGCAATAAAGTACATCCACAAATACATATATCGAAAAAATAAAAGCTTAGAAAATACTTCGACAACCAAAATAAACAATATTGGTATAGAATATATGGAAGTTCAAACAAAAACCGGAAACAAACATACTTGAAGCAACAATAGATGTGATGGAACAATGACAAAAATATATATTTCTAATACTTGATTTTTAGATTTATTTATCTTACTCCCATAGTCCAAGTTCTTAAGATTTAAGTTTAGTCTTGCTATCTATTATTTACCACTTTCTAAGAATCAAAAGCTATTTATCTGGTCGAAACTAACGTGGCGTAGCCACGGGTACAACTAGTATATATATATATATGATCAGTTTCTATCTAAGAAACATAATACTGTACTGTAGTCTGTAGGTATGCATTACTAGTCTCGGGTACAATTGTTATCCCATGCCATGTTTACAATAATTGTCAAACATTTAACAATTTTGGGAGGGGACTTCTGAAGTTAAAAACTGTCCTAATGATTTGGGAAGTTATCATCAGCATTCAGCATTCAGCAGAGAGTTGAGTTGAGTTGAGAGACTTACTTAAGGGTTACGGCAGTCGGCAGAACAGAAGGGAGCCTCACTCTCAGCAGGCTTAACTCTTGAGAATACAAGAGTACAGAAAACCCAACATCGTATGTAATATGTAATTTCGTTTCATCCAGTTGAAGAAATTTAAATAATTCATCAGCAGAGGCAGAGGGCAGAGCAGATTTATCTTTTTGATTTCGTAAATTTAACCTCTCAATGTAATGTAATTTCTTTATCTTTATCATCCTTAAATTTGGCCTCAATTCAACTTCCATGGTTAGCGTTTTCACGAATATCACCATCTTTCCTTCTTCTTCTCTCTCACAACTCACAAGCACCAACTTCTTCAAATGATCAACTTCTAGCCTAGGGTTAAGTATGACAGAATTGGGCTTTTAGGCCAATTAACTAACCAATATCAGATTTTGACAAGAAAAAAACAAAGAAGCCCAACTTAGTATCAGAGATTCAGAATTCTGACATTGCAATTTGCAAAGCAAGTAAGCAACCGTATAGGAGACTAGAGTACGTGTTATGCAAGGAAATGTTGTCTACACTCTACACTAGTTGATATGATCGCTATTCTATGGGTAAGTAAAATCACTTATGCAAGAACAATTTTTTATGATAAAATTGTTTGTATTTTTTTCTCACATATAAATGGTCAGTGATGGACCGATACAGTCATATAGTGTCATACATACAGTGTATAGCATTCGAGTGGATACTAGGGAGGATAGTAGTACATCTCATCAACAAACTGTAGGAAAACCACATACTGTAAGAGTAGAGTAACAGGATCGAGTGTTATCTGTTTAAAGCATTTAAGGGTGTTGTTTGAACCATAGTACAAAATATCGCGATATATTCGATATTTTCTGATATTTTCTGGAAATATTATTTTTTCAAATATCGGTTTTCAAAGAAAACGATACGATATATTCCCGAAATTTTCGCCTTAAAGTATCTGTAAAATATCGGCCGATATTTTTCGATATATTCCGATATATTCGATATTTTCTGATATTTTCCGATATTTTCTGGAAATATTATTTTTTTTCAAATTTTTTTTTTTGAAAATAATTTGTTTATTCTATTTTTAGTAGATATGATGTTTTTTAGGTAAATACTATGAAAATATACTTTCAAATTTGATTTTATATATATTTTGTATAACAAATTGATATATTAGTCGATACATTCCATGTAAAATATCCACCGATAGATTCCAATATATCCAGATATATCTATTTTTTGGAGATCGATACATTAGTCGATAACGATATTTTGTACTATGGTTTGAACTTTGAAGAGTAAACTAATTGTGTTGGACTAGTTGAGTTTTTGTTTGAAAGTAAAAAGTAACCATAGTATAATCATTTAGCCCACAATTTCAAGTCTTCATAGCTCATTTATATATTAATTAACTGCTCACTTTATATCATCATCATCGTCATCAAAATATAAACAACCTATAACCCCAACATCATCATTATATTAATCATCACTGACACTGAGTGGATCAAACACATTAGACTGAAAGGAATACATCATATATTGTATAATATTAATGTTTTACCCAAACAGCAGCACTTTGTTCAAGTTCAAACTCAAATCTTGTTAAATAGGCCTGTATCCTGCTGCATCCTACCAAGTGCCTTCTCAAATTGGCTCCATCTTTGTTCAAGTGTACCACTATATCCAATTGACATTCTCACCAAACCTGGTGATATACCTGCAAGCTCCTTCTCCTCAGTATTCATTTCACTACTTGTGCTACTTCCAGAGCATGACATAAGAGTCTCATAGTAACCCAAACTGACAGCCATTAACCCAAACTGAGTACAATTCTGCAAGTGGTACATTAAACGGTTTGCTCTCTCTTCTGTTTCCATGTCCAAACACAGAATTCCACCATACCCGTAATCTTTGTTTGCCATAGACTTTAACAGTTTGTGCTGCGGGTGTTCTTCTAAACCTGGATATATGACCTTAAGCCCAAGATTCTTCATCCTAGTAGCATACACTAATGCACGGTTGCAATGCTCTTTCACTCTAAGACTTAGATGTGGGATTCTTTCTGAAAGCTCAAATGCCACCTTAGCATTCATGGTTGGTCCCAGAAGCATCAATGCACCTTGATGAAGATCCATCATAGAATTCACCAGGCTTGCTGGTCCACATACTGCACCTGTGATACATAATCAACCCTTTTCAAAATTTACAATTATTAAATAAAAATAAAAATTCTATTCATTTTGTTGTGTGTGTGTGTGTGTGTGTCTAAGAGAGCGACTGAGCGAGTAAGACTGGTACTTGAGCAATCCAACCTCAGTTCCGATTGGGTTGATCATATGCAAGGTTGGGAAGTTGGGCTGAAAGTATTCAAAACTTGGTTCCGCTAAGAAGGATACTTCTTGCCTGGCTAATTCTAAAATTGCCAGATCTGGCAATCTCAATTTGACAAAAAAAACTAAACTGGAAGTCTGGGACGTAAAATAAGATATTTATTGGCAATTTTGACTTAAGCAGACATTCTAAAAATAGGAAAGAGCCATGTAAAACATATGGTCACAATGAAGTGCTCATCCACTGGAAAAGACATGTTGCTGATTCGAATATAAATCAAATCAATCGATGTCAACAAATAACCAACTAATGATCAAAACAAAACTGATGTACCGAACACATTGCCAAAAAAAAAAAAAAAACCAACATAAAGTCCATATATCAATCAATTTATCTATAATATGATTTTGAGCTGAAATATGATCATGGAGACTACTGCAGTATGAAAGATTGAAATCACATGTAAATAGATTGAATATATATACCTGCAATGATGTCAGCACCACCGCTGATATACTTGGAAATACTATGCACCACGACATCTGCACCAAGCCGTGCTGGTGACAAAACCATGGGTGCAAAAGTATTGTCCACCACCACCTTGACTCCCTTATCGTGGGCTATCCTACACAATTCAGGCACATTAGCAACCATAAGCGTAGGGTTAGACATTGATTCCAAATACAACACCTTGGTCTTTCCCAGTTGAATAGCATCATTCACCATTGCCATATCTCCCACATCCACAAAAGTGGTGGAAATGTTCGAAAGCCTGGGAAAGAAATGAGTCAGCAAAGCATGGGTCCCACCATACAAGGTTCTAGATGCCACAACATGATCACCGGTGTTGCACAGTTGCATCAAAACAGATGAAATAGCTGACATACCACTAGAGGTACAATAAGCAGCTTCAGTCCCTTCTAAAGCAGCCATCTGACGGCTAAGATTCAAAACTGTAGGATTAAAGTGACGGCTATAAATGAAAAAATCACGATCTGCACCTAATTCCCCAGAGAACATACGACGCATGGTTTCTGGCTCCATAACAGTGAAAGTAGCCGAAGCTTCAATGGACATGTTAACACCACCGTGTTCACCAAATTCATGACGAGAATTGGCTAAAGCTGCAGCTGGGTCGTCCATGTGATGAAAGCCAAAGGGAACAACACCCAAAGCTTTCTTCTTAGTCACTGCTGCTAAATGATCATCCTGACCCAAATCATCTGTACCAGAACCAGAACGTTTCTTCCCACCAAACATAAACGTTTTTGGGTCTGCCACGGTTTCAGCCATATATTTTTTTTTTCTTCCTTGTGATAGATAGACAGACAAGAGGAGGAAAAAAAAGAGAGAAGAGAGATTTGTTTTTAATAAAGCAAAAGAAAGCTAGAGAGAGAGAGGTAGCAAAGAAATAGGAGAAGTAATGGAGATGAATTACAATTTACAAAGACAGAACACACACCACTATTTATAAAGTTACAAGAGCTGGCGGCCGCTAATTCTCAAAAGATACATCTAGCTAGCTACACAAAGGGAAGAGGGGGTACGTGGGTTTTTGTAATTAGTGTACCTGGTCGGTATTTGGTATCATAGTACGTAGTTCACTAGTTCCGATGATCCAGGTATACAAAAACGTTACGATACCTTAGTAAAATTCAAGAGGCATCGTGACTAATTAATATAGAGGAATCTACCTCTGATGATCAAAGGCTCAAAGCAAAGCGTTTGAGACTAAAATTGTGGACCAGCACAGCACAGCACAGCACAGCACAGACGAATGGTGCTACCTTGCAGTCTCATCTCACACGGCTTGCATACTGTATACGTGCATGATTTAGACTTCCACCAAGTGGCTAGGTCAGCTTTTTCCACAAACAAAGCAGGTTTCAATGTTTCATGAGAAAGTAAAAACAAGAAAAGAGTAGTGCTTTCTATTACTGTTTCCAAAGATCACGAGTCAAAAGCTCATGGTTTACGTCATAAATTGTATGCTATAGTGACATAGTGTATTGAACTCAAAAAAACGACAAAAAGAGTTGGTGCTAAAAGCTAATACCAATGCTTTGATACTTATGCTTCCAATAAAAAAAGTACTAATTGACCACATTTTTAAAAGATCAACTCGATCCTATAAGATATATGAATGAAATTCAATCTTCATTACCGCAGGCCACATTTGATCAAACAAACAAGATGTCCATATATACATCATCTATGTTGATTGTGGAGGAATCTAATGTCATTGACTACTTTATTAGTGATGTCATGAAGTGAAACATCTCCAAGATAATTGTCTATTAGCATTCCTCAAGTCTTAAGAACACAATTAAAGATTATGGTGTAATTAGCTTGAGCTAAAATCACATTTTAGTCAGTCATCACTCATCACTGTCTGCAAACCATATGTATTAGATGATAAACATTGTCTCTTTGAACAATCGATAGCCTTATCCATATCCCGACATCACATGATGACGCCTTTGTGAATATCCAATCCAATCCAATTGGATTTATCATTCATCCTTGTTGCTTGGGTCAATATTCCTCATTCTTCAAAGGGACACAATCTAAAGTCTAAAGAAGCTTGATCTAATGATTCCCTACTTATCCATATTGAAAAGTTTTCATTCTTCTATCCAAAAAAAAAACACAAAGAAAGGAAAGAAAAAAAGAAAAGTATTCATTCTTCTATATAAAATCAGTCAAATCACACAAGCGCAAATGCAACTACATTCTTTATACCTATTCCTTAATATGCAACTCTCACAGCCATTAACTTTCCAAATTGGCAATTCATAATTCTCTGAGGAAACATACTAGGATTTAGGCATACATGTTTTAATTCTGAGTTTCTGACATATAGTGACACATTCAAGAAAATACCAATTCCAATTTTAACTGCACTTATCATCACACGGCTTAATATATTGAACACTGAAGGACAGTGAAGTTATTTTCCTAGTACTAAAATATTAATTACAATAGTACATCGACACCCCCCAAACAAGGAAGGTAAAACTGTAAGTCCCATCTTTTCAACCTCCCAATTAGACATTATGGAGCAAGTCAAATATTAACTTCGCATCTGTACTTGTACACATTTAAGACAAAGTGTGAATGTACTTTTGAAGAAATTTCCCAGCTTATGGGGAAATAAGATAAAAGCAAAAGAAAGATAAAAAGAAGAAAAGATGATAGGGGAAGAAAGTACGTACCAATGACTTCATTTTCATAGGGTTAACTAATCTTTAAATCTTGTCATGGAGAGTAACCACCAGGTCATGGGCATCGTCGAGAAGCTTCCAGACATCAAGATGCCCAGCCATGCTGTTACACTCCCTCATAATCTCATCCATACTACTATACTTCTCTATGATCAACTTCCGGCGCTGCAGGACACAAGCTGCAATTGCATATAGCAACAGGTCCTCTGTTGGTGGGGCTCGTAGTCGTATTTTCCCCCAAGCGGACTTACTAATCCCAGCTCTAATTGCTGCCTGGTCTGCCCACATCACCTCCCACATCCATATAGTTTGTTCAAAGGTTAGTTCCCTTCTAAAGAGGACAACTACCATCCTATAAACAAAAAAACAGTCCTCAGCCTCAAGTTTCTGAAGATGTCTATAAAGATGGGAATCCTTGGACTTGATTATCTTTGAAACTATGTTCAGCTGCCTCCTGATTCCGACTTCATCAAGCCTGAAATTGTGTCGAGCTTTCTTCATGAAACCCACAAAGCACCAGAAGGCTTCATGATCTTCATCTATGACCGCAATTATAGGGGTCAACAGGTCACTCATTCCCTGGCAGTACCCAATCTCGGGATCAAAAAGAGCATAGGCTTCTAGAATAGCAACCAGACGAGATGCATGAAAGATCCTACATGGCTCCAGGTGGTCATAATCCTTTAAGCCAACAGCCTCGGCTGACTCACGAGCCTTGCTCTCTGAGACAGCAGCCTGAGAAGGAGAATAGACTATCCATTCCGCGTTTGCTCGCACAGCATCAAGGCGGATGATCCTCTGCCACGTGACAAAATCTTCATCTGTGTGAGCTTTGGACTTGCTTTCTCCGTTAGAGTGTGAAGAATTTTCTTTTGAAGGTCTAATCGGATCATTTCCATTGCTCGTTTCTAGCAAAGGGGAAGTCAACGTGGTCTCAGTTTCTTCATTGGAATCGGAATCTGACAACTCCATAACGACAGGGATCTGATCTACATTGGTGATTGCGCTCTGATCATCTTCTTCGGCCAAAGAGTTTGGAGTGTGAGAAGTTCTATCACGAATATGACGATCTGAAACATTGCATTCTTGGTTCTCTTGATCTATGCAAATAGACTCTCTAGCACTATCAACATCCGAGCCAGGAGAATTCAGGCCTTGATTGACACCCCCATTGCTGTTGGTATCATTGCTGTCGATACTTAGCACTTGCATGCACTTCCTCCGAAGATTCTCATATTCATTTCTGATTAAAAATAATTACAAGCATGATTTTTAGCCATCAGGATCAAAATAATAAGTGCAAGTGTCAAAAATATATTACAAGGAGCTTGAATTAAGGAATAGTAGGTTCAAATGAAGAAAAAGGAGACTACCTCTTCTCATTTCTGATGGCATCTCTCTCCTCCTGTGTGCTGTTTAGGTCATATCTGAATGATCAAAAGCCAAGAATTAAAATCAGAGCAAAACATTACCATTGTAAAAACATCAGAAGTGGTGCAAGCAGATAGCCGGATACTATTCTTAAGTTGATGCAAGCTATTGCTCATAATTTCCTTCAGTCTTACTGGTTTTTGTAGATCTTGAAATCCTAATGTTATAGTTTTTTTTAGTTAATAAAAGAGACAGCTAAAGTGGCTTTCCAATGAGAAGTTGAGAACTTAGCCATGAGTGTGCACTGATGTTATGAAAGGGGGGATTACGGAGGAAAGACAAGAAAGGCCTACTAAGCAAGGTGCATAAAAACGATGTAACAGAACAAAAAATTCAATGTAAAATAAAATCACAATCACATGGTTCACACAGTGCCCTATGAGAACCACACTTTCCACAGCCCACACGATGACAATGGCACGAATCTTAACTACCATCTGCAACGAAACTTGGCCACTCCCAAGATACAATGTTCCTTCAATTGGAGAATAAATTAGCAGCTACACCAGATCTCAGTCACCAAGAACGACATAAGCCTCTGTCAGCACTCAGCACTCTCAGGACATGACTTGGCGATTGTAAAGACGTAAACCCCACTTAGAAAGCTAAGCCACAAAGAATTTATAATTAGCTATCTCTGTGGAAAAGCCACATATAAAGACATATAAATTGCTTTCATAACGAATATGAGCTATCTAGTAAGCTAAACTAATACATGTGGACGGTGGACCTCAATGATAATCTTCAATTGGATTGATCTACAGCATCTTTTATCCACTCCACCAACACCGGGCAAAGCAATATTTTCTATCAAATTATCAAACTCATCTAATACGCAACTGTCCACATGTTAAGCTCATCTCCAACACGCCAAAGCCGTCAATTTTAAAGGAACCTTTTTTCTCAAAATATTAATATGTTTGTATCTCAACCCCATCTTTATATATGTAAGCACATAACCCTCCATCTCACTAAATTGAAATTTTCAGGTATTCCGTAAAAAGTTAAACATATTTGATCCTTTTATTATATTAGAGATGATTACATAAAGAAAAGATTGCAATAAAGATGAATAATTCTGAGGGTAATTTCACCATCACCCATGATTGGAAATCCTTTCCCCCCATTCTAGAGACCATTTTACCAAAAAGTGGACTCCAACTAGCTTAACTTCTACAATATCAAGAGATGCACAAATAAGATGGATGACCCCTTGAAGAATCGCATGATAGCAGTACAAAAATATTAGTTTTAATATAGATGCATTGATATAGGTTCCCTTGTATAAACTCCAGGTAAAGCACCAACTATAAACCTAAAACCATAAAATGAGTGAGTGAATGTTTATAGAACACCCCACCCCCCCACCCCACCCACCCACCCCGCAAAGACTTACGAGTCTGCAGGTATCTGCGAGAAACTAAAGGCTCTGCTGTGGTATGGATTCCTCCTAACTTTGAAGAGGAGTAGCAGTCACCCTTAATTGGTTTAAAAGGTTAAGATGTCCAATTCTTCAGTATTTTTTTCTAAATATGACTTTAAGCCACCTACAGAGTTATAGACAAGTGTGGCTAGACCTGAAGCAGATTATGAGGATTAAACTAACCTGGGAGGAACTCACCTCTTCTGATAGAAGATCTTGGATTGATTACTTTTTACAACTTTGTTCAACAAATCAAAGACAAGAAAACCTACCATGGTCATACATAGGTATTCTACAGACAAAGCTTTGAAAATTCCGAACAGAATTCACTTGAATCTTTTGTGGTTGATGTGCAGGACTGCAGGCATATTGCTAAATATATGTAGAGGACATTTTGGTTTGGCCTGATTTTTGCCTTATCTTTGTTATTGACTTATTTCTTTTCAGTTTACAAGTATTTTTCTGAATAAGCTATTGTGGCCAACTTTTATTTTACCATATTATAAAAGAAAAGAGCAAAGCTTATGACACAAAAAAGAAATCAGTTAAAAGTTAAAGGCTACACTTACACTCCAAGGAGGAAGGGCCAAACCTCTTTTCTGATGCTTGGATCAACACCCTGCAGCCAAACTAAGAGAAATGAATAATTACTCCTAAAAAAAAAGATCTAGGAAATGGCGACCAAAAAGTGATGACTGGATTATTTATGCAGAACAGTTGCATGAAAGTAACTTGCAACATAAAAACTTACTCCACTGCGAACTTTTTTTAGAAACCTCACTCCACCATCTCGGAGTTGTCCATCAGGAGTGAAAAGGTTTTTCCACTGTTGAGGTGAAAGGGGATTCTTTCTTCTCTTCCGAGACCAAGGTGATTTAAGACTGCCCCTAATAACAGAGAAGAAACCCAAGTCAAATTTCTCATTAAGTAGTGAATAGTAAAATCCTAGGTGAAGATAAAACATTATATATAAATAAAACGGAAAATAAAAATTCTAGCAACATAGAGTCATAGATCCCCTACTGCAATCTTAATTCAACTAAGATAATGAAGGTGGATATATTGTAGACAAGGATCATATAAATGGATTCAGGTCCCAATTTCCATTCAATGTATATTGTATTACTTTGTTGCAGAACAAATAAATATGGTTGTTTTGGTCATTTACTAAATTCAAATTGGTATAATCCACCTATCCTCCTTAAACTCGACATGACAATATCATGCCTTTCATACACACTTTCCTATTGAATTCCAGGTCACTTGAGAGCAAGTCTTAAATGATTATCATCAGTTGATGGACCAAGATGTCAATATGCCCAAATGCTTGATTTCCAAAGTAAGTAATTTTAAAGAGTAGATAGTAAATCATCTGCAAATCATACATACTAGAATGAAAGGCACATGCGTTGTAGAAATTACAAAATGCGACAACCAGAATCTGGTATAAGCTTTAAAGATGAATTAGATGAAGAAGAAGAATTGGACGAGCAAGTATTAGTGCATCGAAAAGTAATTTAATAATAATTTAATAAATGTTAGGGTTTTTGGTTTTGTAGAAAATTAATTGAATTTGGTATTTACCTATGAGAGTAGACGAGAGTGGCAGCCAAGGCAATTCCGGCCATGGCCGTCACTGCAACTGCTATTCCAACATTGGAAGGTATTACACGTGACAATATTCCACCACCACCATTGCGAGAACCAATACCACCGCCGTTGCTTCCTTCAACGAGTAATAAAAGTCCACTTATCCGATTAGTAGTATCTGAGTTCCACCAGATCATCGATAACACCACTACCAAAGTCACTTTCACTGTGTTTAGTCCTAGTCCTCCCACCTTCACCTTCACCTTCACTCCCACCACCATCACCAACTTCTTCTATCTATCTCTTTCTCTTTCTTTCTTTTTCTAATTTTGACTTTTTTAATTATTTTTCTCTCTCTCTAGAACTCTACTAGAAGGATCACAAAATTTCTCAAGAAGCCGTGCATGTGAAGTAAGCAGCGAAAAGTTTAGGTTCTTTAGTCGGACACACAACACAACACAACACAACACACACTCAGATGTTCAGATCTCCCCTTTCTTTTCTTATGATGATGATGATCAGTTAACTGCAATTGGATCGGAATCGAATTAACCACCGTGTTTGCATACCAATTTTACTATAATGCCCTTCTATCACATGACTCAATACTTACCAGTTACCACACTGTCTGACCTGTGCGGTCACCTCTGACATGCTTAACTACAGGCTACAGCAGCACACAATGACTGCATCAACTCAAACCACAACTCACAACTAAATTTTACTATATCAAAAATTTCTGCCCAACCATTGAATTCAAGATTGAAGCACCAATGCAATATAATAATGCCCCACTGCTTTTGGTTAAAATAAATTGCTCAGCCCATAAAAGTGAAATAATCTACTCATTTTTTAAGTAAACCCATTATATATTATATATTTATATGAAGAAGCATAAACTTAAAAAGACTTCAAAATACAAACAATCCATTAAACATACTTGTACTTAAATTCAAATATTACAGAATTGACATCTAATGATATTAAGACTCTAGACACAACAGGTCCTTCCAACCAAGAGAAGGAGGTTATTATACTTTTCATCATGCCAAATTCTTCAAATCAATCCTTTTTCTACAGCTTTGAAGCTGCTTCTTTGTCCAAAAACCATGTTGTTGCCCCATCCGCAGGTGAAACCATCTCAACAGGCAGCACATCACAACTTGTGTCGCTTCCCAAAGCTTTACCAACTACACCAGATTTATTAGCTCCAACAACTACCATTGCAATGTTCGCCGATGAATTAATCACTGGGAAAGTAAAAGTAATCCTTTCCGGAGGAGGTTTAGGTGAGTCCTTGATAAATGTAACCCAGCGCTGATTCTCATTCACAAGAGGATGACCAGGGAAAAGAGATGCCACGTGCCCATCTGGACCCATACCCAACAACATGAGATCAAATTTTGGGAACCCGCTACCTGGCAGTAGATCAACCACCTTTGTTTTAACCAATTGCTTTAGACAAGTTTCATAATCATCAGCAGCACCCTCAGCAGATAGTGCATCATTAATAGCATAGACTTGACCAGGAGGAATAGGGACCTGTTAATGATAAAACATATTTAGAATAAAAGGAACAAAGGATAACAGCTCTATGCAACATGGTCTAGTTTCAAGCAAACAATGAATACCAGCCAAGCAAACCAGTTCAAGTTAAAATGTAACTCATTTGATTCTTCAATATGTTTCTAATTAACAGTTTGTGCAATATAATGATCTCCAGACCGTAGCACACATGGGCAACCTATTGCCGTGTTTCCAAAGACCAATCCAGATAATTTAAAAAGTGCTTATATCACTTAACACAAATCACATAGACCTGTTTCCCAAATTTTGTCAACGCCTTAAAAGGTATTGCAATACTGTAACAATTTACAACCAAGGGAAAATGACATATTGTGGCGATTTTTGGCAATAGAACATGACTATCTGAACAATTTTCAGAATATGTTGTATGCACAGTGACACAATATGATAGTGACATGGTTACAGACTTACAGCATAATGTGACACAGTCAGCAGACTTCTGCAAATTATCAGTAAGATGCTATGTTTAATAGAATTAGTAGATGTGAAATGTTGAGATCCTGCATACTTCCGGTAATGAGTTGCGACCAGAAAGAATTCTCTTCATAATACTGGGGACACAATCTCACCTAATCCTTCAACCACAAATATTTATTGTTGTTTCAAAACCTTACAGACTTATTTACCATGAGAGATCAGGATCTCACAGATTATGCACACATTTGAGATATCATCTCAACCTAACAACATTTTTGGTTGTCTTTGTTACAATATGTCTTGTCTTTCATTACTCTGCAATGAAAGATTTGTTTAAGATCTGTCTTTCAGCCTAAAGAAACCACTAAACTTGCATAGAGTAAAGAAAGAACTCTCTTCCAGACAAAACAGCATAGCAGGTATTCACCATATAAGGGATTCTGTTTCCTCGAATTTTTTTATGTTTTTTAACGCATGTCTCCAACCGACTTGTTATGTCAACCACCAGGGGTCACTCATACCCTGTCTTGTTGTACACCTTTTGCTTTTAGAGACTCCAGACTGAAAGATTGAGAAGACAAAAGATATGGCAGGGAATGTGGTATGTCTCCGCTGAAACTGTTAGCTCCTAACTGAAGTACTTGAGTTAAATTACTAAGAGAAGCTGAATATTGTCCTAAATATTTGGTTCCCTTTCAGATCTATTTCTAATAGTTTTTCTCTGATGAGTATCTCAAAAGTATTTCCATAACCATTTGTATACTGTTGTTTGATACAATTATTAACTAATTTTTTTATAGATATATACTTTAACTACCTATAATTTATTTATTTTTTTGGCTAAGTAGAACTTTTATTGAAAAAACAAAAAGTTAACTAGTTTTACAAAGCCAAGAGGAATGGTGAGTAAACTCTAAAATCCCAATAGTGTATCCCAACTGAAGATGAACTTGAAAAGATTGACCGAACCCCTCAGACATCCATTATAACTCACACCAAATCTCTAATTTTAAACACACATTTAAACGACATTATCAACAAGTACAACCCCATCAAGCGCCTTATTTAGACTTGGCCAACACAAGTTTCAGAAGATCCTACTTATATAATTTATGACCTTAGCAACATGACACTAAAATTTTTAAGTCTACTCCAGTTTATGTCCTGAATGGTTATTTCAATTTGGGGATAAAGGGATTCAAAGTGAAATATGTGAATCTGATTAGTAACAAATCATCAATGCGTACAGTGAAGAGGGTTAATGAGTTTGTAAGATGTGAAAGAGATAGTTTACCTTGGAGAGAAAACCATCATAAGCGAGCTTATAGTTACTATCATCATGATCCTTGGGAACAACTCTCTCATCTACCCAGAAAACGTGCCATTTTGCCCATTGAATTGAATCAAGATATGGTGATTCAACTAATTTCCTGAGATATATAAACAATGAAAAGTTTTTTCCACAATGAAAAAGAAAAAGACATGGAAGAATAATAGAGATGTTGGTGAAATAATAGACCTGAGAGATTTGATGAGAGAACCACCAGATAAAACAACAGTGAAAGCAACTCTCTCCTTGGTGAACTTGTCAGATAATTCAGCTGTGTACTTGGCAAGAGAAACGGAGAGTTGTTCTTCCGTATCAAAGATCTGCAAATCGGGTTTTGATTTGTCAACAGCAGCCATGGATGATGATGACGACTTTGATTTAAAGTTGGATTTGGTAGTTAGAGTAAGAGAAATTGATGAAAATGAAGAAGATGATAGTAGTGTTTTTTTGGCGCAAAATAATGATGATGGATTGAGAGATGATGTCTCTGAAAGCAGTCGAGGAGGAGTGAGAAATGAAGCTAGAATCGATGAACCCATTCTTTTTTGCTTGCTGTGTTGCTTACTTTATATGAATTTTAGTCGCACCGCTTTACTGCATTCACCCGTGTCAGTGATTAGTGATTGTGGGGTTTTAAGCCGGTCATGACTCATGTGGCGTTAACTTTGAGACAAAATTCTCAATCCATCATCATTTTTGAGTTTTTTCCAAAATTTTGAAAATTACAAACATTTGAATTTTTTAATGATTTGAAAAACATTGGTTTCTGATTGTTTCTGAGTCCCATGCAAACAGATTTTCTGAGAAATCTCTATTTCCTATATATATGATGTTTGATTACATTGGAAAATAAGGTGAAATGGTTAAAGCAAAATTTATTAATCAACTCCCACACACAATATGTATTCGTGATCATATAGCACTTTTATGAGAAATTTATTTCCCCAATATTTGCATAATGATAAATCTATTTTGCCGCGCCCGAATCAAGCAGAACCTCACTCAATATTTCATAAACCTGCTTATTACTTACTTTTACTTCAAAATAAAAGTGGTTATATCAATATATCGCCTACCCAAGTCCCAAACATGGCAATTCATTTGGAAAAAAAAAACACCCATGGCAATTCGTTTTCAAGCAAAACTTATATCATTTCATTTTCAAGCAGCCTAGTAACCATTTACTTTCATGCAGTAAAAAAGAACAGGAATTCCTAGGGATATTTCAAAGCTTAATGCTGAAAAAAAAAGCTCCATCTATGTCCCTAACAAAGTTGTATCACAGCAACACCAAAAAGTTGCAAACAGCCCACAATCTACTAGAAAGAAAACTTATTAATCAAAGTTACATAATTGAAGGTGTGTTCCTCCAAAATATAGTTATGTCTTCAAGGACATAGACTGTTCACTTTAAAATAGAAACTTTAAACACATTCAGAAGAAAGTTTTAAACTCAAGTTCTACAAGGAACACAAAACCTGATGCGGTTTCTAGAGTTTGCAGCGATACTTAGAAATAAAAGATAATGTTTCACAAACATCTCAAACAACAGATCAACGAGAGATCAACTAGAAAAATGCTTTTTCTTTAATCTTCCTTCTTGGTGAAGTGTCGGACAGCAAAGGCTAACCCCAATATCATTAGGGGTACTAGGAACTGCAAAATCTTGATCATAAAATCAGAACTTTTATCTTGATTGTATGATTGTCCTTGCTGAGGTGGTACATAAGGTCGTTTCAAAGGAACAGTTGATGGGTCAATTTCACCAATGTAGTATTTATCCATCATATCTCTAGCAGAATCACTATGGCCCACATCTACAAAATCATTCGTTGCATCTTTTCCTGCACAATTCAAATCAATTTCACGAGTTCAACTCATATTATGCCTTGAGAAAATATTGACGTTTTGTACAGCTATCTTAGTATTTTGATTCAAGAAAAAGTGTCTAGTATTTTTCCAACTTATTAGAAGTCTGTACAATTTGTTATAACAGACCTTAGTTCAAATACACTATCACAATATCGCCACTCACTTATCACAAATTAAAAAGTCTGATTCAAATTGCACAAGGAGAAGAACTAGTGAAGGTAAGGTGTGAGAAAGAATTGAGACAATGTTTAATTGTTTACCAGTGGCTGCAAGCAAGACCTCGTCACCTCCAGGATGATCGTCCATAAATGGGGTTACATCATAGACCTGAATGTAATTTTAAGAAGCACAAATTAATAATGACATATGATTAACATCAAATAGTGATCTAACAATGTGAAAATATCTCATGTTAACTCTTGGTATTACAACTAAGTTGATTATGGGTTTACTTAAGCGTAAAGCCTGACACCCCTGTTTCAAACCTGCTGATTGGGTCAGTGACAGAGGCTCTTCATGTCAAGAGGACTCATTAGTGTATACTTGAGCTAACAAACTGGCTAAGAATCCAGAACTCATAAAGATCTCAGACGCAAACACCCAGTGAGCAAAAAAATGATGATGGCCATTTGCACCACTCGTTCAAAACCAAAATCTTAGTTATAGGAAGGCTATAGGAAAATAAAGGAATGGTAATATATGAGGACAACTGGACGAGGATGTAAAACATTCCTCTCCAACCTCTGTAATATACCCCATTGCCACTCTTTATTTGAAGCACGGCAATGCAGAGGCATGGACATACAGTATTTACAAAACGTTCTAAATCCACCACTATTTTGTTGCTGAAAAGTGTTTGCAAGCCCACAGCAAAGTTTATCTTATATTAACTACTAGAAAATAAAGCTTAGTTAATTGAGATTAGTATTTTAGATGTTCAAGGCTCGTGACTCAACAGCCCACTTGAGGTAGAGCTTATACCTAAACACCTTGTAAAAAAGATTCTAGACATAGAAACTTAGCTTTTTTATGTCCTGTGTGGCCTCTTTGTTCTTTGTCCACTAAAGTACTGTATTCATTGAACAAAGGAAGCCAGGTACATGTAATTGAATTATCCAGAGCTAATTCCTAGCTCTGTACTAGTCATCAATTCAAATTGAGTGATATTATGTGTTTGTATTAGTATAAGAGGCAGTAGTTAGGAGTAACACGTCAAACTCTGTTTTATTTCCATTTCCCCTACTTAAGCAATTTTTAGTATCAATTCATTATATTAGTGTCTTTGTTTAACTATGAAAAGGTTTCCCTAGTTCAAACATAGGTTAAAGTTGACTTTTTAACATCGTTTCAAAAGGGAGAAAGGACACAGGCCCAGGCATCTGATAAAAGTTGAGCACAACTTTATTTATCGGGTTGAATTTATATCAATAATCTGATATATGAAAAAAAAATTTGGAAAATGCTAAATTTTTGAGAAATTTACTTGATTAGTTTTTTCATCCAATACAATATATCAAAATTCTGAAACACACGCTGAGGAGGTCTTAAGACATTATTGATTATTCACAGTTTATCTAGACCATACAAACAAAACATGTACTCAAATAGAATCTATTTTTTTTTTTTATTCTACAAAATATCAAGAACTAGTTTGGTTGATTTTGGCAAAAAGAGAAAAGAATATCTTTTTGAAGACACATAATAATAATTTTTTATTTTTTATTTTATTTTCAAAATAAAGTGGTGATTCAAACAAACAATGAGCCGGCCTTGAAAAGTAATGAATGGATTAAAAGAAAATCAGACCTTTCCGGATATTATGAGCCAGCAATCCTTGGTTTGATTGTGCGTAGCGACGTCTTCAAAGGAGTGGGTTTTGGGATCTGAAGCCATTTTTTTGTTACACTTACTTCCCTGATCAAACAAATTAAATTAAATAAACAATAATCCAATCCAATCTAAATTAATCCATGTGAATTGCTAGATCTCATCAAACAAAGAAAAAATTAGAAAACGAAACTACTTCACTTACAAGTTAGTTGAATTATAGAGAGAGATTCAGCTCCTCTGTAGAGAAAAACAAACAAAAGTCTACTACTACTAATTAACTCTCCCACACGACACACGCCTCCGGCGTTCCTCCCTATTTATATACACACAGTTAAACTGTTAGTACGACTCTGGCCTCCAAAATAGACCCCCGTTTTTTACTGAAATTACGAGGGCTGGTTGGTGGAGAACTGGAAGATAATTTATATATACGTTCTGACTAAAACACCCTTTCTAGATCTGCGACTTTTTTGACTAAAATAGTGAGACCTGACTCATCAGAGAATCTTTGGTCAATACTGTAAAAAGTAACAACAGTGGTAATACTGTAATTTCCAGATAAAATATATTCAAAAATAAAAAGTCCAGTCTTGCAGGTCTATTCTAAGAGGGCCAATTTGTGCTTAAAATAAAATCATTAAGAATACTGATTGTTGGAATTACTCTCGATGGGATCTGCATCTGTTTTCTGACAAGACTGCTACAGTAGTGTAGTAGGATTCTTAACGGAATGGAAAAAAATAAATATAAGGAGGCCCAAAAATATTTGGGCTTGGGTTCATATTGAGTTGCCCCATTTATTCGAGAGGTTCTGTTTTGACTTTTGAGTGTTTGTGTTGTTTTCTTTTTTTTTACTGGGCAGTGGACACGCACATAAGCACATTAGAATAGCGATCAAATCACTGTTCTAGTTCTCACACTCGGAAGTCGGAACGGATCTTGTTACTTGTTCATCTTGTTGTTGTTGTTGTTGTTGTTGTTATCACGATTTCTTTTCAAAATAACCCCAATTCCTTCCTCCTCAATATGTCTACAGAGATCGAAGAATCAGAAGAACAACAAATACAACAACAAAACAGAGGAGGAGGAGGAGGAGGAGAAAAATCGGAATTGGACAGCGGAAACGAACAACCAGAACCAGTAGATCCAAAGCTCGAATCGAATGGTAGCACTGACATGGATAAACGTCCCGTTGTTGAAGAAATTGAGCGTTCTGAGATCCGTAAAGATGAAGGAAGTAGAACTTTTACAATGAGAGAATTGTTGAAAGAATTGAAGGATGATGGTAATGAACCTTCTTCTGATGCTGAATTATTAACTACTGCAACTGCTTCTGATGGTGATAGACTTGATGCGATCTCTCCATACAGGTTAGACACACTCTCTCTCTCTCTCTCTCTCTCTATCTCTCCAATATCTGTTCAAATCTCAGCTGTTTTACCAGAGTATGTTTATTTAGATCTTGAAGAAATTTTTTTAGCTCTTCTCCAAAACTGTATTTTAGTAAGAAATTGTTCTTATTTAGATGTTAATTCGAGTAGCTGCATCAATTATAATCTCCATGTGGCAATGTGATTTCAGACACTAGCCCAGATCTGATATTGAATGGTACATACACATTGCGTTACTTCATTCCACAAAATACAATTTTCTACCTCTTATGCCCTTATCCCACTCAAACAATATACTGTACCTAGACCATGGTGACAAATAAATAAACTTTGTATCGTACTAGTTATTGCCCATTACTTTTTTTCTTTTTTTTTCCAACACAACAAAATATGTGCATAAAAGATTCACCTGAATGTTTATTCAAAAAAGAATTGTCACTATATTTGTAAACGAGTTTTGAATTCTTTATGACATTATAGCTTGTATATACAATGTTAGAATTGTATGGGAGGCTTACAGACTACAGAGTGTAATATACTAATTGTAAGTATTAGATGTAACCTTGGGTTTGTGGTGTATTCATCTTGATCGTACCTCCTTATATATTGTGCAAAAAAGTTCAGTCATTCTTCATCGATTTGAGCATACGTTCTTTTATTCTAAAGACAATTATTTCTAAATGAAAACAAGCTTTTTTCACATGTAATCTTTGTTTTTTAATTTTGTTTCAGTCAAGATGATATTCACCAACAATATTTAGGTGAGAACAACGCTGCCATGGAGTTGATCAACAGTGTCACAGGTGTGGATGAGGAGGGTCGTTCTCGTCAGCGGATTCTTACTTTTGCTGCCAAAAGGTATGCTTTGTTAATTGCCGGTTATATTGTCTTCAAGGAAATAAAGCTCTTCCTAGATGTCTGCTAGTTGTTCTTTTGGTTGGTATTTGTTTATATAAAGTTAAAGCATTATGAAGAAATTGAACATTTAAACTCTCTGTAGGATGGAAAGTTAGTTTGGCTTGTATTCCTAAGGAGAACATCTTTTGAGGAAATTGTAATTTGGATGCAGCTATCTTCTAAGGATTTGATTTCTTTAAGTTTGCACTATTAGTTGTCCATCTTTCTAATCGCTAAAAAAGTAAAAACTAAGGTTTTCTAGAAGAAGAAATATAAATAATAGAGGCAGCAAAATTAATGGCCACGATTGAGACAGCATCTCAGTGTCTTGCATTACATATTGAAGATTAGTTTGTTATTTTTTAATTAATTTTCTTAATTTCCTTTATTCATATGTGCTTAGTTATAATGATACTTTGGTTGTTTAGTGTAGGTATGCTAGCGCAATAGACAGAAATCCAGAGGATTATGATGCACTTTATAATTGGGCTTTGGTTCTTCAGGTCTGCTACCAAACTTTTTTTGTTATTAGAGAATCGCATGCAAAGTAAAAAAGCAATAAACAATAAAATAAAATAAAATCGATTGGCGTGTTTTTCATGAAAATGAATGGACTATCTGGACTATTATACCGTCTCTTTTTATGACCTTTCTTTTGACATCTATTTGCACTATTTGTTTCCTCGATTGTTATAAGTTTCAGTATGTCTTGTTATTTGAAGCAATGTTATCAGACCCAACCCGGACACCAACTTGGGAAAGGGACTGGGTTAGTGGTTCAACCACTGGGTCAACCGGTTGAATTTTTTTTTTTTTAGACATAGTATTATTAATATACATAATTACATAATGATATGATTGGAGTTTAGTATTGTATTTACATGTTAGATATATTTTCGGTGTTTCTATCATAAAATGATGTAGCCATGGTGGTTGTATGCTTGCACTATTAACTTTATTCAGGTCTCATGTTCGAATCCTAAGAATTACATTTTTTAGTTCAAAAAACACATTTATCATTGGGTTAAAGCATGTACCGGGTTACTGGGTCTTGCAAAACCCAGTGAAACCCGGACTGTTTAAGTTGCAGATCCGATCCTCTACTTAACCCAACCCGGTTAAGACATTGGATCACCGGTTTACCAGGTCAACCCGCCGGGCCGGGCCAGGTCTGATAACACTGATTTGAAGTGTGAACCACCATGGGACACCAACTCACCATACCCTTTTGCCTTGATAGTCTATATAATTTAGAAATGTTGAGGAGAAACATTATATGACAAGGAATGCGGTATGCTTCCACTCCTTCTAGTAAAAGAAAGGAAAGAGTGGAAGTTAGATCGAGTCTATACTGGACAACAGGACAGACCTTTTTTCTTTCGTAAGAGCAAACTGATTAGCTACATGGGTTTACTCCGTGCGGAAAGCATCGAGAGGTCGTAGCACTTACACTGAAACTGTTAGCTCCTAACTGGCATCATGAGGTTTGAGTTAAATTACTGAGAGAAGCTGGATACTGTCCAAAATATTTGGCTTCCTTTCAGATGTAATTCTAATAGTTTTTCTCTTATGAAAATTTCAAAACTATTTCCAGCTTTCCACAAACATTTATATGCTGAGTTTTTTGTTATTATCGTCTTATTTTTTTAATATGTTTTTGCTACGTACAAACCTTAGCAACATGGTACTAATATTCTGTGCGGTGATTTGAATAGAGTTGAAATACTGTTTCCATTTGATATTATTCTGGCATGCAGGAAAGTGCAGATAATGTTAGTCCAGATTCCAGTTCTCCTTCTAAAGATGCCTTGCTTGAGGAGGCCTGTAAAAAGTATGATGAGGCCACTCATCTTTGCCCCACCCTTCATGACGTATGTACATATTTCTCTTTGGTTTGTTTCTTTCTAATGTGCTGCATACTAAAAGTTTGGGGATATGTCTTGGTATGATAGTATCCTGTGAGGAATTGAGGATTGAAGCTGAATTTCAGTACAAGATTTATATCCCAGTTAATGAGTCTTTCACCTGGATATTAAAATAGATAAAAACTTGCAATCAATATCTTTACAACCAAATTCTACCTGGAAACAAAAGCGAGTTTGCTTTTATAGAGAACTAATTAAGCTAGCATAGTTGCAAGGTACTGCAATATAATCCAACACCTAGAACTGTAAATTGGGAAGCATTTCAAAGGAAGAAAAGTATGATGCATTTTCGTGGTTCTAGATTGCATTGCCTATAGTGTTTTCACTTAAGACTTCAAAATCTTATCAACCTAACTACCATATATTTCCTCTTTAATTGCACTTTGAAAAAAATGATTTTCTTATGCTCCTATATTTAGTGACTTCTTTCATTCTATATTTTCTTAGTAAAATGACGTTACTGTAAATACATTTTTTTGTCATCATATATCCGGATACTTCATATGAAATGAATTGCAATGCAACTCAATATCCCATAACTGGAATATCGATTAGGCATAATTTCTTCTAATGAATGTACTTATACATTTTCTGCTGTGTATACTGCACCAACTTCATGCAATGGTCAAAGAATGGAATGAGGATATCTTGCATTTCAGTCCTGATCGAATGTTGTTGATCTATGCCAGGCCTTCTATAACTGGGCTATTGCAATCTCTGACCGGGCAAAAATGCGTGGCCGTACTAAAGAAGCTGAGGAACTATGGAAACAGGTTAGGACGTGGTATTGTTTGCATATTCTTGAAAATTATGTTGATAAAGCTCCTATATAACAAGCATGCCTTGACCTTAGATTACTATAGGCAATGAGATGCTACTGGGGGCTATTTTTCCCAAGAGCTTCATCATAATTGTATTTCTGGAGGGCCTGAAACTATAGTTCGTTTGAGCAATGGCCTAAAACTATAGTTCATCATATGATTTAAATTGCTTGTACTTTGTTCACAGCCTATCTATTAATTTTGGCAATATTGCAGGCAACCAAAAACTACGAAAAAGCTGTCCAATTGAACTGGAATAGTCCCCAGGTAATTTCTTCCCGATGGCAGTATTTCTCTATTGGCCACCATGCACTATTTGCAATCTGTTCATTATACATTTATACTATCTCTCTTCCACTGTCTTGAAGTAAGGCTGTCAAAATTTTATTTTTTGAGGGTACCTCCCTAACATTTGTATTGTGTTCACAAACTCTCTTGCTTATTATCCATAATTCACTCTTTATGTGTGAATGCAGGCTCTCAACAACTGGGGACTTGCTTTGCAGGTGTGTTTTTATATTATTGTCAACCATTTGTTTTATGAAAATTTAGTCTACTTGGGTAGCAGGAAAGAAAGTTTACAATCATTTTGAAACTACTGATGGATGTCTTCCACTTACAATAAAAAAATGAAAATTGACTGATTAAATGGTTTTTTAACAACCTCCTTAAAACAGTGATTTGTTGCTTCTATCTTGGCCTCTTAGGTACTGTTAAATGTTGACAAAATCATTTGATTATCTTGTTATCTTTACATCCAATCCTTCTTCTTCCACTAATTTTTCCCCAACACTCTATTGAGTTTGACAATGCAATTTTAGCCTGGTAAAGGCATACACACCAGCCTTTATTTTTGAGACGCCACCTGTCCACTTGGGGTGGGTGTTCCAACTTGTCGGCAGGTCTACACATGAAATGGCTACGTAGATCAATAGATTGGTCAAACATTAAAGTTATATATCAGATAGAATTTCGGGGATATAGTGGTCTAAATCACTACCAAGTGGCCAAAGATTTGAATCTTGCTTTTATATTTTTCATGTGCATGTATTGGTAAACATGACTTAACTTCATTACCATGTGTATATTTAGGAACTCAGCGCAATTGTTCCTGCCCGTGAAAAGCAGACCATTGTGAGAACTGCGATTAGTAAGGTAAAAAGAAGATTTGAGACAAGATGCTGAATAATTAGATGGTTTCTAGTGGTTTTATATATCTAAAATGTGCTCTCTATATTGCAGTTTCGTGCGGCAATCCAATTGCAATTTGATTTCCATCGAGCAATATACAATCTTGGCACAGTTTTGGTTAGTTTCCAATTATATATTTTTGTTCAAAATCTGGTATTGCAAAATTAAACCTTCTTAAATCCATAATTTGTTGTTGTATAAGATTCATGGTGTCATTGATGCATGGCTTCCTTGAAATGTTACTCAAGTTGAATGAAAGTATTGACCTTAACCTTTATGATTTTGTTGTATCCAGTACGGGTTGGCTGAGGACACGTTAAGAACAGGGAGGCCAGTCAATGCAAAAGATGTTTCTCCTAACGAGCTTTATAGTCAGTCTGCGATCTATATTGCAGCTGCACATGCCTTAAAACCTAATTACTCAGTGAGTTTATGATCTCTCTCCCAAAGACCTGTTCCCTTCTTAATTCTTATAATATTATAATCGTAATGGCATCTAATCAGTATTTATATTAACATTGCCGAGGGAGTTTGATGTTCTCTAAGTAACTCTTTACTGAGATGTTTTTGAAGATACTCATTGTCGACCATTTCATTGATATCGTCTTTCTTCTATACGATCTTATGCAGAACTATTCTGAAACATTATTATATATATCAATGCCATAATAGACTATTGTTTTTATCTGTAGGTTTACCGCAGTGCTTTGAGACTCGTCAGATCCATGGTAACACAACTTTCCAAATTTTGATGCATTAATTAAATGTGTATTGCCCCTAAATAATGTACTCTGTTTCAGTTAATTATTTTATGAATTATTTCTGGAAAAGTGTGTATATTATACTTCTGACACGTTTATTTCTTAACAGCTTCCTTTGCCCTATCTGAAGGTGGGATATATGACTGCACCACCTGCAGGGAACCCAATAGCACCTCACAGTGATTGGAAGCAGTCACAGTTTGTTTTGAATCACGAAGGACTCCTGCAGGTAGGTTTTTACCATTCTCTCATTAACTTAACTCCTGATGTGCATCTGGTATGATGTTTTATTCTCTTTAGGGGATTCTTTGTGTATGATTAATAGCAACAATTACAGTCCACATGTTACTCCATAAAAAACAATCACGATCTTTAGCATCCATTGTAGACAGCGGAAAAGCGTCTTGTTAAGAAAAATGTAGGGCAATGTTTCATTTCTTTATCTCTGTTACATCAATATAAAGCACCACCACTCCACAGTCCACACATTTCTAATTGGTTATGAGTTGGACCCTCCAAACCAACAATTACTGGGGATGCTCTAAATGAATCTTCATCAATCTATTTAATTTTCAGAAAATCGGGGTGGCAGTTCCAAGTTGACTTGGTCCTTAAGTGATTGGATATAAGTTTTTGGTACTTATTATTTAATATAATTTACCTAAACAAGGATAGAGTGTTGCAACTGCAATATAAAAGATCTTTTGTTACAGTACTAACTGTCACTTCACTCGCATGTGTCTTTTCTAGCTTAACAAGGTTGAGCAAAAGCAGTTGTCACAAAGCCCGTCTGGAAGAATGCTTGGGGCAGTTAACATTGATAAACCAGCTATTAAAGTTGATATTCCGGATATTATTTCTGTATCAGCATGTGCAGATCTTACGTTACCGCCTGGTGCAGGCCTTTGTATAGATACAATTAATGGACCAATTTATTTGGTAAGTCTCTATCCCAAGATTTTCAAAAGTTATGTTTGCATTTTGAAAGTATAGGTATTGTTGCCTCATAAGAATGAAATACTAACAATTCTACTTAGACTGAATTAGGTGAAGGGTTTTTGGTTCTGTGATTCCTTGGTATTCACTAGAAGTAGATATAGTAAAACAGTATTTGAGTAGTAGAGCGACTGAGTGAGCTAGCAAAGTGTCTCTAGGTTTCAGTTTGCTATATTTTTGTGACTAATATCATATTTTTTTGTAACTTGTGATCTTCTCGGCTGTTAATCAATCATTGACATTTGTGTACTCTATTTACCGATGGATTTCTGCATCCGATTAAGTTGCAGTTTTCAGATTCAGTAACAAGTATTTGCATTTCTCAATAGGTTGCTGAAACATGGGAGTCCCTTGATGGATGGATTGATGCTATACGTCTTGTTTACACCATCTTTGCAAGAGGAAAGAGTGATGTTCTTGCAGGCGTCATAACTGGTTGACTCTATCCTTAATCACTGTGGCAAATGTTTCGAAAAATAATCCATGGCAAGCTATTATATATTGATTTTTTTTTAATAATTTAATTTAGATGTTGTATATTATAACGTTCATGTGATGGGGTTTAGCTAGTGTGTCTTCATTCCATCTTAATAGATTTGAGCTCCTCAACGGGGTTGTGGTCTCTGTATGTAAAGGCTTCCCTAGTGAAGTACTGTACATGGTATTAAAACCATGGCCTGCAACCCAACAATTTTACACCGGACAACATTTTTGTTAGAATTTGAGAGATGGTGAGTTGTGCGCCTACGTTTCTTGTGTCATTCATATATCTTGCTAAGAATTTCTTTGAGGTTGGACTTGTTGAAACTAGGGACTATTATTGTTTACTAAATTGGCTGTTTACTGTATATTACTTTTATGGGTGCAGCTTGTCATAGCGTCTTTAGATGATACTATTGTAGATTATGGTTGATAACTTAAGCTGTGTCACATGAAACTCAAAAGTCAGTGTACTAAAGGAATTGAGGAACATATATAATGTTGAATCAGTAGAATGCACTCCATGGAAACAATAGAAGAGTAGACCTAAGTGTAGGAATTTTATCATTACTAGCCAATCCTTTTGGATTTTCTTTCCCTTGTTTTAATTAATCCCCATGATTAGATTTGTATCTGTATATCATGTTCCAAGCTTTCAGTACAGTCGACTTTACATCGGTTGGACAACACTATTTTTTTTTTTAAGTGAAGATACTGGTTGGACAACACTATTGATAAGGCCAAAATGGGCTTGTTCTAGCTAATCACTCTAATTATCCCTTAACAGTATTCACTTTGGGTTGCATAACCAAAGTATCAAACCACCTATTATATGATTAATAAGCTACAAACCTTGATTCTTAAACCTTTAATATTATGTTACTACTGTAGTTACTTTAAAAAAAAAAAAAAGAAGTATTGGATGAACAGTTATTGTGATGGTGTCACCAAATCTTTGAAAAATATATGGTCAAATTATTCTAAACTAAACTATTGATTTTGTTTGCTGTGGAAGTCCAAATTGGCACAGATGATTTTGGATATGATATTGCAATCAAATAAAAATAATCAGACACTATGTGGGAATATCAGCCCCCGCTAGTGAGTGAAGACTGAAGACTGAAGACTGTGTGAAGTGAGAGTGTGATTACCATTAATTAACAACTTGACCTAGTGACCTGATACTCTTTACTCTCCACCACACAAAAACACAAGTCCTGAAAGTCCACCACCACCATCCATTCCATATTTCCATATTTCCATTTTCCTTCTTACCATAATGACACGTCACATTCCACCTCCACCATGAAAGATCCCCGAGCCGATGTCACAACCAAAACCACGTGTCACACCATAGTTTAAAAGTAGCTGACGTGGATATCGTCTCATTCTATCAATCGATAAGGACCACCAAGGCAAAGTTAGCGACCGTCGTCTCTCTCTCTCTCTCTCCTCTCTCTCTCTCTCAGAGGAGAAATAGAGAGAGATTAGCTTAGCTTTATTTGTTTGCTCTGTAAAAAACCTCTCCTTTCTCTCTCTCTCTCTCTGTGTGAAATATATTTCTTTCTTTCAATGAACGAACCCTAATATAGAATTTGGATTAAAAATGGAAAAACCCTATCTTTAATGGAACAAGAAGTCCAACCATTACCACCATCTCAATTCAATTCATTATGGATTCTCTCTACAACAACAACAATAACAATAACAACAACTCTTCCTCCTCCTCCTCCTCTCCAACAATTAGATTCCTTGGTTTTTTTACTCAACCACAACAAGATAATTCCGATTCAAATCCATTCGAATTAGAAGAAAGCGATGTCATTTGGTCCTCACCAGATGATTCACCACCACCATCATCAAACATCGATTCACCAACTGATTCCATTTCGAATTCTCCAACTACTACTACTACTACTACTACTACTACTCAATCTCATTCCTATTCCTTTCGTTCTGAAAAGTTCGGTCTCTCCGCTGCACTATCATCCTCATCCCACCACGATCATGACCGCACTCTTGTTCACCGTAAAACATCTCTCAGTCCATCTGCTGCTCGGATGATTCCACCCATTTCAAATCCACCACGATCTCTTTCTAGTTCTGATGATTTTTCTGGAAAATTATTATTTCATCAATCTGCTCCTGTTAATGTACCCATTTGGCCTAAAAATATCAATACTACTACTGCTCATGCTCATAATAACAATAACAATGGGTCCTCAAGATTGCCTTTTTTCAAGGAGGAACAAGATGAGGAAACAGAGGAAGAAATGCTTCCCCCACATGAGATCGTCGCCAGATCACATTCCACCACGTTTTCAGTGTTTGAAGGGGTTGGCAGGACACTCAAAGGGAGGGATCTACGCAGTGTTCGCAATGCTGTTTTTCAGAAAACAGGTTTTTTGGACTGATAACCCCTACTCCTCTTTTGCTTCTTGTTAATAATGTCACTGTAATGTTATGTTATGTTATGTTATGATGCTTGTTTATCTTTTACATGCTTTTTGGATCTTTTTTTGGTAGCCTATGTTAGTGTTTCTGTTTGTTGAATAACCATATGTAATGTACATCATGGTGGATCATTTGAACTTGACCTGTATAAGTTATACTACAAAAAAGATAGAAGGGAGAACAAGTCTTTCAACAGTTTTGATCAATTGCTATTATTTATTAGTAGTATGTCGCTGCTTATATTTCCTCCTGTTTTTTTTTATAATCTTATATAGTTATATTTCCTCTTGATGTTATGATGCTTCCCTTCTTATTTTCTTGACAAAGCCATTGATTGCTTAGAGTTCATTTCTAATTTTTGTTTAGGTCCCTTAATGTTTGTTAAATAGACAAGTTTCGGACTTGGAAATAACACTTGAAATGCATTTTCTTCAACTACCTTTAAGACATTGTCATTTAGCACACGTTATTAGTTAAGTATAGGCACACGTCATTTCGAATAGTTCAGGAAGTAGGGAAGCCATAAGGCTTGATCGAGTCTCATTTGGTAAATCTTGATTTAGCTGGGTCCCAATATGTGGCTTTCTTGGATGCCAGTCTTGTGGGGATCATTAGGCCACTTGAGTTGCATGTGACATCCTGGGTGATATGGATAGGTCATAATGCAGTCCATTTCGGAGAGGACATGGTCGGTGTAAGGACAGTATGTGAATGTCTGTAATATTTTGTGTACCTTTTTTTGTTTTGTTTTAGGGAGAGGGTGTGGGGGTGCATTTGAATTGTGATGTAATACGTCAACGTAAAATTTGTCTCTTCTCCAAAAATGAGTAGAAAGAAGGTTGATCATTGAGGTAAAAGAGAAGGAAGACTTTTGGAGGGTAGTTAATCTACGAGTGTATTGGCTTTATCTATAATGAGATTACACACCTGCCTGGTCTTTGGCTTAGATGGGCATTTTAACTAATCAAATGTGTTTTGGATAGAACGGAAAAAATAAACAAGAGAGGGAGGGCGTGTTATTCTGAAGATACAACGGCAAAACTAGCTTTGGTTGGCAAAAAGTATCTTGGAGGTTTTATTGGAGGTTCGTAAGACCCACAATCTGAAAACAAGGACAACAGCAAGAATGGTGTTTGCTATGGACATAAAAAGAACTCTTAACTTTGCAGTGATTTCAGGCTTATGAAGTCTAGAAAATTTATGGCGAATAGATTTTCATGAGGAATGTAAACTGAATAAATGATATTAATGGTATGAGACATGATGGCAATATCTCATCTCTTCTTTTTACTCGTAAATAGCTAGTGACTAATTCATAGTTTTGAAAGATGGTCAGATGAGATTTTTGCCTATAGTGACATTGAGAGCTTCTACAGTGAGAACATGAGATATATGGATTTTTTGTGCGAATTCAGTGTAAAAAGACGTTTTGAGTGAGAATCATAATATCTTCCCAACCATTGAAAGAACCATCTTCAGAGATGAGTTTTGAAAGAGTTTTCTTTTTTAGGGGGTTTGGGGTTTGGAGAGTGTTGGGGGGGGGGGGGGGTATATCAACTGTGATCCTTATTTGTACTAAACTATGAACTATGCAGTATAAATTTCACTTTTACTCTGATAGTTGTACTCAAAGATTGTTTACGAGAGCCACATAAAGCTTATATATTAATTATCAAAAAAAAAATGCTATTCATTTTCCAGACTTTTTTTATTATTATTGGCGAGCGGGGTTGAGGGGACCCCTACCCCTTTTAAATTACGTGTGGAAACTTATATCAACTGTGTTTCGAACCCACAACCTCTCCACTTTGTGAGAGGGGTGCTACCAATGAGCATTTTCCAGACTTATTCTCAATAGATGTTCACATTTATTCTTGGAACTATAAAGTTGAAACTAATCCCAATTTCTCCCTTAAGTGTGTAAATCTACTTAGTCTTCATTAATTTCATTTACTTCTCCCCAATGCTCTCGCCTTTGCCCATTAACGACTTCCTAGAAAACTAAAGTACCAAGAAATTTGTTGGTAATCTGTTGAACTGATCAACTGGTTTAGTCCCCGTTTCTGTTTGAATTTCTTTAGGAGTTGCGATATTATAATCAATATACTTTCAACATTGATGGTATTAGTTTATTTTGTATTGGAACATATAAAGCTCTTTGTACCCATGCGGTATATCTGCTTTGATCTTTAGTATATGACTTGTAGGTTCTGACATAATATTAAAGTTCACAACTCAATGTCACCAATGTTAGTGAAAAAGTAACCGCTGGAAGTTGTAAATGAATTGAAAGCAACCACTCACTACTTTGATTCGTAGTGTTGGTAAAAAAATTACATTAGAGTTGTTAATTTGAATGAGGAAATGTAGGGGAGATAGAAAGAAAGAGAAGGGGGGAGGTTTGTCTTGAGAGAGATACGACCAGGGAAATAAGCTGACCGAAGGTACTCATTTACAACGAAATATGTGTGATTAAAGAAGGTATTTAATTATGAGGTTATTGAGTAAATTAGTCTACTTAATTAGTAGTGCTTGACAACATGAAATTTCAATTATCCATCAACCTAAACAGAAATGTGGATTAGTTACATGTCTCTGTAGTATGTTTACTGATACAGACATTAATATACAAAAAACTTGAAGGTGTGTAGGAATCAAACTGATGCCATGGATGACTTTACTTACGGCCATTTTGTGAATTCAAATACTTTTAAAACAATTTCGAATCCTGTGGGAATCTGCCATGCGAAGAGCAGGACATTTAAGACATTCAAGGCGATGTGGAGATTTCTTGCTGTTTCATTTCCTTTCTGCATCGCAGGTACAAGAGCTGCTGCTGCTGCCCATAGCACTGTAATTGCTGTGGCAGAAACAAGTATACAAACCAGTACTAATGAGATTTGAGAACAAACCAATAGGAAAACATACAATTGCTGACATGTTAGTTTGACACAATGACATTTTGCATGAAATGATAGTATTTGAACTTGAGTCTTTATTTTCTAATCCCAGTGAGGTTATTGTACGATAAAATTGTGAAACATGCTCTGACCTGCTCCTGCATATAAATGGGGTCCAGGGAATAGTTTTCCAGTCCTCATATATGTATTAACAGGTCCACCAACAGCTTCGAACACTCCGAATCCTAAGAGTATCGAACCTGCATTGAAATGTCGATCCTTGTATGAGCCTTTCAACAATTCCTTCCTTTCCTGTATTCATATAAACCATTGGGTCAGGACTACCTCAGTATATTGATGATATAGCTGTGGGATAGAAATGGTTGTGAGAAATAGATCCATAAGTTTGTAATAGTCTGAGTGTGGGATTCATGCAAAACATTTTGTGGGAAGTACACCCAGGATTATAAAATTAGTTTTGAACTTAGGCTTCTACTCAATTATTTTGGGTGTGCTGTATTGGTCTTGAGTCTCGAATAAATTAACTTGCTTCCCAGATCCAATTTTCACTCGAATAAATCATAAAGATTAAAAATATATTTGGGGGAAATATTGACTACTCTTTTTTAGTAATCTAATCAATTATAGGGAGCATCCAAATCTGTTCAGCAGTATACAATCACACAACTTGGTAAAAGACAGGAAAATTAGGATACAATACATTTGATATATATTCAGCAAAAGAAAATGTACTCTGTGAGTATATTAGTTGGACACACACCTCAGTGAGCTGTTGAATCTTGATCTCAGTGGGGGATGGTTGCGCGGGTGGGGATCCTTCTGGTGTAGCTAGAGCAGGTTTGACCTGTTTTTTGAGCTCATTAATTTCAGTTTGAATAGTCCGTACGCGTCTCCATTGCCAACCAAGATAGCCAGCGTATAATGTATAAAAGAACAGACCACCCAATACAATGGGATGTATAAGAGCAACTGTTCTACCCTCCAACAGACCAAATTCACCACCAACAGCAAGTGCATCCTATTCAATCCAAAACATCAATAAAATTGTACATAGGAAAATTTGGAAGATAGCCAGATATATACATAGCAGAAGCTGACAATTAAGTTGTACAAGTTACCTGTGGATTTAGAAAGAAAGGTAATGCGAGTGCTGTGAGAGGGGTTAACTGTTTGATGGCTTGCTCTGGGAATGATTTTGAGTGGTTGGTAGATTGTGTTCTTGATGGATTGGACACTTGTGAGATTGTTTGGAGGAGTGGCTTTTGCGGCAGAGTACGAAAGCTCAGAAGGCCGAGTGAGACTGCCATTGTCTCCTCTTTCACTGGCTTTTTGACAGAATGAGAAAGAGAGGGAGAGGATGGGGAGACGATCGAATAGATAAGAAGTAGGGAAGTAATACCCAAATGCTACTGGTTCTTAATATCTTTGCTTTTTGCTGACCTGACCGAGAAGTGGGGTCCTGATAAGCCACACATAGAAAACGAACCGCATAAACATAATGCAATCCGTGGCTTTCTTTACCCCAACCACGTCCACGAGAGAGCAACACAACACAACACAACACAACACGCGCCTTGCCATCTAGAGTTGTACTTGTAGTAGTGAAGAGTAATTGACAGCAGGGTAGAAATGTAGAATGTCTTCTGAACTCCTTCCTCCCCACTCCCTTACTCAGATAGCTAGTCATATGTAGATTGAACTTGTAAATTTGATATCAATCAATGGGTTATACTTATACTGTGTGATTTTATCACAGTGGTGGTGTCTGTGTCTGTGTCCTGATAACACTATTTTAATCAAATTTCATTATGTAAAATACATCTAAGCGCATACCAAATTGGCAAATAATCAAACTAGTAGCATTGCACGAAATTAATTAATGGAATAAAAACCAGTAAGAAAACTGGGTCGTAATCCAGGCCTAGAGCCTGTAAAGTGTGGTCTGAGTTTGAGATGGGCTTTAAAACTGACATACCCAGGTCAGTTCTGGCTGGCTCTGACGATAACAATATTAGGTGGCAACTGGTGTGGGTGGAATTGGAAAAGGTAGCTATCGCCCACCGGTTTGAATAAAAAGGAAACCACGTACACTACGTTTCTTTTTTCCCTGTTCCCACTTCCCACCACTCCAGCAGCATATACCACGTTGCACAACTTGATAGATATACAAACAGACAAGTTAGCTCCCCTCTACTCTATGCAAGAATCATATAAGGTCAGCCGTATCATAACAAATCAAGTGCATATCAATTATGAAACCATTTGTATAATTTTTTTAATAAAAAAAGTAAAAATACCATGCACCCACCTTGGTATGTAAAGAAACTAATAGTACGACAAATGAAATAATCCACTACTCCATTGGAATTTATTGATACGGTGAGTCGGTCATGTCAAATACCGTATAACGACACCATGTTTTTCGCAGAAACTGCGTGCTCTGCTCGTCCACTGATTTCTCTTCTAAAAGTTCAAAGGCGCCACCAGTTTTAATTTCTCTCTTTAAAGTTTAAACAACTTGGAACTCCAACTCGTAATTATAAAGGAAGCATTCACTTTTTTTTTTTTTAAAATAAATAACAATTCTCCACAAGCCAAGCCAAGCCAAGCCAATTAATCCCAGAGTGCAGAGACGAAGCTAGAACAATAATATATACAGCAGCTAACTAGAATGTGTATTAGATCGACAGATAATAGTAATGGTTTTTATTATCAAAATCAAAAGAGAGATCGTTTGAAGATTAAAGCATTTTATCTTCGATTATTATCAATCTCAATCTCCAACATTCCCCAAACCATTACTCTTCATTATCTCCCTCGAATTAGCGGTAGTCCTTTAGAAATCAACGATTTCAAAATTCGTTCCGATTTAGATGCTTTCGTCACTCTTCACCGAGTTAGATCAGCTGAGAAAAACACCAAAGAAGTGGTTTTTGCTAGCAGAGAATGTGTTCGAGTAAGTGAAGCTGTTCGTTTCGAGGTTTATTTGAGAGAAGATAAGTTTTTGAAAGGAATTTTTAGAAAAGATGAAAAGGATGAATGGAAATTAGAATGCGAGTGTGCTTTGGAGAACAATCTCTTTCAAGATGATATTAACGAGGCCGAGGTTTCTGTAGTAGCGGAAGGACACGTTGCTATCAATATCATTGAGAAAATTGATATGAGAAGAAGAAGAAAGAAATGTAGGAGAAGTGGATTTAAGGGGTTATTGGATGAGATACCTGAAGAGAGAGAAGAGGGTATTTGTGATTGTTGTTGTGAGATGGAGATTGGTGAAGAAGATGATTTCCATGCAGATGCAGATGCTACTACTGTCAGTGATGTTAGGGGAGAAGAAGCAGACAGAGATCAAATAGAGATGGACGAGGAAGGTATAAGATGGGCCGTTGATGTTGGGATCTGGGTCATGTGTTTTGGCGTAGGACTTTTGGTATCAAAGGCTTCATCCAAACCAAGATTAATTCCGTGATACTACTAATTAATTTAGTTTTTAAATTTTAACCAGATTTCTTCTTGTTTTAACTGTGTATACTTACTTCTCCCTGTATACTCCGTATTTCTTTTTTTCTCAAATTCAAAGCATTTTTTATTAATAATCGAGAAAATTAAATTATCCTTTCGAATTTATTTTTTTAGGAAATTTAAATCAGAGAAATGTATTTATGCCCATAGGTGAAAAAATCGTTTCTGCCGACCGGATATTCGCGATATATTCCGTTTTTTTGGAGATCGGCACGATACGGCATACGGCATATAAACGGATTTTAAAACACCCCATGCCGGTCGGCATTTATCGGATATTCGCGGCATAATTCAGCAAAAACCGATATTTATCGAAATTTATGAAATTTTTGATTATAAAATTAACACATTTATTTTTAATCCCCCCGAACTAGAATTTTCGATGAGATTATCAAAAAAAGGTCCAAAAGGCACTAGACGTTTGGAAACTTTCGCGACGAACTTGAGGGCATGCTACATTTGGCATGCTACATTCCAATAGGCGAGCAACAGTTACAATGCAACATTTGCATGACCTGGTGTACGTCCACTACAACTTAAGGCTGAAAGCAAAACATGTAAGAAGGGTGGCAGAAATTGACAAAGATTTAGTTGACCTGACTGAATTGTATCCCACTGACGATAATGATGATGCACCGATGGATTGGATCGTTAACGAAGATGAACTTGATCTTGAACTGGATCAAGCACCTCGGATCCCAAACGCGAAAATTGCTGCGAGGCTTAATGTAAGGGTCGAAGACAATATTTTGCCCGAAGAACCACGACACACAATGTTTGACGTCTGTGATTCTCCTGATGACCCCGTTGGGGACCATCCCAATATTCGTGGTGATGGTAGTAACCTGTTCAGAAGTAAATCAGTTCTACGTTAACGTTCACCTTCCGATGATGATGATGGAGATGGTGACCAAAACGTAGATGTTGGTTGTCAAAGGGGAAGATCAGAAGCCAGTGATTCACTAAGAGAGCGCACCCCAGAAGCGATTCATTTTACGGGGGAGTCTCAATTTCTTTTTGCCACCCAAGATGAAGACCATGCTAGATGGCAACAACCAAGAGAAGGAAAACGACCTCGACAGAAAAGACTGCATCCTAAAACGGAAACAGAATCATCTAGGGTATCTTCCCAAGGTTCATGGAACATTCCTGACCAGTTTTCTTCCCAAGGTTCTTGGAACCTCCCTTATTCTCAAACCAACATCCAACCTACCTATGTTTACCCTCATTTTTCTTATGGTAACATAGGAACCTCCCAAAGTGATGATTCCAGTGTACCATCCTACCAAACCCAACCAGATGACAGTGGTTCTTGGTTTCCTAATATAGGGAGTTGGTTGGCCCCAATGACAAGTGGGTCCGACGTGCAGTCAGCCGATACATTAATGCCGGTTCAACAATACTCGAGATTTTCTATCTTTGAATCATTTGCTCCGTATTGTATGGATCAAGATGCATATGATATGCATATTGATCAATTCAGGTCGTACGAGCAAACAATGTCATGGGAATATTACTGTACTGAGTTTGTCCCCACACGCATGCGACTCGAAGCTCATCGGTTTGACAAGGGGCGTCTATCATTCTGGGGTTAACATGTCTTTTATTTTGATTATTAAAATAAAACTATGGGTTGAGTTGTAATGAGGTTGTTTGTGTTTAGTTCTTGTATTGTAAACATATAAAAGTTCTATGAATATCCGCCCGATATTTACGATTTTTTCACCTATGAGTAAAACTATCTTGTGTAATAGTTCCGTCTTAGCTTCCTTGTGTGATTTGTCGTGTGTTTAAATGTATGTTTTTCTTTTAATTATAAGTTTATATATCGAAATCAGAAAAAAAACACGGAAAGTGCAGAAAACCTCCCAATTTGCCGAATTTTTCGCGAATATTCGCGAATATCCGCGAAAAATTCCGATTTTTTTGAATTTGCCAAACCTCAAAAATCCGACACGGGAGGTCGGATATCTGGGGAATAATCCGATTTTTGGCAGATCGGATATCCGCCCCTAAACGATTTTTTCACCTATGTTTATGCCACATGAGAATGAACAAAAGATTGTCCAAATATTTTTCTTTTAATTATTGTATTAGTAGTTTATCAGTAACAACCATAGGTGAAAATGTCGTTTAAACACGGATATCCGACCTCCCCAAAAACGATATATTCCGCGAATATCCGACCTCCCATGTCGGATATGGGAGTTTTAATAAATTCAAATGTACTGGAATTTTTCGCGAATATTCGCGAATATTCGCGAAAAATTCGGAAAATTAGGAGGTTTTCTGCACTTTTCGTGTTTTTCTTCTGATTTCAATATATAAACTTATAATTAAAAGAAAAACATACATTACAAATTAAACACACGACAAATCATACAAGGAAGCTAAGACGGAACTATTACACAAGATAGTTTTACTCATAGGTGAAAAAATCGTAAATATCGGGCGGATATTCATAGAACTTTTATATGTTTCTAATACAAGAACTAAACACAAACAACCCCATTACAACTCAACCCATAGTTTTATTTTAATAATCAAAATAAAAGACATGATAACCCCAGAATGATAGACGCCCCATGTCAAACCGATGAGCTTCGAGTCGCATACGTGTGGGGACGAACTCAGTACAGTAATATTCCCATGACATTGTTTGTTCGTACGACCTGAATTGGTCAATATGCATATCATATGCAACTTGATCCATACAATACAGAGCAAATTATTCAAAGATAGGAAATCTCGAGTATTGTTGAACCGACATTAATGTATCGGCTGACTGCACGTCCGACCTACTTGTCATTGGGGCCAACCAACTCCCTATATTAGGAAACCAAGAACCTCTGGAATCTGGTTAGGTTTGGTAGGATGGTACACTGGAATCATCACTTTGGGAGGTTCCCATGTTACCATAAGAAAAATGAGGGTAAACACAGGTAGGTTGGATGTTGCTTTGAGAATAAGGGAGGTTCCACGAACCTTGGGAAGAAAACTGGTCAGGAATGTTCAATGAACCTTGGGAAGATACCCTAGATGATTTTGTTTCCGTTTTAGGATGCGGTCTTTTCTGTCGAGGTCGTTTTCCTTCTCTTGGTTGTTGCCATGCAGCATGGTCTTCATCTTGGGTGGCAAAAAGAAATTGAGACTCCCCCGTAAAATGAATGAAAACTTTATAAAAATGAGAGAGAACTTCACTTTGGCATGGGCGTGCTTTTTTTTTTCGTTTATTTCTGATATATTGCTCTACAATGATGATAGTTATAGAAAATACAAAACTCATTTAATAATCTTATGACACATGCATTCTTTCCTACATTCTGAATTGCAATAACCTTAGAAGCATTAATTGTTACTTTCAATTGAGCGGAAAAATGATCGATGAAATTTAACTTTCTTTATATTATATCAATTGAGAGGGCCATGAAGTTCGTCGCAAAAGTTTCCAAACATCTAGTGCCTTTTGGACTTTTTTTTGATAATCTCATCGAAAATTCTAGTTCGGGGGGAATTAAAAATAAATGTGTTAATTTCAAATCGAAAATGTCGTAAATTTTGTAAATTTCGGTTTTTGCCGAATATTTCGTGAATATCCGATAAATTCCGAACGATATGGGGTGTTTTAAATTTCGTTTATATGTCGTATGCCGTACCGATCCGAATAGCCAAAAAAACGGAATATTTCGTGAATATCCGGGCGGCAAATTCGATTTTTTCACCTATGGTAACAACTACTGTAACAAGGTTTGGTACTGGTTGGGGATTTGGAAAGGGAGAGTGTAGGGGTACTACATACTCCGACCAATCAAAAGCAGCCACGTGGCACAGTCATCCATCCATCAGGTCGCCACAGTATCTACCTGCTAGCAGCTCGACTAAAGCGACCCGACTACGCAACGAGCAGCGATCTGCTATACACACGTGCTCCTATTCAATGCACAGAATATTCTCATCAGTTACATAATTAATTCACAGGGATGATCCTCGCGCGTTACACATTTAATCCTCATTATGATGGCGGAGAATCTGCAAGATCCACGATCCACGCCCTTCTATCTTTTATATAAACAGAACTACGATGGCTTGATCTCTAAGTTCAATTCCCCCGGGCTAGAGTACGTAGGCAATCTCGATCTCAACGAGGTGCAGCCACCCCGATCTCAAACATCCCCATTTGGTCAAGTCTCCCCAGCGACCTGACCCAGCAGTGCATTAATCTAGAAATAGGTTAATACATTTGGCGCCGACTGCAAGGAATTCGATATAATCGAAAACCCAAACCCTCCCACCCAAAATCAAAAGTCATCTGTTCAAATGACTACCACAGAATTAACTATCAATGATCTGCATGCTCAAATCACAGCTTTGCAGGAAGAAAATGCACGCCTCAAAGCTGCACAAACCAACCCCCAGCAGGGTGAAAGTAGCGGACATGGAATCGTTCCTACTGACGATTCCAATTAGAAATTCGAGCAACTCAGTCAACAACTGGCGGAGTTCAAAGCATCACAGGCCCTTCTCCACCGTTCCAAGAGTCACACTGCAGAGCAACTTGCTGTCCAGTCACTCCAGCAGTTTCAGGAGTCTCCTTTCTCTAAGGAGATCCTGGAACACGATTTGCCTAACAAGCTGAATGCCCCCAAGTTTGACCAGTATGCAGGAGGCGGAGATCCAACCGACCACGTCAAGGGATTCCGGAAGTCTCTCCTACTGATCAAGGAAGATCATCTTTTGTGTTTGTTGTTCCAGTCCAGCCTCACCGGACCAGCTCTCGACTGGTTTCATCGATTGAAGCCAGGATCCATCAGCTCGTTTGCAGAGCTCGAGAAACAGTTTGTCATCTTTTACATCCATAACAAGAAGCGCCCTGTCACCATCGATTCCATATTCAAAGTCAAGCAGCAAGATGGTGAGTCTCTTAGCACATTTTTTGCTCGATTTAAATCCGAATTACATTCCATTCAGGATTTCGCGAAGGAGCACGAGACCTTTGCAACCATCGCATTCACTCACGGTCTGACCCAAGGGTCCGACCTCCACAAGTCTCTGGCAATGAAGAGACCTTCATCACTTGACGAGCTCTATCTGAAGGTAGATCGTTATATAAAGCTTGAAGAAGCCCTCACTGGGAGGGAGAAGAACCACGGAGTCAGTAACATTGAGTCTGGCTCAACCAAGCGACCTCGATCAGACGGAAAGAGGTTCAAAGCTAAGTCGCTGCCTACCGAGCAGCGAGAGTATCACCGGTTTACGCGACCAGCCGGTTATATCTATGAAAGGATCAAGCACAACCATTGGTGCAAGATTCCTGCCTTCACACAGTTGGAGGATACATCTGGTCGCCCGTACTGCAAAGTCCATAAAGTACGGTGTCATCAGACTGATGACTGTCGCGTTCTGAAACGCGCACTACAAACATGGGCCGATGAGAAAAGGCTCAACAATTGGATCCTCGACAGACAGGAAGATTCGGCAAACAAGAGGATGAGGAAGGGATCCAGAACCCCTCCTCGTTCACCAAAGCGGGGCCACAGCAAGGCCAGAGCGGCCTCCGCAAGCCCAGCACGCAGCAGAGGGCGTAGCCTCTCCAAACGCTTAGGTCCAACAGGCGACCTACGCGACCACATCAACAAGAAGGTCGCAAACAAAGTTGACAGCGATAGCGAATCAGATAGTCATGTAGTCTACATGATCGATGAATCCCACCACACCCCTGTCTCACGAGATAAGAAGAGACGAGTAGAGCATCTCCATCATGTCTACTCTATTACGGGCCGAGCAGCTCGTTTTAACATCCCTGCCCGACAAGAGTCCGATATCACTTTTACTGAGGATGATCTCAACAAGGTCGTTACTCCTCATAATGACGCCCTTGTCGTCGAGCTGCGGATTGCAGATTATACTATCAAGAGGGTATTCATTGACCCTGGAGCATCATGTAACATTCTCATGTATAGAACCTTCAAGGACATGAGGCTGCCCGACTCAGTGCTCATACCAGATTTCACACCCATCCTTGGCTTCAATAGTTCAAGGGAAGACCCTAAGGGTGAGATTCTTTTGCCCGTCACTGTAGGCAGAAGGGAAGACAAGGTCGTTGTAACCAGCAAGTTCAGCGTCCTCAATATCGCAAGCAAATACAATGCGATTCTGGGTCGAAAGTGGATCCATGCTATGAGAGGAGTGCCGTCAACTTACCATCAGGTATTCCGCTATCCCGGCCCTTATGGGATAATGGAACTCCGCGGCAATCAGAACACCGCACAGGAATGCCACGGCATTATTGAAGCTGTTCCATCGTCAAAACCATCCACCTCTGGAGTCAAGGATGCTGATGACAAAGGAAAGAGCCTAGTCACAACAGAGGCTCAGGAGGGCAACAACAAGTCAAAAAGCCCGTCCAAAGAAAAGGATGAACCTGCTAAATAGCAATTACAGAAGGAGCAAACGAGCTCCCCCAAGCTTTTCCCCAAGCTTAGTCTCGGACTATGCTGTCAAAGGCGGAGCGGAGCGCCAGGCGCTGGGATTTTTGTAGACCGCCTCCACCGCTCAGGCGGCGCTCCGGCCAGAAGTCACAGATCACTGTATCCCACTCTTTCATTAGAGGATCTATACTTCTATACTCTTATAAAGTACATACATAGATCTTCATCTTTCAAATTAGAGATCTATCTATCTATCTTGATCTAATGATATAATTCCCTGTCTACTGTATGTATTTCCCCTTTATATAATAACTTTTATTCACTAGTCATTTCTCATCATCTCCAACTACCCCATTCATCCTGCAGTCCTAGTCTCTACAAATTAAACACTAACTATCATTGTCCTCTGCAACTGCAATTAAATCTTACTTTAACGACTTCTAATCAATAATCATACTATCTATGTATATATATTTGCAGCTGGTCCGCTCCCAAAGCATAATAACGTCTCTTGGAGAGGTAATTCTGGAATGAAAGACGGCCTTTCTGATACCAGCATTCGTAAGAATCTCGTTGGTGGTTTCTACGATGCTGGAGACGCCATCAAGTTCAACTTCCCTTCTTCTTTTGCCATGACCATGCTCAGTTGGAGTGTCATCGAATACATTATACAGTGATCTTGTGCATTATACAGTGATCTTGTGCATTCGTAACACTGAAGCAGGAGAGAGAACAACGAAGCAGAGAGAGAACGAATTTGATAATTTTTCTTTTCTAAGTTTATAATTGGGCTTTTAGGGTTTGGGCCGCTTCTAAACGCGTTTGTATGGGCCGCTCTACACAGAGCGCTGGGCCTGAGCGCCGCCCAGGCGGCCCAGAGCGTTTTAAGCGCTAATTCAGTAGAGCGGAGCGTCCCTCTTAGAAAATAGCGCCTAGGCGGCGCTGAGCGGCGCTCAGGCGGCGCCCCTGACAGCATAGGTCTCGGAAGCACCGATCCAGGCGTGCGGGTGAATATTGGGTCAGATGAGGACCCAAGATATGTCTATGTAGGTTCAGAATTGGAAGAAGATAAGTTCGTCAATTTTGTAAATTTTCTTTCAAATAATAAAGATGTTTTTGCTTGGTCGTATATCGATATGCCCGGAATAGATCCATCAATTGCATGCCATAAGCTACGGGTCAATCCCAATTATCGACCTGTCAAGCAGAAACCAAGGAGACTTGCTCCCAAATTCCATGAAGCTGTCAATGAAGAGATCAATAGACTCAAACAGGTCGGCTTCATCAGAGAAGTCGATACTCCAGACTGGCTAGCAAACATAGTACCAGTCTTAAAGAAAAATGGAAAAACAAGAGTTTGCATCGACTTTACAAGTTTGAACAAAGCTTGTCCTAAAGATTCATTCCCACTGCCACGAATCGATAGGGTAGTCGATCAGACATGCGGTTTCGAGCTACTGTCATTCATGGATGCATACTCAGGGTATAACCAGATCCCAATGTACGAGCCTGACCAAGAGAAGACCTCTTTCACTACAGAGCAAGGTATTTTCTGCTACAAGGTTATGCCATTCGGGTTAAGAAATGCAGGTGCGACCTATCAAAGACTGGTCACCAGAATGTTCGACGACCTCCTAGGTCGGACAATGGAAGTCTACATTGACGACATGCTAGTAAAGAGTGACAAAGAACGAGATCATTTGTACAATCTCGACCAGGCATTCCAAAGATTAAGGCAATATAGAATGCGTCTTAATCCAGAAAAGTGTCTGTTCGGGGTTGCATCAGGAAAATTCCTCGGCTACCTAGTCACCAGACGAGGCATTGAAGCAAATCCCGACCAGATCAGAGCCCTGATCGACATGCAGAGCCCAAAAACAAAAAAAACAAATCCAAAAACTCAACGGCATGGTGTCAGCTCTGAACAGGTTTATCTCAAGAGCATCAGATAAGTGCAGACCAATGCTTCATATCCTAAAGAAGGGGGCTATATATGAGTGGACAGAAGAATGCGAGAAGGCCTTCAATGATCTCAAGGCATATCTGTCTACTCCACCAGTTCTCACAAGGCCCAACGATGGAGATGTACTCGGCGTTTACCTCGCAACATCAGATTTCGCGATCAGCGCAGTACTCTTTAAAGAGGAGAACCAGGTCGAGCGACCTATCTATTTCACAAGCAAAGTCTTACAGCAGGCCGAAATAAGGTACACACCTCTAGAGAAGTTAGCATTAGCTTTACTTTACGCTGCATGCAAGTTCAAACCTTAATTCCAAGCCCACACAGTAAAAGTAATCACCGATCAGCCATTACGCCACATACTAGAAAAGAAAAACAAAACAGGTTGTATGGCTCGATGGGCAGCAGAACTGGGTGATTACACATTTGAGTTCGTATCACGGCAGGCCGTCAAGGGCCAGGTCGTCGCAGAATTTTTAGTAGACTATCCAGCAGAGGATGTCAATTGGGAACCAGAACCTGAAACAAGGCAAATCCAAGACAATCCTCCAGACACATGGCAGCTGTATGTAGATGGTTCCCACAATTCCAATGGAAGTGGTATAGGTGTTGTGTTAATCTCTCCTGAGGGTTCACAGCTTGAGAGATCAGCTCGTCTAGACTTCTCGACCTCCAACAACGAGGCCGAGTATGAAGCACTCATTCAGGGCCTACAGATGGCCGTCGAGCTACAAGCAATTCGTCTCAAGGTGTACAGCGACTCCCAACTGGTAGTCAATCAGATCACTAACAACTACCAGATCAATGGGGTCAACCTAATCAGGTATGCCAGCAAAGCAAATGAGCTCATCAGCAAGCTCAACTATTTCACAATTGAGCACATACCTAGAGACGACAACAGACATGCTGATTCATTGGCATTTCTAGCATCTAAGATCGAGTCAGACAGACCGCGGGCCCTAACTATAGCAATCAACTCACAGCCCGCATATCTCTTCAAGGAACAGGATGTTCATCAAATCTCCGACCTACTAAAAACAACTCCAGTAGACATCCAGGGGACCTGGATGGAGCCTTTCATGGTTTACCTTCAAACTGGTGTCCTGCCATCCGACAAAAAGGAAGCCAGTCGATTGCTGCATAAAGTCACAATGTACAAAATCCATAAGGGCAAACTCTTCAGAAAATCTGCAATTGGATTGTTGTTACGATGCCTGATTCCAAAGCAAGGCCAGATGATATTTCAAGAAATCCATGAAGGTGAATGTGGAAACCACTCCGGTGGGCGTACCTTAGCCCATAAAGCAATCTCTCAGGGATACTTCTGGCCAAGAATGAAGGAAGATGCAAAGATATTTGTTTTGAAGTGCAAAGAATGCCAGCGATTTGCTGATAAGCAACACCAGCATCCGAATGATCTCATTAACATCACTGCACCATGGCCATTCCACATGTGGGGGCTCGATATCATGGGGCCCCTAATCAAAGAAAAGAAGTCTGAGAAGAGGTTCGTTCTAGTGGCCGTCGACTATTTCACTAAATGGGTAGAAGCTGTCGCTCTAACCAACGTAACACAAGCAGATGTCCAAAGATTCATGTGGGAAAACATCATCACAAGGTTTGGACTACCAAAACGAGTAGTCACAGATAATGGCACTCAGTTCGTTGGCAAGAATATAAAAAAATTCTACGACCTGTGGAAAATCGAGCATTCAAGATCAACTCCTAGATACCCGCAGGCCAACGGCCAAGTCGAAGCTGCAAATCGACAGATTCTAAACAATTTGAAGAAGAAGCTCGAAGACCAACATGATCAATGGCCACAACAGCTGGAAAACATCCTATGGGCCTATAGGACAACCCCTCGCACATCCACTGGGATGTCACCTTTCAGCCTATGCTACGGAGTTGAGGCAGTTATTCCCACCGAGCTAACATTTGGAACGACCAAATCACTTCTGGTCGACACTGAGCTCAACAATCAAGCCTGGTCGTTCGGAGTAGACCTCCTCGAAGAACGCCGTAACCACGCCACTATAAAGCTCGAACAATACCAACAGAGACTCAAGAGAGCTTACAACAAAGGCGTGCGACCAAGAACTTTCCAGCCAGGGGAACTAGTCCTAAGGAAAATGTTCCACAATAAAAGAAAGGACATGATTGGCAAACTGAACGCCAATTGGGAAGGTCCTTACATTATCACAAAGGTCCAGAGCAACGGTTCTTATCGTCTTCAAACACCAGAAGGGGAGATCGTTAAGAACCCATGGAATGCTTTTCACTTAAAGAAATTTTATCAATGAAATGTAAGCATCTATTCATTGTATTCCAATGTATAAATTCACTTTTGCCTTCATCTCTGCTCAAACATGAATGGCTACTAAAGGTCCAATCCCTCGACCTACAAATTATCAAAACTCTAGTCCCTTTGATAATTTAAAAGTTTGTTAAGTTAAATCACTAGCAACTTAACTTGGTGCATTGGTCATTCTCTTCCCACGACCCAAGCACAACTATATTGAATGCGACCCCAAACCCCAGCAGGTCGAGCAAATGCTCCTTATTGTTTGCAAATCCCATTCAAGCAGACAAAACAACTTGAACAACAATGCAAGGTAAATAGTTGAATTAACTTTTTACTTTATGAGATTTTAACGATTACAGGTACAACCAAAATAGAATTAAGGCATACAAGAGGAACTGTTTCAGTACGTCCTGCTTGCAGCCATTCATCTCGTCTACCTGCCTTCTGAACGAGCTACCAGGACTCCCTGGAAACTAGCTGGTCAGAAGGGTTTCATACAAGCTCATCAAAGTACAAACTGACTACTGATGGTAGATACAAAGAAAAAGAATTATCCACCCAAGCTCTCAAAATTACAAGGGGGCTCTCAAGAATGCGCTCTGCCAAGTACAAGGAGTGCAAGAAGACATACTGCAAGAACAAGGAGTGCAAGAAGCAAACTTTGCACAAGGTTACCCAATACAAGAAAAGGGACACCAAGGCTAGCTTACTGCTGCGTAGACTGGTCGCCAGAAGCATCAACTTCAGTAGGGGCTACAGCGACCTGGTCATCAGGGCCCATCGAGGCGTCCTGAGCTGGCGCCAAGGTACCCTCAACACCACCTCGCGTCTCCTCTCCTTCGGGCGACCCCGTCATAGCTTTCACCAGTTGGTCGCAGTAGGTCTTCCACGCCGCTTCATTCTCCTGACATACCCTCTGCCAGTACTCAACAGAAGATTGAGAAGCAGCATTACGTTCCTTTAACTGCTCCACCGTCTCCTTCAGAGCTGCGACCTGGGCATCCCTGTCCTTAACCTTGCACTCAGCAACGACAGCAATGTTCTTCGCCAGCTCCAGCTTCTCGTTGAGCGCCTTCAACTCAATTTCAGCTTGAGCACCAATCTCAGCAACCAGACGCACCTCCTGGAAGCTGGCATTGAGTTGCAATCAACAACAAAATTTAGGCCAAATGTCAAAGCATAAACAAGACCAATGCGACTTATGCTCACACTCACCAAAGACAGCGCCGCATTTATCTTCGAGCAGGTCACCAACAAAGGCTGTGACTTCACTGCTCGGGCATCAGCGTCCAGGACGATACCCTCATTCACGGCCCGGGCAACGCAAGGGTCATCGATAGCACTGTCGTTATCGTAAACGACATGCTGCTCCCCTTGACGATCCAAATAATCAAATGGCCCGGGCCGGAATTCAGACAAAGTACCTTTGCCTTTCTGCAAAGGCCGAGGAGCAGTCTTCCTGGACAAAGCTGACATCCCAGGAGACGTCAGAGGCATTGAAGAAACAGGAGCTGGCATAGCAGGGAACTCTATCACCTTAAGGTTCCCTGCGAAGGACCTTTTCTTCCCAGCCAAGGCACCTACTTTTGGAAGTGAGGCGGGAGGACCGGAGACTGGAGGGCTCGCCATTGCTTCAACCTGCCGAGAACTACCAGCAGAACACTCCCTTTCCACAGGTAGCTCTCTCTCCACAGGTCGTTCCTGCACCAGAGGACGATCCTTGTCAACAGGTCGACCCTTCTCCGACCTCCGAGGTGCACCAACAGAACGCTTTCTCTCCTGCCTCGAGCCACCACTAGCCCGTTCGCTTTCATCAGCTCGCGAGCTACTACCAGATCGCACACCACCAGATTTGTGAACAACAGACATATATGCTTTCTTCAAAGCTTTCCTCCTCTCGAGCTCTTCCCAAACAGTTTTTGGACCACCTTTAGGAATAAAATGCTCCTTTAGGTGGGGTAGAAACGAGATCTTCCGCTCGTCGCTCAACTTACCAAAGCTGTTCAGAGCAGATTTCAGATCGTTTTTTCTAATCAAATGATCGTCCCGGATCGCTGCAACAAAAAATACAAAGAAGTCAAGTTCAGAAACAGGAAGACAAATCAACAATCCTAGTACTACAGACAACAAACTTACGAGCGTCATTCCTAATCGTATGACGCAACTGGATATCCCCTTCAACAATCGACCCAGTAAGCAGCATGGGATCTTTCCACCATGGCTCGCTACTTACTGGATAGATTAATGGCAAACGATCTGGCCTAACTTGCATGTTATAGCCCGAGAGTTCAACCTTCGAGGAGCGTTTGAAGCTAAAGTGGTTCAGTACATCTTTCACTGTAATGTTCCACCTATGCAACTTGTTGAGGTCGTCAATTACCCTCATATTCCGCCAGAAATTACCATTCATCTGGCAGGGGGCTCGACTAATGGCATTCAACAGGTCGACCACCAATCGAGACAATGGCAACCTCAACCCAGCACGGAATTGGGGCAAAGTAAAAACAGTGGAGAAAGGGTTATTAGGTCGATACTCAGGGGAAAGTAAACGATCTCCTAGAAATCTAATCTCCAAATGCCTAATCGACCTAAACCCATACATTTTCCTAACTACGATATGCCTATTTACATAATTCATATTTACAACCCTACACATTACACCACCGTCTCCCTCCACCAATTCATCATCAGAAGAGTCTGCCCCATGAGAACCACTACTCTGAGGACTATCTACCTCTTCATCACGAACGGGAGACGGAGCGTCAGATCGAGTACCCTCAGACTCAATCTCCTTATCACCACAAACACTCAATTGATCATTTTGAGAGTCACTAGCGTCAGACATTTCTCTCAACCAATATACAAGAAAACAGAAGGTGAAAGAAAACAAAACAGAAGATCAAAGAAACAAAAAGAAGAGAAAACAAACCTCACGAACTCTCAAAGTTCTTCAGATCGCAACTGAAAAGCGGCAGCAATTCAAAGTAAAGGCAAGATAGGTAAACCCTTCTCAAGGTAACTACAGTTTATATACTGTAGCTCAAGCATTTCCAGCCATCGGTTCAAAACAAACGAACGGATGAGATCGAACAAGGGATCAATATGCATTGCAGTTATTCTCCACTCACAAAACGGTCTGTATCCACCATTGGATCAGTCCACGTGCAAGACAGATATTAAATCTAGCAATACGTGCGTCAGTTGCCATAACTACACGGCTAACTGCTCGAGGAAACTCCTCCACTTCCCCATAAGAGCGCCATGATTACCATAGACAGCGCTGCATGATTGCCACATCAGCAACATTCAAAAAGCAAATCACAAATCAACATCGATAAGAGTCCTTAGTCTTTTCAGCCCGACTACTACAGCCGACCTAAAAAGAGGGGGCTTATGTAGGGGTACTACATACTCCGACCAATCAAAAGCAGCCACGTGGCACAGTCATCCATCCATCAGGTCGCCACAGTATCTACCTGCTAGCAGCTCGACTAAAGCGACCCGACTACGCAACGAGCAGCGATCTGCTATACACACGTGCTCCTATTCAATGCACAGAATATTCTCATCAGTTACATAATTAATTCACAGGGATGATCCTCGCGCGTTACACATTTAATCCTCATTATGATGGCGGAGAATCTGCAAGATCCACGATCCACGCCCTTCTATCTTCTATATAAACAGAACTACGATGGCTTGATCTCTAAGTTCAATTCCCCCGGGCTAGAGTACGTAGGCAATCTCGATTTCAACGAGGTGCAGCCACCCCGATCTCAAACATCCCCATTTGGTCAAGTCTTTCCAGCGACCTGACCCAGCAGTGCATTAATCTAGAAATAGGTTAATACAGAGAGCAGCACACAACTTTAAGGACTTTCTGGATTACTGGGATGACACCATTGCCAGTAATAAGACTTAATTTTGTTTCTATCCTTAACTGGACTTTCTCCCACCTGACACCTAACAAGGTTATGTGTGTTTGTTAAGATGAACACAATTTGATGTAAATTAAAATTAATGGCAAACAAGAGAAATAATAACTGACATTTAAGGAAGGTATTATCGATAAATATCAGTAGTATTGACGGAAGAAGAAGCTAGGTTGAAGGCTCACTCACAACTCACAAGTCAAAACAACAACAAGGCTCACTCCCTGGCTCCTGGAGGATTCATCAGTCATATAGGATGGTAGTGGTAGTGGTAGTGGTAGTGGTAGTGGTAGTGGTAGTTTCAATAATGTTGCTTATATACACGGACGTCACACACACATGACACATAGCTGAAGCATGAAGAGTTCATTTTGTCTATATATCAAGAGAAAAATATTTGGCTAATACAGTATTAATATACTGCCTGGACTATAGTACTGGTGATGCAAAACCGAATGAAAGAAGCTCCAACCCTGACATGAACTTTACTTTACCCAACACACTTTGAATGAAGTTTCACCCAAATTGGAGACTGGAGTAGAGTTTTCCGAAAAATGGACCCTTAATGTACGGGATACACGTGTCAGTTATCCAATCATATATACAGATTATTACAGAGAGAGTAGTACTCCGTAGTCCGTACAACACTACACTACAACATGACAACATCTCTCTCTAAGTCTCTATAGTCTCTTCTCTTCTATCTCTTCTCTCTCCCTAAGTCCCAACGAGTTTAGTAATTTTCTACTTTCTCTTCAAACGGTGGTCAACGGTTATGAACTGAAACAGAGAGAGAGAGAGAGAGAGTCAGACGACACAATCAATCGAACTTCATCTTCTTGTTTGTTGGTGCGTTGGTTATTTAGGGGTATTATTATATCAGAAGAAGAAGAAGGTATTATGGGAAGAATGGGAAACGGGAAGAAATTGTATTACTCTGCAAATTCAAATGATTATAAGTTATTAGAAGAAATTGGATATGGTGCTAGTGCTACTGTTTATAGAGCGATCTATCTTCCTTCTAATGATGTCGTTGCTGTTAAATGTTTGGATCTCGATCGCTGCAACAGCAATCTGGTCTGCTTTTTTCTCTCCTTTCTTTCTTTCTTTCTTTCTTTCTTTCTTTCTTTTACTATTACTATTTTTTTTCTCATTTTATTATACTTTTGAAAACCAGTGAAATTTGATTTCATGATTGAGTTCGTTTGTTTTAATGTGACTTGTTCCGAGTTATGACTAGGAATGCAAGGTTATAACAGTGAATTTATTCTTCCTGATTGAAACTTTAAAAAAAACAACTGGATTGTTGTCAACATTTTGAATCCTATTCAAGTTAATTTTGTTGAGGTCTAAACCTTATATCCTATTCAAGTTAAAACTTGTATCCGTCTTGTTATGGACTTTTTGGGGTTTCCTCAATTCCCCACCGAGAGATTTCAAGTCATTGGGTCAACGGTCGTCTAGCGCTAATAAGCTCAGCTCTTTTCCCACCGAGAAACAGAAGGGAGGGCCATCTGCTAAACCCAGCCAATGCCCGCCTGAACTCAAGACTGGTCACCCAATGCTTTCCATTGATTTCATATACCAATCCCAATATCTTGATTTCGAATGCCAATACAAACTAAACTATTTAATTAATGAGGCGAGTGACCGCATTCCGCCTTCTCGTATAAAAAGCGAGACCAGCTCTGCTGACTTAGTGATGCGCCTATAGAAACAGAATTGTTTCCTCCTTGACCATTGCTTCCTCAGAGAGAGATAGGCGAAATCATCCTCTAGTGCTACTTCTGGCTAGGGTTTGGTAAGGTTTCCTCCCCTGAAGGAATGAGCCAATTTCCCCTTCTACAAGAAGAAAGAGAAGATGAGACCGAATCCCCCGCTGGCCATCGGGGACCCAGTGGCTTCTAGTGACTGGCTTTTGGGTTTTGTTCCCGGCCATGCTTTCGCTTTCGTCCGTGACTCTATAGTTCCACACGTTAACTCTCGACATTGTTTGCGAACAATGTCCAAATTTTAATTAAATAAACCATTAAAAGATAAAATCAGAGTCGAATTTCTATGCATATGTACAGATAAGTTAGTCACATTTACTTTTAAGTCATCCACCCTAAATGAACATTTGTGGCTCCTCTACTGGGTGGGGAGTGACTAGTTTAAATTCTTAGGTTCAAATGTTTGTTCCTTGTTCATCCTTTCATCTTTTTATGAAGTCTCAGGGAAACTATTTCTTCCTATGAAGGAGCTGATTTGAGATAGAGTGACTCTTTTTTTTTAAATTGATCCCGAAACATGAAATTTTTTGGCTTTTATTATTTTGACAATTTAGACTGGATGTTGCCATCAACTATCTAAAAAATCGAATTCATCAACCAAGATCTAACTATTCACTGTGAAGCCTTAGTCTTTATAAGTCTATACTCATTAAAATGCGTGCTGGCTAGCACTCTTTAGTTTTAAACAATTTGTAGTTGGAAATCAAGTGACTGAATCATACAAGTGTTCAAGACCCCCAGCTTATTGCATTATTGTTTTGTGTTTTTTCTGAAGGATGACATACAAAAGGAGGCTCAAACTATGAGTCTAATAGACCATCCAAATGTAATAAGGGCATTTTGTTCGTTTGTTGTTGAAAGGTGTCTTTGGGTGGTAATGCCGTTTATGGCTGAGGGGTCTTGCCTCCACCTCATGAAGATAGCATTTCCTGATGGATTTGAGGAATATATAATTGGTTCTATCCTCAAAGAAACACTTCGAGCACTGGAGTACCTCCATAGACACGGACACATTCATCGTGATATTAAGGTTAGTGCAAAGTTGAACAATAAATCTTTAGTGTTAGCAAGTTGTGTTCGCTCACTTTCTTAGTTCATTTAAAGCATATGAAGACTGGTTGGCTTAATAGTCATGCCCTTCCAGGCTGGAAATATCCTTCTTGATAGCAACGGGATGGTGAAGCTTGGTGACTTTGGTGTTTCGGCTTGCATGTTTGACAAAGGAGATAGGCAGCGCACCAGGAATACTTTTGTAGGAACTCCTTGTTGGTGAGTCATCACATTTTTCTTCATCGCTTTTTTTCTGCTCGTCGGTGTTTAATTATTCAACTTGTATTGGCAACATAAGTCTTCAACTTGTATTGACATTGCCGATCAAAGTCATAGAAGAGATAAATTAATGCCTTTTTTTTCCCATTTTACAGGATGGCTCCAGAAGTTTTGCAACCTGGAAATGGATATGACTTCAAGTGAGTATTACTTCCATCTAAATTTCAAATAGTTTCTTTACTAAAAAAAAGTTCAAATATTTTTTTCCTTGGGCATGTAAAGCTATACTTTACCAATCAAAACTCCTTTAATCTTCCATATATAAGTACATTATGATCATGAAAATCAGGCGTTTCTTTCTACAATTTTTGAACTCTCCTATAATGTCTGCCTTTGCTCAATTCCAGTGGGTCTTGCTTCTACCAGTCTCTTTTAAATGCAGATTGTGTGACCTGTTATTTGTATTCATTTGGCAAACATTGTAATATAATGAGTTGCTTTGCATTTATATACTTTATCAAAAGTATTTTCTGATTTAGTGTTAGTGATGTGCCATGAAGATTTGAACCCTTTCAATGTCATACAGTATACAGAGTAGGATTGCTTTAACCGTAAAAACATATATTCATACATAGAACTCACTTTTATGCTTCAAATCCCACAGAGCTGATATCTGGTCATTTGGAATAACTGCACTCGAGTTGGCTCATGGTCATGCTCCCTTTTCAAAGTATCCTCCCATGAAGGTACACTATCACTTGTGAAGCTCATTAGCACTCAAAATTCCATACCTAATGCATACAAAATGGTTGTATAATTGTATCTCTTGCAAGTCCTAAAGTCACTTAACTAATATCTCTCCTTGCTGGTAGGTTCTTTTGATGACCATCCAGAATGCCCCTCCAGGATTGGATTATGATCGAGATAAAAAGTTTTCCAAGGTATAGCTTATCAATTTGGCTAGTGAATTGTTGATCTATGTATGCCTTATGTCTTATGATAAAGTGGTCATATTATTTCATGATCGTCTTGAGTATTTGTTTGCATTTTGAGATAAGGATATACGACACTGTACATATAAGATTATGTTGGGAATGTGCTAATCAGAGGATTTTCAGTTGTAATCAGTCCTTTAAAGAAATGGTTGCCATGTGCTTGGTGAAAGATCAAACCAAGAGGCCAACAGCAGAAAAATTACTGAAACACTCCTTTTTCAAGAATGCTAAGCCCCCAGAGGTTTCTGTAAAGGGTATTCTGACTGATCTGCCACCACTTTGGGACCGTGTAAAAGCTCTCCAGGTATCTCTCTTAATTCTTGTTCATTTTTTTTACTGGAGACTTCTAAGTTCTAACTTATGATGTTAATCATTAGCTTAAGGATGCTGCACAACTAGCTTTGAAGAAAATGCCTTCGGCAGAACAAGAAGCCTTATCGCAGGTCGGAATAATATATTTTGTGGTCTTGTTCTTGATTTTCGTTTAAGTGTTTAACACTATTCTCTAGGGTGGAGTCATCTCATGTCCAGTAATTTTTGCCTTGTATCATGATTACAACATTTTTTGATCTTGATATACCAGAGTGAGTATAAACGAGGTGTTAGTGCATGGAACTTTGACGTCGAGGATTTAAAAGCTCAGGCATCATTGGTATGTCACAGTAATTTCTTTTTGAAATTTCATTTCCATATCAAGTTTTTTGCCTTGATGTATGATGTGCCTTTCTGAATAATTATTCTAAAGGGGAAGACATCAAACGAATGAGTTGGATTTTCTTACTGATTTCTCCAGTATTCTGCAGGTTCAAGATGATGAAACAGCAGGAATGAAAGAAGAAGATGAAAGCTATAGATTATATGCTAATGATAATGTTGGTGACTATCCTCCAAAGTTTATTTATTCTGATCACGCAACTGTTGTATTGTTGTCATGTTCTCGTGATAAGCTGATTATGTGCCTAGCTCGTGTCCTAGGTGTGCCTGCTCCCCTAACTACATAGGTTTCTAGTATAATGCCCTTTCACCATTTACCTCTTAAACTTTGTTCTTTTTGAGTCTGCGTGTTATTTTTATTGAATTATTCTGGATGTGGTAGTAGTCATACTTGCTGTGTAGTTTCCTATTTTAGTAAAGAAAATCTCGAGAGGAAATAAGTTTCCATGTTATCTTTTTGAAGAACAGATTCGATCTTTTTAGTACTGATAGCTTGACCTGCTTGATGTGAGGGTGTATAAATAATTTTGTACTCAGAACACATTTAAACCAGTGGCATGACTAGAACCTCAACGCAGTATCATAGCGCAAAATTTTTGAGTCTCGCTCAATTTATACTGACAGATTACTTCAGTTACTTGGACATGAAGCACACCACACATCCCTAGCTAGTTAATCCATAATATAGAGTTTTTGTTTTCGTTTTGATTAACTCCTGTAATATCAATTTTATATCTGACTGTCAAGTCACTGTATTTCTTGTCAGCATATACTCTAAGTAGACTGGTTTATGACATATCTGAATGTCCTATGCAGTATGCATCTGGTTCTGGATCGTCCATTTGTAAATTGAGTCCAACAAACAACACTGACTGCAGGTAGGCCTTTTATTATCTTAGTTTATATGCCAAGAGAGCAGATGATTGCATTCCTTAAGCACTTTATTGCTCTTTCTCTTTCTCTTTCATCACTTGGTGCATCCCATAAAACATCTTTCAAGTAGTTTGAGTAAAAGTAGTAAAGTGCCTACATTAACTAATATGGTGTGCTTGCAGAGAAGCTGGTGTTGGACAGGCAGAGATTCTGAATGCAAACGTGGAATTCTCAGAAACTGTTGCACTTCCTTCTGGCAATCAAGAAATACTTGAGATGGATGAGAAAGATGGATCTAGCAATGATATATTGTTGTCCTCGTCAGACAAGCTTGGAGTGCAAGACCTTCCTAAAATTCAAACAGCCAAAAGCCGCCAGAGTCAGAGTGGGCCACTTATTCCTAATGTTGTGCTTAATCATTCGTTATCAGAAAAGCGACATATATCTGAAAGGTACGGGACATTTCTATAGTTCATTAGGTTATCTATAACTACTAGATCTCTTCTTTGGGCTGTTGAGAATGATCTTTACTCTGTAGTGACAGATCAGAACATTTAGCATTATTTGATCTGTAGTTACTCCAACATGTACCTTTCTAGTAGGATTATGCTGGCAAGGATAGTATATTATAAAGTATCAGTTGAGTGACCGATGCTTTTAATATACTATGCTTTGTGAATATCACTTATTAGATGCTTTAACATTCTCTTGTTACTATTTTATTCTTGAAAATGATTTTTTCATATCCTATCATTCTTAGATGCGAGAATGAAATTCAACCAGGAGCCGAGAAAATGAAGCGTGATGTACGAAAAGCACCTAGTTTTAGTGGTCCTCTTATGCTTCCAAACCGAGCTTCTGCAAACAGTTTATCAGCTCCTATAAGATCTTCAGGTGGTAATAGAGTTTGACAACCTCTTTAAACTAATAATAGGTTAAACATTTTACATCGTGATGTGACAACTACTGCAATGAAGAATAGACCCATGTTTTCTTTATTAGTTAAAGTATCTATGATTACATTGATTGAAAATTAAGTCGACCATCTTCATAATGTGGAGATGTGGCCATCTCATTGAATTCACAAATTTAATGGCTTAAGATGAATATAAAAAGATGAGAGGGGGGAAATGAAAAGGCTTACCTTTTTCTGCTCAGCAAAACAGGCTAGGAAAAAGGAAAAATCAAAGCATAAAAGTAATACTGATATGGAGGGAAGCTGTCAATATCATATATATTGATTCTTGCCTTCTCAAGCTTAAAATTCCAGTTGGTCTTTGTTTAATTTGCTATGCCTAGAAAGCCTTCGCTGAGAGCGATGCACACACGAACACAACGCACAGACAAATACACAATCTCGATAAAACCCCTTAAATGGTGTGGGTGTTGGTTGATTTGTCTGTGTGTTTGTATTCTTTTTCTTTTTTCTTTCTGTTTTTTTTTTTTTTTTTTATAGTCGCTATAAAGATGTTTTTTCAGTTCAGCATTGTCAAGAACTGGAGTTGTAATCAATTCCCATTTCTCTTTACTTCTGATTTGATTGGATTAGAGTAGAACAAGAAAAACAGAATTATAAAAGTAAAGAAATTGGTATGCCCTTGTGGATTATGTCCATGAGTGTTTATGTTATTATCCTTTATCTGGTGACTGGTGGTGACAAATATTAAAGAAAAGCAAACGAGTAGTTTAAAAACTAGGTAAGTCTCATGTTCTTCATATTCTTCTCTTCCAGGATTCCGAGATTCATTGGATGAGAAAACGAAGGCCAGTGTAGTACAAATAAAAGGCAGGTTCTCAGTAACATCTGAAAATTTGGACCATGTAAAGGTACACTTCCATAAATCTGCTTCTTTATCCCTGAAGCATTCTATTTTCCCCTAATAAAAATATGTGTTTTAGGATATTCGATTAGGTACAGTTCCAACCCGATCTTCACAGGTTTTCTCGCCATCCCATTGAAGCTTCCGATGTGTATTTATTATGCTTTGATTTTTCTTTTCATGTTTTCACATTGTTGTTTCAGGGATCACCTCTAAGAAAATCTGCCAGTGTAGGCGATTGGCTACTTGATTCCAAACTATTGGTTAGTACTGTCGTTTCAATGTTATTTTTATTTAGATTTTCAACTTACAGGATGGTTTGTCTCGGTAAGGAGAATGGCGAGTCAAAGAAACCTAAGTACGTATAAGCGTATAACTGAAGAAACGAATAATATGCATGTATAAGCCATTCAGATGTCTCTTACAACTTACGTGGAATTGATGTTTGTCTATGTTTAATATCACAGATCATGTTGACCTTATATGATTTGTTTTAAAGTTTCTTTGAAGTATATGGTATGCATTGTATTATTGGTCTCTCACATATTCTCAATGTTTTCACAGCCTACCATTCAGTCTCCTAAAGAAGTAAACAACACAGCGGTACCCACTTCTGTTCTCATGCCTTATCTTCAAAACATGCTTCATCAGACATCATTACAACAAGTAAAACCAATATACTCTAATCTGTATTTATAAGAATTTCCTTGATCTCTTGGAACTAATGAAATATTCATCTCCCTCAATGTCTTTATTGTAACTTTAAAGATTCTTACATATCCGATTGGCTTCCAGGATCTTATAATGAATTTGCTGAATAGCTTGCAACCAGATGAAGCAGTAGATGGTAAGTTCTCTGACATTGAAAGTATCTCCGTCTTGTTATTGACTATATGTGTTCATAGATATTGATTGAAATTTTACTATTGTGTTGCAGCAGTCCACACTGGAAAATTGCCTCCACTTCCTCGCCATCCAGAAAATGACGCAACTGTAAGCATATATTTCATACCCTAGCTCTTTAATTTGACTAATATGCTATACTGACAACCCCTCAATTCTTGTTGATATAGTCTATCTAACAATAATGTTAATACTAACAATTACTATATACTAGTAGTCCTTGTAGGTGTTGATGTGTCATTAGTTTATATAAAATTTAGATCTTGTCGGGTGCTATTGTTATTCCTTGTAGTACAGCTCATGTACCGAATAGTTTTTTGTTATTATTCGGATTACTAAAGGCGATAGTAGTTAAGAAGTTAATCGATGTTGGCTATTGAGTCCCCGAAGCACACAATGTTTCTTAAATTTGGATTCATTAGGTTAAGCCTTTTCGCTTTCTTTAGTAAAAGGCCTGATTAAGTGGTTATTAAGTAAGATTTTTAGCTTTATATGGTCCAGGGCGTGTAACCATGCTGCCTTTCCAGAGGATAGGTACCTAGCATTTTTCTCTTTTAGGTTGATCTTTAGAAAATTTGTGCTTAATGTAACTCTTGTGACCATGGATTCCACATTATTTATTTAACAGAGATATTCTTCATTAATTTGGATAGGTCGAATCACCAGTCTCTGAAAGAGAACGCTTATTGAATTTGAAGCTATTAGAACTACGTGCCAGGTAGGTCGTTAGTTATTAATATGCAGATCAAGTTGCAGAAGTTGAACCTTAACTTTGCTTTAAGATCAAGCTCTTTGTTACGTGATTCTTTTATTATTATTATGGACTGAAGAGGATGTATGTTACTAAAGCATCTTCCCCCCTCCCCAATTTTTTCCTTGGTGTTTGCAGGATGAGTAGTCTAACTGATGAGCTTACTTCTGAGAAGTTGAAACACATGCAGGTATGTTATAATTATGCTTTCTTATAGCTTGCAAAATGAAATTATACTTCAGTTTTCATGGATGCTCTCAGTTATAATGGGTTCCTAAAAATAAATATCTTGAACTGATAGTTATGTGTTCAAATAAATTCTTTCTTCAGATGTGCTCACTAGTTCTACTTTTAGGATGCCCACATTGAAACTACTCCCTACTTTATTCTTCTCTTACAATCTTTCACTTTGTATCGGTTGGTTTATTTCTTTTTCTAGTTACAACAGCAGCTAAATAGTGCATATGGTCGGGATGAAGAAGATGGGAACAGAAGACTAGAAGGAGATCCCTAAAGAGGATTAGAGTGAAATTGTAGAACAGATAAACACATCCTGAAGATTCAGGTTGCATCTGTATCTTTCACGGCATCTTTCATCATTGTGGTCACAAGTGTTTCATAATAATGCTTGTAGGACACAAGCCAGAAGCAGGAAATGTAGTTCCATGCGTCTTAACTATTTATTGAAGGAAATTTTGTGAAAGTATGACAGCCTTGTCATCATGAATAAAGCAAAAATCTGTTTTTCAGGGTGGAAAAATGCATATGATTTATTTGTATGGAAAAGGGTTGAGTTGTCCCCAAAGTAGTAGTGTCAAAGTTTGTATAAACCATTTGGCGATTATTTTTATCCCAATCGCCTAATGTGGCATATGGATATTGTGGTGGAGGTGGTGCATGGTGTTGTAAGTGTTGGTAAATGTATATGTATTGAATTATTTAAAATGTATCAATAGAGTGTTGCTTACAAATTCATATATTAATTATAATATCTTAAAAAAGCCCCATGTTTAGGTGCCTCTTCTTCAATAGGTCCTGACATGGGCTCATCTTCTCAAACAAGCTCTTTGACTATTTCATAATTTTTAGTCGGTCAAAAGTACCCTTGTATTATATCCTCTAAAATCTATTTTTTATTTTCTACTCAGAAAAGGACAAAAAACAGAAAAAGACAAAAAAACAGTTGGTGTATAACTTTTTGGTTTTAACATTTGAAAATCTTATAACTTAGATTTAGAAATCGAAAATCAACATGGTGTATATGGTTGGAAAGATCTCGACGAGATCTTTTAAATGAGATCCCACATGACTATAAAATTTTAAATTTAAAAAAATTAAAATTTAAAAAAAATTAAAATATTCATAAAAATTCAAAATTTCATATTTTTTTACTGAGAAGTTGGGTTTCGAACAAAAAACTCCGTATGATTTCATAAGGTTTTTCAAAATTACTGTAAAAATCTTAAAAAATCATACATTACTACCAAATTTAAGAGTTTTTACTTTTGTCCTCTAAAAAATGTTTTCTTATCTTCCAACACTAAAGCAATATTTTCTAAATTGTTGTTTGTTGTTTTGTAAATTACAAAGGCATGATATTTATTCCATAATATTAATATATGTGGATCGTAGTCTGTAATTTGATGCACGAGTTCAATGTCTCGACTGAGGACAAAACCCTTATAGTACAGACGAAAAGAAAATTGTATTGTCATGAAAAGCTCATAAAAACGTTTACTGTACAGTTAACTTCACAAAAGCCTATATACTTTTTTTAGGTTACAGCCCAAAACATAAGAAACGGGAGAGAGCATAACCCAGTGTAAACATAAATCCCTCATTTTGCCTAGTGTAATGCCACGAAGTTTATTAAATCTGTACTTCATTCTTCCTTCCCATCCCCCACACAAAAACAATATAATATCTCACATCTCTAACCATCATTTTTTTTTTTTTTTTTTTTGCAAACGGGGTTGAAGGCACCCTTTACCTCTTTAAATTACGTGAGGAAACTTATATCAAACAATCAGTTGCTGGCGTGTTTCGAACCAACGACCTCTCCACTTTGTGAGATGGATATAATCGTTGAGCCACAAACTCATGTACTTTCTAACCATTATTGGAACTGATAATCTCCATTTGTTTAAACACCCATGCATTCTTATTTTTCCACAAAATTCAAGTAATATGTATGGAACCATGACCAATGTACTTTGATAACCAACTTTAATCCACCTCTCAACACTTTTCAATATATAATGTGATTTAGTAAAATTGCATGTTAAGTGGATACAGTAGCTTGTTTAGAGGATAAAACTATATTGTTTAGTGAACAACAATCAATGTTTTAGCGGACAAAACCCTTACAGTATATAGAAAAAAATTATCGAAAAAATAAAAATTACATGTTTTTTTTTCCATACCCATGTGAGATCTTGTTAGATAGATCTCGTCGAGATCTTTCCAACTATATACATCATATTAATTTTTAATTTCTTAATCAAAAGATATACAAGTTACAAATAATAAACAAAAAAAATTTAATTAATATTAAAAAAATATGTTTTTGTCTCTTTTTTATTTGTCTTATATTCTAATTTTTCTCTTTTGTCTTTAGTACAAAGGATATTTTAGTAAAACAAAATAAAAGAAAGTGGGGTAAGGGTTTGTTTGAGAAGATGACCCCATGTCAAGGCCTATTGAGGAAGAGGCACCTAAACATGGGTTTTTTTTTGGGATATTACCCTTAGTTATATAGTGCTTCTTTTACTTTTGTAATCCATCTTCAACAAGATTCTGCATTATAACTTAATTATCCTTTGAATGAGTTGGCATTTGGCAATCGGCATAGATATTATAAAGTGCAGTTTTTATTAGACTATAGAACTATGTAGGTTTGCTTGAGGATATGAGGAACAGGTGCAAAAGGGAAAACAACAAAGTACTAATTTGGATACATAATTGAAATCAGAATTTTTAAACTTTTAATTGTATGTAGATATTATTGGAATATGGTGAAACTCGTTTTTGGAATTGTCAACCAAAGACCAAAGTGACTCACCGTGCGTGCACATGAAGATGATACTTTGTTGTGAGGTGTGTTAAGAGTACAAGGACAAATATGTCTATGAAAAACATAGTCACCGGTTAAGAGAGGCGTGAAAGATTCGCGCACTGATGATGAGATTGAGACTAGAGAGAAAGAAGAAAACTCAACTTGTTAAAAAATAAAGTGTTTGTTTTCCTTTGTTCCTAAGTTTTTTTTTTTTTTTGTTTTTGTCAGAGTAGAAGAGAAACCCTAATACAATACAATACAAATCAAGGAGAAGAGAAGAGAAGAGAAGAGAAGAGAGATTGGGTGTGTGAATTGAATTCCATATAATTCCATCGTCATCGTCATGGGCACGGAAACGAAGCCATTGACGGAACTTCTATTGTACGCAGCAAGTGCTGCTATGAGTTGTTTAGTTTTGTTTTTTGGTCTTCGTCAATTAGACCCTAATCGTGAATCTTCCCAGAAAGCTCTCGTACAAAAGAAGGAACTTTCTAAGCGTTTAGGCCGTCCAATCATCCACACCAATGTTTATGAGGTGAGGTTTTTTTTGTGTTTTTCTTAATTGAAATTGAAATTGAACCCTTTTAAGATTTTGTTGTTTGGTTACAATAGAAAATCATCCAAATTGATGTGATTAATATTTATTATTCCTCTTACAGGATGTAATAGCCTGTGATGTCATTAATCCTGACCACATTAATGTAGAGTTTGACTCTATTGGCGGCTTGGATAACATTAAGCAAGCATTATATGAACTCGTAATTCTTCCATTACAAAGGCCTGAACTTTTTTCATATGGAAAACTTCTCAGTCCACAAAAAGGGGTATTATTGTATGGACCACCTGGAACTGGAAAGACAATGCTTGCCAAGGCCATTGCCAAAGAATCTGGAGCTGTATTTATCAATGTTAGGATATCTAATTTAATGAGCAAATGGTTTGGTGATGCTCAGAAGCTTGGTATGTTTCACACTACTGTATTTGCCTTCATATATAACTTGCCTTTTACTTTGTTCAACTTAAAACTCATGTTTCTTGTCTTATTTTGTGTTTGATTGAAATTGATGAATGCTCTCTTCAAGGAAGGAAATAAGGTTCTGTTGGTTGGACTATCCATTAATGATCATTTGTCTAAAATAGTTGATGACCTCCTCTTGAGAATTTTTTTTTTGCACTATTAGATTTCATTTGGTGTTGTGAATGATTGATCTCCTTTGTCTAGCTAGCCTGTGCTAAGATGATTTATAGTTGTTTTCTTCAATCTCAATGGACTACTTTATTCTCTTAAGAATCACATCTGTATTGAAAAATGGGACTAATTTATTCTTTAATGGTCACATATTTTTGCTAATGGTATTCTTCACTCTAAAGTTGCATACATACTTATCGAAAACATAAAGCATGTGATGAAGATTTATCGAAAACTTATGTACTCATAACGAAATTTGGACTTTCCTAACCCTAATATATTGTGTCATTATGACGTGCCACATTTTGGAATTGGTGCAATGGTGCTCATGTCCAAGTTGTCATTTTGATCAACAGAACTTTAGGTATACTGAATTGATACTAATTAGTTTTAGACTTCTAGTTAATTCATGTCTGAATATATGAAAATTGCTCTGTGCCTTATGTTTTGTTTGTCTGTTGAATTCAAACAAAGTTGCATTCAGTAATGATTACATTTTTACATCTACTGTTGCCTACCACGCTATACATGAGTTAGGATTCTTTGTATGCTATTAGATTATACAGGGTTAGGATTTTTGGTGATTGGATAGGCCTGCTAACATCTTGTTACTTTGGCAGTGGCTGCTGTATTCAGTTTGGCTTATAAGCTTCAACCTGCAATTATATTCATTGATGAGGTGGATAGTTTTTTGGGACAGCGCCGTAGTACAGATCATGAAGCCTTGGCTAACATGAAAACTGAGTTCATGGCTTTGTGGGATGGTTTTACTACAGACCGTGAGTTATCTTACTCTTGAAATGTTGGTTAAATTTTTATCCCTTCTTTTGGATTTAATTGAAAAAAGTGGTTGAAAGACAGAGCCAAAGCTAACTATCTTCTTTAAACGGTCATCTGAAGCAATTGAGCCGAGTTTCACTTCATTGCTTACTAATATATTTTGTATATTGAATTTGAATTATTAGTTTTATATGTCAGTAATCTTTTAAATCAATTTATCTAGAGAATGCTCGGGTTATGGTTCTTGCTGCAACCAACCGCCCAGGAGAGCTTGATGAGGCAATACTTCGCCGCCTTCCCCAGGCTTTTGAGATTGGCATTCCTGACCATAGTGAGAGAATCAAGATTTTGAAGGTTATTTTGAAGGAAGAAAAAGTAGAAGATAACATCGACTTTGATCACATATCCAGCTTGTGCGAGGGGTATACTGGTTCAGACCTTTTGGAGCTCTGCAAGAAAGCGGCATTCTTTTCTCTCAGGGACCTTCTGGATGATGAGAAAAAGGGCAAACGATGTAGTGTAAGTATTTGTTTTTATTCTGTCCTCGTGCCAGTATTCTCTCTGCCTATATCAGTTTTACTTTTTCTTAGGAACGATAGTTAATGGATAAACATTGCCATGAGGCTATATCTTTCTACATATTTATGTCAGATTGGATTTACAAACTACAAAGGCTCCATCATAATTTCTTTTGATCATTAAACAAACGGTATCATCATTTCAGTTTAAAGATGCAATACTACAATGTAGCTCCCCTTACATCCCTTGATTCTGTAGTTGCTCCATTAGCAAGGAGATAAAAGCACTACCTACAGACAAGTACAATACAGCCAAAATGATCTTTTACCTTATGATTTCATCTACAAATAAAATTATGAAAATTTGAAATGTTGAATCCTGTTTACCCCCTTGACCAACTGTTTGTCCATGAACAGACAGACAAGCACAACTGCACAACATTGATTTCTCTGTTATGTTCTCAGGCACCAAGGCCGCTGTCACAGATGGATCTTGAGAAAGTTCTTGCCACATCAAGAAAGACGAGAATAGCAGCCAGTGAGTACAGCGGGTTGAATTCACAATCACCAGCATGGTCGGGAAACAGTGAGGAAGATCAGGTCAAGCATGCAATCTCAGAGTTCTCTAAGCTTGTGTTGTCCCGTATTATTACTTTTCAACAAGATGACCAAGACCATTAAATGTTAGTCTTTTCTTTGTTTGTATAATTAGTCTGTATGTTATCCAATTTTCTTATTAAGGGTGTTAACACATGAATCTCTTGCCCAGGAATCATAAGTCCAGCTATGGAAGCATTTACTGGTATTAATTCCATGCCCCCCTTTGGAGGCAATTGTTCACATACACCAGAGTATTTTCCTTTTTGCTCCTATTTGTTCTGCATAGTATCCAAGTCAGTATTACTTCTAACTTGCTGTTATCTATTATATGATGAATACATCTCCATCTTTTGCTTATTGAAATGTTGCAAGTATAAAGAAACTGTATTATGTTAAATTTTTTTTTGTTGCGAATTGGTTGAATTGGACTGAATTAGTGGCTTTTCCTTGACGCAAAGATTTCTTTGCAGTCAATAATAGAGCTATCCATTACAGATGTTGGAATCTGGGAGGAATGTATGATAACACCAAAATGGAATGTTAAATTTTTTATTGAAGAAAAAGACTTGCATAGATTAAAATTGGGAAACTATAGGTGCACTGAAGCGACAAAAAGATTGTGATGAGCTTCTTCTTAAGGAGACTTCGAAAAGCTGTCATATTTTTGTAAGTCATCTCTGGTAGTGCAGACATTAGGAGCCATGGCGCCATGCTACATTTCTTTCGCAGGACGGTCCATAATTTGTTTTTTCCTGTCGTTCTGATAGATTGTAGTTCCCCGTCTTTGCAGTACATTCATGTTTTCGGTTTTAAAATACTAAGAAGCTTATGATTCTTGCAAAATTTTACTTTCCTCTTTTCTCTGTCCAGGGCTTTTTGGTTTCTCATTGGAGATTTTTTGTCACTTTTTTTGTGTGAAATAAAAGTACAATATGCCAGAAATATTTCCCAAGTATTTGGTGTCAATTCTCAATTGCATGGACATGCAGACACAAAAAGCAACTACCCAACTATCTTGGACGGAGATTTGGACTTGCCATCAACCAGAATATCTAGGCATCTTTGCCCTGGTTTGAAAACTGTGCTACATTTTACCAAGGAGTTAAAAGTATTTTGCTTAAAAAGTGTGTTAACATCAACCATTGGCAAGAGTTTTTTTACGGGCGAATTTGTCAAAACCCTAGAAAAGTGTTGCTGAATTTGCACAAACCTCAGACTTTTTTTTTTATTTGAGTCTACCTCAGGCCGTTAACTTTGCTGTTACTAAACTGTCTGTTGAGTAGGATAACAAGTTAATTTACTTAAATGCCCATCTCATATGGAAATTAATTTTGTTCTCTGATATCTCTCCATGATTGTGCACGCTATAAGATATACGCCGCATCAAAACTTCTTTAACCGACAAAACTGCACCCTCTTCCTTCTTTATATCCTAGTACAAATAAATTCTGTTGGTGATGTAGTTGATTGAAACCCAATTTGAGTATGATAGAAAAGGTTATTTCTATATTCAAAGTTCAAACACCTCTAACCCACACCATGAATCTCTTTCCTCTTGTGAAAAGTACACCAAAACCAACTGCAATTCTTAATGAGAGAGCTTGTTATTCATTTCCTTGAGAACATCTGTAGGTTCTCTGCACATCCTTTATAGTTCTTCAATTGCCTCAAAAAACCCTTCCCCCCGTTACACCACTTACTTGTACATCCAAATATCCAATTCTATCTTTGAACCAAACTATCTAAATTTTTTCAATTCTTCTTCTTTTACTTACTTTAACACTTTAATTTCGAATTGAAAAATAATGAGTTTTTCTTCATTAAACCCCACAACAATAAGATGGTTTTGCAACAAAAACATTTGAATCCCTTGAAGAGGTCGAAATTTGATAATTGAAACTAAACCATGTACTCCGGCAGCCATTTTCACTTCTAATTTTGAATTCCACTTAGAAGAAGTGAAAGGAATAAAAATTTTGTTGGTTGGTGAATGAATCAACTTGTATGAAACAGGGAAAAGATTAGAAATTAGAATGGAGAAGACGACTTAGATTTCTACAGCAGTGATTTATTTTAGATCATTTTAACAAATCTGAACCGTTAATCTGTAAGGGTAGGATTGGTATATTAGAGGATATGTTATTAAAACTTAAGCCACGTAGATTATTAGTGGGTCAGCAAACGACTTAATAGCAGAATAGTTGATGGCCTAGGGTAAACTCAAATAAATAAAAAAAGTCTGGAGATTATGCAAATTTTAGCACACCTTCCTGGGGTTTGGACAAATTCGTCTTTTTTTTTACTAAAAGTTTTTAAAAGGGGTTTAAAGCTTACCATTGGGAATGCTCTTAGAAAATTAACATTTATGGTCTAGTTGGGAAGCACTTAATTGCCATTGCATACAACCTATTAATGTCATCTCTGGTGTATGATTGTGCTATTCAACTACAGCATCTTTGGAGTAAAGACATTTATTGCCCTCTTTTTCAAAGCAACTTTGGAATAAAGACATTTATTTTCCTCTTTTTGAAAGCAAAGGATGTTTACACTAAAGCAAAACAATCTTTGTCATCACTGGGTTACCAAAAAAAACAAAATTCTTTCTCACTCACTGTAATCATCAATCCCTTGCGGTTGAAATCATCAGACATCCCCTTTGCCACCGGCATATGTATTTCACATAACTTTTTTTTTTTTTTTAACAAGTATAGGGCTCGATGCCTTCAGTCTTCAGATTTCTTTTTTAACCAAGGATTCCACCAGTGGCATGAGTTAAAATGCAAAAGTATAAATTAACAAGTGACCTACCAATTGGCAATTGCCCTGTCTGTTTCAGTCTCTTTCTATCGTGGCTATACGCCTATACCCACCATTCTATGATTAACAGCCCCACTGAAATAAAAAGCTGCTAACCACTTCTCTCCCCTACACTGTTTAATACACACCGACGGTTCTCCTATCATCATAATTCATAAATCATAACCACCTCTTTTGTCCAATTTTTCATCCCCAAGTGCCATCATTCATTACATAAGTTCGAACGAATATGTATTTAGGAGAATCGGGTTTGCTATCCAGAAAGGACTTGCCGCGCAGTTTATAGCGCGTTTGTCCTCTACTTTTGTGTAATTCGTTGAGTTTATCAATAAAATTTGATTATAAAAAAAAAAAAAACAAAAAAAACTCTACATTCATGCCTTCCCGTTTAGGAATATTTGCAAGTAATTACATTGAAGGGGTACACATTTGTGATGGTAGAGAAAGGGAATTGCATTCTTCATGTGATGAGAGTCATGTGCCAAATAGAGAAGATGATCTGAAAGAGATACAATGGGCTCCTACCGATCTGGGCCAGGGCGATAAGAGGCAAAGACGTGTGGTACTGGCCATATTTAGAGCCCATCCTCTTGCATTACCAACAAAACAGGACACCTAGGGCTCTAAAGCATGGTGTAATCTTTGCAAAATTGCAAGTTTGCAGTGCCCTTTTTTTCTGCTTCTAATCCTTGTAGAGCTGCAACTGCACATCTTAAACGAGGCACCTGCCCCAACTTTCGGAACCATGGGGATTGGGGGCAATGGTAATGGTTTCATACCCAATATTGCAAAACACAGTCAGCTGGCATTTCCAGCAATACTGCCTTCACTTGCCATTATTCCTAATTTCCTACCCCTTGCTCTATAGCGCAAATGCTCTAATGGAGTTGATGAAATGGAGAACTGAAGGCTTAGATCCTATTATGTTCATGCAGTCCAGGCGAAGGAGAGAATCCCAGTTAGTGGAAAGATGGGAGTTATGAACCCATTGGCAGTTGGTTGTTATGGGAGACTTGTCTCAGTGAGTTGAAGGTGCTAAAAAATGCCGCGGTAAGGTTAATTTTCCTTCAGACAACAACAAGAACACTAAAATGGAATGATTCAATTTTGTTTGTTCTAACAGTTGGTCAAGCGCAAGTGCCCATAAACTATTCTCTGCATCTTTGCATGAAAGACTCAGAGTTGTTTGTCAGTGAGAAGAATGAGATTTTACTGCTTAGAAACTAGTGTATTTAATCAATGTACCATGACAACTTACAGTTTTCGTGTTTAACTAACAACCTGACGACCCTCTCAACAGAAGTGATTGCAATGATATTTTTGACTATTTTCAACATTTTGATTTCTACACATATTTCCCCCCAACTTTTTAAGTTTAAACCACTACAAAGCTTTATCCATAGTCCTCAGATGCCAGAGCTCTACATTTCAAATTCTAAGTTTACCAACTTCAATCTAAAACAGACACAGCTCCATTTACTGAATACTCCACTAGGGGACATACTAGAATAGATGAAAATATGGTAGCAAGAGCCCACAAGAAAATTCCATAGGGATTCATGAGCTTGGTGCTTCTGAGGAATCAGTTTTCAAGGGATCTGCACTTGTGACATCCCTTTCGGAGTCGCTATAACAGCAAAATTTTATCATGGATACCAATTCGGTTCAACAAGAGAAGGAAAATTGACACTTCCCAAGGAAAGATTAAAAACATAACGATAATGAACATAGAAGCATTACTTTGTTATAAAGAATGGTATCGTATAACAATGCATCTTAATGAAATGAAATATACATATATACCTCATGAAACATAAAGGGTTTTTTAGCAACAAGATAATGAAGCAACACAAGTAGAAAAATAAATGCATATATGTTGAATTTCAAATGAGTCACATTGTTACTGAGCTATTTTTGGACCACCTTGTTTAGGGTATGATGATATTCATGAATTTCCTCTTTGCAAATGCTAACCACCATTTATTTGGAGTTCCATTGGGTCTATATGCAACACTCAGTAGTCGGCCACTTGTTTCTTCCCTTATCTGCTTCAGATAGTTCCGGAATAACTCTGCATACACAGTTCCACCAAGTACAATTGTAAGAAAGCAAAAAGGTTTGGCTTCAATTTTCTTTATTACCTAAATAAGAATATATTTTTTTCCAAAATTCATGTTCAGTCCTTATGAGCAATGATTCAAAATTGGTCATTGACCCTAATGATACATGATAAAAATATTTCACCCTAGAGAGAGAGAGAGAGAGAGAGAGAGAGAGAGAGAGAGAGAGAGAGTTCACCTGCTTCTTCCTGAGATTGTGGAAGAGCAAAAAGGCCACCAAAAGGAAAACCTGCCTCCCCAGGCACAGGAACATTCTCAAGACCCAAATTAATTATAGCCTTGGTTCCTCCAGCTAATGTTCTGCAACCTTCAAGTCTCTTCAAAGCCACATTGATGTAAAATGTGAGATAAATGAGGAGCTTGTCAGCCGAGCTCTTAATATCAAAGTTTCTAAAGAATACATTGGCACGGAAGAATGTAATAGCTTCGTCAACTATGTCGGTGTTGTCTGAGAAAAATGCAAGCATTCAATGAGTCATATATTAACCTAAAAAATCTAGGATTACCAAAAATGAAGACAATGTAATGTAGAAGTGAGGGTGTTATAGAGCAGTAGAAAGCATGAAAAACAACCTTGATCTGTGACAGGAGCAGGTCCCTTGATATGGCTTTTCAAGGGGAGCAGAGGACAGCTACAAGCTTTGGTATAATCATCCTCATTAGTATAACTTGAGTGATACACCTGTCATAGTAACAAAGAAAAGACAACATGAGTTTTAAAATACCACATTAGAGTAATAGAATTGTAAATTTTTGTAATGTAACTAAAAAGTGCTAATTTGGGTTGGGATTGTCTTATTTCCATAGAGATGCTTGGTTACTTCTACTCATGTCTCATGCAACAGATATGGCAACTCAGGATGAATAAAATGTATTGCAAGATGTTTATATTAGTGATACACTGATACTCTCGGAAAACAATAATATGTCAAATAACAACAAGATATGGCCATTGTGAAAGAGAATTATGGTGATCTGTCCTCACTCCTCAGTAGTAATCAATCAAATTTAAATGTTAAATTAAGGAGTTAGATACAAGACCAACAATTAAGCTCTGTTGCCAATTAAGAGGTGCTTCAGAAATCGAAGAAATCATCAGCTTGTAATTGTTATTGTTCATCTATAATATTTCTACCATAAAAAAAAAATAAATAAAAAAAATTTCCAATAGATTGAAATGAAATCCCTAGAAATCTACTGTTAAAACAACCAAATTCATCAAAATAAAATTTCAGTTTTCAAAATTAGCTGCAGCATACATACTTACATACATACCATTATTACTGACTTTAAAGTTTAATTAATCCAATCACGCAACAAACCCTCCTTCCTTCATTCAACCATGATTCAGCTGCTTCTTTCTAGTTTCTACCGTTGCGTGTTTTAGCAAGATCTACTTACTTTACTTACCAAAAATCATATTCCTATACTCCCGTCCGTTATTTACTTAAAACCTTTTCAATATAAAAACACGTGTTAACTCACATGCAGCTCACAACATAGTTACCTGACAACACGTGACATTTCTCTCTCTCTCTCTCTCTCTCTCTCTCTCTCTCTCTCTCTTCATTTTCTTCTCGAGATAAGAAATAATACAAGCTGATTCTCTGCAATTTCCAGCTGAGATTGGATCCCCTTTCTTCCCATTATCGAAAGAAAGAGATTATTATGGCCATTTCAACTTTCAAAAACTCTGCTTTCTTCTCATTACAGCAGAAATCACCTTCACCTTCATTGAATCTATACTTCATCAATTCTTCTTCTTTTTCAATAAACCTTCCATCGAAACAACCCTTTTTCACCTCCTTCTCCTCCTCCTCTTCACTATCTATTTCTCCAAATACCAATTTCACCAAATACCAATTAAACCCCAAATCATCAAAATCCATACCCATTTCTGATCTCTCACTTCCCGATGATTCCACCACTCCTAAAACCCTCAAATCCCGTCTCGCTAATGGAGAAACACTCTATGGAATCTTCCTTCTTAGCTTCTCTCCAACTCTCGCTGAAATCGCTGGTCTTGCTGGTTACGATTTCGTCGTCGTTGATATGGAACATGGTCATGGTGGTATCTCCGATGCTCTTCCATGTCTTTATGCACTTGCAGCTACCGGAACACCAGCTATTCTCCGGTTACCGGAATCAAATGCCACGTGGGCTAAGAAGGCTTTAGATCTAGGTCCACAAGGTATTATGTTTCCGATGATCGAAAACCCTAAATCGGCTAAGAAAGCCGTGTCGTATTGCCGATTTCCACCTTCTGGAGTTCGTGGATCGGCTCATACGGTAGTGAGAGCATCTAATTACGGTATCAACGATGGTTATCTTACCAACTACGAAGAAGAGTTACTGATAATGTGCCAAGTGGAATCTGAAGAAGGTGTTAAGAAGATTGAAGAGATTGCAGCCGTTGATGGAGTGGATTGCATTCAGATGGGACCATTAGATTTGAGTGCGAGTCTAGGGTATCTGTGGGACCCAGGTAACAAGAAAGTTAGACAGGTGTTAAGAGAAGCTGAGAAGAATGTGTTATCGGGTGCGGATAAGAAAAATGGGGGTGCTTATTTGGCTGGGTTTGCTATGCCACATGATGGACCGGAACAGCTCAAGATGCGTGGCTACAATATGGTTTCTGGTGCGGTTGATGTGGGGTTGTTTAGAAGTGCTGCCTTGGAAGATGTGAAAAGGTTTAAGATGGATCTGGTTACGGGTTCTGATGATGATGACGAGGATGATGATGATGATAAGCCTACGGATGACAAGTATTGGAGCGAATGATGTGGGAGTCAAAAACGTACTAGAGTAAAATTTATTTTTTTTTTTTTTCTTTTAAGGTGCTTTTCAGGTTGTAAAGTAAGTTTTGAGTTCATGATGTTTCTTCACCAGTTCACAAGCGGCAACTCATTTTTTCCACAATGAATGTAGGTGAAGGTGTGACAATGAGATTATCTTATCTAAGTTTGAGTTTTACCATTACAACCTTCATATATTTTTTTTTCATGATGCTTCATCAACAAGATGATTATGTTTTTTGAACTTGAAGGCACAATTTCACTTATTATGTGTTGGGTGAATATTGACTAGGGGCTGAGCAACCACTAGTATTGTTTGGCAAGATCCATGAAATGTTTATAATAATATATATGAATGATTGCTAATGGTACATACTATGTAGTATGTACAGTACTTGAAATTGTTTATTTTTTTTGGCAATAGTCCAGTTTCCTTAATAAGTGCCTACCCGTACAGAACCGGAAATGTTGTTCAATTTTAATTGTTTTTGGTTGTTATTAGTGAAGTGCCCAAAACCAGAGCACTATGATAATTCTGCTGTTCCTTCTTCACCTTGCCCATGCTAACATTGGGCCACAAGAATCAAACCAAGAGTTGGTGAACAATTTATACTCTACTCATTAATTGTTTCATATGACTTTCAAAGTCAAGCGTACCATTACCATCTGCTGCAGTGCTGCACCCCACGAAGTATCTGTTGATTAGAAATTTGCAAAAATATTCACATGAACCAGCAGGTTAGTACGCAATGGGCACAATTTGTTTTTCTAAATGATTGAACAAACTGAACAAAAGCAATAGATAAGAAAGAGACTCAGATAAAGATAAGCAAACATGAACTTAAACTATTCTCTCAATTCCCATCATACAAAAAGTTTGATCATCTCACTCATGAGGAGCTTAACTGCCATTGCTAGTTTATATTTTTGTATACCTGATTTTGATCTCAGTAATCTTGTTCCAACTGTTATCGTCTTCTTCAGACCTCCAATATGTCTTGGCAGAAGCATACTACAACAAGATTAATTCTAGATTAATTCTGGTCTTGAGTGGAAATTTGAGTTGTCAGCTAAACAGAAGGCCGTGATTGGATGTCTGCAGTTAGAACATGCCAAAGATTTTCTCATTGCTATCCCGATGGAAAGGCTTGGACAACGTATGACGCCTGTAAAATATCGTGTCATTCTTCATTATCGATTGATGATCCTTCTATATTCAGATGTCGAGCTTTGTCCAGTGTGCAAGAATAGCAGACTTGATGCTTTCGGGGACCATGCGGCCCATTGTAAGCATTACCCCGACTTCAAGTACATGCACGACCACGTTAGAGATATCTTGTGTGATGTGTTCTGGCGGGATGGAGTACAGGTTAAGAAGGAGGCTCCTGTTTACTTTCTTACTGATCCTAATGAAGGAAGATCGATATTACGTCCTGCTGATATTCTGGTCTACAACTGGTCTGAAGGTAAACATGCGTGTGTTGATGTTACAGGGGCGTCTCCGATGGTTGGACTGGGTGCTGAGATTTTTGAGGTGGGGATAGCAGCTAGCAATGCAGCAACAACAAAAGTGGAAAAACATGACAGAGCTTGTAGGGTTAACCAACATAGTTTCATCCCCTTTGTATTTAACACATTTGGATTGCTATGCTCATAAGCAGTTGAGCTCCTTAGGAGAGTGCAAAAGATAATGGATAACAACGTGATGACTACGGGTTCGAACGAATATGTATTTAGGTGAATCAGGTTTGCTATTTAAAAAGGAGTTGTCGCACAGTTTTGTAGCGCGTTTGTCCTCTACTTTTGTGTAATTCCTCAAACTTTTATCAATAAAATATTTAATTCTTAAAAAATAAAATAAAATCTTACTCCCCATATGGCCATATGGTCAGCTTCATAAGTTCATTACCATGATTAGGGGTGGCAATCAGGTCGGGTCAGGTTCAGGTCAGGTCAGTCGGGTTATCGGGTCTCAACCCCTAAACCTGAACCTAACCTGATGAAGATTTTTTCTAAAAAAATGAAACCTGAACCTGACCTGTCAGGTTATCAGGTCAGGTCGACCTGAAAACCTTAATGCATTTTTTTTAGAAAACAACACTATACAGTAGGCCTCATAACTTTAACAATAACAAAAACAGGTCAATCAAATATATTATACTGAATACATTATACTGAATATTGAATATATTATACTGAATACATTATACTCAATTCCAACTTCATAAGATCTTTCAATCAAATATATTATACTGAGGACTGCTGATAAGAACAGATTCACAGATTTGATCCTCATGATCATATGCAACAGTGACTGAATATGAACCAGTTGAGTCTGTGAATGCATCACAACTGAAAACTGGTTGTAGAGAATCCCTGGTTTTGCACACTACCCTGACCTTAGCACCTGCAAGTACAAATGATCACATTTAATTCTAATTGATACTTATAAATCAGCCTACTACTAAAACCAATGCTCAAAGCCTCAAAAGCTTAAACACTTGCAGTGTGTAGTTTGCCAATAATAACGAACTGAGTGCAGTATACCGCACTTATGGTCAGCGCGTTGCGCGTGCAACAATGTGAACAAAAATGTGAATAAATTCCATAATATAAATTTTCAAAAAAACCCCGATTTTTTTTAAAAACAAAAACATACCAATCCATCATATAAATTTTCATCACAGTAATATCCCTAATCGATTTAATCTGAGTTTGACAATAAAAAAAATATAAATTCACAAAGGAATTTTACAGAGTAATTAAAAATTCAACAAGAATTCATACTTATTCATATTAATGATATAATAATTCTAAATCTATAAAAAAAAATAAAAATAAAATAAAATAAAATTATTCTAAAAAACTAATCTAGAACAAGAATTGATAATTGAAGAGAGTAAGAATCAATGGAATCAACAAAAAAAAAATATATACATTCAACAAGAATTTATATAACAATTGAATCTAGAAAAAAAGAATTCAAAAAAAAAAACCCTCTTACAATGGAATTGGTTCTAAAAGAGTGAGAGAACTCAAGAACAAGTTGAAATTTGAAGAAGAAGGAGATGAGAATTGAGAACAAGTTGATTACTGATTTATGATTTAGTTGAAATCCGAGAGAGAGAGCCGCAAAGAGAGAGAGAGCCGCAAAGAGAGAGAGAACGAAATGAATGTATGCTGTATGCAACAGCAGTATGTAGAATAAATACTAAAAAAGTAAAAATTAGGGTTTTTTTTTTTGGGGGGGGGGGATCAGGTTTCGGGTCGACCCGATGGGTTTGCAATGAAAACCTGAACCTGACTTGATTATAAATCAGGTCAATCAGGTCGACCTGATTAGCCAAAAAACTCTAAAAATTCAAACCCAAACCTGACCCATATCAGGTCGGGTTTCGGGTCGCCAGGTCTGATTGCCACCCTTAACCATGATGGCACAAGTCCAAAACTTGCATTCAGTATTTCAGTCATTAATTTACCAAACCATTATTGTAGTATTGTTCCATGAAAAAAAAAAAAAATTAACCTCAGAAGAATAGCACCTACGTTGGTGCTTTCATCAAAAGCTCATAAAGAAGCGGCACGGGCACATACATTCATTCAAAGTTTCAAACCTTAGTTAGTGACTGTATTTGCTGCTCCAGTTTTTTTTTACAGTATTAATCAAAGTATTCACTATTTGATATACTCCTGAGTATTTCACAAACACTCGTGAGAAATAATTCCAGAACCATATACTGTAACAGATAGAATGCACTCTGGTTATCAACAAAAAACATAAATAAAAAAAAAAAAGGCAGTCATGCAGAAAATAATATCAACTCAATGAATGAATCTAGCTTCATGGACCATCCTCTGCATTCTCCAAATCTCCAATATAATGGACCTCAACTTCAACAGCATTATGGACTACTTACATTTCAATTTCCCTACTCAGCTTGGAGTTGCCCATTTTTTAGACCTTATCTCCAAGTATAGTTTGTGCATAAAAATGTTTGCTTCTCCGCCCGCATTCCTATGTTTCAAGAAAGCTTACCACCGGAGAGCATTCCCAATGGTAGGTTTTAAATCACTTTTAGAAGCTTTTAGTGAAAAACTCTCGCCAATAGTAGTTTTTAATACATTTTTTAAAGCAAAACACTTTTAACTCCTAGGTAAATTTGCTAAGGAGTTAAAAGTGCTACGTAGAATTTTTTAATTAATTAAAAACTAAATTTTAAAATAATAAACACTATGTTTTGTGGAAAAAATAAATCTTTAAATTTTAACATTTATTTTAAAACCAATCATTAGAAACTCTAAAACTACTAATCATTTTTAATATTAATTTTATACTAAAATTTTCTTTCATATACTGTGTGGCACCTCTAAAACCCTTTTACCGCTGAGAAGGCTCTGACTATACAGCTGGTAAACACTCGATAGTTGGTACATGTGCAATTTGATAACATTAGTGAATGATGTGAGTATGTGACATTGACATTTGACAATCATATCATGGTGATGTGTTAAAAGGGAGCCTTAATGGGTTTGGCTCGCAACAATTACCCGAAAATAAAAAATAAAAAAAAAAGTTTTGGCTCGCAACCAAATTTTCAACGGAGGATCAGGAATTGGTGTCGGTGGCCTTGTTGAGAAATGAAAAGAGGTGCGTGAAGACTGGTCACCATTATTAATAGCTGTCTTGTGGGGTCCTTCGTCCTTACTGAGGTACAACTCGCACGTCAGAATGCTTCACCTCCTCTCCGGCTCTCCTCATCAGTCATCACACTTGTTATACGTATTTGACCTTATTATAATTAACTCAAATAAATGTGAATGCTCTTGGACCTTCCATGTGCCGACTATCTTACATCAATCTGTTTTTATATTAACCCCTTAGCCACTACCATAACACTTAAAAGTCTAAAACAGTATGCATGCTACTGCTACCAATTAATGAAATAAACCATTGAATGAGTGAATGACAATCTAAACAACTACCTACTGTAATCTAAAGGGGCATTTTGTAAAAACCCCACGAAATTATGTTAATATTTGCGTTTACCCCACTAAAGATTTTTTTTTTGTCTTATCACTAGCAAGTTAACGATTCTGTCAAAAACCGGTTAGTAAAATCTGACATGGATTATTTAATAATAAATAAATCTGACGTGGCATAAACTTAAATAAGAGTACACGTGTTATAATTTGATTAAACAGATCTAATTAAATCCGACGGCTATGATATGTTGGAGTCGTCTTCTTCCTCAAACTAACCTGAAACTTATGCAAAACCAGTTTCTTCTTCTTCCCCAAATACCTCTATCATTGAGTTTTTGTCCATATATACAAGGGGCACTCCTTATAGGGTTGCACGGTGCAACTTTCGAAATGAGACCAACGGCCTATATATATGCTGCAAATTGCGAAGCACTGAAAACAAAATTTTGAAAACCCCGCTGAACAACCAAACAAACTCGAAGTTTCCTTCTTCTAAAAACCAGATTTCAAGAACTCGAAATCCTGCATTCTTCTTGCATCAATGGCGGTTTCACTTCTTCTTCCATCTTCCTTCAAATTCATAACGTTCTCTGTTATCTTTCTCATCACTTTCTTTAACGGCGTTAATGGAATTCCAGAACGAGAACTCGAAGCAATGCTCTCTGTTCTTGGATCTAAAGGTTACAATCTCTTTGGTAACGCCATTACAACATCGGATATTCGATACGAAGTTCTTGCTGGAAATTCTTACACATTCTTTGCTCCGACTGATAGAGCTCTGTTTGCTCTGGATATGACAGCACCGGCGTCTCTTTATGTTTCCAGTCTTCGTTTCACGTTGTTCTCCGACGTCTCTCTGTATCTGATCTTCGATCACTTAGATCTGGAACTACTCTTCAAACTCTGTTACCTAAGCAGGAAGTAACTATTAACAAAGAAAGTTTGCCGGAATCTGATGTAATTACTGTTGACGGCGTCGGTGTTGTATTTTCTTCACAACATTGCCGTTCATGGATTGAACGGAATTCTTGATTTCCGATCAAAGAATAGGTCAAGAAAGATTCTTCCAATCAACCGAACTAATCTTTCACCGGCTTCTGAACCTTCTCCGGTTACTATTTCACCATCTTCAAATTCTCCATCGTTATCGCCGGAAATTGTACCTCCAAATCTAAATTCTCCTATTATTGTTCAGCCGGGATATGAAGACTAGGCTAGTCCTTCTGATTCACCGTTAAGCTACAATTCACTTCCTCTGAACGATCCTTTACCGGAAACTGATTCTTCTCTTGATGAATTTCCGCCAGAATCTCTTGATGATTTTTTAGTACCACCGAAAGTTTTAACAAGATTCAGACACGTACCCTGGTATTAAATAAAACTGTTGCTAATAATAAATAAAAAGCCACGTCTGTATTAAGCGTCCACGTCAGAATCAAGCGTTATGTTTTTGACAGAATCGTTAACTTGCTAGTGATAAGACAAAAAAAAAATCTTTAGTGGGGTAAACGCAAATATTAACATAATCTTGTGGGGTTTTTACAAAATGGCCCTAATCTAAACAATTACCAGAATTGATCCTTAAAACAGATACAACTCTTGGGTTTACAACTATGATGGTGGCATGGTGGTGAATTTTTTTACTTAAACCTTGTAAAGGAATTTAGTGATGATGTCTTCAAAACTTAAGAATCATTCCAACCTATCATCATGGTACATACAATTTCAACAGTGTGTAGTGTAGAAAAGGTTTCATTGTGCTTAACTGGTTACCATTTATAAGAGCATCTCTAATGGGCCTCCTAAAACCTATAATTTAGGAATTCCCAAAAAATGTCGACCCTAACGCGTCTCCTATAATTATAGCAGCCGGCCATCCATGTAGGACGTGGTGGGCCGGTCTGCTAAAACTTCACCCAAAATCGAACAAAAGATAGGATTATAGCAGACAGCGAAAATAAAATGTTCCACGCTGGTTCAACCAGCGTGGAACATTTTTTTTTGTTTTTATAGTTCCACGCTGGTCAAACCGGCGTGGGATTTTTTTTTTTTTTGTTCCACGCCGGTCTAACCAGCGTGGAACTATTTCCAACAAATTTTTATTGTTCCACGCCAGTTTAACCAGCGTGGAATCAACGACACGCCATCGAAGCCCACCCGTGCGAAGGCCCAAAACCTCCACGCTGGTTAAACCAGCGTGGAACAGAAAGCTAAGGGGAAAACAATTCCACGCTGGTTCAACCAGCGTGGAAGAAAAAATTTAGAAAAAAAAAGTTTTTGCGTTAGGGTTACCCCTGATATAGGTATAGGAGACGTGCAAAAAAAAGTGTTGGGAAAGTAGGTGGCACCTACGTGTATGCCATATCTGCCTATGTGTCGGTAATATATGGGAGACCCATTAGAGATGCTCCAAGAGAGCAAAACAAAGAGCCACTTCAATATCAAGATTCATACCAGATAACTCAATTGATGTGTGAACTGAACTTAATTGTGTGCATTTGATTGATTTTACTTTTTAAGATCTAGCAAGGTAAAGAAAACAATCAATCAACTTCCTCATTATACGCGGAAATGATAAGAGGGGTCCAGCTGGCAAAACTTTACAGGTCACTGAAATCGGGATTAAACAAAACACGTGTTACGAATATGAAGTAGGGAGTTAGTTTTAAATTTAGTTCCCGGGAATACTGGAAACGAAAAACTCTCTCTCTCTCTCTCTCTCTCTCTCTCTCTCTCTCTCTCTCTCTCTCTCTCTTGTCTTTCAATTCCTTCACTCCTCACATTGATAAAAGGAGAGAGAAAGAGAAGAGAAAAAACGAACGAAGGGTGACCATATCTCCATATTTCCATACAAAAACAACAGTAACAATAACAATAAGAAGAATAATATCTCTCTTTTCTTTGTGTGTGTGTGTGTTCGATCGATCTATCGATCTGTAGAAGAAGAAGATGGAGTTGTTCTACTTCCTTGTATTTGGTGGTTTGTCATTGATTGTTGCAGCTTTAGAGCTAAGCAAGAACAACAAAGATCGAATCAATACTTCAACGGTCTTCAATTCATTCAAAAACAATTATGTTCTCGTTTACTCTCTCATGATGGGTAAGTTGTATTAGTAGCTGGATCTGACATTTTCGATCTATTTTCTTATCTTTTCATTTTTCATTTTAGATCTGAGCATCTTTTATTTTGTTGATTTTAGCAATGCTTTTGAATCTCTTCTTATTAAAGCATTCTGGCTTTTTAGAATCTCTTGTTTGATTTAGCTATTTCTTATCTTATTATGTTACTTGGATCTGTTTACCAATGCACTTGATTTCGTTTGCTTCTTTTGTTGGAATCTCGAAGGATTTTAAGCTTGTTATTGTGTTGTGATTTAGAGATATTAAGCTTTTTCAAAATGTTTATGTTGATTGGATCTGGCTATTTGTTGTAATTCTTTCTATTGATTCAAGTAGGTAAGGTTATGTGATTGAATCTGTTCTTTGATGCTGTCTTTCACATTTTTTTTATTTGTATACGTGTTAATTTAGGGATTATAAAATTGAGGACATTATTTCTTACTTGTGGAGATATAGGATCTAGATTTTTGTCATGTTTTGTACTATGTAGGTGAAATGTTTGTTTAAATGAAAAATTGAATCAAATCGGAGATTGTGACTACCAAACTGCATAGATCAACACTTCATGATAATACTTATATTAGTAGAAGCCACCAAATCCAATTGTTTCTTATTCTAAGTTCTAACTATACGTTGTTCCTTTGGCATTAGCTGGGGATTGGTTACAGGGTCCTTATGTGTACTACCTCTACAGCCAATATGGCTTTGGAAAGGGAGACATTGGAAGGCTTTTTATTGCTGGTTTTGGATCTTCAATGCTTTTTGGGACCATTGTTGGATCTCTGGCTGACAAACAGTGAGACTTTATTTCGAACTTGATTTGTTAATAATTTTTCCACTCATAAACCTTGCACCATTTTTATTTATAATTCGTCCACATCCTTCAGGGGTCGAAAGAGGGCATGTGTGACTTACTGCATTACCTACATCCTTAGTTGCTTCACCAAGCATTCTCCCGAATACAAAGTCTTGATGGTAGGCCGTATTCTAGGAGGAATAGCTACTTCTCTCCTTTTTTCATCCTTTGAGTCGTGGCTTGTTGCAGAACACAACAAGGTAAGAGTTCCTAGCTCTTCTACTAAAATTGCATGAAACAATTGTGACAACTTATCTACCTGTAATATTTTAGATATTCAATGGATCTTCCATCCTGAATATTTATGATGCATGTTTTGGGTTTACCATGGTTGAAATTATGAACTTCTATCTGATCGACATATGAAGTTTTGTTTATTGATTTTTTACCGTGAAGTGATCCTCAAATTTTCCCTATATTAATATGCTCTCAATCTGTACCCTATAATGACCTATGCAGAGGGGTTTTGAACAACAATGGCTGTCCCTAACATTTTCCAAGGCGATATTCTTTGGCAATGGTCTAGTTGCTATTCTCGCTGGGCTATTTGGAAATGTGCTAGCCGATACTCTGGGATTTGGCCCTGTGGCCCCATTTGACGCTGCAGCAGTTTTTCTTGCAATTGGCATGGCAATCATCTTATCCTCATGGAATGAAAATTATGGTGATCCTTCGGAGAGTAAGGACTTGCTTACGCAGTTCAGGGGTGCTGCAGTGGCCATTGGTTCTGGTAGATTTCTAACCACCTGCCCAAAATTTTCTTATTTGTTTTTCTTCTACTTTAAAATTTATCAAAGTATGTTCTAAGTATCTTATTTTGGGATCAGATGAGAAAATCGCATTGCTGGGTGCAATACAGTCCTTGTTTGAAGGTTCAATGTACACTTTTGTATTCTTATGGACCCCTGCTTTGAGTCCAAATGATGAGGAGATACCACATGGATTTATTTTTGCAACATTCATGTTGTCCTCAATGTTGGGAAGCTCCCTTGCATCACGACTTTTGGCCCGTGCAACATTTAAAGTCGAAAGCTACATGCAGATTGTGTTTGCAGTCTCTGCCGGAACTTTTCTCCTTCCCATCATTACCAGTGTAAGAATTGATTCTTAGGTCATTTACTGTTTCCGTGAGACCTTTACCTATTGATCCAATCTCCTCGGTACCATGGTTTTGATTTCTAATTTTGAACTGCTAAATTGGAACAGTATATTGTACCTCCATCAAAGGTGAAAGGTGGGGGCATCTCCTTCGCAGGGTGTATCCAGGTCTTAGGCTTCTGTACTTTTGAGGCTTGTGTGGGGTTGTTTTGGCCATCGATAATGAAAATGAGATCCCAATACATTCCAGAGGAAGCAAGAAGCACAATAATGAATTTCTTCCGCATTCCTCTTAACATTTTTGTGTGCATTGTGCTATACAATGTAAGTAGTTTACACAACACATGATTTGATATAAATGTCAATTTCACTCGAAAGGAGGGGAATATTATCGGCATTGGATTGACGACAAAGTTATTGTTTCTTGTTTTTGAAGGTGAATGCATTCCCCATCACAGTTATGTTTGGCATGTGCTCCATATTCCTCTTCATGGCATCAATCTTGCAAAGGCGACTCATGGTTGTTGCAGAGAGCCACAGGACAAGTAAGTTCTATACCAGTTTCTTATCTTACTCTTTGTCAGTTTGCGAGCATTCAAAATTCTTTGAGTGGAATGATTGGCCCAATTGAGTAGTAAATTTTACCATACAAGTTTCTTAGTACAAACTTTGTCACGCTTTGAGGTTACAACATTAAACCTTTCTTGTGGTTGGAATAGTACTTTAAAGATATGACTGTCTTAGCAAAATGTTCCACTACCAACTCCCATTAAGATTGTGCGAAATTCCAGTAAAACCCTAACTAGCAGCAAGGACTTAGCTGGAATTTTACCTCCACTCCAGGCATGCCACTGTGGTGAAACTTCATCAAGACATACCTTTCCTCCTACTATTTGGTCTGCAATTTCGTGTTATACCAATAGTTTAATAGTGAAATTTTCCTTGATCAGTAGTATTCATTATGCATCTCACGTTTCCTCTCACGCTGAATATTTTTAACTGTGCAGAGTCACAAGAGTGGACATCAATGAAGGAGAGGGAGACGGAGGAAGAACCCTTGAACATTTAATTCTATTGAAGATTAAAACACCACAAAAGTTGAAAAGGTCATCTTGAAGATGATTTACAAGTTCTGACCTATCCTATAAATAAGGGAACAAGACAAGACAGGATGTTTCTTTATTTCTCAAAAGGAGGAAGATAAGGCTGTCTTTCTAATCTGATAGTGCATCCTAGTACAAAAGAAATGGTATTTAGCCCTACTAAAGAAGAGGAACAAGGTGTCTAATTCAGCTTTGGGGGTATTCAAGTTTATATCTTAGTTGCAATTGTGTTGAGGAGTTATAGATGTTTTTTTTTGTAATTTTGATGTATTCATTCCAGATCAGGTTTAGTGTTGGTCTGCTGGGAACATGTTCAATTTTTTATCTGGCTACATTTTGGATCCAAGTGCGCAATGGCACAGCAATGTTAGTAGATATTAATATTCTAACTACTTGATGTAGTGACTTCTATAGTATATGATAAACAATATATCCACATTCTGTTAAACATCTGTACATGTCTCTTCTGTAGTCTCGGTAGGGAAACTGATTTCAGAAGGTGGTCAAAAACTGATGAAATTGACAGACTATCAACAGCAAAATGAAAAGGAACTATCTATTTGCCTAACAATAATGTTTCACCAAATTATTACCCAGGCCTTGCTCAGTTCATAACTGCATGCAAATCCTGTCTAATGCTATTCAGAACTTTTAAAATTACTGCCAAACTGGATTCATGTTGCATAAAGCCGCTTCAATTAGATTTATTATTCCAAGTTTTCCAATTTAGAATTTAAAAAATAAGGGAAAAAAAAAAATGGTACAAGCATCAGGATGAACCAATAACAAGATTGACTATTAGCGAGATCAATATGTACAAAAGGAAAAAAGACCGGGAACTCTACTCAATGTCACTTACTCCAACAATGAAACTATGAGAAAAAATGATCACTTTGTCTATATAACATCAACCACTGGCTCCTATAGAAAATAACAATCTATCATCCTTCAAATTTCATGAAAATACTCGAAAGTACATGAATCCAGAGGTTGCCTCCTTGAAGGTATGAAAACTGTGTTCTTCATCAGATCATACCATGAAAAGTACATTCTCTCATATTTATTTTTCTTGAAAGCTCAGCTTCTGGGACTTGGCCAACCACCCATAGATTCTTACTACCTCAATAGTGAAAAGCTCAAACGCTCAGTAGATGGAATTCACCTCAAGCTTGTTCCAACTCTTGTTTTGCTGTGGCCTGCCAACTACGACAGCAGCTTAACTCTCTGGAAAAAGCTGGATTGAAAATGCAGCCATTCCATGGCACAGCTGAGGCTTGCATCTCAGAATGATGTATAGTTCGGGTGTGCAAACTTCAGCTTGACAACTCCCACGACAGGAAGGGTGTAGATCATATATCCCAACCAAGTGGCTGCTGTTTTTGAAGGCCTGATAAATTATACTATACTCAAGTTTATATCTCTGAATGGTGAATGGTCAATGTCTCAGACCTTATAATATGGAAGGCAATCAAAATCCCATCGAATAAGAGGACAATAAAACATGAGATTTGAGCTTTACTACCAGCGTACAAAGTGTGACAGGAATGATCATTTGATGCAAAGAAAAGAAAGGTGCAATGACGTAAAAGATGAAACCTATATACTCACAATTCAGTAATCATATGATTGAGGATTGCCACGCCCAGAAGAATACCGACTTTCATAGGCCACACTATTATAACCATAACGGACATCTGGCAAACTCCTGCAGTAATTGACGAGTCAGGTGTGCAACCAAATATATTGGCTTCTTCTAACCATATTTACCAAATATATTTCCCATTCTTTAATGAGATAATGAATCACACTTATTGCTAATATCAACCTTCAATAAATAGATGTAGTTTATGGACGACTATAGAAATCCATAAAAAAAAAAGTGAGCATTCTATCTCCGACTACAGAGTATAGTTCCCAATTTATACCTGGAATAGTCCTCATAAGGTGAAACACCACGTACTGGATAAGCATCCACCTCGAAATCCAATTCTCCAATTCTAGAAGACCTTGCACGAGATCTTGAGACGAGCTGGTCATCATCCTAAATAAGAAGAATTACTAACAAACTGCATCCAGAAAGTGAACTTGTCACATTTCCAAGGAAATTCAAAACTTTGTTGTACTTACCACTGCATAGGGACGTTTCATTCTGGATTTAGTGGGGAAATCATAAGTAATTGATGGAGTGTCCTCATAATAATCATACTGAAGGTCGTAACTATCATCATACTGTCCATGAGATGAAACCTGGGAGTAAGTTGGATATTCTTCATAATTCCTTGAGGACCGCCTACTAGATGAACTGCTCTCGAAATATGGGCCTCTGGATCTGCTACGAGAAGTTGCTGAAGTAGAAAATCAGTCTTGACGTTTTAGCACAAGCAAGACAAAAAAGAAGTCTTAAGTACCAATTTTCAGGAAAAGAAATGAGCTTACTAGGAAGCTGCCGAACAGATCCCCTTCTAAACTGAGAACCATATTCTTCTACTGGAGACAACTCTGTTTCAGATATACCTCTACTCGAATAATGACTATAGCCACGATAATTTTGTTCGGGAGACAACTCTGACTCGCATACGCCTTCTCTAGTTGCATATCGATCATAGCCACCAATTCTTCGATCACGGCCTCGACCCCTACCGAATGATTCAACCGTTCTGCTTTGCCTACTAGAGTAAGAACGACCAATTCCACTTGATCGTATACTCCAACTATCATAATTATCATTACTGTACCCTCTCCAACCACCCATTGTTGATGGCATTCTTCTCTGTAGCGGCTTCCGCAGTGTAGCTTTCACCGAAACCTATGCCCCAGTATAAGGTATGAGAAAGATCTAGAACCTCGAGGAAAAAATTATAGAAAAAAAGAGAGAGAGGAGATAATGTGCATAGAGCTTGAGGTTTTCCTACCTTTCGAGCTCCCTCACCAATGCCATCTTGGTTTACTGCATCAATGCAAGTTAATGCCGCCTCTCGAGTTCTAAACGAGATAAACCCAAAATCACTCCGCTTGGCAGAAGGCATATTACGAGCAAGCTGTACATTTTCTATTTCACCATACTTTTCGAACTGTTGGTGTACTTGCAATTCGTCCCAGGTAGGAGGCAAACCATCCAAGAAAACAGATTTTACCTACAGTAAATTCAAACAACAAATTACGATAGAACAAAGCAGTCAAAATATGAACTCCATCTTAACGTGTTCTCACTTCTCAGCTATATTTCATCAATCAAACCTATGAACATACCATTAGTTGAGCAAATAATTCTCATACCTGAGCCATAATCTCTTCATCTGGCTCAACAGCCGATTTAGCGAAAGCTATGTCTGCTCTCACAGTTGTACCCAAGTAAAGGCTTCCTTTTTGTAATTTATTACAAGCAGCCACAGCATCCATGTGAGTGCTGAAATTTAAAAATGCATAGCCTCGATTCTTTCTTCTGTCCTTTGGGTCCTCAATCAGATGAACATCCTCAAGGTTTTCTAATTCATAAGGTCTCAACCTTTCTACAAGCTGCACTCACGAAAACCGTAAAGAACTCAAGTTCACACGTGCACTTTTCTAAAGATGCAAATAGAATTCTAACATAAGAAACCAAGATTATTCAAATTTAAAATTACAATGCAATGAGAGAGAGGATTGATGATGAATCATAACTCAATCGTGCAACCGGGGTCAAGATACTTACTACAAAAGCTAAGCTCAATGAGGGATAAAGGTTTCTAATAAAAGAAAGTAATAAAATACCAAGTTTTTAGTCCATGTTGTGCATATATTCCCCAGATGGAGTGTTTCATTGTCGTTGTTCCGTGTTACCTCACAAACCTTACCTCGCACCTGCAATAAGCAATTTCATATTCTAAGAACGTATTGAGAATTTTAAAACACAATATAGGACGGTAATCAGATAATCTACATGCAAAGGCTTTATGCCGGATGTCCTGCTATTTATCTCAAGCCACCAAAAGATTTTGCAACTTTAGGCAAGTTCTGATGAAACTATATTCGTCATACTTATTAGGCTCTCTTCAAGTTGTCTAGGAGTGGCCACGTGCCATTTAAAATAGCCTTCTATAAATAAACAGATGTAGCTTATGGAAATGGAAGCCATTAAAAAGTATACCTTATGAAAATTAAAACATAAGTTGTAGCTAAATTTGTTTAAGGGTTCCTAATAAGTATTTACATTTAAGGCCCTCACGAAACAGATATTGCTGAAGGCTTTCCATGGGTAGTAGCAATTCTAACATAATCCATCTAGGCCAAAGAAATGAGGTAGGGTACCAAAAGTCCAAAACACACAACCAAGCATTCAAGCAATACCCCCTTTCACCCCTTTTCGATTGGTTTAAGATACTAAGGGCAACCAGGTTCTCCAAACTCCAGCCATGGATATCATATTAAAAAGAATAAGAAAAAATTGATAACAAAACCTACAGAAGTAATAAAAACCTCAAGTGTTACCTGTCAAGATAACACATACCCCAAAAATATGCAAGGATGAGGGTTGCAAATGGATATTTAAATAGAGTCCAACTAAAAGTAAGATCTTTATACCATACAGATAATGGATATCCATTTGACAACCCTGGCACAATAGTCAAGCTTCCTAAAATGATCAATCCTCTCTAAGTCTTTTTTAACAGAAACAGTTTTCTCTCCTAGCTCACCCACTTGATCAGAGTGTGCTTACTAAGCTCAAGAAAAATGTCCCAAAGAATAGAAATTGGGACCAAGTTTCATAGAACAATAAATCAATAATGGATTATCCGTCTCCCTCATTCATAATTTGTCTTTTATGAAACATAATTCCTAGGATTTTCATTCATGCGTACACGGCTGCTTTCAATTGTGTTGGCAGAATACTTTGTGGGGTTTTCTTCTACAACACCAGCAGTTTGGTTCTACTTAAGGTTTATGTCCCTCGTCAACAACGAAGTTCTTTTAGCAGCATTGCCATAGTTAGATGATTGGCAAAAAAAGACTGCCATGATTGTCATTTGGCTGTTGCAGGTCAAACTGATTCTCTTATATACAAAATGATTTTAGAAACCATCATGCCTATGCCCTATAGTTGACCGTCACATGTACCATACTTCCTCTCGGAAGTTCAAACCCATAATCAAATAGAAAGTAGAAACACATTCCACTATCACCACTCTCAAATTTCTATATCAAGGTTGATTGAGAGATTATTACATGATAAATGGATAAAGGTATTTTGCGTTGCCCAACAGAAATGCCATCAACATGATAATAATTCCCTCCAAATGAATGAGTAATAATGAAATATAGTACCTGAGTATAATTAAGTTCAGAAGCAGCCCTTTTAGCTTGATCAATAGTAGCAAATCTAACAAAAGCAAAACCTTTATTCTTCTGAGAGTATTTATTCTTGACTAACCTCACTTCAATAACATCACCAATCTTCTTAAAAACCTTCTCTAGATCTTCCTCCACAGCATCCCTATCTAATCCACCGACAAAAACCTCAAATTCTTTCTGTTTCTTCTTTTCTCTAATAATTGGAACTTGTTCTTGTTCTTGTTCAATCTTGTCATTCACTTGTTTATTTTCTACTTCCTTAACTTGAATCTCATTTAAATCTTTCTCAATAATAATTCCTTTTTCAATTTCTTCTTCTTCTCCTTCTTGTTTAACTTGAGATTGAGAAACTCCTCCAATTTCAAATTCATTCGAATCACACCAAGGTTCTGAACAAAATTAAAACAATTAGAAATCAATTATAATTCAATTAAAAAAAAAAAATTAACAAAAATACGAATACCATTGAGATCGAAGGTTTGTCGAACAATTTTGAGATTGTTAGGTTGAGAAGATTCGGATTGGAATACGTTATTGTGTTCGGAAATTTCTGAAGAGGATTGATTAATGCGATGGATTTGGTTTTGGTTTTGGTTTTGGTTTTGTTCGATGATTTTGATTTTGCTGCTGCTAACAAGTTTTTTCGGAGGAGTAGTTCGAGGTGGCATCTTTCGTGTGAGAGAGAGAGAACGGGAGGAGAGGAGGAGACTTGTAGTTGCGCGGAGATTGAATTGATTGATTTAACAGAAGAACCATCCATCAACCATTCGACTTATGTCACTCGTGCAGTACATCTTCATTTGTGTAATAAAAGAGACGAGCCATTTAACTAAAAAAAAATAAAAATTATATATATAGCGACGGTCGGATACTCGAAGGATGGAGAGAAAATTCACATCAACTACATTAATAATAAGCGTATTGTACACTTCCATTTTGTTGAATAATATAATTATTATTACATTAAATAAAATATTTTAATTTATTGATAACTTTAAAAAATTACATACTACATGATGCCCTATAAGTTTTCTTTTTTAATAACAAAACCAATCTTTATAAAAACATATTCATTTGACCCAACGATCTCTCTCTCCTCAAAAGAGAGAAATCTTCCAAAAATACATTTTTTGCTGTAAACACACGGTATTCTTTTGTGATATCATAATACTGTTATTAAAGTTTGAATTTTACGATTCATCCTTTCTTTTCTTTTTTTTTCTGTGATTTTTTAGTTATAATATTTTGTTAATTTTTTTTATTAGTCGTATTTAAATAGATTCGAGTTCAATAACTACTACCGTACATATTATGAAAGTTTTTTTAATTTAGACCCTGCTTGGTTACCCTGCAAAACTTTGCATGAAATTTAGCCTAATTTAATATACTTGAAACTCTTGATAATTAGTTTTATGAACAAAATTTATGCAAAACTTTGGTGCTATTTTAAAAGTGCAAAATTTTTACACCTTTCTCTAATAAACTTAGTAAGGGACCATCTATGATTATCTCATATTTATGCAAAGTTTAAGTGGAGGACCAATAAGGTTTAAGGTAAAATAAGTTGGAGACCATTCAAATCAAAGAGTAAAATAAGTTGGGGACCACTCTAAACAAGCATGGCCTTATTTTAGAGATTTTTGGACGTACCCCATTTGAGATACTCTATTTGATTATTATTTTTTTGAGATACCCTATTTTAAAATGTGGTGTTATCTTAGCCATCCATCGTAAAACTAACCTACCGCTATAAAGCGCTTCTGTCTTAAAATGGGGTATCTCAAATTTCGACTTTCAAATGGGGTATATCCAAAAATCTCTATTTTAAAGGGATGAAGCCTGAACTCTCTCCCTTATCCTTCTCCGCTCACTACCTCACATTAAAAACTCAAAAAGCCAGGATTGAGGATTTAGGATTCTACAACTTCACATCAGCTTTTGAAGCACTTTTAATGGAAACCTTGCCCTCGTCTGTTTCTACTCTTAAAATCCATGGCCTTTCTTCAACAACTCATCGTGAAGTCAATCTCCTAAAGCCCCCTAATACGACCCATTTTCCTCCTCATTCTCACATTTATAATAAACTCAATCCAATCTCAAATGGACCTACTACTACTACTACTTCATCCTTCATTAAGAAGGTGTCCTTATCTTCTCCTTTGCATTTCAGTTCTCCAACCCCATCACTCAAGACAGTGTCACCTGTTGTGCACCGAAAAAAAGCCACTAGTGGTTATGCAGCTGCACTCATCGATATAGCTCGCTGCAATGACACTCTTAACGTTGTCGAAAAGGATGTTAGAAGATTGATGAAGTTCCTTCGAAATGGAGATCTTCAAGCCCTCTTGGTTGATCCATCTATAGATGATAGCATGAAAGGACAAGTGATGAACGAACTGCTGGAGAAGGGAAGGTTTCAAAAGCATTTAGTGTTGGTGTTAAGAATGTTGGTTGAGAAGAATAAAGTGGGGATTGTGCAAGAAATGTTGGAAGAGTTTGAAAGAATTTATGATGAGTTGAATGGAACTCAAGTTGTATTAGTTTCTTCTGCAAAAAAGATTGGACAGGATCGGTTGCTTAGGATTGCTACCAAGGTGCAAAAGATGAGTGGGGCTATGAAGGTGAAGGTGAGGAATTTCATTAAAGAAAGATCACCCTCATTTGCAGTACTGTAATTTTCATAGTTATAACTTATAAATGATTCAGTAAGATTTCAATGAGGCGATGATCCATGGACTGTCGTTGTCTGTATGACTACAAACTCTCCGGCCTTCTGGTATATTTTACCTGTCCGTTGAATATTGAATATTACCAATCTCATCGTATATCAAGTTGTGATCATTGAGAAGCTTGGCATAAAAACGCACTCTCAGCAAATAAATATGAGGGCCTATGCACGGTAGGTTGCTTGAACCAGGTTGTTGTAGTGTAAGGAGGTATTTTATTTGTTTATCTTTATTAACAAGACAATGGCAACATATATACTTGATGAGAGTATATAATTGAATGCTGTTGTGTTCTTGGTTTGCGCTACTGTATATGTGAAGAAGGAAGCTATGGGCATCTCTGCACATTCAACCTTAAAGGAACTCACAGCTACTGTATATGTAAATATGGAAGCTACGTGCATCTCTGCGCATTTAACCTTAATGAACTCACAGAGGATCCTCAATGTAACCAAGGATGTTGCATGCAAACTTTTTTACGCTGCCAATCATTTGCTACCACTAGAATGGCATGTATCTTCTGACTTCTGCCTGATGGGAATTCTAAACCTGAGTGTGCTGCTGATCCAATGTACGTCTAATATTGAGTTTATATCTCACTATCTGGCTAAATGCACCACATGCAGACCCTTCCGAATGCACATAAGTTGGGAGATTGAGCTCCTTATTATGTCCGGAGGTAGATCCTAACTGGAGACTTTTGGAGTCCCTTCCAGACATAATCACCTGACAGAACTATAAATAATCAAGCTGCATATCAGTTGCCCAAGTTTTGCTTCAAGGGTAGTTATAGCATCTGGTCTGACGCGAACATCCCCAAACCCAAAATTTCAAGTAGGCCATGTCTTGAAGAACAATAATGAGTAGTCAACTTTGCTTGATTTCTTAACTTTTCATCCAGGCATACTATTCTTGACAGGGTCGAATTCACAAGATATAATCTAATCTAGTTAGAAGGTAAAACTAGAATAACACGTGAAAAGAATGGAAAATTGTTTTAAAATTTTCATACAACAAAGCAAAGCCTAGAAGTCAGAAGCTAATAAGCAATTTTCTATCTCATCACTTTGGAATCTTCACAACTTTGTAGGCATAAACAAATTAAAAGTAATTAATACACAATCTATAGATATAAAGTGGGATCTGGAAAACCTAGAGAGTAGATTTTATACTAATTCCTAGTAATCATGGCACTATGGTGTATAAACTCCACTGTGTCAAGCTTTGACCCCATGTTCATCTCCCCTCCTATTTATTAAAGGACAAAGCTCATTCTGTTAAGCATAGAAGGGTAAAACAAGGTGAGGGAGCAGGAAACATAGGGAAGGCATACATGGCGTGATATTGATTTGGTTCATCTTGGTAGAAAACATCAACATATAGACGAGCCGAATCAATATCACTCTTGTATGTTTATCCTGTACCATATCTTCTATTATCAAAATTATCAAGCCACAAATTTGTTCTAGTATCTTGTGGATGTTGATGGTGATACAATCATACAATATTGCCCAACCTAATAACTTTACGTCAGTTGATAAGCTAGTTTGTGTCATATATCATCGTCTTCCATCTTGTTTTCTAACTATGATTGAGCCTATGTCGAGGGAGTGAGAGAGAGAGAGATCATGAACAATATGTTTCTATATTCAGTAATCATGAAGAACAGTTTCTTTTTCACTGATCAATTTTATCATACAGGTTGGAGACAACAGTAAAGCATCAAGTTGCACATTTACACATCCAATAAACTCTACATGTAAATCTTGAAAAAATAGGCAAATAAGGATTATGCTTAATATTGAGATACTATCAGGTGTCTAAACTCACTCGTGTCCTTCGCCTATTTCCAGGTTGTGACCTTGTCCGACCAGAGTAGCGTGGTTCTGACCGGCTGCCTCTACCAGAAAAACCTTTTCCGTTTTCTGAATCGACTACTCTAAATACAGGCTGTCTATTCATCTGGGATGGAGGATTCATGCTCTTTGACTCGTCAACGTCATATGGAAGTGGTTGAAGCCCCTGCAAATCAGGCTCTGGAACAAACACAAAGGGATGTTTGGTTTCATCCATTTTCCGGAAGGTAATGGAAATCCTGAGAAATAGAAAGATGACAAGGTTAGTACAAGCCAAAGTAGCATTTTTGAACCCAATTAGCATGGAGAAGATTGAGCTGCATTCACCTACCTTTTGGTTGGAACTGCGGGCACACAATGCTTAGCAACATCTGCTCCATTTCCATTCAAAACCAAGACAGACCTGAAAAATGAACAACTAATGAGCAATCCTAAGTTATGAAACAGGTATTTGTATTTATACACACAAAGGTATGAGCCAAATTAAACAGTAGCTGATAGGAAGATTTTTCTTATCAAAGCTAATACATGCATAAGCACAGGTATTCAAGAGATTGAACTATGATAATCAAAATCATAAAATAATCAATGGAGCTATTGCATTGCCTGGTCTATACAATGCAGAGGTAAAATAACCAGTGGCTAAGACGTTAGAAACAAAATTTAGCTGGTTCTGTCTCTCATTTGATTAATAGACTTCGTCTAGGTCGATTTTCATATTAACGACTTCAGAATAGTTCATCTGGCCAGCTCATTGAATACCCTGAAACAGGCATCTAGTGTCTAAAGCTTATTTCAAGGATAAGTTTCTGCTATCAAAAGAAATAATAAAATAAAGATAAAAAATTTAAGTATTTTTTTTATTGCTACTCAACCTACAAGATCTTTCTAAGCCTGTGAGGAATGTTATAAGCAAGATCAAATGCTCTTTTATATAACTTCCAAATGATGTAGTCCAGATGATCAACTGGTCCAAGATGAATGATAAAGGTTGTATTTGGTTAACAGCACAGGTAGCAAAGTAAATGAGCAATGAAGAACCGTAAAAATAAATTCAAGAAGTAAGAGATTTGGAAGGGAAATGTAATTTCAATCCAAAAGTCATAAAGAAGATACCATTTCCAAGTAAAAGCAGTACAAAGATGGATTACAACAAAAGCACATAGACTAATTTCATTAAATTTAGAAAACAAAGGATGAAAATAATCTTTTTGAGTATAATCAACGGTGAATACTACTTACCCTACTGGAAGAGGAATTGCAATTGCACCGCTGAAATCGCCAGGTCCAACAACTTTTAAGTTTGATCCAAAAAGTATGTTACACTCACTTAGGAAGGATACCGTACAAAATGGACGTACAAAATCATGGTTGTCAATATGAGGTGGTATGCAGTCTCCTTCATCGTAAATGTTGACAATGCAACTGTCAGGTACACAAGTTGGAGGAAGAATGTGCCACCCAATTAACCTCCTTATTATCACCTTGAATAGAAGAGGTATAGGATCAACATGTTCATTGCGAAGAATGCCTGGTGGGTTCCCATCTTTCAACTGTCACCACAAAGAACCTAATAATCATTATTTGTTTTAATTGTTTTACAGTAGTCGGCTTTTAATACTCATTGAGTGGGCATAATAAAAAAAACAATAATAATATTCAGAAGGGAATGCAGCTATTTATTATGCAAGGTGTTATGTATCCAGGGCTGGATGCGCTTGTTTATACAATAAATAATTATTACATTCATGCTTCTACAATATCCTAGAAAGAAAACAAGTAACAAATTCCCGAGATCAACTTACTACTGCATAATTATAGCAGCAACCGAATTGGATGGTGACGCGTCCTTTTCCTCGCATCCATTTTTGTGGAGCAGAAAATGTGCGTTCTGCAAGAAGAACACACAGTTAAAAGCACAGCAAAATAAAAGGTAATAACACCGGCCAAGAGTGGAAATAATAACTACGTTATTAACAAAATTTAGTGAATACATAATAATATAGATATTAGATATACCTCTTAATTCTCCTTTTCTTCCCCTGTCTTCAAGAGTGTAGATATAATCAACAATGCGCTTCTGTTCAGCAGCACTAAAAACACCTGTGTGAAGCTCCAGGCCATCAAGTATATTAATAATCCTCCCATTAACTCTTTCCAAGCAAATAAAATCCTTCTTCCTCTTAACATTTTGAAAGCGAAGATACTCTCTTTGTTCCCTTGATAATGTTGAGTTCTTCTGAACATTGGTTCCTTGATCTTCTTCAACTAAAGGCTTTCCGTTATTAATTTCCTCTTCCTCTTCATTTTCTTCTTGTTTTGCATCATCATCTTGTTCAAGTTCATCTTCCTCCTGTGCCATGTCAGCCCAAGATAAGCGGACAGTTGGAGAATTGGAATTGGATGTCGCTGTTTCAATTGTTGGAGTTGTGCTTGTAACTTGGGGAACATATTCAATTGCACTTTCCTTCCAACTACCTAAAGAATTGGTATCAGAATCACAATCACAATGAATCTCCTTCAATTGCAATGATTCTGGTTCACCATCAGAACAATCTGAAAATTAACAACAACAACAATAAAAAAAACATAATTTAATAATAATATAAAAAAAAAATACCCTAATTGAACACGACGAAGAAGAACCGAATAAATAAACAAAATTGTAGGTACCTGGATCAAGTGAAAGAACACGAGTAGAAAGAGATTGAGTGCAATTGTTACAGAGATCTCGAGTTAGAAAAGGAAGCCAAGTAGTTAAAAACTCGGCTGCAATTTTGAGTTCTGGTGCCTGGTACTTGACTATGAACGGATCTTTCATATCTCTCTTTCTCTCCCTCTTTTTTCACTATTTGCGGTTTGTTGAATAAATAAAATAGAGAGACGAGTACCGAACTACCGATTACCGAATTACTTAAAGTGTATGACTGTGTCTGTGTGATCAGAATTCAGTAGTTTATTACCGACCAAAAGTCACCGCTGCAACAACGCGTCCATTTTATTTTTTTAATTAATTAATTAATGGAACTGTAACCAGTATTTGTACACTTATAAATATCATTCTGTTTGTGGGATGCATAGTACAAAATATCGCGATATATATCGTTTTTCAACAAAACCGATACGATACATTCCCGATAATTACTCTATAAAGTTTCTGTAAAATATCGGCCGATATTTTCTGATATATCCCGATATTTCCGATAGATTCCGACATTTACTGATATTTTCCGATATTTTTTGGAAATATTATTTTTTTGCAAATTTTTTTTTTTGAAATAATTTGTTTATTCTATTTTTAGTAGATATGATGTTTTTTAGGTAAATACTATGATAATATACTTCCAAATTTGATTTTATATATATTTTGTATAACAAATTGATATATTAGTCGATATATTTGATGTAAAATATCCACCGATAGATTCCAATATATCCCGATATATCTATTTTTTAGAGATCGATACATTAGTCGATATCGATATTTTGTACTATAGTGGGATGCAGACTGCCACATATTATCATGAGGCTAATATTAGTTTAGTCACGGACTCAGGGTAGACAATTTGACCCATTTTTATCTTTACCAAGAAAAATAAAATTTGACAGTTTATTAATGGGTTTATCAAAAAGGGAATATCCAGCTATATGTTTCTGCATAATAATCCATTATATTAATATATCAAGTCTTCTTATGCCAATGGAAACCAACAACATACTGAATTACTGATGTCTGCATAAAACACTAGTACATGCATATTCACAGGCCTCAAGCCTGGATCTTCGTCGATGACAATATATGTAGTAGATATATACAGGCTAAGCTATCTACTGCTAGGATTTTCAGTTTCTAGTAGATGCAATAATGAAAGTTAGAAACAATCAATTTTTACGCAACTGTACATAAAAACTTCATCCATCTTCATGTAACATCTGGGCAACCTTCAACTACAACTCCTTTTGCAGTTGGACAAGACGCCAAAGGACAACCATCTACATCTGCTCCCCACCACTCCACTGTTATGGAACCCAAGCAGAAGAACAAAAACACTCCCATAAAAGCAAGGCCTGCATCTAGTCCTCCAGATAGAACATAATTGTGTTGTTTCCACCAGTCTTGTTTGTACCTATAAAGGACAAACCCAGAAATGAAACCAAGTAAAATCCAGGTAGTGTAGTTGGTAGCAGTTGCAGGGGGAATCATTCCTGTAGCGCTAAACATAACAGGCATGTTGATCAAAAGTATCCATTTCTTATCTGGGAATGCCTTATGAGCCAGCCAGACTAGGAAAGGAGCAATACCTCCCCCAAGAAAGAACCAGTTGATGTTTCCATAGATACCAAGATCTCCGAAAATTCTACGTGGCCCAATCAGTCCCCATATAACCGACGCGTCATAAAACACTGTATCCATTGGGCAAGTCCATGGGCTATTCTTGAGCAACCGAGACGTGTCACACAGATTAGGGATGGTTAAAATGAGCCACCATCCAATTACCAAGTAGACACATGTTGCTAAAACAGTTCCAAGTACCTGACAAAGATGGTTAAAACTCTTTAGTTTAATTTGCTAGTCTGTGCATATATAGTTATTCAAATGCAGCCTAGCTTGCGGCCTCGCCATAGAAGAAGCCTTCAACTAACAACAATAATCCAGCTATTACAAGCCTACAGTCATTTCAGTTCACTGGGTTGCTTCATCCTATAATTTTTCTTTTCAAATTGTATATATCTATGACAAGGCATGTCCAGCCAACCAATTTTATTCAAGAAAAAAAATGAATGTGTTGAACCATATTATGGCCATAGATATCCAAGAGCTCTGCAGCTGTATAAATATATATGACTTATAAATATTAACGATTTAGTTTTAACATAAATAGATAGATATAGAACCAATATTCAGAAGTTATATTCACGGAATAATGGAAACTCACTTGTGCCATGAACATTGTTCTAGGAGGAATCTTCATGTAGTGGCCAAGCTTTAAATCTGCAAGAAATGTGATGGCTTATGTCATACTAATATACCCATACACTTTAAAGCACATATTAGCGAGAGGTCGCCCTGGATAAGCATAACCAATGATGTATTCTGTGATCACATTCAATCCTGGTGCCTGTTTAGGGGAATAGGTTAGGCACATTGATTAGTTGAAAGTAAATCTTAACCAGACTCCATGACATCTTTAATAAGCTAAAAATTAGTTGCAAAGTAAAATGGGAGAATGAAACGTTATGGTGAGTTACCTGCCCTGTTGTAGATGAGAGGATCCCAATAGGCAAAGTGTAGAAGAAGGCAATTGCAAAGGCTCCCAAGACTCCCCACCATGGTAATTGAAGTTGTTCCTCGTAGTGGATACAAGCTACCATCACGAGAACAAAGTTCACCAAGAGTATGGCAAAGAACCACCACTGAGGAACTTGCTTGTATTTTCTCATCATTTTCGTGTGAACGTCTGTTTTCTTCTTATTAAATGTCGACCTGCGGATAGTTTTCCAAGTTTCGCTGCAACACAAACCAAGTTTTGTCCATTAATGCCATGGAGGAACTTTATAGCTATTCATCCTTCTTTTAGCATAATCGATTTATAAGTCATTGAAGAGTACAGTTATACTGCGTCTTTAGACCAGAAGCATATTCCATATCTTGAACCAACAAACCTTGAAACCATCCCTTCAGAAAAAGTATTTCACTCATGTGCATAAGCAAAATACAATATTCATGCATGAAAGAGGAAGAAATGGAAGCCTTTTAGAAACTGTTACCTTCCATGAAAGAGGAAGAAATGGGAGAAGGTGGCTGTTAGTGCTGCAAATCCAAGACCGTAGGTCATGGCAAATAGAATGCTAAGGTGCAGTGGTCCATTACGTTCGTACGCCTTGTATATACCCATTACCGAGTTCACTAACTCGGTATACCAAACACCGACTTCACACTTATTACATCCGACTTCGTATCTAATCACACTTCAATCATCTCCATTCAAATCCTAATCTCACTAACTCGGTATACTAAACACCGACCTTGCACCTATTTTATCCGACTTCGTATAAAACCACATTTCATCCACTTCTGTTCAAATCCTAATCTCATAAAATATCCGAGCACATCCGACTTAGGGGCTATCCCACTCTGAACACCGAGTTCGATATATTCAAACCCCAAATCTTATGACAGTTACATATCTTTCTCATTAAACCCCCTGATATTTGCACCATTAATGATCTGACCGTTGGGTCATTAATTACTAGCCGTTGTCCCAAATCACCTATAAAAAGGAACTACGTTGGCTTGATTCTGGGACCTGCTCACTCTCAGATACGTAGGCACCTATCACCTTGTGATAGCTCAGCCACTTCTCTTCCTCACTTAACACCTTCTCCTTCTTCTCCAATCATATTCATTCTTCCTCATTTTTCGACTGCATTTCTAACTTAACTACATTTACATTGGCGCCGACTGACTGTGAACGAACATAACCTGACGGAGACCATGGCTGGAGTCACACAAGAACAGTTCGAAACAATCCAAATTACTGATTGTGATCGAACATCAACCTTGAAGCGTGGGCAAAAGTTTTGTGTTCATCATCACCCAATCCATATTACTGAATATCCCATTCATAGAAATTCAACACATCAACATTTGGGGCTCACCATCAATACACAGATAAGTTGTTTTCTATTATTATTGCAAAATTTTTATATCAATTTCTTCTTTTGAATACTTAATATTCGACCGAAATTGGCATAAAATTTCTGTAACTAGGAAATCTTAAATAGTTGCCACATTTATTGGCACGAATCTGAAACCAACTACTGACTCTAGTTTGTTTCCATAGATATCAATACATCATGAGTATTATGGTATAACATAGGCTACTAAAATTCTGTAATAGTACAATTAAAATTTAATTATTGGTTACATTTTAACTCTGTTACTAATCATTTAGCAACCATTTGTAACCATGTCTAACTATCATGTTGGAACCTGAAATTGCATATTATTGAGAGCGCTCCATTACTGACCTTAAGATTTACAATTTTGTTGTAAACTTTCACAGTTACAAACTTATCATCAATAAGTTAATGCTCATACATCTCTCCTATAGGTATTATTACATGTGCATTTATGTGATAATATATTCTCATAATATAATCATGATTATTTTCTCTTATTCATAACACTCCATTAGTATCACATGTTTATTAACTTCAATGCTCACACATCAATATATATACTTATTTTGTTGAGCAATACACCAATACATATACTTATTTCTCAATTCACCTTTCGATTGATTAAGCATGCTTTCTCACCCTCACAAATTCATTTATTCCATTCATAAGGATAGATGATTGTATACCCGAATTCATCAATTACATTTTCACATTATATGCTAAATCCTAACTGACTATTTAATTTATTGTGGTATCAATTCACTCATGTTTTATATGCTATTTAGTGCATCCATTCAGTGTCCATGCATGGTAAATCAATAATTACCATTTAAATGATTATTACATACTAGCATATTTCCATATGCAGTAAAAATAAAAAACCACAATATGCAGTTCACTCCGAACGAGCTCATCTAAACCGACCTGGTCCACTTAAGAAACCACTCTTGCGCCAACTTAGCCTATTCCCACTTTGGCTAAAACTATTGTACAATCATTCTAGTCCATTACATATAAATGGTCAATTAACTACAAGTTAAAACATTTAGCTTCTCATTATACATCGTCTTCACATGTACTTGTCTCAATATGGTATACATTGTCTTCTCATGTACTTGTCTCAATATGAAATGTACAACCAAAATAATCATTAATTAGTTGAATGTATATTAGCCACAACGAACCCAATTAACAAAGGTTGATCATGCTGGGGCTATCATAAATCATTTGTGTACGGTACATATCTGATATACAGTTATTGGCTAGTAGGTCGTGTAGCTCCCTGTCTCTATGTACAGGTCGCATCTATTGCTTTCTAAATGTTATTTTTCATTCAATATCGTTAATATTATATTGGGGCTAATTTAAAAGACCTCAAGTACTAATCAATTTCTCAAGTCTCAGGAAAATCTTAGCAAGGCCTCGTAAGACATTATTTCTACTATGGAGGCAAAATCTCTATGTATGTGCAGGTCACCCAAATACGACCTCATTATCTATGAGCTACTGTCACACATATGGGCCACATCGATCGCTTTCACTTGCTGTTTTATAAGTAAAATTCTAAATTGCGTCACTATGTCGACTATAAAACTCAAAACGAGGCATTGCGCCCTTTCGTTCAACGAATCTCGAAAAATTGAACAAGGCATCAGGACCCTTCGTTCAAGGAATCTCAAAAAATTGAACAAGGCATTGCGCCCTTTCGTTCAATGGAATCTCGAAAAAAATGAACAAGGCGTCAGGACCTTTCGTTCAACGAATCTCGAAAAATTGAACAAGGCATCAGGACCCTTCGTTCAAGGAATCTCAAAAAATTGAACAAGGCATTGCGCCCTTTCGTTCAATGGAATCTCGAAAAAAAATGAACAAGGCGTCAGGACCTTTCGTTCAACGAATCTCGAAAAATTGAACAAGGCATCAGGACCCTTCGTTTAATGGAATCTCGAAAAAATGAACAAGGCGTCAGGACCTTTTCGTTCAACGAATCTCGAAAAATTGAACAAGGCATCAGGACCCTTCGTTCAGGGAATCTCGAAAAATTAAATAAGGCATCGGGACCTTTCGTTCCAAGGAATCTTCGAAAATTGAACAAGGCATTACGCCCTTTTGTTCAGCTGAATCTAACTTTCTTTTCGTTTTCATCCAAATCGAAGTCAACTCGTATACACTCTTTTCCATCAATCTGAATGAAAAGGGGCTATGTATATACCCATTACCGAGTTCACTAACTCGGTATACCAAACACCGACTTCACACTTATTACATCCGACTTCGTATCTAATCACACTTCAATCATCTCCATTCAAATCCTAATCTCACTAACTCGGTATACTAAACACCGACCTTGCACCTATTTTATCCGACTTCGTATAAAACCACATTTCATCCACTTCTGTTCAAATCCTAATCTCATAAAATATCCGAGCACATCCGACTTAGGGGCTATCCCACTCTGAACACCGAGTTCGATATATTCAAACCCCAAATCTTATGACAGTTACATATCTTTCTCATTAAACCCCCTGATATTTGCACCATTAATGATCTGACCGTTGGGTCATTAATTACTAGCCGTTGTCCCAAATCACCTATAAAAAGGAACTACGTTGGCTTGATTCTGGGACCTGCTCACTCTCAGATACGTAGGCACCTATCACCTTGTGATAGCTCAGCCACTTCTCTTCCTCACTTAACACCTTCTCCTTCTTCTCCAATCATATTCATTCTTCCTCATTTTTCGACTGCATTTCTAACTTAACTACATTTACACGCCTCATGGTCCAGTTGAAACTCAGAATTGACAATTTCTTCAACGTTATATTTCTGCCCTGTCGATGTAAAAAGCTTATTGGAAATGAAAGGTAAGGTTTTCGCTTTGTAGATGTCGAGCCAGTATGCAGTTGGTGCAACAATGTACATTAAGATTGCATATCCTGCAGCCACATTGGCAGTAGCAAACCATGGGCTGGCAAGTGGACTTACAAGATAGGAAACAGCAGTAGACCAGTCGAGTGCTATAGCACCGATCCCAAGGCCCTTCATACCTGAGCCTAGTTGATGAGTTAGGATGGACTTGGGGAATACCCAACAAATCCATGAAAGAGAGGTCAACATGGGGAAGAGGTATCCAGGTAAGAGATAGTAGGTGAAACTGCACACGAAGGCAATCAAGAAGAACTGAGTCCGTGTTAAGATTATAATAATATGTTACCCTTCCTAGTTGTAGTTGTCATGTTATAATACAAAGTCGATTTTGGCAATAAATTCATCAAGAAAACATAGTTCTGTGTTTTTTGCATATGCTGCATTTGAAGCCGTTGTTAAGATTTGTTAACAAAAAATTATATCTACAACAGTGAAGCCCACAAGTAAAAAAATGCATTCCATGAGTGAGACATACACATCACACCATCTACCTGAATAATGAGACATTAACGAGATTATTAGGCCACTACATTTCTGCTGGGTCTACCAAAAATCGTCGGAACACTCCAGCAATACCTAGTCCCAACACCTGCCGTGTTATACTTGTTTACTGTCAAGATGATTTTTTTTAGTGTGTGGGTGGCACAATTACAATTTATTTCAGCTAAATTTGAACAAAATACATATATGAGGAACAATAATTAAGAGGTATATAAAGAGAAGGAGAATTAGTTTGCCTGAGTGGTCATCATAACGATGAAAGCCACAAAAAATGTGAACTTTCTTTTATAAAAGAGAACTTTCTTTTATAAAAGAGCTTCACAGCACTCATGATGTGTGTCGCGTAAACACTACCCGCTCCGGCATTGGCGAAAATTGTAATCAAAACGTGCTCTTTAACATTAAACGGACCAGGGTTCATACTAAACTTAAACTTAGTATTCTTGAAGAAAACACGAGTAGTAATGGTTCTGGCCATGAGGTGACCCAATGGCACCACAGCAACCTGAGCAGAAATGGCAGTGATGGTTATTGGCTCTGTCCTATACCAGAAAAACTGGTTCAAGAAAGATAACAATACACAACAGAGTATCCCAAGGACCCACATTCTGAAAGTTACAACAGGGAGTGAAGGATCATCAGTTGTCGGTACTGTTAGAGCCACTTGTTTCACCGGAGAATTTTCAAGTTCGGATAAGTCCCCTTCCATGTCGTTAGACATGTTGCCTTGTATATATTGTTGTGAGATCTTGAATATTTAATGATAATTATCTCGACTGTGTTACAAAAATGAACAACACTGTCCTAAGCTAGATTTGATTCAAATGAATGAATGTATAGGGGAGAAGAGTCTCAGCCTCTCCCTGTAATGATGGATTGAAAGAGAAAGAGTAGGAGTGGTTTACTTGTGAACTTAGTAAATTCATTGGTTTCCCGAGATACTAGGTTATTCATTCCAAACAACACTCCCATGAGAAAGCACACAGTCAAAGTGAATACAAAGAAAAAAAACAATTTGTAGGCTAGATCATAGGAGCACATGGAAGGAGAAAGAGTCATATTGCCTTTTAAAGTAAAGATGAACACTAATAATAATAACTTAATTACTCAAGTTCAGATGTTTCATACTCCACTTGGATTACTTGTAGAAGACAAACACCAAGAATATTTACAGGTCTCAATCTAGTAATCTACTCCTATATTTTCAAATCCTCCTACACTACTAAACAAAAAGCTAACTAATATATACATGGAACTATATTTACAAAACCTGCATTTCTCTCTCTTTATATACTAGTCAGTCAGAAAACCGGGCAACCATCAACTACAACCCCTTTTGCAGTTGGGCAAGCAGCCAAAGAACAACCATCAACTTTTGATCCCCACCAGTCAAGGCTCTTCGAACCCATAACGAAAAACAAGAGCACACCCATAAAAGCAGTGCCTGCATCTAGTCCTCCAGATAGAACATAATTGCGGCGTTTCCACCAATCTTGTTTGTACCTATAAAGGACAAAGCCAGAAATGAAAGCAAGAAAAATCCAGGTGGTGTAGTTCACAGAATTTGCAGGGGGCATCAGTGCTGTGGCACTAAACATAACAGGCATGTTGATCAATAGTATCCATTTTTGCTTAGGGAATGCTTTATGAGCCAACCAGACAAGAACCGGAGCAACAGCTCCCACAAGAAAGAACCAGTTGATGTTCCCATAGATACCAAGATTTCCGAAAATTCTTTGCGGCCCAATTAGTCCCCATACAACCGATGCGTCATAAAACACTGTGTCCATTGGGCAAGTCCATGGGCTACCTGGGGGCAACAGAGACGGGTCACACAGATGAGGGATGGTTGACATGAGCCACCATCCAGTTGCCAAGTACACGCATGTTGCTAAAACAGTTCCCAACACCTGAAAAAACCAAACCGCAAGTCATTCTTCTTAATCTCTTTACTGATCATCAATCAAGTAAGAAAATAACCAAACTAAACTGCATATTTCCAGTTGCCAAGAACATCCAGCAACAACAAAATTGACTTGGCCTATTTCTATTTATTGACTTGTCCCATACTCTCATCCTATATTCTCTATTAAAATGTGCCATGAATTGTCCAGCCAACCAATTCTTAGAAAATATGTGCTGAAGCCTACTATGACCAACACACTGAGCTAAACTCACCATTGGTCTATGGCCAGCATGCATAGTTAATTGAACTTTAACTTCTAGTTCTACTGTCCGTAACATGTAGTTTTAAAAGGAATGGAAACTTACTTGTGCCAGGAACATTGTTCTAGGAGGAATTTTCATGTAGTGACCAAGCTTTAAATCTGTAAGAAATGAGATGGCTTGCAACATACTAACATACCCATACACCTTGAAGCACATGTTAGCAAGAGGCCGCTGTGGATAGACATAACCAATGATATATTCTGTGATCACATTCAATCCTGGTGCCTGTTTAGTGGAACAAAGACAAATCAATTGGTTAGGAAAGAAATACATGGACTCAATCACTCAATGAGATTTCAAAACAAAATGGCTTAGTAAAAGTGGGAGGAGGAGGATGTATCAAGTTACCTGCCCTGTGGTTGCAGTGAGGATCCCAACAGGCAAAATGTATACCATGGCGATGAAAAATGCTACCAAGACTCCCCACCATGGCAGTTGAAGTTGTTCCTTATAATGGACACAAGCTACCATGATGATAACAAGGTTTACCAAGAGCATGGACAAGAACCACCACTGAGGAACTTGCTTATACTTTCTCATCATTTTCGTGTGTATATCCATTTTCTCCCTTGACGCGGAGTTGCGGCAAGTTTTCCAAATTTCACTGCATCAAATACAAACTTTGGTCAACTAAGTGTGATTAATTTTTTTTGCTAAATTTAAATGTGATTAATGCAGAGAGATTGTTGCAGGTGTGTGCTTTGTTAAGAGCTGTTATAGCGTGATAAATATTATCTGTGCGTTTGGTGTGAGTGTGTGCTTTTTATAAAAAACACAACATATAAATTCTTTTTGCCTTAAGTAAGACTAACACAATAATATTGCTAAATGCACTCTTTCTCGATATAGATAAACATTACAAATATTAAGAAAGCCATAGTTTTAGAGTCCACTTCGGCACTTCCCTTGGAAATGGACCCAACACTTGCTATAACATATAATCTTCTTCTACCAGCAATAAAATAATTTCGATTTGGCTTCCATAACCTTGAGTAAAAATAATAATATATATATATAATAGTCGTAAAGAATAATCGCATACTATTTAATGGCATACTCTTTAAACCATATACAGTACCAAGCACTACTTCAGTATAAAAGAAGCCAAGCAAAACCCCAACCCCTCCATATGCATGACAAGAGCTCAGTAAATGTTTTCGGCAAGTTTGACTTGTGTTCATCTGTAAAAAGGTACAGTATCGAAATTTACCTTCCATGAAAGATGAAGACATGAGAGATTGTAGCTGTTAGTGATGCAAAGCCGAGACCGTAGCACATGGCAAAAAGGATAGGAAGATACAATGGTCCATTACGCTTGTAAGCCTCCTGGTCGAGTTGGAAGTTGGAATTGACAATTTTTTCAACCTTATACACTGTCCCAGTGGATGTAAAAAGCTTACTGGAAACGAGAGGAAAGGTTTTCGCTTTGTAGATGTCAAGCCAGTATGCAGTTGGTGTAACAATATACATAAAAATCACAAATCCCATAGCCACATTGACGGTAGCAAACCATGGGCTAGCAAGTGGACTTTGAAGATAGGCAACAATAGTAGCCCAGTCGAGCGAAACAACACCTAGACCAAGTCCTCTAATACCTGAACCTAATTGATGAGTTAAGACGGACTTTGGGAATACCCAACATACCCAAGAAAGAGATTTCAGCATCGGGAAGAGGTAGCCAGGTAAGAGATAGTAAGCAAAACTGCAGACCACGGCAATCAAGAAAAACTGAGTTCTTGTTATTCCACCTTTAGGTCTCTCTTCTTTCTCATGAAGGGCCCTGTAACGAGAAAATAATACAAGGGTTATTCCAAAAAATTTAACATCAACAGAGCCAGCATCCACCCCGCATACAATTGAAAAAATCATTACTTTTACCTGAATAGCGAGACATTAATAAGATTAACAGGCCACCACATTTCTGCTGGATCCACCAAAAATCGTCGAAAAACACCAGCAATGCCAAGCCCCAATACCTGCCAATGTAAACAATCCTATACTTGTTAGTAAAAGTAAGAAAATAAAAGTGAAAAAATAATAGAACTATTTATAACTAATTAAATTAAAAACAATTACCTGGGAGGTCACCATAATGATAAAAGCAACAAAAAAATTGAGCTTTCTTTTATAAAAGAGCTTGACAGCACTCATGATGTGAGTTGCATAAACACCATTCGCTCCAGAATTCGCAAAAATTGTAATCAAAACATGCTCCTTAACATTAAAAGGACCAGGATTTAAACTAAACTCAGCCCAGGTATCCTTGAAAAACACACGAGTTGTAATGGTCTTTGCCATGAGATGACCCAATGGGACCACAGCAACCTGAGCAGAGATGACACTAATGGTTAACGGCTGTTCTCTATACCAGAAAAACTGGTTCAAGAAAGACAACAATACACATGACAATATCCCAAGGACCCACATTCTGAAAGTCACGACCGGAAGTGAAGAATCATCGGTTGTAGGCACAGTTAGAGCCACTTGTTTCACAGAAGAATTTTCGGATTCCAGCGGATCCCCCTCCATCACGTTAACATGTTTGTCATCCATTATGTCAGCCATTGTATATATCTTGCTACCAGCTTTGAGCCCCTTAATCAACTAAAACTAAACTAAACTAAACTAAACTAGAGAAGAAGATGGATGGTGGAAAGCAAGTCTTCAGAGACTGCAATGAGCAGATTAATAAAGACGGTTTTGTTGATTCGTTAATATTCCATGGATACTTTACTTCTTAGATCTCTTTTTATATAGTCTTAAGGAATCTTTGAGTATGAACCTGATTAGATTTTAGGATTCCAGTAGAAAAGGGATTCTATCCAATATTTTGAAGTTTGAATCGAACAAGTGTAACTAAAATCCTAAACAATAGGGATTCTTTCTCATGGTCTACTACGTACTAGGTTTAGATGACCATCTCATTATCTATGACTGACTTGTTGATTATTGTATAATATTCCCTAGGTGCCCTTATCAAATTGCTCAAACAAATCAGATGTCTTCTTTTTATCTGTAGGTGCGCGCGGGGAGCGCCTCCATAATTTTATACCATTCTCTCTCTCAACCAAACTAACCTTCCTTAACTATAAATAGTAATAATGTGTAATACTTGGATGCAAAATCAAAGTTTAATTGGCAATGGCAAATGTGTTTATCACTTTCTTCTTGATTCATCTTTGTCGCTGATTGCAGCTCATCATCAGCTCGGATTCTTAAGATGAGTCTGACGATGGAGCACTAAGGTCTACTCAGATTCTTGAAAGAGGTTCTAATGATGGAACGCTTCAACCTGATGATTCTGGATGGCGGAGACCATATGACACATGCATAGAAAATCAGAATCTGGGTGAAGTTTGAGTGATTCTGCTTTTCTGTTGTTGCCAAATTATAATAATCGATGGAACGTAGGTGGTGTAATTTCCTGAAGTTATAATATAAAATCTTATCAAATCTATATTATAACCGGCACTTATAAAACTTGGTAAAGAGACAAACGACGGTCAAGATTTGCACTTGAGATTATAGAGATTGGGTTTTAATGAGATTATAGAGATTGGTTATTTAACCCGTGCAATACACGGGTGTTATTTTATATGTAAGTTTTACATGTGCTCTATATTATAACCGACACTTATAAAACTTGGTAAAGAGACAAAGGACGGTTAAGATTTGCACTTGAGATTATAGAGATTGGGTTTTAATGAGATTATAGAGATTGGGTTTGAGATTATAGAGATTGGGTTTTAATGAGATTATAGAGATTGGGTTATTTAACCCGTGTAATGCACGGGTGTTATTTTACATGTTATAATTTGATTTTGGTTTTTATTTTTGCTATTGAAATTGATTGAAAGTAGAATTTTATTACGTATATGTATATTTATTTTCTAATTCCTCCATAACATTATTGTTGTCCTGATTTAAAAGTTTTATTTTTAAGTTTTAGATCAAATTAACTTAAAATTGTATTCTCATTTTTTGTGTAGTCATCGAAGATGTAATGTGAAATAATAATAATAATAATAATAATAATAAATTACTATCATTTTATAATGTTTTTTGAGGATTTATTTAATGTATTTGTTTACCCATATAATTTTCTTAACAATTTAAATAATATAAATTGACGTTTTTAATTTGGAGTGTAAATTATATCTCCAAGCTCACAATCCAAATTCTTGACATTATTTTGCTTATGTTACTATATTTTTATTTTTTTTTAACAAAAGATTTAATTTTAACTTTTGATAAAATACCAATATTTTGGATAAGATGTTCAATTGATTTGGTTTGTAAACATATTGATTTAACCAAGTTATAGTTAAGGGAATGCCTAACTTTAATAGAGAGTATAAATTCCATCATACAACTCTATCTGTCTCATACGTCTTTCCCTGTTATCAATCGGTTCTAGCTTATCATCAAACCTCTATCACCTCTCTACTCTCATATTTTCATCAATGAACACTTTATTTTTTTTTCTCTTTTTCTACAAAGAAAAATTTGAAATTCAAGTTTTTTTGTGTTTAATTTTATTTTTATTTTCAGTATCTATAGCCAAAGTCAATTATACAAATAATACATACAACCCATCCTTAAACCTGGACTATATGAGCTTTATACAATTAATTAATATTTCTATTTTTAATTTGATATTTGACTAACGATTCTATTAGTGATTTCAACCTAATACTATCGTTTTTGCTTTCATGTCAATGCTTCAAATTTTATTTATAAGTGAATAGTTTTAATTTCATCTATACATTTCTAGAAAAATCAAAATTTTCGCAAACAACAAATTTTGTTTTATGGATATAATGGTGTGTTGAGGTGATAGCAAGGACTATCACTAATGTAAGTACTTACTTTTCAACAATATTTTTTGTGTTGAATTGCTGGAAATTCACGGACCAAACTATTGTGGAACTAGATGTTTCCATCGAAGAAAAGCTATTATGGATTATCACCTAACAAAGCCAAGTTTCAATTTGAAAATCATTTCTTCACCAATGGTAAATATATATATATATTTTTTTGGATAAAAACTAATGGTAAATATTGATTGATTAGTTAGATTTTCTTTATATACAAATGGTTGAATGAATTCCGTAACTTTTTTGTTGCAGCCACACAAAATCAGGAAGTAATAAAACCGATAGTTAAGAATTCAAAAGAGCTTATAAGATCAGCAGAACAACTATTCTGAATGATAAATGAACCATCAGATTCACCAAGAAATCTTTCAAGCTCTTTGAAAGTGGCATTGGAAATTTCTGACTATAATTATGAATCCAACAAACAATGAAGCACAAAGGTCAGCCAGTTCACTTTTGGCCATAGTAGAATATGAGCAACCTCTACAAAGTTTTATTAGATATGATTAATTGAATACTTTCAGTGCAATGTGAAGATAGTTTATTGGAAAATCAATCATTTCAGTTAGGCTTCTAGCCATGGTTTAAAAAATTACAGAAGGTGGGACTAAAAAATATACATGGAATTCAACAGGGTGGTTGACACCTTGCAAAGAATGATATCCATGAACCTCTTCTTATTCGAACATTCAGATCATTAAAGCATGATATGAGGACTATTCTATCGTACAATGTGATGAGGGTTGCTTGACCAAATTGATCAACCTTCATATATGGAATATGACATGAGGACTATTCTATGAAACAGTTGTACAAGCCATACTTAGAGGCATATTTTCCAAAGAAGATAACACCTACACATTCTTTCATTAATTATGGAATAGAAAATAACCTTTAAAATGCATCCAGAAAATAAAATGACTATGCAAACATCACAATAAGCCGTTGCAAATGGTGTAAAGCTAGGTTCATCATCAAAAGAAGGTGATCCATATATATCGTATGCTATGGTTTAGGGTCAAATGCTCAACTCAAAAATTTTCTCGACAAAAAATGAAGTCCAAAAATGGTCTAACAACTATTTTCAAAAAAGAATGGAATATGTGAACTAATAAAAAAGATTCGTGCAGGCAATTGAAAATATCAATTTAGAAGACAAAAGTCATGAAGATGAAACTATGAAAATTTAATATATTCTTTATTTTCATCTCTGTTAAAATTTATTTTTGTCTACAATAAATACTAAGATAGGATTTATTTTTCAGTAACAAAAAGGTTTAATTATCTCTATAATTTACATATAGAGGACTTTGCAAATCAGATTAGAGCAATCACAATTTTTTGTTTGGCGTTTATTATCATTGAGTTACTCAATACAAGTATAAAAATAAATTCAAATTAACTATTGTAATCAATTTAACTATCAATTGTCTATTTTTATCCTCTAGATTTGTGTACGGATATAAAAGTAGTAGTTTAAATATAATTAAAAATAAAGCGTCCCGGAGGGACAAGTCATACCTAGTTATATATATACACCTTGAGCTCCTTCAAGTTGGCTCAATTGAGTTCAACAAATTTCTACTCAGGAAAGTCTTATGGTAGTTTATCGGGAAATAGATTTACCATGTGCAAATATTTGAAAAATAAAATTTTGATAAAATAGTTATAATACTACATTGATCATGATTTTTTTTGAAAAATCATTTAAATATGCTTGTAGTGAGAGTTCAACAAAATTGAGCTCCAATTTGTCCCAACATTTTAACTTATCATTTCGTTTTAAATATTTACTGCTTATTTTCCATTTAATCAAACATGGGAAATTGAAATTTTCCGAAAAATCTATTTCCCGAACTTGAATCAAACAGACCCTTATATTTGAAATCAAATTAGTTTGTATTCAAAGTAACATTTTTTTCCCAAAATTAAGATAAAAAAGTAAATTTCTAAATCTATGGCATTTCAATTTCTTAAAAGTACTATCTATTTCCATGTTGAGTTTACTTAAGACACTTTCTAGTTCACATGTTCAGACTACCTCAAGATGTATGTTTCCGTAGATCTTGAAGTAGTCAGAAAGGATGAATGAGAGGTTTCTGCATTTCTTTAAAGAGAAGGTGGACACCTCAAATGTTTTCCTCCAGGTTGTAGTCTTGTAGGCTTGTTAAATAACGTTTGGGCTCAATATTTAACGTAAAACATATGCGTTCTTCTGCTATACATGGAGCATGAAATGTACTAGAATTGCAGACATGAAGATATGCTGAAAGAGCCAGCACATTTCAAGTTTGTCACAAAGGGAGAAAACCTGTGGATAGGCCTAAATCAATTTTCTTTATCAATTCCACAGAGCTAAACAAAACTAAAGTTGCACCATTACATTCACATATTTGAAAATTGGGTGTCCATAAGCTCGTAATGAACACTATGTTCCTACATAGCAACCAAAACCACACCATGGTTAATTACACCCTCCACTATGATTGGCCTGCGGAAAATTGGTAGAGTATCGACAAAACAACACAAGGACAGGCAGCACCCTTCGTGGTATTTGTTCCTAACAAACATTGCATTATCTGATTATCATGCCAGCCAATTGTCAAAGGGATGTAAATCTTCCAGAATGACGATAATTCCAACAGTCTGACAAAGCGATTATAACCTTTGCAAATCAACCCAAAAATCGTGACTATCTCATCCCCAAATTGCAACAGGTAGAAGGATTTGAGCTAAAACTCATTTAGCGTACCTATGAAGCCAGTAGTTGCACGATAACCATTTAAAATCCAAGTGACAAATTTGAGATTGTTTATGCATTACCATTCAGATAATATTAAACTATAAAAATGAACCTCGCGTAAAGAAAACCGAAATACAACACATTCATATAAATAGGTTGATCCGACTAGTATGTAGTGTTATCAAATTTTAGCTAGATATCCGATACGAAATGTAAGAAAGAAAAGATAAAATAAGACATGACACACTAGGGTATTCAGAATCCAACAGTGATTCAGCGTCACTAACTGCAATTTCTGGGGTGTTCGCGCGCCAAAAATAAACCACGAAAGATATATCTATCAATCAGGCCTCGCAACCAAAAACCTCCCAGACTAGCCCCTACATATAAATACACGTCAATTATCGTTACCTCGTACCACCGCAATTTCTCTTATGGCTTAAATAGAAAAATAGTTGAGCGTATTGGATGTTGTATATCACCTGAAACGCGCACTATTCAACGCCTTCCACGAGGTCTACCACCTGACCTAGGACCAGGATAGCGAGCAAATTGTAGCCTTAAATTATCTGAATCGCGGTCATGTTCATCAAATTTATAACCTGCAACATGGAATTGGATGGCTTTACCCCGTGTAACGTGTGAACTCTGAACGTATTAGGGGCATTCTCACATATAAACATGATACTAGGACCCTCCGACATCATATAAACTTGCATAATCAAGCTTATATAAGGCAAGGAGAAAGCATTCAAATTACTATTCTGCAATGCGCAAGAACTGGATCGACTGATCACTTCCTCAACAAATCCATGTACACTAGAACCACCAACAGTTGATCCACTGCGAATTATTCAGGTTCACTGACAGTGACAACCTTCGGAAGAAACTCATGCTAGGCTCTCCCTATGAAGAGAAAAGTTAAATTTCATGCTTACCTTGACCAACTTCTGATTTGTGGTGAGGTAAAAGATTGATGTTGGAAGTAATGAAATCATGGGTATGGCCATATGGGGGAAGGAAAGCAAATGCAAGGGTCATCTTATTGAAAGGCATGCTAAATTTAGCAAAAAAAACATATTAAAGGAAATGGAAAAGGCATAAAGAAGTATCACCAAGAGTAAATAGAAAACAAACACCAAAATGGAAGAACTGATGAAGCCATGGCCAGCAGACACCATCTAGATTGGTACAGGAGTGAGAAAAAGGGGCACATAAATTTCAGACCATCAGAAGCAATCCCCCAAAACTATACATCTCTCAAGACACTGAAAAAAATTTGCCCGCTACATTGAATATTTATCTACCCAGATAATATCACAAACTCCTGGATTCTAACTATCTGCACCAATAATACCAACTAAAAGCTCGTTCCTACTAAATACAGACCCAAATGATACCATTGGATTTACTACATGCCATAATTTGAGAAGATAACGAGCAGTGAGTTAGGATGGGAATAAACTTGAGGCATGCAAGAGGAGTCGCCTTTCTCCTAATCAATGCTCTATGAGAGTATGAGAGGAAACAAACTAAACGAAAAATCTATCGTGGCTATTGCCATGTACTGAGACCAAATCTATTACTCATGGCCTATTGTGTTAGACTTTTAGTGTAAAATGAAATATCCATATTGTGTTGTTGCTTTATCCGAGCAATGCAGCTCAGGGCATCAAAGCTTATAAAAGCGAATTATATAAAAGACGAGACTGACACACTGTAGAGATGGTCAAGGCATTTTGCCATTTTCTAATGATAGCTACCATATCAATTTAAGTGCTAGTATATGAAAACTATTTCTAGTTGTGGGAATATAGGAATTGTTGTGACAAACACCAAAAACATTCTTGAATATAAACAGAGCTATGCTTTCCGCGAACAAAAAGAGAGTAAACATTCTGTGTTCACCTTGTAAGGCATCCATTGCGGTTGCTGCCTGGGCCGGGGTACCAAAGTCAACAAAACAAAGTACTAGTGGATCTCCTCCAGACTGCAAGTACAACATAGCAACAATTAACAGAAGGCTCAAACAACAAAGTCATAATGCCAGCCAGAACTAATATGTAAACTTACGTGTCTGGCTTCCTTATTAACAAGCCTTACTTCTTTGAAACCTACAAAAGGCCGAAAAATATCTGCATACTGAAATGAAGGAGCAACTATAGATGATGTGTTCATTAATAAAGTAGATCGCAAATAGAAGGATACGAGAGACTTCTCTTCGTGAACAGTTTGCAGGCAAACCCTCAACAAATAGTGTGTTTGAAGCATCTGGAGGGAGAGAAATCTCAGGCTTCCCACCTGCAAGTCCTAAACTCTGGCCTTTTCCAGCCATCGAATCAAAGCCTCTAACACCACTCATTCGCATATCATCGATCGGATGACCAATGATACCTCCACCCAGGGATCTAGCAGACTCGCCACCACCGCCAAAAGCTGCAATCTGCAGAAGAAGTGTGCAAAAAATAATTTTTGTAGGTTAAACAGCAAAACAGAAAGCTAACAGAAAGAAGGATTTAATAGCAAATCATTATGTTTCCCTTAAAACATACCCCACTACGCAAGTAACGGTCATAGGACGCTCCAAGGTTGTCATTGTCTCCAATCATGCGGTATCCAGTCCTTTCATCCTCACGCGAATAATAACCAGGTAATTCGTGACCAACAGGAATATCTATGAAAAGTGAAGATGAGCAAGATCAAAAGAAGCATCAATTTAATGAAAGATAGTTTATGTCCAGAAATATCAATGTTAAGTGATTCAACAATGCTGACCCATAATGCAAACCAGGGACTACTCCATATTATTGTTTATCTTTAGGTGAAACATGAATACATTCAACACCAACCCAAAGTAGTTTGTTTCTAATTTGATTTCTACTGGTAAATCCTAATAAGAAAAAAAAATCGAAAAACTCACAAGGGAATTAGTCTCTAAATAGAAAAAAAGGTAATAGACCATGTTTGACCTCTATGTCGATTTTGGAAACATTCAAATCATTTATCTTCTGTCGGTGGCAAAAAACTTGTATTTTTATTCAAAATTGTGCGGTATTTTAAGAGATTAAGATTGTGGCAATTTAATTAACAGCCAAGCATTTATGATCTTTCTATCCACCATCACTGTGAAGATAGAGTTAAAGTAAGTAAACGAATAATTTATCAGTTATTACGGACCTTTTTCTACTTGTTTTACATGTTTAGATTTGAAAGAGGAAAGATTTAACCTTTGTTAACTGCAAACACTTATCGCACATTAGTTTGAACAAGATCCCACTCTGGTAAAAAGTGGATGGTGCCATCATTTACATATTCAGACCTTAGCTTGATGTTGAAATGCAAATGAGCAATTATGTGGGTGTGGACCTTGAGATAGCTAGAATGTGTGACTCTTAATTACTGCTCTACCAAAGTCCTTACTAGAGTATTTTACCCCCAACACTTGAAGCAATTGACTAAAATCACAAACCAATATCCAATTAATACCTAACAGTAACAAAAATCATAATCACATGGATCGATTGAAGGAAAGTGTAACAATAACAAAAACAATTGAGCTGGATTATAAAATGTTATTACCTATTTACCTAAAATACTCAATCAAATCAAAAGTAGAAAATTAGAAATAAACGAAACCCTAAAGTGGTGTGAGGTGTGAGTGTTTGTTTACCATAGTCAGAACGAGGACGTTTCAACGGAATAGGAGGAGGCATAGCTGCTTGACGTGCATCGTTGTACCTCCAATAAGCATCTCCCATGGTTAATTGTTAATCGAAACGATTCAATTCAAAGTCTGAGTAATTAATAATTCAGTGAAGAGCAAAGCAATTCGATTGTTTGTTTGTTTGTTTGTTTTAGGGCAGCAGATCGATGAAAGAAGAAGACGGAGAAGCGTTGCGTTACTGTGTTAGAAATGAGAAAAAGAACGTTGCACACGTGACTGAAAAACCGAAACTCGGCCGACACAAGGTTGCCACTTGCCAGTAAAGAAATGCTATGGGCTATGGGCTATGGGCTATGGGCTATGGGCTATGGGCTATGGGCTATGGGCTATGGAGCTTTGTCTGTCTGACAAGCTGTTTAGTTTCTACTATTTTCTTTTGGGCGCTCCGATAATACTTACAGAGTTACAGTTACATACCGACCGACATACGTTAAAAACTTAAAAACAGAAAAAGTGTTTTAAGAGAAAAGAAAAACGTTGCTTCAAAACTACGCTACTGTGTATTTAGTATCACTTCCGTTAGGGTTTCGTTGCAAATACAAAGGTAATCACTCATAAATCTTTTAATTGCTTTTTGAATTTATTTTAGGTATTGGAGGTGTTGTTGTGAAAAATGAAAACTAAAATAAAATAAACTAAACTGCAGCAGCAGCAACAACGATGAGACCGGTGTTCTGTGGCAGTTTCGACTACGATACTCGACAATCTGAGTTGGATCGATTGTTCTCCTAATATATAAGAGTCGACCGAGTCGATATGAAATCTGGTAATCATCTTACCCTCATATTCCAATTAGTTATGTAACTCTAATCTAATCTAAGGTCACCTGATGATTATCTCTTCTATAATATTTTGCTTGCATTAGGGTTTTAGATGTGAATATATCAATATAGTATATTTCAATATCCAGAGACAATTAGAATTCTCCAATTACTTACAATGTTTTTATTTTGTTTTATTGTCATATAATATCCAAGTGGACATTGTGCATAATAATAATAATAAGTTTGCCAATTTTAGCTACTTAAAAAGGTTTGTCACGTACGATTCTTACAAAAGGAATGCTTGCTTGCTAATTTTTATAGGAGATCTCCTCTAATTACAACTGTACACGTTAGTTGAGTAAACATTTTTTTAATTACACTTTCCAGCTTGAAATTGAACTTGGAACACGTTTCACATCTGTCCCCATGGTAAGAGGTGTAATACGTGGGGTTTTTCGTTCCGCCCTGGATGGAAGGTAGTGTTAGCTGCTCTCCTTTCCTGGTTTGCTAACATATTTCCTACTTCTAAAATGAACTTTTCATTATGAAGCATGATCAGTTTTCTGCCCCCTTCTCTCTCCTCTCTTTTCGTGCTTAGATTGTTTCTTGGAGTTCAGTTGCAAACTTTTAAAAAATGAAAAAAAAAAAGTTTTTTGGAATTTGGCATCATGAATAGAGTGAGCAAATTTTTTTAAACGAGAGCGATTCTCATAGGATCCAGTTGTTAGTGTCAAGCTGTCAGCACATTAGCTCTTTCTCTTTTAGTGTATCTTCCTATCCCTTGATTTTATGTCCAGATATATTGCTACTTATTATAAGGGTAGTTTTGTCTTATCCTTTGTTGTTTGTGCCTTTTTTTTTTTTTTTTTTTTTGATAAATGGGAATTTCATTAAAAAGATAAAAGTGGGGAATACAAGCCTGATCAGCCTACTCAGTTAGAGTATCGTCAGGTAGAACAACAGAAAAAAAAAAACAAGAGATAAGAGACTGTGTACTCAGTTGTTTGTGCCTTTGTGCCAGAGACTGAAAATTGAGAGCGCCAGAATTAAAATTTACCGGCTCAGGAAAGCATTATGCATGTTAATGTTTGTTTTGACGCAGGAACTTTTACAAATGGAACTGAGCTCCTAATGGGCTCATCAATCTCTCTGCATTAACTTTCTATGCCAAGGAAGCCTTCTTGCTTGCTTGCTCATCAGCTCCATCCTCTTACAAATGGAACCATCCTGCGTTCCTTCTTCCGATCACTGGTCACTTACACCTGAACATTGCCTACAGTTGCTAGTTCACAAGAATGACATAAAGGACTAAACTAGTTTCAGTTATGCATGCCTTCTCCAATCACTTTGACGGCTCACAAATATCAGTCATGCATACCTTCTTCCTCTACTCATCATAGACGGATCAATCACATCGTAGCATATGCACTGCCCTTAGTCTACACTTGCCGTGTGAATGGTGAAGCATCTCTCATTCTACAGCTCGTGCTGAAAATGCTTCTAAGTTTCATTCCTCTAGCATGATTTAGTTCATCATGCAAGACTACACCGTTGTTGACCTCATTTTTGTGCATCAAGCCTTCTCCTACCTATTTGCAGGTGACAGGTGTTGTATTTTTGTTATATTGCCATGGACTTATATCCTTTTGTTGGTGTCATTTTATGATTAGCCAATGAATTTTGCATTTCTTTTGTACAATCCCCTCATATTGCTGTTAAATTGCTGTAGGTTTTGCTTTTGTTTATTTTGAGGATGAGCGAGACGGAGAAGCTGCAATCCGACATCTTGACAATACCCAATTTGGTCTCAACAAACGTAGGCTTTCTGTTGAGTGGGCGAAGGTAATCTTTCCCTTCCTGTTTTCTTTTGAGCGAGCCCAGATGATATTAGTATTCTTTGTCCCTAAACTCTGGTTATTGTTTTTATATGAAAGCAGGGAGAGCGTGGTTCGCGACACCGTGAAGGTTCTAAATCAATGGAAAATCAGAGGCGGACTAAAACATTGTTCGTGATCAACTTTGATCCACTCAATACTAGGACTCGAGATATTGAAAAGCATTTTGAACCTTTTGGGAAGGTATTGCATGTGAGGATTAGAAGGAACTTTGCTTTTGTGCAGTTTGATAGACAGGACGAGGCTACAAAAGCTCTTGAATGCACCCACATGAGGTTAGTAATTTTTGTGATGTATTTGCTATATCTAATTAGGCTATTAATATTGTACTTATCAACTTTCTTTTCTCCTTTCAAAATATCAGCAAGATTTTAGGCAGGGTGGTGTCTGTTGAGTATGCTCTCCGAGATGATGGCAAACATGGTGACAGACATGACAGTCCTAGAAGAGGTTATGGAAGCCGTGGTGACAGTCCATATGGCCGTTCTAGAAGTCCAGTTCGTCGCAGGAGTAGGCCTAGTCCAGATTATGGCCGCGCTCATAGTCCTGACTATGGTCGTGCTCGTAGTCCAGATTATGGTCGTGTTAGGAGCCCTGTTTATGATAAATACAATGGTCCATCATACGATAGGGAATATAGCCCGGATTATGGTAGATATCGAAGGTATTTAAAACCTAAACTTTAAAAGAAACTATTCTAACATTTTCTCTGAAGTAGGGGTCTCCACTCTTGTTTATATTGTCTTCTGTTTTTTTTCCCTCTTTGAACACGGAACTTCAATCTTATAAATTGTTTTTCTTTTTTCTCTTTTGTAGCAGTCGTTCATCTGATCGATGATAGATGAGGTGGATGGGCTTAATGTGGTCGATGGAGAAGGATTGCAATAAATTGTGGAGAGTAGGTTTTGAAGCAGAGTGGATTAGGAACAGTTCTTTTAAATTTTACCTTTTAGAATGGGAATAGTTGAGTTAGCTACATTTATAATTATGATTGCAATAAATTGTTGAGTTAGCTACCTTTTAGAATGGGAATAGTAACCCTAAATTTCCATCTTTTGCGTGGTTTAATAGGCCAAAGTATTTGGAATGAATGACACAGTAACAGTTATTAACAAGACAAACTGGAATGACTGTCACAATAAGAGAAATTTAGAAAGGGATAGAAGGTTGTATATTTTGTTCCAAATTGAACCGTGTTTATAGCAGATGCGTTTATAGCATGAGTGATAGCATAACTATTTTTAGAGCGTCCATTAATTATATATAACCCTTAATAGAAGGGTCTAAGATAATAAGTACAACTTTACAAGATATATCGAGAAGAATAATATTATTACTAAAACATGAACTAATTAAACTGACTTTAAATTAAACTCTTGAAGCAGTGCCTTTTCAAGCCACACCTCAGCTTCATCCATCATTTCAGGACTAAGTCTAATCATCAAAATGCAAAACTCAGTTTCATTAAGAGCTCCATCACCATCCAAATCTCCTTCTCTAACCATTGCTTCCAACTCTTCTATACTCATTCCCTCCATCCCAAGAAAGCTGGAATTCCTCTGTAGACTGTCTTTTGTAATTAACTTGGTCACTGGGTCTGCCAAAAGTCGAAACCCAGCACAGAGTTCTGACATGAAAGATTCAACGTCAAGTTTATCAACCATCACTGGTAATAAATCCTCATAAACCTCCGTCGAAATCTTTGGCGAGTTTTGTCCATCAGCCATTTTTCTGTTTTGTACGGTGAAGCTGAAGAATGAAGATCACTCTTAATAATAAACAATAACACAAAAGTCGTTCAAATGCAATAGTATATTTATAGAGTGGAATTGAAGCAAACAACACATATATGTACTGTATATGTTTTTCATGCTGATGGTTTCCAGGAAGTTGCCTTGGGGAAAATCATGTGGTGTAGGTAGAAAAATTTGTCTAATTAGTTGGATGAGTTTGCTTATTTTGTTCCGAGTGTAGCTTCCATGAAGCTTCTTCCAATCCAATAATCCAATAATACTAATATTTCTCTCCCACGCACAATTATGTATTACTATCTATTTGCCCATCTCGCTTTCAATCTTTTTTTTCGGATTCTTCTTCTTGTTCTTTATCGTTGCCACGTTGAGAGCATAAGATCGAATTCACACAATCATGTTTCCAACCAACCAAGCTGAGGTGAGTGGTTCATACTTCATAATCATATTACTGTCAAAAAAGAAAAGCCTTATGGGCTTTCTTATCTAAACCCACAACATTAGAGCCCATGAGCTAGGAGGAAATCATCAAATGGTGCTGACTGCTATGTTTCAAGTTTCAACATCCAAAAGACCAAAAATAAGGCCACTTGGCACATCTCTAAACCAAATGGGTGTCTCCTCACAAACTCTTTGCTCATGTTGATTTTGTCCATTCTTTCTTTCTGTCTCTCAAATTTTTCTGAAGAACCCTCAAATCAATCACAATTTCAATTCATATCGAAAAAGGTCTATAAACTCGATCCACTGTACTCCTTAATTTTCTGTAACTCATTTCATTATTGATTATTGACATCTTCTCCATATCTCTTTGTATGCAAAATTGCAAATAGATTATTTCACAATCACAGAGTCAGAGTGTGAGAGTACACTCATCTCACTATTTTGCGCATTGAATCTGATTTTGGTTTCTAATTTCATCAACATGGGTTTTGCATACCTGTTATTCTCAATGAGTTCACTTTTATTGTATTTTGTTTTTTCCATCCAGCAGTATTGCAGTAACCAGATTGGTTAGTTTAGTTTTGAACTGTTGACTGTTTGACAGTTGAATACTGTAATTGGATGGCACAATTGCTTGGACCTCGATTGTATAGTTGCTGTAATTGTCGAAACCATGTTTTCCTTCACGATGATGTTATTTCCAAGTCTTTTCAGGTGAATCTCTTTTATCAATTATAAAATTTTGTTTTACAGCATTCCATTTGCCTATAAATTTAGTTTTAATAACATCTTCTTAACTTAACTTCGCTATCCATTCCCATGCGATGAATATAATTGTAGGTCCTAAACAAGACAGACACCTATTAACTGGACTTCATAAAGTTTGTGATGTTTACTGCAGTGACTGTCTCCAGGTATTGGGTTGGAAGTATGAACGAGCATACGAAAGAACTCAGAAATACAAAGAAGGGAAGTTTGTATTTGAAAAGTCTAAAATTGTTGAAGAAAACTCCTAATCCCTCTCATGGATCACTGCCCAAGAGCAGAAGAGACCGGCAACTCGATTAAGCTTTTGACTACATTTCAGCAATTACCATCAAACTTCTGCTAATGCAGTTCTTGTACAGTACTTCACTGATCAATAAATGTCATATCCAATTTTGAATGTATCTGGATATATACTTGTATAGTTATACTGGCATTATAGTTCTATCAAATTCTGGGCTGTCTTAATACTGTAGTGAAATAACACCAGCTATACTCTTTGTCATGAATCCGCCTATTAGTAAAAAAACCAGTAAAGATTGCATGTTCAAAGAAAACTATGCTGCAGATTGAAGTTCAATTTTGTGACCTTTTCATTCAACCACTTGAAATAAGATTTTATTATTGTTACCAAGAAATACACATATCTACTACCAAATAAAAGCCCTCTACACAATCTAAAGGCCGATATGATGTGCTTTTCATGATTCCACTTCCACAAAAAGACTGGCCTGAGGATGCAATCCCGCTTCTTTCAATGACATCGAGCGCTTCTCTACACTATAGACAACCCGTGGAAAATTGGATACCAGATTGTACTTCTCAGCATTCAAGCAATCCAGAGAATCAACATAGTCATAAAGAGTTTGGATCGTAGCTGTACTATGAAACCTCCGCTCCTTCCGTTCACCAGTTGGGAACCTTACCAGAACCTTGTAAGAAATAAAACACAATTAAAAAAGGCACTGTGCTTGAAACTCAACTCTAACTACAATATATACGACCAGCTTCAGATAATTTATTTATCTTAACAAAACTAGCTTATGATTAAAATCATTGTGATCCATGTGTTTCCTTAAATCATACTCGAGCAATATATTAGATATACCCTATCGCCCAGCTAAATGCTAATATGCCTACTTATATATAATAAGGTAGAACTATATGCAAATGTATTTGGCTGAATGAAGCATGTTTAGAAAAATCCAACAAGCTCAATGATGTCTATAATGGCATGTACATAGTATAACATCATTGAGCTTGTTGGATTTTTCTAAACATGCTTCATTCAGCCAAATACATTTACAATTTTACATATAGTTCTACCTTGTCTATAATGGCAATTTATAGACATCATTTATATTGGCATGTACGGTCATAAAAGCATTTTCTATTGATCCAAATAACTAAAATTTTGCCATGGCATCCAAAATGGCTTCTCTCTCTTATCAGATGCAAGGTTAAATGCATTTTTCTACTATTTTGAGTAGAGCAATTTACTCCTATATTGGCAACATAAAACATGACACTCATACCAAATTAAAAACCACGAACTCAATTCACCAAAATATGATTCATGACAAAACTATAAATCTATTTTCAGAATATAGATGTTTACTTGTGTTACGTTAGGCCCTTTCTCAGGTTCGGCACCAAGTGATATAGCTTTCTCCTGCCGCCTTCTAGCTAGTGCAGCTTCTTTCTCAGCAGCTTCACGAGCAGCTCTTTCTCGGGCCTCTTCTTCCTCCTTCAGTTTCCTCTCAGCTTCAGCAGCTTCCCTTTCCAAACGATCTTGCTCTTCCTTCCTTTGGCGTTCCCTAGCCTGATACGTCAAAGTAATGTCATTATGTAATATTAAGAAGATAAGAGCAAGCAAGAACCTCAAGCATTGAAAAAAAAAAAAAAAAACTAAATTTGGGATCATACTTGATCAGCTTCAAGTGCCGCCCTGTAGGCAGCATCCTGCTCTTCCCTCAATCTTAAGTTGTTCCTCCTCTCTTCTGCATCAAGTCTTGCTGTGACAAGAACTGGAGCACTCTCTTCTACTACCCTCTGAAGAATTGCAAGCATTTGTTCAGGAGACTTTGGCCCTTCAATCTGCAGGATACAACAATTTTACATTACATAAGAATGAATTATTACTGATGTCATTTGCCCTCCACCTAGAACTAGGACTTAAAAACACCTCTTCTGAGAAACACGTCAACAGTTAACATTTTGTATCATACTGCTGTTTTGCATTTGAATTTTTTTAAGAGAAACAAAGCCACACAAATCATTTTTTTTTTTAGCTGAATAAAACTTTTATTGATTCAGCTTAATTCAGCTCAGTTTGTAGACCATATAGGAATGAGCTTACTTCAGCATGCTGCCTGGTAAAAAGAGGGGTGACATGACTATACATGTAATTTAACGGACTAAGCTTTGTTCGTTTCCCACTTCCAAATTCTCTTATCCAACTCCGAGCATGAGAGACTATCATCGTTTAAGACATCATAGACATTTTATGGATCCTAGATTTCCAAGCCTTAAAAAAAGCCTTCCAAAAGTAACACTCAATTTGCGGATAGAACTGCTCAGCAATAAAGAATACATGCATTCTTCTTCCTAGCAACATATACATGTATAAATTAGAAAGGGGAAAACATTACCAACCAAAGCATCTTCCAAAGATGGACCTCCCATCTCCAATTCAGAAACTGAATCATGGACTGTGAAAACTCTCCATTAAATTTTCCGAAGTCCTTTCCGGTTATTTATTTTAACTAAATTCAAGTCATAACTAAATTTTAACATATTTAGGGATAACTATCTTAGACTCTTAATAAGAAGGATGCACTGGAAATTTAGGTTGGCGTCATCTACTACTAGATGAAAAGGAGCGATGATGAACAGGATTCAGGACACAATATTTTGGTATTAGACTGCTTTCAGCAATCTGATATGGTTTAATAGTAGAAAATACCACTTCTATGTCGATACAATCAGCTTCATAACCTATTGTTAATTATGTACAAAATACGAATATCAACTAGGTTGCATTGACACGGATATGTGTGTTGGTGTCCGACATTGGATCAAAGAATCAAACATGACATCTTAAAAGACTTGGATACAGGGATACAGATATTGATTTATTTGTAACCCATGATTAAGAGTTAAGACAGAACAAATAATACTCTTATTTTCAGCTTTCTTTTCACTTACGAAGGAAGAAAATCATTTTCATCTCTTACCTTTCTTCTCTCTACATTCCTTTCCTCATTTTCTTTCTTCATGTAAAAGAAACTCTTATCTGAAATGTTATGCATTAGCTAGTTACTGTGTCCAACATGTGTATCACACGTATAGGGTGACCGTGTATCCGACATAGATATATGGTGGTGTCCATGTTACATAGTGTATTGACACAATTCATGACTTGGTTGAAATCTCCATGGTTCACCATATCTATGTCTAACAGAAGAAGAATGGCGCCCTGCTCCCCAAATAATATAACTATCCAAACTAAAACAAAATATTGAAGCATCTAAGTCTTCCAAATTCATAAAGCATCCCCTATTAAGAAAAAAAAATAAAAAATTCTAATACAAAACTAGTTAAACTAATTCCAATTCCAATTCCATCAGAAACCTTTCCGAAAACATAATCTCCTGACATTCAAAACTTACATCTTTTCAATGTTGATAACTAGTTTACCTAATCTACAACCCGGCCCACATAATGTAAAGCAGAAGAATACTCCACAGCTTTTCCTGGTCTATAAGTGAAATGGCCTGGAAAAAAAAAAATCTGTGTCCCTAAAAGTAGAACTAAAGGATTTCCAAAGCTCTCAATCCAATTACCACATCAATAATGTCTTAAGATAGCATATTCGTTTAACTTTACTAATCAAGTAATATCAAATTGTACTAAAAACAGAACTGAAAACTCAAATAACTTAAAATAATCACCTGCTGAAGTAGCGCGATTCGTTGATTAGTTGCTGCCATTACCACGGCACAAAAGGGGTATCTCGAGGCCTTCAAACTGTTACTCATCTTAAACCCCTCGCTTGCTCGAATACTCCCACCCCATGACACGAAATTCTCATTAATATAAGCTGCCAAAGCTTCCGAACACAAACTCCGTTCACAAAACACTGGTGTATCCGGGTGATCTGGTGAATGTAAATACACAAACAACATTTTATAAGCTTGACGAGATTGCTGCAAAGAATCCATAAATCCCTCCGTAACAAAATTTGGTCGAATTGTTCCATAATCCCTTTCAAAAGCTGCAACAAAATCAAAAGCCTCTGAAGCAGCTGCCGACAAAGAAACCAAGGGAGTGGAAGCAGAAGCATCTCCATTACGAGCTGAACCAGAAACCAATCCAAGTAAACCAAGAGACCGAGAAAGAACTCCAGTTGCAACCCAAACACCCAAACCTATTGCACCTGAAATCAACCCTAAACTACCAGAAACCACAGAAATCGGTAAAGTAATGAGTTTCCATGCTAAACCAGGAGCAGGAGCAGGAGCAGGAGCAGCAGGAGCAGGTATAGCAACAGTAGATTCAGAATCTTCATGGCGAGTCAATTCAGATCGATCAAGACCTTCCCATGAATTCAAATTCAATTGTCCACTGCTTTCAATATTACTATTATCAACGAAATCGTTAGGGTTAGGGTTAGTAGGATTGTTAGAAGAAGATGAATCAGATGAAAAAGAAATGATCGCTAAATCAAGATCCCAATTATGAGCAGCAAGAATCTCTGTACATAAATCGCGATCTTCTAAACCTGTAACTGCTTGAAAATAAGCTACTTTATCTTCGAAATCAACCATTTGTGTTCTTGAAAAAATTGCAATCAAGGGTTTTTCTTTGATAAAAATGATCAGAAGTCTCTAGGGTTTGGTTTCTTGAACAAGTCTCTCTCTCTCTCTCTCTATCCCATCTTCTTAGTAACGATTTGTCGACGAGTTGACTCGTGGTTTTCTTTCTCTGAAAACTGAAAAAATGGAAACAAGAAGGTTCCCGTTCTTCTCTTCACTTCTCCCCAAAACGTAAACAATCTGATTAAAACTGAAGAGATAGCGACACTTTTACCCTTAATGATTTTTTCAATGAATAGATAGTGTTTGGGCAAATACGTAACTTCATACACATGGTAAAAGTAAAACCAACGTTTTACTGTAATAAGTCTGTAGGACTGTAACTGATTTGAACTTTGGAAATGAACAATTCTGTATAATTGTATGTATCACATTTTGTAGTGTACAAATTTTCATGTTATTCAAAAATCTCTGAAAGTGATGTAGATATACATGAATGATTACATAAACAGAAAAAACATTAGAGTTAATTCTTACAAGAAAGCATAGAGGCTAGGCTACTTGACTGTATACTCAGACCATTTGAAGAGTCTTCATGGTATCTTGTTGTCCTTGATCAGGCCTATTGTTGTTTGTAAGCTTGCTTTGTTTTGCTTTGTTGTCTTTGACAGGTTTGAATTTAGCTAAGCTTGCTAATTCATTTACCACAACAACAACATGTTCAATTCTTGTTGTAATTTCAACCATTAATGAAGCTGCAGTAATAAGTGGTAGAACCTCAATGAGAGGTATAGAAGTCGGCTGTGTGATTGGATCAGTTGTTTTCTTCTCCTGCAGCAATGCTTTTTCGTCTACTTGTAGTTGTGATGTGATTAATTGTGATGGGATCGACTTTAAGGCATCGTGAAGATCTTGTACAGCATTTTTCATATCCTCAATTGCAAAATCTAAAGTGGAAGTTCTCCTCATAGTTTTTGTGATGTGAGCCAGCTCTTTCAATACAGTTGACGAATGAGAAGTCAATTGCATAGATACGCCACTGAGATGCTCTTTTATAAATTCAGGTGCCTAAATTTTCAATAGTAAAAAAATAAGATTGTGTTGGATGATCTTCAAAGTAAAAAAAAAACATGAAATTAGCTAAAGGAATTTTACCAGAATTTCAGAGTTGATGCAACCATTGAGAGCCTCAATGCAATAAGCACAACTGCGAAGAGAGGCTCCAATCTTCAGGTATTGTTTCCATGGATGACGAAAGCTGAAGCGCCCATGGCCAGGTTCCCATCTTGCAAAATTGGCCTTCAATATATGAACATATTGAGTTCAAACATTTAGTAAGAAACTCAATACTTGAAGTATGCACGTTATATTTAACAAGATTATTCATTTACCAGAGCCTCTTCTGAAGCCTTTGAATTCAACACACACTTGTATCCTTGAAAGTTTTTCCGGGACTCTTCATCAATTTCCAGTGCATCCTCGCTGTCCTTGAAGTATTCACCTACACACCCTGGAATTCAAGTTGGAAGCAGAAATGAGAAAAAGAAATGATTTATTTACATGCCCAAGGGTTCTTTCAAGTATATGACCTAAAATTACTAACCATCCAATGAAGTAGCAAGTTTTTCCATGTTGCGAGCCACTAGAAAATGAAGATCCTGGCCTGCCCAAATCGGGCAAATGAGCATGCTAATGAGAAGGCACATGGAGCCTCCTATTACAATAGTTGATAATCGCTCTTGAGCCAAGTCAAACAAATTATCTACACGGTAACCCGATATTGCAACTAGGCTGAAGGTTAGAATAAAGATCATGGCACCATAATCAAACCGCGCTTTCACTACTGGAATAAATCTTGAGAAGGTTGCCGATGTAGCTGTGGACAAAAAAATGATTAGTTCAATCATCAGAAATACATTACACAGAATTCCCAGTTGGCAGTTGGTGAATTAATTTGCATACCTAATATGAATACTGATGATCTGATAATTATTGGCTCAAATCTCTCTCCAGACTGACTTGCAACCCAATGAACACCAACTGCCAGAGCTCCAGCAAGAAATGTCCCGGTTGCTCTGTTCAGGCTCTTACAGAGTGTTGCACCTACATCAATAATGTCATTATGTAATGAGATAAACCTCAAATCTAAGGTGTTAAAATGAAGCTGGTACTAATTAGTTTTTGTTTTGATGAATAACACTGCAAAACTTATATAAATAAAATGTTTAGGAAACTCCATCATTTGTGAGACAAATGTTTGGTAATAGGAAAGGGAGTAACTGAACTTACCAACAGTGTATTCGAAGATAACGACAACAGTTAGAACTGCCCACATGGCAGTCCCTCCAACACCTTCGTACAAAGGTCTCATATAGTAAAAGAGTGACACCACAGTAAGAGCCACCCCTACTTTGAGACAATGCATTACCTTTCTAGGATCATCTACTCCAACATCCCAAGCTTTGACGAAAAAATTTCGCACTTTCCTTATGATCCCCAAAACCAGACCTACTATTCCCTGCCAAATTCTTTGGAATATTCCAGACTCTGGTACCAATACTGCAGATGAGGAACCATCAGCCACCCTTACTCTCCACTCCAATCCACCGGACACTGCCTTGTTGTTAACCATCCTGCAAACCAGATGCTACCTTGATTCGACAACCAATCGAAACCAATGATTTAATTGAAATTGATAGTTTGGATGGTTAATTGAATATCTGGTATATGAATATTCTCAGTAGACTAAGTGGTTGGTAGATTGTTTCAATACTGTTTGCTACGTACATAGCCAAATTTAGTCAGTTAGCTCTGCCTGCTTAATGTTGACACACTTTCAATGCTTATATAGGGGTGCATATATGTGTTAAGTAGGGTTTCTTAAACAAATTAATCCTGGAATAGAAAGGACATGAATTTAATCTTTTGGTAGGTATATCAAAGGGAATTAGTGCACACTTGTGACAAAGCTCTTTCCAATTCTTTTTGTTCTCTCTCTCTCTCTCTCACAGTCTACTTAGTAGCAAAGCACTTAATTTTATAAAGTTTGGCCACCTTATGTAAATAAAAGGTCAGGATTACACAGGGCTTATTAACTTAGTACTTTACATCATTACAATTAAATCTCTGCCCTCGAGCATGACAGTTAGATGTAAGATAAAATATATATCCAACATCTGGGAGTTATTATAGTGTGATGACTTTTACAGCATGAACCCCACAGTGCACAATCAATGACCTGTTTTTATGTAAGCAACCAAATCTGTTGCTCGATCATGTCATACACCTCTAACCACACTAGTGTACATTCCACAACATGATTCAAAAATGGTATTTTACAAGCTACCAAACTAGATATCATACTAAATTGTGTGTTTGGAATTTATATGAAGATGCATGAGAGAATGAGATCTTGTGAGGTGCATTCCAATTAATTTACACTTTGCTGGTCGCTTTGGCCACCAGTGGCCTTCGATTCTCTACTTCATGGTGAACCAATGATTTATCGTTGAAATCATGCCAGTATGTGACACGAGCAGTTTCATGCACAACATCATCAGGGATTGTCATCTTTTTGGCACTGGTAGCATATATGAAGTATAAACCATTCATGGTAACCTGTACAAGGACTGTCAACATTTGCAGTCAAAAATGATAAGCTGCTCGAGAAACCATATGAAAGGATGTCTAGTAGGATCAGAAGTCACATATACTATCCTATATGTTTGTCTTTTTTCCCTGATAGTAAGTCGAGAAATCTCAATATCATCTGATAGAACAGAGGATAAACCTTCACAATATCAAAGATTATAATTTATATAAAAGGAAGCGGAGGACTTTTGTATGATACTGTTCACTTGCCTTCATGGTTATAATTTTTATCATAATATTATAAACATCCAACTGCATTTAGTGATAACTGATAAGCACTCTTAGAGAACGTCTGCTGTCGACAACATTGCATTACATATCATTAGTAACCATGTTTAGGACAATCGAAAAAACTTACATAACAAATTAGTGCTTTCATCACCACATTGCATCCGCAATGGTATTTGTAGGGGTACTATATACAACATACATGTGGCACCATCTCTACCGTACATCATGGTGCCACATGTCATCATCTAATGGACTCTCTCTTGATGGCACAAGTTACAAAGTTAAAGCCAATTACTACAAAGATATTCTCTCATCATTACCTCATTAAATGTTAGGAATGGAGTTACATTGTAAGCCTATAAATATGAAGGCAAGCTACTCATTCTAGGCAGGTTCTCATCTTTGCTCAGATGGTGATGGCCTAATGCTCCTAACACGACCTCATGGTGAGGTCTCAATATCAACGACCTCCCCAATCTCTCATGATGAGACCTCACCTCTCAGGTCTCATCTCTCTCTTGAGCTTTCTCCATTATCGAGCTCCACTACTATAATAAAGATCATTCCCTCTCTCCGTGGATGTAGGCACAATTGCCGAACCACGTATACAATGGTGTTCATGTCTCTACTTTATTATTATTGTTCATATCATTTACTCATCATCATTCATTAATGTATTGACCAACCTCACAAATATGGTTAATACATTTGGCGCCGACTACAGGGACTTGGGATTTTCTCAAGCGAATTCCACCCACCAACCCCACCATTACACCATTGTTGTAAGGCTCACAAAGTGGTAATTTCAAGTTCAAGAAATTCTATTTGGCAGAATTGCAATCACAATTTTCAAATTGGGGGTTTACTTTCGGTTACCATTACTGTATGTGAAACTCGACGAAAGCAAGATAAGTATCAATTCACTATGATCTTACTGTTCATTCTATTTGGTCAAGTCTCCCTAGCGACCTGACCCAGCAGTGCATTAATCTAGAAATAAGGTTAATACAGTATTGGTGTAGGGCCTAATATTTCTCGGTCACCATATTATCCTGTGTTCAGTTAGTGTTAGCAGTGCTGGACACTAAATTTAAATATGTGATCCGCACGCAAGCTTATCCTACTAACAAAATTGCATTTAAACCAGTTACAGAGCTCCACGTCAATAGTAAGTAACATTACCTACTTCAGGATGCTGACTGTCACATACATTTCGCATGGAATGTATTTTTATAAGTGAAAGAAGATATTAAAACAGTAACTGATTTACTTGTATATAATTCTGTATCTTAGTTTTAAGTTGACCACCAGAACAACGATTGATGATAATGAAGTTTCGATAATTCCTTAATCAGGAGTCAATTCAGAAACAGTACTAGGAGAATGTTTGGCAGATTTATATTTAGAATGTCTAAAATATGTAGGATATTTCATGAAACAGAGAACTCTGTGATTCTGATCAACATAAGGACATCATTCATCTAACTATAGTTGGCAGAATTTAATGAAACAAGGAAGTTGTTGTGATTCAATTCTGATCGACATAAGAAGTAACTAACAGAACTTATGGATTGATATCCATATATAAGTGAAGGCACTGATATCCAACGCCTTCTATCATTATCTAGCTTCCAAATCAAACAGATCGTACTATCCAGACTCCAGTATATGCAATTCCATTGACAACCTAATTTTAGATATTCTTCACTAGTGGGTTCCCCTAAGTGGTTCGAAATCCCATTATGCTTTTATCATTCTTATTGAATACTAGCTACTTGTTAGTATAAATTAAGAGAATGTGCATGGTCCACAGTGTTTAACTTATATCATGATGTTAAAGCGCATATGCATTTCTGATTATGTCTTTTAATTAGGCCATGAAAAGATACTCGCCAAAGCTTTAGGTACATGTTCCTTTCCTCAACTTTTCAAACAGGCTGTTTGATTGGATCAAGCATCCTGACATGAGTTAGAATAAGAGCACTTATCTCATGCACATATTAAGTGATGTGAAAAGCTAACTCAACTATCAAATAAACTAGCTTTGGGAGCTTGGCTTGTGTCCACAACTTTTCTTCCTTTTAATATGACACTCATTGTGCACCAAGTGTGTCTTAATTAAACTTTAATGTTACTGTAATTGCATTAACAAGACACAGTACGATTGCTTGAATCCCTCAAGACTAGTTCAAACTTTTTAAATAATACACGTTCCCTTGAAACTTCGTCCTTTTTCCAGGTTGGTTACTGTTACATTGCATCTCATACCGTGAAGTTTCGTTAGGAAAGTATACTTCAATGCAAAAGAACCTACCCTTTTGTCTCCTTTTAAAGTTTCAACTTTGATTTCCATTATGTTCAGGTTACAAGAGCCTCACATACAAGGATCTGGCGGCTCTCAGTTATGTAGTTGAACAATGCACATGGTATAACAACTGTATTCGTCGCACCTCCTCTATTATAAACGGATGTTGATACTTACAAACCTAAGCAACTAGTGTAGAGATATGAAAGCCCTGATAGGACAGCCGCCAGTGGCCTGAAACAGCTGGGCTGTGGCACACTTCACAAATGAGGATATGATATAATTGATATGACAGACACTTAAGAGCAATACCAATGGGAGGGCATTTGAGAAGGGCGGTAGTATGAAATGCCCTCTCAGCTAAAATTTCTTCGCCAATGGAACGGTGGGTCAAACATTCAACGGTGGAAAGGAGTTCCAATGGCATTTGAGAGGGGAGTAGAGTGCCATCCAAAATGCCATGTTAATTGCATAAGACGGAACACCGTGTTCCGGTTTAACATTTTTTTCGAACACACAGTTCCGTCTTATACACTTTATATGTTAATTGCATAAAACAGAATATCGTGTTTCGGTTTAACACTTTTTCGGAACACATAGTTCCATCTTATACACTTTATATCTTATATGGAACTTGAAGTTCCGTCTTATAGACTAACTTTTCAGGAATTCGAAGTTCCGTCTTATAACACTTATAAAATTTGGTAACCGGAACTCAAAGTTCCGTCTTATAAACCATTTAATTTTTGTAAACTGACATTTCCAAATTTTTCCATTGGCACCACTTCGTAGGGGGTTTTGACTACCATGGAGAGAGAGTAATTTTAAAGGTGGTTTTACTTATGTGGCACCTATTTGGAGGGCACCAAACTACCCTCCCATTGGGATTGCTCTAAATAATCATTTTTCAGGCTAGAAGATCCAAATTGCTAGGTTTATCATAAAAAATGTGCTACTGGGGGCCTATAAGAAAATGTGAAACTTTGAAAGGAGTTTTAGTTCTTTGTTTTATTCTACTCCGTATTTATTTTTATTTTGAAATTAAAATGAAGTTATACATAAAAGGTAGCAAGTAGGATTATTTTGTTTGTAGCGGACAAACATGGTGTAAATGTAGTGATTGTCTTCTCTAATACAAACCATAAGAAATCACACTAAATAATCATTTTTCGGGCTAGTTGATAAAAAAATGCTAGGTTTATCATAAGAAAATGTGTTACTGGGGAACTTATAAGAAAACTAGTAATACCCGTGGCGCTGCCACGATTGCCAATTAATTATATCTTATGATAAAAAGAATTGTACCCTAAATATAAATTTAGATAAATAAATAAATATGTATTGTGGATTTTGTTTGTTTAATTATAAGTTGATGAAAGCAACCAATCATAAAAAGAATTTTTGAGCCATTAATTGTAACTATAATCATCACAGTAGTAGAATAAAACTTGCACAACAGGTAATTAGGAATCATATTTTAGCGAAAAATTGTAACCGATCATAGTAAACATATACTAAGAGGTAGATATTCATATAAAGGTAGAAGGTATGTGTATGGTATTCACTGTAGATTTGTACCCCATTAGAGATATTGTGTTACAGTTTTTGCTCGATGGATGTTGTGACATTGAGTACGTGTCTTGATCTTGGACTCTGTGTGTGCCTATATAGGTGAAGAATTAAGGAAGGAATGTCAAGTTAGAATTTAAATTTTCGTACTTCTAGTATTTTTCAGATGACTATAATCATAATAGAATGGGTGGTTTAATACTACTCTTTGACACATAATTGAGAAGCTGAAATAAAGTTTTAAATGAGCATCACTTTTACTGATTTACAACATCGGACAATATATGCCCATAGGATTAAATTTTTACTACTGCAAGTTCTAACATATATTAATAGTGTCCATGTTAACATATTGAATGCCTTATTACAACCGCGAAAAATAATTTTGTAATAAAGATTGATGTGTTAAAAGCTTAAAACGTTTCTGACTTGTATGAGATGGCAAAAGTATGGAAAAAATCAAGCAAATAATTGTATGATTTAAATTTCAATTTGTACATAAAAGAAACATACAATTACTTTTTTCAAATGCTCACTTCACACTCCATGGTTGATCAACTAAATACATGAAGTTACAACGTAAACAATGAACTCAACCTGGATCGTACACACATCATTCTCTCTCTCTCTCTCTCTCTCTCTCTCTCTCTCTCTCTCTCTCTCTCACACACACACACACACACACACACACACACACACACACACACACACACACACACACACACACACACACACACACACACACACACACACACACACACACACACACACACACACACACACACACACACACACACACACACACACACACACACACACACACACACACACACACACACACACACACACACACACACACACACACACACACACACACACACACACACACACACACACACTTCCAAAACTTGTCTATTTTGCATTTATAGAATTCTACAGGGCTCATGTGATTGTATAATGTGTAAATTCTCATACTTTTTATTAACAATACTTCATCCAAATGGGTATTCCGTTGATCACTGGACATAATTCACTGGTTATCCCCACTACGAACATTCTATTGTAAGAAGCAGGTATAGGCTGCAAGAAGTGACTCCACACCCTTTGAGCTATGCTGCAATTAAGTAATGAAAGAAGAATTGTCTAATTGTTATAAGAAAACTCATTCATGACAAACTCTCAATTTGTCAATTGAATATTAAAGATCGAAAGCTAAAAGATACAAAGAAAACTCACTGATTTGAACTCTGCAGCATCCTCTTGTACCTCTTCTTACAACTGCAAGTTTAGCAATATTCCCGCAAAAATATCCGTATGATAAGAAATATTAACTGTTGGAATTCAACTCATAAAACATGCATTGGTATTTACCTGTTCTAAATGACTTTTTGCTCTTATTCTCGTGAACAAACTATATCGATTGATGGCTTAAATAGAGACAGTGCATCTGTATGCTAGAACCAATACTCATTCTCAGTAGGAAAAATAATGTGACCAATTATTAAAACCATTTTTCTCACTTCAAATTTAGCTTATTATTTTTGTAAAATTATAATCTGCCCAAACGAAGTAAACCCATAGATCTAAACTTTCAATGTTTTTGTTCAAACATGGGACCAGTCTTGAATCAAATAAACCATATTCCAAATATTGTAACATGTAAATTGAGTCTTGAACAGCTAGAATGTATGATAGAAATATTTTTATTGCTGAAATCTTTAACTAAGTAAATTGATCAATGAAACTTTTTTTAAAATCATACAAAGCTATCAAAGTCATCCTAAAGGAAGATCAGTCCAACCTAAAAATGGTTGCAATGCAGCAACTTATAGATGTATATGTAAAGTGTGTTATAACCATTCATAAAACCACCACAACCCACTAAACCTTACCAACTTATAGATGTATATGTAAAGAGCTTCGATCTTAATCCAAAAGCAAAGCTTATGGTTTTTACCATGCTCTCATCACAGAGCATAGGTTATGGATTTTGCCTCCCCTGATATTTCGTAATCAACGCTAAGAAAGGGGAGTAGTTCTAAACATTGAAAACAATGTTAACACTTTGAGCAACCAACTAAGCTATGATAGTAGTTCTAAACATTAAAGGTTTACCTTAAGTGTTGCGACAAAAGGACTGATAAGGACTGACACTGTCTATTACATTTGTTCAATCAAACAAATAAGCATACACCTTCCATTTAAAGGTTGCAATATTCACTACTTAAGAAAAATTTTGAGCTAAGATTCTAAAATTGGAGATTGAAAAGAGACTAACCGCAGCTTAAAGAAGTTATCGTGATCAATCATGGCAGCGGAGAAGATGGAGATCGCAGGAGATTAATTGTGGTGGAAGAAGAAGAGAGCCAGAGAGGTACACCATTTCTCTAAAAATTGAAACTTTGATCCATATTCATTGTTATGTTTAATGAATTCTTACAGTATCGTCTAGGTGGCTAGGCAAGTTCTCCCTTATCAGCATTGACATTCTTAGTATAATAATTTAATGCATGAGACTGTGCCAAATATGAATGAATTAATTTAGGTCTTTCTAACATGTTAGGAAGATGAAGCACACTGGCCTGCCTTACAGATACATTCTAGCTGATAGTAACGTTGTAGTAATAACTATTGAACTCTCCACTCATGGATCTAAAAGTTTAATTTCTTTCGGCACACCCCCAAACTACTTAGCTCCAGACAAAAAAGTACCTAAATATAGAAATCCAGGCCTCAAGTCGAAACAGGATGTAATGTAAAACCTATTCTCAGATATTAAAAAAAAATAAAAATAAAAATAAAAACAAAAATAAAAATAAAAACGGGTTTGAACACAATACTGAAATATTTTCTACAATCAACACAGCCACTCATACTGGCATTGTTCAATAATATAAGATTATCTATCTATAGGGCCTAGAAGGGTTAATACGTAATAGGATTCTCACCCAGACAATCAATATTTTAGACATCAGAATAGCCCTCACTGGATGATCATATAGTTAAAATTAATACCCAAATTAAGAGTCAAAATAGTACCTTGGAATAATAGTATCTACGATTGATGGATTTCACATAGTTTTGCAAATTTGAAATCTGCAATCACCGACCTACATTTGAATTCAAATTGATTGCATCAATATCATAGAAATAACAGAGAAGTCAAGACAGAGCATATCAATCTATAATATTCACTGATTCACATTCTACAATTAGTTATCAATCTATTATAACTACAGTTCGCAACTAATTTGTTGGTAAAAATATGAAAATCATCAATGCATCCACTTGCTTTCTTATTATACATTGGAAGAGTAGAACTGAATTACCTAGGTGGCTAGGTCGGTTCTACCTTATACCAAATTGATTCATTCCATTAACAACTTTGAACTGGATGCTCCTTCATCCAAGGGGAAAGAGCATTTTTTTTTTCCTGAGTGGTCATAACGTTAATAGATTTTGGATGTATAGTATTAAATGGACTGCAGAGTTTTCAATGTCAAGTTGTGAAACAAACAAAAAGGAAACCCCAAAGTTGTGAATCACATATACAGAGAGCAAACAAAAGAAAATTGCAAGAAATAATGGTAATATTGAATCGATTTGCGTCAATAGTAGTATTGTTTACATCCTCCCTTATGTAAGTGCTTCCTACTATTTGTAAGGAACTCTTTCTTTCCAAAGGTCCTCTTAGTGAACAGCCTTAATCTAAAATGAATTGCAGAGACATGCGGACAATGACAGTAATTCAACATAGGGTTGCACATGAATTTTTAAGGTTTTAGAAGAAAAACTTTCAAAAAAAATTAAAATTACAAAGTACACCAATGCATATCCCTTTTTCATTGTGTAAAAGTACACCAAAACAGACCACTCTTTTATTGTGGCAGTACTATGTAAATCTTCGAACAATTAAATTAACTAAATTAAGCATAATTAACAGGGCAACTCAGATGAATTTACGTAAACACCATATTTAAACATTGAAATTTAAGCAAAATCAAAAGATTAAATTGATAAAACAAACTACAAAATCTGAAATGCGCATTGTTCCATCAGTGCATGAAAATTGCAAGTGGAGGCGTTTTCATTTATAAATAGAACCAAGCTCACCTAGAATTGTTAGGCATCCTCTTAATTCACCAAATTATATAGATTTTTAGGTTTATTTCAGGATTAAATTGGTTAATTTTGATTAATATAAAATTCTGAACATGCTTTCATTATTTTGCAAAGATATATGAGGAAGAAAAGAAGTTAAAAATACCTGAGAAGAAGGGGCAAAGAAAAGAGAGAATTCTCGAGATTTAGAGCACAAATATTTGTTGATGAGTGTCGATATTAATTCCTGAAAAACTATTTAAAACCTGATTAATGAGTCAATTAATATTGCCAACTAAAACTAATTCAAACAAATCAAATGAATTGTATAAATCCTTTCCAATATCAAGGAGAAGAAAAAAGCAAATTCTATTGGTTTAATAGTAATGCTGAAATTTAAGTTATATAAAAGATATATATGGAAGGACTATACTGTATAAAAGGTGATTACTTGCCCCAATTAACATAAATTGATATTCCTTACATTTTGATTTCAACATTTTATGAGTTGAACTGGACGTTTAGATTTTTACCTAAAAAACATGACGCTTAACTTTTTCATTGCGTTTACGTAATAGAGCACACCACTACCTCTAATATATTATTATGAACACACTATGTTATCTAGAGTGTCTATTCTCTTCATATTCACAACCTAGAGCATGGCAGAAGAAGCCGACATAAGACTGGAAGGCCAAGTTTTTTTTTTTGAAGGTATAGTACTTCTGAATCCCATATAACAATTTTTACTTCGGGAAACCCATTAAAACTTCTGAATCCCAGTACAGAAGGTATGAAACAATACTCACACATTGAAGTTTGTGGACTTTTTTACTTCTGGTTTGTTGTTATTTACAACATTCTGGAAAAAAAATTGATCTAACTAATTCTGCTATTAGGGTTTAAGAGCAGAGAAATTGAGAGCAAGAGAGAAATTAATTACCTTTTAAGCGAGAGAAAACTTTGATTGAAGAGAAAGGATTAAAACGACGAAGAGAGAGAGAGAGATGAGTGATTGTGATGAAGTCGATGATAGAAAGAGAAGAAAGTAAATTATAATCCCAGTCATACCTTATTTAATCCTAGTTATACACATCCATCCTAATCATACTAAATATTAGTCCTAGTCAAATTATGCACCCTTTGCTGATTATAATTTAGATGTGAAACTTTGAAAGGAGTATTAGTTCTTTGTTTTATTATTTTTATTTTTATTTTGAAAATGGAGTTATAGAGAAAAGGTTGCCAGTAGGATTATTTTGTCTGTAGCGGACCAACATGGCATCAAAGTCTAGGATTATGTGAATTCTGATCACCCCCACCCCGTTTCTAAGTCGACCTTACCCAACAAAACATTGTTAAGGCAACACTGCAGAAGCGTGGGCATTTATCTGACCACTCTTTTAATCTTTTTTATATGGACGTTGACACGTTGTTACCTTTCTTCCTGACTTAAGTTCTGCTTTCTAATCTTAATGTTTTTCTATCCAGAACCAGATGAAGCAAGTCAGCAACTCCACTCCTCTGAATTCTGATTGAGTGATTGTCTCAATGTCTGATTGGTTATGTTATTTGCTTTATGTTGGTGCTTGTCAAGTCCTGTAATAATGTTTGTATTATCTAATAAAAGTTTAGTTGCTAACAAAAAAAAAAATGTCTGATCGGTAAGTTTGGGTTGGATCACAAATATGGCCACTGGGAAATGGGTAGCCCATCAAATCCAATCCGAATTTGGATAGTTTAGTACCAGGCCCAATGGGGATGGAGTCTGACTGCCAGAGCCAGACTGGTAAAGTTGTAATTGTCTTCTCCAATACAAACCATTGGATTGTTTGAATAGATCAACGGTTCCGTTAAAATCAAGGGAAAGAGTTTGCTCACCTGGCTGGAGGACCAGAAGAACTCCAGAAGACGACGACGACCTTGAAGAGCCCAAACAAAATCGCGAAAAATCTCCTGAACAAAAACAGAAAGAGGTCTGAAGGAAGGAAGGTGAGAAGGATTGTAAAACAACGCTCCTAATGTATCTAAAGAAAGCATTGTGGAGTGAAGGATTGATTTCGGAAGATGATGAGTCATCATCATCAACGGCTGTTAGTGAACTAGTTTCATCACTCAATAAGCAAAGACTTTACAGAGAAATCACACTTGCTCTTCGAACCGGATTGCGAGATGCACGAGCTGAGTTCTCTTTCCTCCGAGTTCGTGGCCTTCGCAATCTTCTCAAATTCCTTCGTTCTGTTGCTGAGTCTGAATCAACAATTTCTCTCTTCTCTCATAGCCAATCTATCCCTGAACTTCAAGGTATTCTCATTTTTGCCCCCATTACATTAAGAACAGTTCAATTTTTATCACAAAATTCTGAATGTCTAAAGGGGGATTGCAATTTCTAGTTTTTCTTACCAAATTTGTGCTTGTTGTAATCAACATTATTGATTCTATGGGAAGAAAAGAAACATTTTTATTTTTTATTTATTAGTGATAATTTGACTCACGATTGTTTATGCTTTGTGACAGTGGTTCCTATTCTATTTCAGAATTCATTGAGGACATCCATAAATGATTCTGTACCAAATTTAGATAGTATATTTACTGTAGAGCCTTTGAAGATAACTAGTCCTTCAACAGACACTGAAGTTGCACTTGCTCTTAGAGTTTTGGAAGGATGTTGTTTGCTTCACAGGGAGAGCACGGAGTTTACGCATAAGTTAAAAGCGATTGAGGTTTTTCAAGAACAAATTTGGTGTTGGTTTAATTTATGAACAATGCATTACAATCAATTGTGGAATTTAAAATTTGTTTAACTTAATGCAGGTACTAATGGATATATTATCTAGTAGAGGAGTTTTGGAGCGAGCAGCATGCTTAGATGCTCTTGTCTCTATTATGTTGGATTCTTCACCTAATCAAATGGTATGAAATGTCAACTTTACTGTTAATGCATTGCTTTAGTATGTTTGATGCATACAATATTCTGCATTATTCCAACGGTAATCCATTGAAAACCAGTAAAGAGAAATACTATTAGGTACCAGTGTACTACTGAGCAATAACATGAACAAGTAAAAACATCAGTATCCGTAGTCTTATTTGACTAATATAAGATAATGATTGAATGTTTGAGTTAAGCAATGTGTTTGAGCGTATGGTGTGGGATCAGATGGCAGCTAGTGCTCAAAAAATAGAGAATGAGCATATTCATCCCACTCGTGGGGATGGAGTGTGTTTCAAACTCCTTCAATGGGTACATGTCTGTCAGCATTTTTTATGTTGTTTTTAGCTAAGCTGGTAAATTCAAAGAAGTTGCTGACTTAAGGGTGGGGTTTGATGGAGAATAGCCTACCGAAGTTCCACACTCTCCCTCTCCCTCTCCCTGATGTAGGTGGTCTGATCTGGAAGGCATGGTTCATTTATCTGAGCAGGTAGTGTTATTTCACTTTGTGTACAAAATGATATCTTACGTATATTGTTGTAATGTCTCTTAGCGGATACAATGCGAGATCAGCTTTTTGTTATTACCTCATTTTCCACGGCGTTAATATATTTTGTTTAGTGTTATTTCAATTTGTGTACAAAATGATATCTTATGTATATTGTTGTAATGTCTCTTACTGGATACAATGCGAGATCAGCTTTTCGTTATTACCTCATTTTCCACGGTGTTAAATATATTTTTCTTATATCTTGCAGGATTTTGAAGAATGTCATGGTATTGAGAAGATAGCGGATCTTATTCAAGACAAGCAAGCGGATGAAAATATAAGGTTCTTTATTTTCTTCTTATATCTGGCTTCTGGATTAAGAATAGTTCTACTATATTGTGACTTGTCAGTGATGATGTTGAATATGTGGATGATTAAAGTACTAACTTTGAAAGTGGTTTTGAATATTATGCATGTTCAACTTAACTTGTAGTTGTATCAAGCTTTAGAACATATAAACGTATCAAGCTTAGAACATATAAACTTTGCTTATTTAAGTATAGGTCTTTAAAATTTAAAATACATACCATGATAATGCTTGGTAAAACATTAATTGTGTATTTACCAATTACAAAGTTAAATAAACATGAGTATATTGCACTCTACATCCATGTTAATTGTTAGTGACCTTGCATTATATTATATATATACAATCCTGCCTGAATTGCTTAACATCACCTTGAGGCTGGAAACATTTATACTTTGCTCAATGTGGTTCTGCCTTCCCATCATTGTGTTTCAGGATGCAGTGCTTCTATTACGGTATTAATTAACTCTTTCCATTTGAACTTCACTAACAATAGGATCTTTTATTGTTTAGGCTGAAATGTGGAGAGTTCTTGCTGTTATTCATTGGTCATTTGAATGGAAGGGAAAGGCCTCCAATGATGAGAATACATGAGGATGTAAGGCGACTTTTGGGTGAGAAATCTGCATCGCTGATTTGGGCAGCAAGTCAGTTCGGATCAACTCTTGATCCAGAACAGAGGCAGACAGCTCTTCATATCCAAGCTCGAAGAGTTCTAGAGTCCTTGGAGCTATATTGAAACCACTGATGGAGAATTGACCAATACATTTCATTATTTGCTCATGATGAGCTCCCTTTTTCCTATCCAGATTCCATTATGCTGTGTTGTTAGTGCCGTGCTTATGTTAGATAAGTGATTTCCAAGACAGATGAATGAAAATGGTGTACATGTACATGATATGTATGATTGTTCTCTTGTTGTGCTGCAGTTAAATGAGTTATTGATAGAATTTGTTATTGCTTGATCCTGAAATGAGCTAATTGATTCCGCAACTCTGTGCAATGTGTAAGCTATTTGTGTAATTTATATTTATCTCGGCAGTACCCCAGAGAACAGAAGTTGGGAAATTTTTTGAAAGAAATCTACAATTGAGAATGTCAAATGTCTAGTAGGTGATATACAGTAGTTGCCTAGTTGGTGAAGAAAATTTTGATTACAGTTCTTGAATTTGGTGGGCCATGTAGATAGAGTTTATTAGGCCGGGTTTGGACACAGCTCATAGCCTAATGGTAGTATTTCTTACGAGCGGTGTGAAGTCTTACCCTATGTGTTAAATATATGGGTGCAAGCAACTGTGCAAGATATTCCTGCAAGTTGCTACTATGGGTGATTGGGTGGAGACGGAGTAGTCAGTCATTACTCATTACCAGTGTAGATTGATTTGAGTGCTGGATTACAGTGCAACTTGGTATATAAAAATGGCCCCACAATTGCAAGTTGGTTTGATTCTTTATAGATAACAACAACTAAAAAGTGTAAAACAAACAAGTTGGCCTCTTGCAAACTCTTCATGTTCTTGCAACTAATGAACATAGATCTGACACATACTATAGCCAAATACTGTAGTTTTGTTTGTACATTAATTAGAAGCAATTTGGTGCACTTTTAGTAGTGAGGAGGAAAAGTGGAAAACTTATTACTGGATAATTACCTAAACCAAATACTCCAGTAAATTAAATAAATGATTTTATGCTCTCGACAGTTAAATGCAGTCTATTCTCAGCCAATCTCGTTTTGCTGGATTTCAAATTCTAATTTCTAAATGTACTACTAGATGCGGAAGTTAGATAGTAATTCGCACGTTAGAGTACTTGATTGGTCCAATATGTACTGCTTAAGTCATGACAAAGACAAATCCACCGTCATCTTAAACCTTAATCTAAACAACGACAACACATGAAAATGGACGGTTTGATTTTCTTCAGCACCTTCTTTCCCTGTCATCTCTTCTCCTCCTCACCATTCCTTTTGTTAAATCTCTCTCTCTCTCTCTCTCTCTCTACATTATTGTGCAGATTTTTAGGCTTTCTCCTCTGTAGAACTCTTACCATTTAGAGTTCTCTACATCAGTTTCTTCACAGGTCAGAACCTTTTTGAATTAATCTGTTGTTATTGATTTATAATTCTTTCATGAAATTTGAAGTTTCCAATGGTTTGGGTTTCCTTCCAAAAATTTTAATTGTTCATTAAATTGTGTGAAATTGATACTCTTTATATAGAAAGAGGAAGTTGAGCTACTCAATTTTATATAATTAGTGAACTGTCAAGCCGAATTAGAACTAGTATTGAAATTGGTACAAGTTTAAGTTGCTAGTTAGTCCAATTTGTATATGTTTATTTTATATATCACTTATGAGAGAAGATCATTTCAAATGTTTGGTAAAGAAGTAATTTTTACTGAGAAAATTATGTTGCTTAAGCTTTGCTTTGAATTTCCAATAGATAAAACTTAGAAGAATTGTGTAGAGCTATGCAAGTGTGTGATTGTTGCATAATTTAGATTGATTCTTTGATATAGCATTTACTAAATTAGCACCATGATGAAAATTACACTATCTTTTAATGTGGAAAACATAAAAGAGTTATCTTGATGAACCTTGCATTGGTATCTAACCTTAAATGGACTTTCCTTGACTCAATAAACTTTGCATCACTTGTGCTGATAATTTGTTTCAGATTATCCAACAGGATAGCTGCGTAATCATTCTTGATTTATTAGATAATGATTTTTCAAGGTTTACTTTCCTTTATCTGTCCGACCTTTTTACTATTCATCCATGATATCTTAGTAGAGCTGCATCATCTAGAGTAGATGACCTTGGTTGATTCATAGAAGTCACCTTGGCATGATTTGTTGTCAATATATTATAGTCATCAAACTTTTGTCAGTAGAACCGCATTTGAAATTCTAAGACTTGGGATCTTATGCAGGTTCAATATATTCAGCAGAATTTCACTTTATGCGGCATAAAGAATGTACTTTGTACTTTCTTTAGCACATGGACAAAGCAGGAGCGTCCAAAACCTACATACTTGGTGACCGAAGCAGTAGTGATATCGTTGTTCGATTAAGAAACCGGGAAAAAAGACCTGAATGGTTTTACTGCCATTCCTCCATTCTTATAGAGAAGAGCAAATATTTTGCAGATCGGCTTGCTCTTGAATTAACTAACTGCATTGAGGTTTACTGCTCAGAATATGATTATGATTACCATGTTAAGCTTTTAAAGCTACTCTATGTTTGTACCGACTTGCTTATAGACTCGTGGGACTCCATACGAACTGCTCTTGGGGTCCTCCAAGCTGCTGTTTCCTTGCACTGTGAAGAGATCACTCAAAGCTGCATACAGTATTTGGAGGCTGTGCCTTGGGAGGATAAAGAAGAGGAGGAAATCTTGAAAGCAGTCTCCGGTTTGGGTTCTCTAGCCATGCCTATATTAGCTAGGATCCAACCCGTTGATCTGAATGCTACCAAGAATGTTTTCCTATCTGCAATCCGTATTGCGACATCCAGAACTGGAGCTTATCCTCCATTTGCCGATGAGCTGAAAACATCTGCCCAGGAACAAATTGAATACATGTTGGGGGAAGATGAAGACACGCCATTGATTACCGCTGATGAAGAAGTAAAATCTGAAGTAAGGATGGGCCTTTCTAATATGTTATCTGTATTCACAAATGAATTGAGTTCCCTTCTTTTAGACTCCAATATCTCATCTGAGGCAGCTGAGAATGAAGTCTTGCAGAGTCTATTGAACCTCGATTGGATGTGTAACATACTCCCCAAAATGGATCTACTGAGGGACTTTGTATTCAGTTGGGTTGAAAACTCGAATCATGTCTTGGCTATTGTTCAGGATAAGAAATTTGATTCCATCATATGGGGTGTGAAAATGAAGTTAATAGAAGTAACTGGAAAGGTATTGGAAGCAGTTGGCTATGGAAATGTGATTCTCCCAGCGCCAATTCGAGTGCAGTTGTTGAAGATATGGCTCCCATTTATACGGAAAATGAAGCCTTTGTTGGATTCTAAGGGTACTGAAGAGATTAATTTTCCATTCAAAATGGATGATGATCTATGTCAGAGCATTGAGGGTGCGATCATCTCTTTGGTGTTGGCATTGCCGTCGAATGATCAAGCCGATATTCTTTCAGAGTGGATGCAGACTGAAGAATTGAGGTATCCTGACTTGAGTGAGGCATTTGAAGTTTGGTGTTATAGAACCAAGTCTGCTAAGAGAAGATTGGTAGTGGGATTTGACAGCGCCGGCAATGCCACCTTTAGCCTGTAAATTTCTAGTAATTATGATTTCATCAAATGCGAGCAATAATTTCCTGACCAAAATGGTTCAGATAAGGCAGTTTTAGCGACGAAGATTGTTGGACAATGAGTTTGTTGTTGTATCTATTTTAACAAGATGACTTGGGTGGCATCTGTTCTTCCTTGAGGATCAAGTCTTGTTAGTCTTAGATTATGTTAAGTGTTAATCATTGTTGTTGTAGCTATTATTGATTTATTTCAAGTAACTGATAGGGGGAAAAGGGATTCAGAGTGATTGATTAAAGTTCCAACCATTTTGATTACTTTTATATATACCATTTTGATTACTTACTGCATAGTTACAAACTGTCTCATTAATTTGCCAAATACTTAAATACAGTTGTCAAACCCCAACCTTAAAACAGTTTGCAAACTATTCAACGAACGCCAAGCAAAGCCAGAGCCCAGAGTTGATGATTAGAAATTTAGAACTGCTTTTGGTACGCGCTTCAACTTCCAAGGGCTATCTTTCAAACAACTGCAAAGTCAAATCTTCAGCTTTGGACATACTTTTGATTCTTAGCCCTTTGGACCTTATTTGTACAAGGCCTTGAGTCCATGCCAATTGCCAAACTACAAATTTGGAAGGCCCAAAATAAGAGATGGTCGATTGTTAAATCCATAAAAGGCCCAATATTGCACATAACAAACAATGTGGGTGCGAATAGCGACATTAAGCGGGTGAGAAATTCTAGTTGGATATTTATTAGCCATTGTCATTAAGATCTCCTGGACATTTATCAATTTAACTTCCAAACACCAAAACCAAACCAACAAACACACGAGTCTCATAGCAACAAAAACAGACACGACAGATTTCTTCTCTCTCTCAAAACATTGTGGTGTTTTTCTCCTTTATTTTTTTTTTTATCAATTTTACCTCGAGTTTTTTTTTTTCTTTTCTCTCACATCGACAATCAATTAATCAATTGATAAAAATAAAGAAACCCTAACCCTAATTTCTACCAAATCTTTTGAATCATTATCGATTGAATACTTTTTAATTTGATTTTGGATTTGGATTTGAATGGATTGATCTTCTTCTTGTTCCGATTCAGAGAAGGAAGGAACAGGAATAAGAACAGCAATCAAATGGCAAAACTATATGTACAAACAGTTCCACCACCAGATCTGAACAAGAACACAGAGTGGTTCATGTACCCAGGTGTTTGGACAACATATATATTGATTGTCTTCTTTGCATGGCTCATGGTTTTATCTGTCTTGGGTTGCACTCCTGGTATGGCTTGGACTATCGTCAATCTTTGTCATTTCGCTGTAAGTGTTTTTCTCACCTTACCCACCTTTTAATCTCAAATAGTTTCTTTCATAGTTAATCTAATTGATTAGCGTATTTCGTAATGATTTGGTGTTTGATTCATAGTTTAATTTTTATATTAGATTTGATATATTATCTCTGAAGTGTGTACTAGTCTAGATGTCATTTGAAGTTGGTTTGCGTAGGTCAGCTGGAAGTGAAATTAATGGCACCAACTCACCAAAGAGGGTGCTTCTTTTCCTATAAAGGATTTAACCTAAGATTATGTTAATAGCAGAAAATTAAGTCATCAGGATGGGATGGATTTGCTGAGAGATAACTCTAGGCTGACAATGGTTTAAATGAGATCTAAGACGGATTCTTTTTCAACTGGGCAATGCATCAATTATGTCAATCAGTTCATTAAGCACAAACTTGTGTTTGATTTTATATTAAACCACATTGGTTGATCCTGTCAAAACTCATAATACAGTACTCAAGCTTGCTGAAACCATCATTATACTTTTGTGGACGTTAGGAATTGTAGGACTGTGAGCTGGTGAATAGACATACTCATTCTGTCAAAATATCCAAACCCATTCTTTCGGCAGAAATAGTGGCCATGTTCACTTTTAGTCTTGAGAGAAAAAGGTACAGCTTCTTTGTTGCTATACTATACAAATTAGAATATATCGAACATTGAAAGAACATTTACGATGTCAATATTGTATTAATGTGTATTACTAGCCCATGACATGAAGTATGAAGAAGCTTGAGATCATAAAAAACATACTCATATCTGTATCTTCATGTTTTAAGTACTTTCTAAATTGGAATATTGGAGAGGCATACACGCGTCTAATATGACCATCATGGCATCATCCATGTTGGGACATTGTAGTCCTCGTAGTTTTTTAAGTCAAATGATCTAAATATAGCAGAAATGAAATTCAACTCTGTTTTTGTTGTCATTTTTGTTTCCTTTTTTCGTAATGTTTTTCATATTTTATTGTGAGAGGAGCTTTACTGGTTATAAACCCCAACAAATGTCTAGACAAATCATCAGTTAAAGCATGTCCTATTCAATCTGGACTTATATTATAGATAAGGCTTGATTGTATGTTTTGATTTACAATTTTCGTCTAATAGGATAAAGTTTTGTACTCCGTATAATTTGTCATGCAAATTTAATACTCGTATCGAATAATTAATTGATGAAACTTTGCTCATATATTGTTTTGAGTTGAAATTCCTCCTTTGGTTACATGTGGCAGTGTGGCACTAAATGCATATAATGTTCAGGATATTGAGTTTTGCTGGACAACTCTTGATATTTGTGATTATAGGGAAGGTGTTTTGTCATTGTACATATCCAATGAAGTGGATCATAATCCATTATAACTTTGAAAATTAATATTGGAATCTTAATCACTACGGGACTATTCATCATTCGAATTGTCAGATATTTGTTAATGCTTTTATTGCTCTTATGTTGTCGATTTTTTTTTTAACTCCTGTTAGTTTTCTATTGTAACGTTTTAATTTTGTATATCTTGCTTTGGGTTGGCGACTCCCTTAGTACCTTGCTAAGGAGGCAATCAGTGGTGTCTCCTTGCATTGTAAGTTGCATAGCGTGGTTCTTTTTCTCCATTAATATTATTATGTAACTTTTACCAATCTTAAAAGCGATTGCCTTTCTCTAGCACAAATGCATAATTACTGATTGTGCTCTTTCTTCAGGTTACTTATCATTTCTTTCACTGGAAGAAGGGAACTCCATTTGCTGAAGACCAGGGTATATATAATGGGTTGACTTGGTGGGAGCAGATTGACAATGGAAAACAACTCACTCGTAATAGAAAGTTTTTGACTGTTGTACCTGTGGTCTTGTGAGTATATCTCCATCCCGAGAGGCATTTGTTTCTATTAATTAAATATGTCATTTTTTTTATTTGATAGTATCTTAATATTTTTATTGAAGTGTACACGTGGGATTTTTTTCGTGTTCTGTTTCACTTTTCATGCATTGGATAATTGTTTTTTCTTTTCTTTTCTCTTTACAACTTATGGTTCCATTTAACTAAGAGGAAATTCTTAGTTTTGTTATTGATGCCTGAACACCCCTCCTCAATTCTGTTTTTAAAATTTACTGTATTTGACGCATCTGTCAGTTTTGAGCTTTTGGACCCATGCAACTTTGTTTTGGAACACGGATCACCAGTTAAAATATGCTTTACACAGCCTCTATTAATAACTGTTGTTTTGTGGTTAAAGATAATTAAATAAACTAAGAACTAGGGAGCGGATGAGACCAATGTAAAAGTAAGTTATGGTGGGATACTGGATTTAGCTTTATAGAATATATAGCCTTTGATTGTCAAAATGTTCCTGTATAAAACTGGTAAGGTACACAACCCAACTACCAGAAAAATGACTGGTAGGTAGTGAAGGTTGAGTTATGAACTCATCACAAACATAGATAGTTTAAAAGTTTCAGACAGGCAGAATGAAATTAATTAAAGAGTTCAACTAAAGTATCTTTCTTATATTTCTGTGAGGAACTATTGTAATGCCAGAATAAAGGGATAGATCTTTTGCTGCCCATAGTTTGACTGAATGAATGCATGAAGTGATCTCACCTATCAATATTCAATACTATGGAAGTTAGTCAGTCTTGACTTTCCTGTCTTTGGACACAAGCTCACTGCAGTTGGTAACAAATTTTCCTTTGTTTATAAAGTTTATGCTTCCTTTTGCAGGTATTTGATAGCTTCTCACACGACAGACTACCAACAGCCAATGCTCTTCCTCAATACACTAGCAGTGTTCATACTGGTCGTTGCCAAGTTCCCAAACATGCACAAGGTTCGTATATTTGGAATTAATGCAGACCAGTGAGGATTATTCGTGTATAAGCCTAGATGCATTGGTACTATCTCTGTAAAACCCTTCTATCCTCTTACTTCATGGACGTATTCCCTGTACAGAAGTCAGAACTGGAAAGGGTACTGACTCTTTGATAAATGAGTTTTTACGTGGACTGCTTTATACAAAGCTGCTTTTGTTAGATATGAAAATAATGCTTGCTCTTTTTGTATGTTTGAATCCTCTTGTTTTTCCAGGATCTAATGCTTTTATATCCATTTGATTCTTTTTTATGTCCATCAATGATTGGTGAAAGGTATAAAAGCAACAAAGAATTAATATCGACCCTAATCCACACACGGTGCTGTAGGCCACAAGATAGCTCAATAAATAATCACTGAAACTCTTTAGTGTTCACTGGGATGAGCACCTTTTTATTGAAACCTATTAGCAAGGACAAACTCTTGAATAGTAGTTATCACTTATATCTGGATTCCCATGTTGTATTGTAATAGTAACTGATGCATTTTACAATACCTGAGAATGGTTCTTTTTCTTTTGAATAAACATCTAAAGCTCTAGCCTTATATGACTGATATTGTGCTATTAACATTTTTGGGTTCTTACATGGGAATAACTTGTCCGTGAATCACTTCATGGCACGCTGGAAATCAAACACGAACTTGCTGGACTATTGAGTGGATGTGATAGTTACTTCACAGGGTGCAAAATTGCAAATCAAAGGATTTTAGTGAATTAAGGTTAGGCCAGTCTTCTTGTGTGGGGGGTAAACTATGACTATTTTTTTTTCTTTAGAAAGAAAGTTAATCACCTTAGAGAGAGAGTGGGGAGGGGGCTTAGACTTCAGGAAAATATACCTAAAAACATCTTTCCCTTGTTTATAATAAGGGTGCACAAGGAATTTGCGATGATTCTTTCTGAAGATTGTGAGAAAACTGAGATTTTTTTGGTCGTCCTGAAAAAAAATGAGAGATGTGACTTGTCTGCTGTGTCCATATGATGTCAATGGCCACATCAGTTTTCGAAATAGATGGTTTTAGATTAGATAATCACAAACAGACGAGTCAGTGGTGACACTTTTTAGACCATCTTGGACTGCTACACTAGAATTTTTTATTTTGCTATTTGTATTGCCGTAATTATAAAAAAGTCACAAAGACAACTTCAACCCATTTTCATATTATATTTTTACCTAAATAATGTTAATTTAACATATCAACACAAGCTTCTGTCCACATATCACCCATAGTTTTACCCATATACCTTTTTTATTGATTTCGGAAGGGGTGCGAAAGAGTTCAACACTACACTCATTTAGTAGATCTACGATTTCAGGGTAAAGCATTTACCTTTTCTTTCTATATATTAAAATTTTTGGAATACCAACATATTAAAAAGGTATTATTGGAATACCAAAACTATATAATGTCACCAGCCACTAGCTTTTGTAACCCAAAAGGCTGGTAACTCGCCATATACATATGCGAAGGCTGTTGGATATCATTCGCCTTATCAATCATTATTCAACCGCGGATGACACATATTTTATTAATATTGTTTATTCTCAAATATTTTATTAGTACAATCCTCTCTATAAATTCAAATTCGAAAGAAATGGATGCACAGCTTATCAATTTAAGAGCATCTCTAATGGGTCTCCCATATATTGCCGACACATAGGCAGATATGGCATACACGTAGGTGCCATCTACTTTCCCAACACTTTTTTTTGCATGTCTCCTATACCTATATCAGGGGCTATGCTGTCAGGGGCGCCGCTTAGCGCCGCCTAGGCGCTATTTCTGAAGGGGGACGCTCCGCTGGGCAAAAACAGCGCCTAAAACGCCTTGGGCCGCCTGGGCGGCGCTCAGGTCCAGCGCTCTGTTCAGAGCGGCCCATACAAATGCACTCAGAGCGGCCCAAACATAAAAAGCCCAAATAAAACTCTAAGCCCCAAAAAAAAAGAAAAACAAAAAACCTCACGTTCTCTCTCTCTGGTCTCTCTCTACGGCTGCTGCTTCTTCCACTGCTCCGCTGCTACTTCTTTCTCCAGCTCTGCTGCTGTTGCTACTTCTTAATCTTATTCTAATCTTCCTTTTTTTTTTCAATTGAAGTTAAATATTATTATGTTGTTTACTCTACAGAATATTAAAAGAAAGAAATATTGTTAAGACTTAAGAGTAGTGTAAACTGTATGTCTGATCGGAGCGCCGCCTGAGCGCCTCCTGAGCGGTGGAGGCGGTTCTCGAAAATCCTAGCGCCTGGCGCTCCGCCCCGCCTTTGACAGCATAGATCAGGGGTAACCCTAACACGAAAACTTTTTTTTTCTAGATTTTTTTTTTCCACGCTGGTTCAATTGTTTTCCCCTTAGCTTTCTGTTTCACGCTGGTTGAACCAGCGTGGAGGTTTTGGGCCTTCGCACGGGTGGGCTTCGTTGATTCCACGCTGGTTAAACTGGCGTGGAACAATAAAAATTTGTTGGAAATAGTTCCACGCCGGTTAGACCGGCGTGGAACAAAAAAAAAAAAAAAAAAAAAAGTTCCACGCTGGTTGAACCAGCGTGGAACATCTTATTTTCGTTGTCTGCTATAATCCTATCTCTTGTTCGATTTTGGGTGAAATTTTAGCAGACCGGCCCACCACGTCCTACGTGGATGGCCGGCTGCTATAATTATAGGAGACGCGTTAGGGTCGACATTTTTTGAGAATTCCTAAATTATAGGTTTTAGGAGACCCATTAGAGATGCTCTAATAATGGCATTGATGAAAATGAGACTATTAGTTCGCTGGACAAGGAATGAATCCTATATCCCATTTAGCCTACCCTACTTATGGATTAGTCCTGTTTGACTTTAGCTTTAATGATTAGTCCCACTTTTTAATATTACTTAATCTTAGATTTTTTCTTTGAAAAAATTATTAACCAATCTTTGACTTAATTTATCCTAAACTAAAACTTTCAGATTTATATTTTTAAATGTCAATACTATCCATTTAAATCGTTTTTAACCATTTTTTTTTATTTAACTATCTAACTATGCAATCCCAAAAAATTGTTAATCATTAACACTTGCAATTCTAAAAATTGCTAACTATTTAACTACGCAATTCCAAAAAATTGCTAATCATTAACACTTGCAATTTTAAAAAATTGCTACTTGGATTGGGTATCTAATTTAAGACTACTAGGGTTAACTACACCCATACATAGGTTATATTTAATTATTGACATGTGGTATTTTGTGATTGGGAGTCTATAAATTAGTTGGGTAATTAATTCAAATCCACTAGGGTTAAATACACCCATACATAGGTTATAGTTTTTATTAAAACATACAAACTTTCTTTATAATTCTAAAAAATTGCTAACTTTACGTGCAATTCTAAAAATTTGCTAATTTTTTATATGTGCAATTCTAAGAATTGCTAACTTTTAATTATGTAATTTAAAAAAATTGTAATAGCAATTCCACTAAATTGCAATATCATTATTGTGCGGTTTCAATTTTTTATAGCAATTCCACTTGTTATACTACCACTAACTTGGAGGTTTTCAATTCTAATAACAATTTTAAACTTTAAATACTAGTAATAGAGAGTATTATTGTAAACTAACTTTTGGTCAAAAAATAAAAAGGACTAATCATTAATGAGATAGTTTGACGGGACTAATTGATAATACCCATGGCTAATTTAATCACTGGGGCTAGGTGGCTTACATTTCCCGTTATTTACCACATCCATCTTCTACTTCTTTTGCTTTGATCACAGGAGGGGGGCAGTTATAAGAAACAAGGAAAACTATACTTCCTCTGCCTCCTTGGTTGAGATGAGGATGGCAGATATTTGGGTGTCATTTTCGAGTGTCAACACTAGATAACATATACCTACAGTGATTAAATTAGCCATCCACATCCATCTTTTATTTGATCAATGCTTCATCTCTAGTTTCGGGTGCTAGGGTGGCCTTTTAAGGTTTCCATTTATCTTGCTTCATCCACATCCACCTTTTATTTGTTGTGTTTCCTGTTGGTAGTTTGTGGCCCATGCAGTGAGTACACTCTGTACTGGAAATCTTGGATGCTTTATATTCAGAATTCAGAAATACTACTGCTATGGTGTTTATCAATATGAACTGTTCTTCATTTGTTTGTATCATCATTGTTTTGGTTATAGATTTGATACGTTAAAAGCTTTAAAATAAGTGTGTGTGTTTTTTTTGTTAAACTTATTTTTATACTGAGAATCTTTATTTAATTTGTTTCAAAGAAATTTGTCGATTTTTTTTTCCAAAGGTTAACTTCCAAATGTGGGTATAGTTTACAGTTTTACTCGCACAGCCCTCTTGTGAGACTAAATTTAGCCTCAAATAAAATCAAAATGCAAACACTCCACAGTACAAATTCAAAATTTAACTGTATAAAAGCTTAGTTGATCACTCATCCTAGAATTCCCACTGTAAGACAGAGGTGTTCACTGTCATTATAGAAAAAAGATACTGAAATTATCACTGCCATTATAAGAGATCGAAAGACAGGGCAATTAAAATCCAACATAAAAAGCTTAATAATGTGGCAAATAAGTGTCCACTGTCCACAATGAAGGGAGGTAATGTGGGTGCCGTGCATCTCCATTGCTTCTAAGAGCATCTCTAATGGGTCTCCTATATTTGAACGACACGTAGGCAGTTATGGCCTCCACATAGGTGCCACGTAATTTCCTAAAACTTTTTTTAAAGACAGTGAAGTGAAGTAAAATTCCAGCTTGGGATGGCTGCTTGAATAAATCATCTATTCCGGCGGGTACCACCAGGTACATAGAAACTACAGCTTTTTCATTGCTAAATCTTATCAAATCTTTCCGCTAGTCCAGCCAGTCTAATTACAGCGGTAGGTCGAGCTGATCCGCTTGTTACAAAATACGAAGTTTTCTTCTTGTTTTGTTCTCTTCTTTCTTTTTCATTTCAAGTTGGTTGGAAGGATAGGGCCTTTTCTCTTTTGAATTGGCACTGGACTGAGACTAGTCAACTGAGCTATACCAGGGACTTAGCCTTCGACAGGACTGGAATCTTCGACTGGAACGAACATCCTTCGAGTATTCCAAATCCCAACGTAAAAATGGGAGTCTTTACTATTTGAAATGAAATACAAATACTATGAAATACTATATTTCATTTCGGATATTTCAGAACGATTGACTCCATATTCAATATCCGTGGCTATGTTCGATTCTTAGTCATTACTTAACTAAATGAAATTCTTACTCATTATTCTTATAAAACTGGTTATTGGGATCCCTCTCGCCTTCGGAGTCTTAGTCTCTTGTTGTACTTCTCCCAAAGTCAGTCATTTCAAGCATGACTTTATATAAAAGAGTCAGTTTGTAATCTTTAACACCCGCTTTGAAGCCAACACTTGCTTTAGTCTCTGTTTGTGGTGACATAAGTCCCTCCCTACAACGCATGAATTAAAAATTCTCACAAGGACAAGGTCTACTCCGACCGTAAGATTGACCACTCGATAAAGTCCTTGACCTTCTCGGTGGCAAAGAGGTCCTCTGGTATCAACCTGAGCTTCTTTGGACACATTTCTTCACGTAAGAAGTGAATAATATAAGCCCGAAGATAGGGGTTAAGTGGAGCACCTCGACCCAACCACCACTCTAAGGTGGGGCCAGCCAGAGGCCGTCTGATGGAAAACAACTTTCACGTTCGGTTCAGAGAGCACTTTTTTCGTTGAGAATTCCTCGTTCCTTTTCGTGTTAATTCGCCGCTGGGGAATTCACAACTTGTGGGGCCCTATCTATTACATCCACAATCTGAATTCCCTTATTTTCTTAGGATCGGCTGCTCTGAAGAAGCCCCCAAGTACCGGACCAGAGGGTTTCTCAGGTTTTCTGGAACGTCTTTCTATCTCCATGTGTTGCTTCCTTGCTTTGAGGTCGTAGAGACATGAGCACAGTCAGTGCAACATTTTCGAAATGAGTAAAGAATCAAGCTACAAGTCTCGATCTATATGAAACGAACTGGGTTTTTTTTGTTTCTTTCGGTTTCATTGATAGCAGAAGAGTACGCGCGCTAGCACGCGAAGCCTGAAAAACGTTAAAGAAAGAGGTTGTTTTTAGACAAAAACTTAGCTACAAGTCCGTAAGCCAGGAAGGGAACTTCTTTCTTCTATTAACGGAGACAATCACAGCTTATATCGTTCAGGCCCACTCTCAGTGCTCCTTCACTGCCCTTTTTTTCTTTAATTCGACGAAAAGCGAGCATAGATTCGAGAGAAAGAATGAAAGACGCTCGAGTGCCCTAATCTAGATATGGAGGGAATTCCAACTACAAATAACCACAATAAACTATAACATTCCAACACCCCCCCTCAAGCTGGTGCATAGATGTCTCGCATGCCTAGCTTGTCAAGAAAGAAATGAAACAATGTACTCGAATTGATCAGAATGTCTGCAATCTGGTTCTCTGTCTTCACAAACAGGGTTCATATAAAACCTGCCACAAACTTTTCTTTGATGAAGGTTTTTTTTTTTTCATTAAATGCAAAGAGTGAATAAAAAAAAGAAGAAATATTGTTTGTCTAGAAATAAATAAATAAACAGCGGGTTTTTTCATCACAAGGGTCCCCTTCCTTTAGTTCCACATCTCTATTTCGGAATAACGAATTTCGTTCGTATAGGCGACGCAGCTATACAAATTTCATAAGTAAACGCCTCTTCGCATCGCAACTAATAGAAAAAAACTACTAGACTAGTAGTTGAGTGCTCCTTGTTGTTCGGATCTTGACCGGGTCTGAGCTTCCCAAGCTCTATGCTGTTGGGGAACTCCGCAAGGGTCTTACCACCTTCTTGATTGACTATATTTGAGTCTTTGGGGGTACTTTGGGATTATATTTCGCGCCTAATTCATCCATTAGACTCTGCGGTTCGCCTTCAGCTCCAATCTCGTTGCACGCATCTCGCTCCCCGCGATGTTCGGGTGAGTTCACGGATGTGCTTACGCCAGAGCACATGTCGAATGGCCTAAAACCTGCCCCCATACCATATTCAGCGTGAGCGGAACCACTTTCGCTGGGCTCGTTGCATTCTTGATTATCCAGATGCTTACGCCGGATGGAATGCCCTTAGCAGTTCTGGCCCTTATATATCCGTAGTTGGGATTCGTCGTTTCTTCGTGGTCGTAACAATCACTTCAAGCAGTGGAAACAACAAAAGATGTGCTCCAAGTCCTTGGGTTGTTGAACAGAATCCAACCACAATTGAATGGATGGTACAAAGCCCTCCATCTTTTCATACTTTTGGAGAACTTTCAGCTACCAAGGAGACGAAAAGGCTACGGACTCAGCCCACCACTCTCTGCCTAAACCTGCATTGGAGCGCATACACCTAGCTCTTTCAAGCATAGTACGGTTCAATCTTTCAGCAACTCCATTCTGTTGAGGCGTGTCCCTCACCGTCCAATGCCCTCCTGATCATAGAACTCCTTGAAGGAAGCGTCAGTTTACTCTGTTCCGTTATCTGATCTCACACGGCTAAATAGGCTCAATGATCTCACACGGCTAAATAGGCTCAATGATCTCTTTCTTCGATAGGCCGGTCCGACTCTCCGCGTGGTTATATTCGTACATGTTTCGACTCGCCGGTCATTATGGATCTAGTGGCATGGCGAGGCGAAGGAGGAAAGCAACTACGAAGCTTCGTAGACTCGACAAGTCGCTTCGCTTATAGAATAGAATGCAAGCAAGGTAGCTTGCTTACTCTCCTAGTAGCGTGTGTTGGCGGGCGAGAAGACATTCCCTTTGTAGGGCCTCTGCAGGTAAAGAAGAGGAATGGCGAGTCTGCCAACAATCTCAAGAAGGCGGGCCACTGCTAACGGAATCAACTGCAAAAGTCAGAGTTCTGTCTGGTTTTGAGACCATGGGAAGAACCCCGCCTTTTGTAGCTTGAAGTTGCTTAATCGCTACGCCCCTTTTGGATTTCAAAAAGACAACTCCTTTCTCAAAGAAAGCATTTGTGGTTTGTGAATACCTCCCAACAGTTTCAGGCTCTACTGCCTTTTCGCATCCTTTTCTTTTCTATAAGTCAGTAATGTGGGCTGGCTTACTACTCCCCGATATACCCTATTTCCGGCGAGAGATTCCTGGTGGATCCAAGATCAAGAGAATGACTCTGAACCGCATAAGTCGAAGTAAGTTCCCGGAGGTGGGTCCTATGCATAGTCAGTACTATAGCCCCAATCATGGCTACTAATAAAATCAGACTAGGAACCAAAAACCAGACTGCTGTCCGCAAGCTTTCCGTCCCCCGTTCGCGGGACCACCGCTCCGGGTCCGCTTCTTTTAAGACCACCGCTGCCCGTAAACAGCCCGTGGCCCATTCCAAGAAATAGTGAAAATCTTGAAAGGGATCTGGACTGCCCCAGTCTATCCGCTTGGAGGGACCCCCCACCAACGCCGATTAGAGAAATTCATTTTGAACGCTCGCGAAAACCACCCTGTCTTCCATGTGAGCATCTGATTATCTATAGATAAGCCACTGCTCATTTTACGACTTCGACACCCGGGCCGGAAGAAGAAGTGAGGCTTCAGTCAGCAGATACTCCAATATGAACATCAATCGACCGTTACCACCTCCTCTTACTCGTGACTCGCTATTTTTGGGTTATGGGGACTCCCCGACCCGGACTCCGATCAGTCGACTAATCCGTTAGACTACGTCGATTTAAATATATATATCATGTTTTACAACAAAAAAACTTTCCTATTTCTCAGTAGTTTGGTGGCTCATTTTTTCGTAAGTTTTCTAGGATCAGAAGTAACAATGACCGCAGGTATCCCGTGAATTGGAGATACTTAATAGATTGATGGATACTTGTGGTACCAGATATGGGGGAAGGAAAAAGGGCCGTGCGGCGTCATGCCGTACGGGGAGGGCTAAAAATGTCCTTAGCTCGCTTTCTTTCATATGAGATGATTATGATCAAATAACTTCTTTGCGGCGTCAAAAAAAAGGATGGCGGAGTATTTTGGAAAGTACTCGGCGCCTAATGGGACTCTTTGTGTTGCTCATATTTTACAAGAGATGCTTACTTATAAATCGGATCATATTCGAGCACCTCGACCTAACCACTACTCTAAGGTGGGGCCGGCCAGAGGCTTCGTGTATATGGCGTACACCCTCTCTAAGGCTTTCCTCTTTAATTTGAGACTTATGCATTTTCTGGGGCAGAAAGCACACCAGCAGCGATCCCATGATCCCGAACCGATCTTACGTGGAGGTCTTCCATACCTATATCAGGGGTATCCCTAACGCGCACGATTTTTTTTTTTTATAATTCTATCTTCCACGCTGGTTGAACCAGCGTGGAAGTTTTTTTGGGCTGGGCTTATGTTCCACGCTGCGCTGGTTGAACTAGCGTGGAAGTTTTTTTTTTGCTGGGCTTCGTTTGGTTGGGCTTGGTTTAGGGCTCGGTTTGTGGAACAAAAAAAAAAATGGTTCCACGCTAATTAGACTGGCATGGAACAAAAACAATTGTTAGAAATGGTCCCATGCTAGTTAGACCTGCGTGGAACAAAAAAAAAAGATTAAAATAGTTCCACGCAAGTCGTACTAGCGTGAAACAATTAATTTTGTATGTCTTCTATATTCCTATCTATCCATCGATTTTAACCGAAGTTTTAGCAGACCGGCCCACCACGTTCTACGTGGATGGCATGTTGCTATTTTTTTAGAAGACGCGTTAGGACTGGGTTCTTTTAGAATTTCTATAATTTTAGATATAGGAGACCCATTAGAGATGCTCTAACAAACAAAAAATCCAAGGTGTCAAACAGTACAAACCAAGGAAGAACTATAAATAAATAAATAGAGAGGCTACACCTAAATGGATTAGCTATAGCTAGGTGGGAAGGAAAGATTATTCCACAGCACGCTTGTCAAAAGGAATGTTTGTAGGTCCCTTTGGTACCAAAGAGAGGTGGGTTTGTCAGATCTTTCCTTTATTTAAATCATTATTAAATATAAACAAGAGGGAAGATATATAGAAAATGGAAGTAATGATCATACATTGAAATGGAACAATGCAAGGGAGTACTACAACACCTCTGGACTGAGTGGGTTATAGAAATCATTAGGTGAGCTTTTTGGTTTGAGGCAGATGAATTGGTCATCAACATTCAACATAACTCGTAGAAGTAGTAGTGTTTTTAGTCTTTCTCTTCTCTAAATTTAAACAAACAGGAAAAGGTGTAGTAAAGAAGGGTGCTCTTTTGATATTCTACTTAAAGTGTAATGCCTTCACATTAGATCTTTAATGGAAGTTGGGCCTACCATTATCCTTTGTAATGTGAAGAATTGGATGGTGGGTCACATCTAGTTGCTCTTCATGTTCTTCTCCCACAGGCCACAGCTCTTTTACACATGCTTTGAAGAATCTCAGATATGGTGCTGATCGATGAGACCTGACATTCCATATATATACCTGTTTACAAAGAAGAAGAAGAAGAAGAAGAAGAAGAAGAAGAAGAAGAGCTAGCTGGAAAGAAATAAAAGCCATCATCATTCCAACACCCCACTTGATGTTGAGTAAAATAACACTAAGTATATATAATATTAAAACAACTTAATCCACTGATCGTCATTCCTTTGTTTTGTTAATCAACATAAACAAAATAAATTAAATAACACCCATTTCGCCTACAAGCTAGCTAATAGACTCCTTAATTAATAACATCCACAATTCACAAGCACTTAATTATTACCTACAACTTGACATTATTATTGTACCAAATCCACCAATAGCATAAAATAATGGGGGTGTGTAATTCTCCTGGTTTTGCCTGCATTTGTGATGGAAGAAAACATAATGGTGCATGCGCAATCCCTGGAAGTTTGTGCAGTAGTAGTAGTAGTGTTCGATCCTTCTTCACCGCATATAGCTACCCTTCAAAATGTAGGGATTGGTTGCACTCTTCTTCTATACCTACACAGTATTCCTTGACACCCTAGTCGTCTTGATGAAGCCAAACTAAAATAAGCTTCAAAATGAGCAAAAGAGTAAAGTGAACCAGGAAAAAGAAAAACACATACCTAGAAAAGAGATCGATTGATCGAAGAAATGAAATAAAGAAAAGAAAGAAAGCCCATGTATCCTATCAGTTAATTAGTACCGACTACTGAACAACTCCAAAACAAACCACCACCCACCATGTTCAAAAAGTAGGAAAAGAAAAAAGAACATAATCAAACTTCATTGTCTTCTTCTTCTTTAATTACCATGATCCACCATCCAACATTCCACTCCAATATCCATTTGAATCTCCATGTCCTCTATTCTGTTCAAATTCACTTGTAGTAGTTGAAACTTGCCTCAAATCTTCAAAAGGAAACAAGAGCCTCCCACTAGAACTCTCTTGAACCCCACCTTGATGAATATTTCCATAACCACTTCCTCCAAGTCCATGATCAACACCAAAATTAAGAGTTGGTTTGAAATCCTGCATAGCAAATCCAGATGATGAGTAGCTTGTGTTTGATTCTGGTATAGGCATCGGCATGAATGAATTAAGACCCCTTGAAGTAATCCCTGTCCTTAAAAACTCAAGAGCTGAAAGAGAAGATGAAGTAGAAGAAGGGTTGTGGTTATTATTATGGTTGTTGTTGTTGTTATCAATGTTAGGTACCTGATCAACATATTCAGAAATATTTTGGTATGGCTCTGTGATTTGGAAACTCAAGTTGAGATCATGGCCTTCATGAATTTTAGGGTTTTGTGATTGTGAAGTGATATGATCAGATAGTTTCTTTGATGAAGCTGATGCCGATCCTGATGATGTTGATGAAGAAGAAGATCTCTTATTCTTCCTTGAACCTCCACCAACTGGAACATTTCTAAGTGAACCACCATCAGTCCAATACCTTCTACAAGTCTTGCAAAAGTATCTTGGTTGAGTAAGACTGTAGTTGTTGTAGTAACAGAATTTAGTATTGGTTGAATTGCACCTTGGACAGTTTAAAGCTTGTTCCTTCTGTGGTCTTGCTTTTCTTTCTATCATAGGTCTTGATGAGCATGTATTATTCACCATCCCTTCAATGGGTTTCACCAGACCAATCTCCTAATAAAAAGCCAAAGTATGAAAACAAAGTTATTAAAAGGCTTGCAGATTTAAAAGCACCTAGTTATATAGATCTAAGAGCTGAAATACCAGAAGTAAAGAATCAATCATCACTATAGCTCTAGAGACTATTAACTAAAAGAAAGTAAAGATAGTGTATATATGATCAGAGGAAAAAAGGAAGAAAGGAAAGACAGAAGAACAAAACAAGGTAGCATGCTTTATACTTTCTAGATTACACTAGCAAAAAAGAAATAATAATAACAAATATTAGCTTTTTCCATTCCTTTATCACTCAAACAAAAACAAAAAAACAACAAATAAAGAGTGAAGAAAAGGAAAAGTATATGTAGTAGTAGTACTTCCAAGAACAAGTGAACTACATAAAATCTCTCAAGATGACAGTCTTTTGAACTACATAGAATTGAATGATAATTGTCAAGAAAATCTTTTGTACTACAATAAAGCTTTCTCAAACTTTTAAAATCATAATTTAAGCTTAAAAGAAAAAGGAAAAAAATTATTGAAAGAACTAATAATGTGAAATGAGAATTGTTTGTTTGATTGAGTTAAGATTTAAGAAATTATTAAAGACAAATTAAATCTCACTACCTGAGGCCATTGAGCAGTATCCATGGAAGAAGACACAAAGTAAGAATAACTATTGTTGTCTTTAAAGGAGTGAAAATTTTATTTCCTATGGTTTGAAGTTGGTCTTAAAAGCAAGAAAGAATGTCTGATTTGGTTTTGTGTGGGTATTGATATTATGGTTTGTTTGGACTTTGGCATACTATATGAGAATAGTAGACTGAGACTTGGAGAGAGAGAGAGAGAGAGAGAGAGAGAGAGAGAGAATGGTTTTGGCTCTCTGTAGTGTTTCATAATTATTTTGACTAATAATTATTATTTAATATATTTTTTTATTATATTTACATTCTTGTGGACTAGTGGGTTGCTGGGTGGATTGTGTATTGTGTGTGTACACAACTGGGGTGGGGATTCCTCTTTTCTGACCTGAGAAAGCTAAGTCAGGGATTCTTCTTCTTCTGCTGCTTTAATTTTCTTTCTAATTCTTTTAATAGTTGTGCTTTGTTTATGCTTATGTATATGGTTTAAGACTTTTGCTTTGGTGGTTTTGGTCTAGAAAATAAGATTTGGGAGATCATCAAACAGAATTTATGGTAAGAAGTAGGAAGGTGTATATGGGTTCTAGCTAGCTAGTTTTGTGTATGTAAGCTGACTTGGCAAGTAGTCCAAATTGATCAAAAGCAGGGGAGGGAGATAGATCCAAGAGCCGACAAAAGTAACTATGGTGGGACCTAATTAATGCGGGTTGGATGATGGAGAAGAAAATAAGAGATTGTGATAGTGATTGGTTCAATTTGTTCAAACCGCCAAATCTGAGTGGTGATTTTCAAAATAAGTCAGAATATATTTAACAAATTAAACTATGCAATGAATTTATCAAAAAAACATACACCTCATAACTACTGTTCATGTGTCACTGTGACATACAAGCCTTCAACCTTTGGCTAAAGCTCGATCATCAAGTTTTATATACATGCAATCCCATCTATAGATTTTGGTGAACTCTAGCCATCCGTTTCACCATAATTAAAACATTGAACAATTTGCTACCATGAATATAGAAGAACATGCAGCAGCAACTTTCTACGAATTTTCTTTTGATCGAGTTATCAAAAAGTAGGTCTAACGGTTTGGGATATAGAAGCTTTATATATATATATATATATATGGGCCACTGACTGAGTTGGTCTCAGATTAAGCTAGCTTTGTGATCAGTTGCTGGCTTCTCATGCTAAACAAACTAACTTTCTATATTGCATCATCTTTTTGGATAAAGAGTAGTTGATATGTGATCTACAAAAAGTTCTGAAAAGGAAAAGCTATATAGAAGAAAGTCGTAATATATAGAAAGGTGATTAGTGTTCTACATACAAAGCTATATTAGGTCTCACTCATCTTTGACATTATTTCTTACTGAACCTTTGAGTTTAAGGCAGTTATGAACACCTTGCAAGATCGATCAATGAAATTGTTATAGTAATTCATAAGATCAATGTCATTAGTCTCTTCTTTTTTTTTTCGCTAAAGGATCGATGTCATTCGTCAAACACCCAAATGGTTATTCAATTCTTGTGAATGATGTCATCTTAATTATGTCCTTTTGGAGGGGTCCTTATGTTGTTGTAATAATTGTGGATTGCCAATGCAAACACCCAAAACCAAAAATCCTGAGAAGAGATTTTGAAACTTTTTTGAATTGGTACTTCGGTGGAAAGTTAATGGGTACAATATTTATAAAGCTATGAAGTGAGTGTTTAACCTTAGTGACAATTATGATAATCAAAGATGTTACATGTTAGGGACTTGTCGGGGATATTATATGGTAAGGTAAAGTGTCATTTTCTTCGGAGAAAGCCAAGGAACATCTAGTTTATAAGGTTTAATTAACCTCCGCTACAGGCAACAAAGCTAGAGTTAACCTTCAATTAATTCCAAAAATTAACCCTCAGCTCAAATCTTAGTCGAACCTCATTATGGCTTTTTAGACATAATTTACTACTAAAAGATCATCTAATTTTCTTTATTAGAGAGCGTCATAGGTAGAAGTTGAATGTTGAAAAGTTGTTGGCTTGCTGCGCGCTATGATGTTAAACTCCAAGTTTAATTCAAAGGTAAAACTTAAAAGTAAACCATAAAATAGTACATTTACATTAACCTTGCGGTGGCAAATTTAAGGACTTGCCGCACAGTTTGTAGCGTGTTTGTCCTCTACTTTTGTGTAATTCGTTGAGTTTATCAATAAAATTTGTTTGCATTGTTAAAAAATAAAAAAATAAATTTTGTTGTTTTCTTAGGAATTGAAATGTACTTCAATTCTCAATAAGATTAAATCTAATTTTGTTCAATTACATGAACCAAATTCAGATACTAAGTTCAGGCTCATCCGTTCATGATCCACCCTTTAAAGTTTAAACTGGAATCGGATTCTGTAAATGGTTGATAATCAAATCGAATCCAATGGAGTCAAAGTTGAACCATCTCTCATTATCCAGTGGCGGCTCGAAGCCGTTTAGGATTAATTAACCTAAACAAACCCCAAGATGACAAGACAACTATATATATATAAGCATCATTAGCCATTAGATTAAGTTGAAAACATATAAAACAGTGACGCGTGTTGTAGATGATGTAGACGTAGGGAATATATGGTACCCGAGGGCCGAGGCTGACGAGAGGTTGATGATGCATGGTGGAAAGAGGGACCCATGTGCTCGTTCGATGCATTTTCTTCTTCTCTGTAGTCTCTTCGGTAAAAGTAAAGAATCTGTTGTATGATCTACGTACATATCTGCTCTGGTAAGAGGAGTCGGCGAAGTGATTGGAAATTCTTTCCCTCGTCCTTACAAGTGACATCACATGATTGTCTTTATGACGTACGTAGATAACTTGGGGCTTGTGGTGAGTAACACGTCAGATGAACAACTAGTACCCTACCTGGCTACCAGCCAAAGCCACCCCCTCCTATCTTTGGTATTTGCTTCAATCAACACAACTCTTGACTCTTGTTCATAGTTGGGTTTGGCTAATTGCGACTCTTTGGTTATTCTTTTAATAATTTTATTTTAAGAAGAAAAATATATATTTTTTTTAAAGTATAATATGGTGTTTTTTTTTCTTTCTTTATAAAACAAATAACAAAAGGGTTCACAGGAAAAGAAAACAATATCTCCGGACACATGTTCATGTACTCCTTGTACGAAATCCACCAAAATATTTACAAGTACTATTGTCCTTGTTTTTTTTCCTCTTAATACTTTCTGGGAGATCGCTATAGCCAACTCTTCTAGATTCATGATGTTAGATCATAGATTTGGATCTGCTTTGCAAGGAATAGGAATATAGGATAGTTGCTTGAGCGCATCAAGAAATGTTGATTTAGATTCAGTTATATTTCACAAATGTGAAACTCATGGTTTTACAATTTTGAGTGGTGGTCATGCTTTTAAACAATTCAATGGTTGAAATTATTTCTTCAGTAGCTTAATTTGAACAATGGTTGAAATTATTTCTTCGCAAGATATCTCTCGAAAATTGGAGTTCTCGGTACGAGATATTTGTGAGATCTCAAATAATATGATTCTCATACCAATCTTGTCGATAACTTTAAGATCTCACAAGAAATGGTGAGATCTCGTGAGAAATTATATATTTCAATGTCGAGATGCTCGAGATATAATTATTTAAAGTTGAATTGATAATTTTTTTGTTTTTTATTCTTTTTTTTATTTTAAGTTAAATTAAAGAATTGCTATTATTTATAAATATTAATTTGTTCTAAATGAAAGTTTGAACTTGAAATTATGAAATTCATTTTATTAAAATTGTCTTAACAAATTTAAAATTAGTTGAATTGGGGTTATTACCAATAACTTTTTTAAATAAAAAAGAAAAATTAGTGAAAATTGAATTTAGGAACGTTAATTAGGTATAAATCTGTGTCGAAATTTGTTCCAAAAATTTATTCATCTAAACAAATACATCCAAGATCTCAAACAGGATCTCGAGTTTCAAACTTGTCGAGATCTTGAGGATTTCAAGATTTTGAACAAGGGTTAAAACTAAACTGCTGCTCAAAATTAAAAGCAAACTAGTCCTGGATCATGGGCTCATGGGCAAGGGCTTAGCCGCCTAAAGATATGTATAGTCCAGGCAGGCCCGAGACTGATGGGGCAGGCTAAATTTGTTCAATTTGAGTTGTTGAGTGTGAAACTCAGAGTTCAACAGCATATTTGAAACTTTCATGGAAACCATTACAGTTTTTTCACACCGATTAATTTTGTTCTTACTACTCAAAAGTAAACAAAGGTTGAAATTCACACTTTGGTTCAGCACTTCAGCAGGCCTCTTGTTTGAGTTGTAGATCGAATGAATCTATGATGGGCTGGGTCAGCACCCAGCCCATGATGAGGAATCATGTACTTGTGTAGGTCTAAGATTCGACAGGATTGGCCCATAATAGACCAGTTAAGTTAGAGGACAAGGGCGCTACAAACTGTTTTTTTTTGTTTTTTTGTTTTTTGTTAAGCTAGATACATTTATGTTTGCAGGAGATACCTAGAAGTCCCCGGAATAAACGTAGAAGATTTTCCCCAAAGGTAGGTGTAGGTACATATGTGATATACTGATATGTGGGGTGTTTGTACATGGTTTCTGGTTCTTGAATTAAATACCATCATACTAATTCACGGAGAGAGATGGAGAACTTTGGCAATAACTCTTAATTAACATGCAAGATGAATGTGATCAGGTGATAATTTAATTAAGATTCAAGATTATTTCATCGAGTTTATGTGAATTGTAATTTGTTGCAAAGCAATAAGCATGATCCTCTTCCTTTCTCTTAGGAATCTATTCCACACCTTGTCTTTCTTCTTCCGAAACATGTCCATCTTTTCTGTTATCCTCCATATCTTTGCCTTCTCACATTTCCTAACAATTCACGCACAACCAAGTGAAACACTTTCACAATGTGACGTAGATTTGCTTCAATTTGCTTTAAATACGGGGTATTTAGAAGCAGAATTCTTCCTATATGGTGCTTTTGGTCATGGCTTAGATGTCCTTGCCCCTGAATTGACTGGGGGAGGTTATCCCCCCATTGGGGCTGAGAAGGCCAATTTACAAGACTGGTTTGTTAGAGATGTCGTCATCCAACTTGCTTATCAACAGATTGGACACATCAGGTTTTGTATCAAAAGCTTAACTACTCTGCAGACGTAATTAGTGTGTAAAAATTTAATCAGTATCCATTTTCATTTTGGTAATGAACAGGGCCATCCGAAAATTAGTTGGTGGATTTCCAAGGCCATTGATGGACCTGAGTGCAACACATTTTGCAGATCTAATGGACAGTGCAATCGGCGTCCCACTTCAACCTTCCTTCAACCCTTATTTTGATGACACAAATTTCCTTCTGGCATCTTATTTTTTACCTTATATTAGCCTCACTAATTATGTGGGAACAAATCCATTACTGAACGGCACTTCATCAAAGAGAGTAAGAAAATCTCATTCTTATTCATAAACTGATGTAATGTAATATCAGCGTGATTTTTTGATAGTATGGTACCAAGTGCTAATTGTTGTATGTTGTTTCAGCTATTGGCTGGACTTTTGGGCGTGGAAGCTGGACAAGACACGATAATACGCACAATTCTGTACCACCGCTCCCTTCAACCATTGTTCCCTTATGATTACAATGTTGCAGAAATAACATATCTCCTTTCACGTCTCAGAGATCGTCTTGGCAATGCAAAGAGTAGGAAGGATGATGGTGTTATTGTGCCATCCCGAGACAAGATATCCGGGAATGCAGGAATGACTACACTTGGAAATATTATCAATGCAGATAACGATTTCACAAGTTTCTCTAGAACTCCATGGGAAATTCTAAGAATTGTGTACGAGACAGGTAGTGCAAGCCGCCCAGGAGGGTTCTTTCCGATTGGTGCAAATGGTACCATTGCTCAATTCTATATGCATGCTACAGATGCAAATGCCACTATTTGTGGGATCCAACCAATGTCAAGAACAAGATGAACAAATTAAAAACACAAACCTATGTGAAATACATGAATGTTGTATGTAATATACTGTATTTCTTATAGCAAATTCATACTGTTTCCAGTTATTTCTTTCTATCGAAACCCGGATTGTTTTTTAAATGCACCCAAGAATTCAATATATGATTACCTGTCAGGCTGTGACTGCTGGAAAATAATTATTACTGTACTATGAAATTTTAGTGAGATGCTAAACAGATACACAGTGCGATATATGCACCCAATATTAATATATTCGGACCCTGATGAATGTCACGTGACTCGTCCATACACTGAGACTGAGCGATGACTGATGAGTGATGACCTTCCTAATAATAGGGAAAATTTGGGGATTGACTTATGGCGCGAAATTTGTTTCCCGCCAAAACCAATTAGCGCGGCAAAATCCCTAAATCCCATATACTGTCAGCATTTAAGGTGAACAGTAAGACTACCAAATCGCATTCTTTCTCTATCTATCTAAATTCCGAAGCTTTCTATCTATCATGGGCAAAAGGAGAAGAATTCAGGCTTTAAAACCTCTCTCTTCTTTTTCTTCTTCTTCAACAGTGATAGATATTGATGATGATGAAGATGAAATAGATTATAATGAGGTCTGCTGTGAAGAATGCCATAGTGGAAATGCAGCCGACAAGCTCCTTCTTTGTGACAAATGTGATCTAGGGTTCCATATTTTCTGCCTTCGACCTGTTCTCGCATCAGTTCCGAAAGGATCTTGGTTTTGTCCCTTTTGCACTAATCAGAAGAAGCTCAAGAGTATGTAGATCTTGAATTTGGAATTGAAATTGAAAATTTCCTTTTTAGATTATTTTTTTTTTCCCCTAATTTTTCATTGATTATTTTTTGTTTTATTTGTAGAATTTCCTCTTGTCCAGACCAAAATCATTGATTTCTTTCGAATTCAGAAACCCTCAGAACCAATTCAGAAGTCAATTAAAGGTAGGTAATCCGAATTAAGTTTTTTTTTTTTAGAGATTTAGGTATTGTGTTTGGTTGATTTGATTCATAATGAAATTGATTTGTTACATTTTCAGATACAAAAAAGAGGCGAAAGTGCCCACTTGTTTCAAAGAAGAAGAAGAGGAGATTGTTGCCATTTGTCCCAGTTGAAGATCCAAAGAGAAGATTGGAAGAAATGGCATCTTTGGCTACAGCAATGACTGCTACCCGAATGGAAGAGTTCAGCAATGAGCTTACTTACATTCCTGGAATGGCTCCAAGATCCGCAAATTGTGCAGCTTATGAGAATGGTGGAATGCAGGTAAATGAAATTACTTAGACAACTAGATTTAAACTGAACTTAACAGTTGATGGTGTTCTGAACTCAAAATGTGCTCTATGTATGTATAATAAGATTTACTAATTTGATGAAACTTTGGCTTACTGCACTGTTGACCGTTGTATGCCATATAACATTAGATCTCTATACCATATCTTACTTAACAGCACACTGCACACCCCGAATCCCCATTTGTGTTACTGGTAGATTATCAATGAATTTTTTGTACGTGTTACTGATATACATGGGCTTTCCCTTAGAATTTTTATGTGTCAAATAGATTTTTAAAGATGTGGAACCTTTGGGACTAGGCTGTTGGTGTATGTCAATTTTAGCAATTATAAAACAGAAATGCATTGCCACCATTCAGTGCCAGTAGTCCAGTACTACATTCCAGTTAAACTCTGCTGGATCTTTGTACTTTCTTATCTGTTGTGTATTATCAAGGGCTCCCAATGCACCTTACGCAGTCGGACTCCCCTTCCTCATGTATTCCAATGGTACAAAAACAAAGGCTATTGTGCTAGTTATGTTTATTTTGAGTCAGACAGCACTTGTTTATCCCTGATACGATTAGAAAACTGAAGATTTTTTCACCTTTTTTCTACCTGATACGAATAGATATGACTTACACATAAAGACTACCGATTAGAAAACTGAAGATTTTTTCACCTTTTTTCTACCTGATACGAATAGATATGACTTACACATAAAGTCTTATGTCTGCGTGATTTTGAAAGCAATGTTGCTGGTTTACCTCAATTTAATCTGTCAGAAAATATATTACCAATTTCCCATAATTCCAGTACGAATCCCCCAAATTGAGAAAAATCCAATTTTCAGTATTGTGATTTCATAGTGTAATTGTATTTTTTAATGGCATTTGACAATATTTTTTGTTTATAAATGTGTCAGGTTTTGTCGAAAGATGATGCCGAAACCCTGAAGCTGTGCAAGGAAATGATGGAAAGAGGAGAATGCCCCCCACTGATGGTGGTTTTTGATTCTAAAGAAGGGTGAGTCCACTATTTAAATTGTTACCGCTTCCTTACAAATTCCTATCATCCAACTTGAAAGTTGGGTGTTGATCTGAGCTAGCCTACTAATTGATGAAAACAGGTTCACTGTAGAGGCAGATAAATATATAAAGGATTGGACCTTAGTTACGGAGTATACTGGTGATGTTGATTACTTGAAAAATCGTGAGTACGATGGTGGTGATAGCATGATGACTTTGATATCTTCTGGCGACCCTTCAAAAAGTCTTGTTATTTGTCCTGATAAGCACGGAAACATTGCTAGATTTATTAATGGCATAAACAATCATACACCGTAAGTATACAATTTCTGCATTACTAGTTCTTTCCTGTCAATTTACTTTTATTGTACTTCCCATGCAGTATATCCAGTAATATTTAACTGACTGCAACTTCGAATTGTTTCACTGGAACAGAGAAGGAAGAAAGAAACAGAACCTAAAATGTGTTAGATTTGATGTTGACGGTCAGTCCCGTGTTTTGCTGATTGCAAACAGAGATATACCAAAGGGAGAGCGGCTGTATTACGATTACAATGGACTCGAGCATGAGTACCCAACTCAGCACTTTGTTTAGTATCTAACTCAACACTTGGATATACTGTTATAGTCTTTGGAGCAGAAAGTTGTCTAATCACTATGATTAATACATTTGGTATTGTAATGAAAGGATACAATCTGGATGAAGTTTGGCATCATCACACCAAAACTTAACTTCCCATGCAGATGTTCTCGAAAGGTAAACTTTGACTTCCCATGCAGATGTTGTTGAAAGGTATCTACAATTCTAAGGTCTGAAGCTCAATGTTCATATTCATTTTGTATGTCTGAGTCCTAACTCCTAAGTTAGATGGAGAGATGGGATTCGCCTTGCTTGTCCCTGAATGTTGTGCACTTACTCTTATGTAGCACTCCTAGTATTCTAATAGAGGTCACTGTTCGACATTATTTGTTGCTAATAGATTGTTCAAGATTTACAATTTATGCTATCTACACAATGTATTTCACTGTAATGATTGGGATGATAAGACTGCACGATCCTTAGTATTTCTTCATGTAATCATGCGTCAAAGGCCAAACACATGTTCAGAATCCTTGACATATTCCTAGATCTACTGTCTTAGGGTTTGAGTAGAGGAAAAAAAAAAAAAAATTGAGGAGAGCCATTGGCAGTGTATGTTTTACTTGATGTGGACTTTGGCCCACGTCCCAGCTGCCCATGTACTTGCTCCAAGGTAAAGAGGCCTTTGGCCTTATACTTCTAAAAATGGTCATAAAGACTATAGTAAGCCCAATGTACTAAACAGTGAGCAGACAGAACATCTTCTGCACATGACCTGAAGGCTGGAAACCTATTGCCTCCCTGAGCAGTGTTGTAGTAGTGTACTAGCTACATTATCCTAGTTGCTAGTTGCTACGCTATCAATCACTTGTCTCTGTTTAAGGAAGCCATTTCTACCAAGTTTGTTATTGCAATCCACCCCTACCAGGACCACCAAACGGATGGTAATACAACAGTGGTCCAAAGGTGCATCATTGTTAGGTTACGTTGTTAGCAATTGGCATGGTAAGATCACCATCATATCTGTGATAATTTGGACCCCCACCCGCCCCTGCTTCTCCCCGCCTGTTCGTGGTCCATTCTTTTGGTACTGAACACAGTAGTATTGCATATCATTCGAGATTATTTACATATTTTGGAACCGTTATTCAGACGCATTTGGCACATATTCCACATTTGTATACACAATATTCAACAAATGCCTAATAAACTTTGAAAATCTTTGATGATCATATCTAACGATCAGATACAAAAAGGTAAATACTTAGTCAGTTCTCTGACCTCTAAGTAGCACAACAGCAACAAGAAGAGAACTTATTCCATTGCTTTTTGAAAGCAGAACAATGAGTGCAATTTCACAGTTTAAAAAAGAGGGCATGGGCACCAAAAGAATACTGTGTGGTCTGCTTTCGGAAATGAAGATATATATATATATGTATACTCTCTTGGAAGATTTGTTTTGAACCAGAAATGAGGAAACAATATGTCAAATGAAAAAAGTACATACCAGAATTTCAGATTCATCTTATGATCAGCTTGCCCGAATATTGAAATATTGACAAGCAAGAACTATTACCAGGCATGCAATGCATGTGGTCCAACTAATTAAATGTTTTGTTTACAAAATTCAAATTAGTAACAGCATGAATACTTTTCTTTCCCTGTCTGATTGATTATCAAAGATCCGCGCTTTGTTTGTTTCCCTATATGGTCCTTCAGACTTCAGAGATCGAACCAGCAATGAATGATATCTTCTTACTTCGGAAAGATGGAGATGAGAGAATATATTCTACTTACAAGTTACAATACATATACAGTATGCCTAGCAAATATGAGGATCTTTACCAAGAAAAAAGAAGCTATGCAGCACGATGAAGATGCATGAGAACATATTCTCGAGATGGCCCAAAGACCAGAACTCTGTAAAATTGCCTACCCTTGAAATATAGCTATACATTTTGTTTCAATTTTTTTTTAGTATCAATTCAAGCGCACAATTGTCAAATAGCAGAACATATATGCCAAATTTTATGAAATATTTAAGTTTTGATCAAAAGCCTCTTTGGCATCAACATACCCCTAGACAGCTAGACTACAATCCACAACCTACGTACAGTTTGTATGAGAAGACTCTGCGCAATCCTGAGGGTCGTGACCACATGAAAATCAACATCGTGCCTCATCATTTCTCACGCGTAGAGCGTAACTACTAACATCATATCATAATTTCTCACAAAGTTATATTTTATGGTACACAGATTCAGATTTCAGAAAGGATTAATTCACAATCCAAAAGGATATCACATGCGCAGTTAAATTCTAGATAGAGGGAGTGGATCAGTGACCAAGTTGTGTTTAATCATCTTAAATAATAAAAAAATGCGACCCTATATTTGGTTACTCTTCCAACATAGATATGGATATGGAAGGGTGAATCTAGCCATAGACTCAACGCCCAATACTCCAATGTCAATATATTGCTTGACGAAGTGACCCAAAACATACATGTTAGATCATATATATATATAGAACATGGTTTTCATAGTGTGTATAGACTCGTCAATGGTTTCAACTAATGCTTGGATTCATTTTCTGCGCATAACTAGGCACTCAGCACAGGGTTCCAAAACTTAAAACAAAAAAATGAATTATCATCCATGCAATTCAGATTGTTTATGCTGAAATTTGTTTGGTATAAAGACCAGAATAGGGATTAGGGCATAGTTATGTATATTCATCAACTCAAGTACGAATTCTGGTGCTATAGCTACAGTAATACAGTATACGCACAATATAGATCAGACTCAATGATTACAAGCAAATAACTCCAAAACATTCCTACTTATAATCAGGTTTAAGCATCAACTATGTCGGGTATGTGAGTAACCATTGGCTTCGCTTTTCACCAAAAAAAAAAACCCATTGGCTTAGCTACATCTATAAATCTCAAAAGTTATCCCAATTCAGCAAACGCTATGATTAATATATATATATTTTTTAATATTTTTTTCTTATTTATTTAAATTTGGTCGGTACCAACTGGCAACTACCATCCCAGAGTAATACACGTGGACAGCAGAGCACATAAATGGCAATTTGATGAAGAAATTAGAAATGGATAAATTAGGATTTAATTCTGTTCATGCCATTATACATTTATTTATACCATCTTGCTAACCAACCCATCTCCTTCATACACACAGTTTTCAATTGAATTTAGTTAGTTGAAAACACGGCAACCTTTTTAAGCAGTTACAGTAGTTTTTTATTGTTACAATCTGTTTCTCCAGAATATTTTTATATGTATTAAAGTTGTCAACTATTAGGAGAATGTACGTGGTCTGTTACTCTCTGATAATTCATAACAAGTAACAAACTGATGATGATATGATGCAATGTACATATAAAAGTTGGAAGAACGACTTACAAGATTATTGTAATCCTAAAATCTTGGCTAAACGTGGGAGACCATAGAGATAGATTTGTTTCTTAAGGAGCAGACAACCAAAGGCAATCTACCCTCTAACTTTCAACTATTTATTGTTTTGTTTTTGTTTGGGATTACCACTTCAAGATAGAACAAAGTTATTTTCAGTACTCATAAACTTTAAACATGCTTTGACATGTTGATTAACTTTAATCATATAATTTCATTAAAAGGACGGACGAGGATGCTTACCTTGTCTAGGCACTCATAATAAACAAATAATTAATTAAGAAAACCAACTACTTTGATTTGTTTGGTGTGAAACACATGCATGTAGCAGAACCCTATTCGATCATTCCCATATATTCCGCTTTATTTTCTGATAAACGAAAGTGTTTATGTCTTACTGCCTAAGCATTCTAGCTTAACAATTCTTAGAGGGTTTTTAGCTTAATTCTCTGGTCTTAATTTTGAATATTTAGTAAACCAATTTTTTTTTTTTTAATGAATTTCGACGTATTCATACTGAATTACTGATGCACCATAACGGATAACATACTATGTCAATATATCAACACTCCATGTGGCAGCCTCATCTATTGCCAAATTCATATATTGAAATCAATCCACGACATACTTTATACTAGCTTGCTTTATAGAACTATTGTATTGATCACCAAAAAGAAAAACAAAACTATCCTTTCGCATTATTAATTATTGTTTACGATAAAAAAAAAAACTGAATAAGTGAATATGTTCTCCTGCCAGTTGAGGTAGATTAAAATAATAAAATAGAATAGAAAAACAAAACTATCCTTCGTTCCTTTGCACATCTGCCACGATACATTGATGTAATCATGTAAATATATTATGGGATTTGTTTTTCATGGATGAATTGAACCATATCTCTAGCCTAGGGCCTCAGGGGATCAACAAGTCCAAAGTAGAACTGATTAACTGATTGTGTGAGACCAAATTACTCACTTTGACAACGAACTTTGAAGTTGGTTGCAAAACTGACAACCAACTACAAATTTGACAATGAACTTCGAGTCAATTTTCTTGACTAACATTGAAAACGTCTCCGGTAGTTTTCTCCGTTGAACTGTGTGACGTGGAAGAATATGTATGACGTGGCTTGCCATTTAATGACACGTAAGTAAATAATAAAAACAGAAAAAGCAATAACGGTTAAGTCCATGCGTGCTTTGCACGTGAGAAAAAACAATAACGGTTAACCCTTGTTTAAACATCTTCTTCTTCCTTTGTCTATTTTACACCATTAATCAATGTTTAATTTAGACCAATAACATTAAATTAACCTAATTCACAAAAACCCAAAATTTAAAAACCCTAATTTTTGAAAATCCCCAAATTAAAAAACCCTAATTTTTTAAAAATGCCCAAATTAAAAAACTCCAATTTTTGAAAATCCCAAAATTGCAGAAATAAATCAATTTCAAAGCTTTTAAACAAACAAACTACCAATATTATATGATTGCAAACAAACAAAGATAAAACCCTAGTTTATTGAAAACCTAGATTAGAAAACTTACAAACTTTTTTCAAAATGTCATACGGCTCCACCATGTTCTTCACTATTTCGACAAGAATTGAAGCTTTAACAGTAGAAACATACCCTATTTGGACCACTTTGTTGGTAGGAAAAGAAGAGATTTTGAGTGGAGTTGACGGAAATGGAGTGAAAGTGATTTTTGTAAAGAAAGAGATTTTTGTCTGAAAGAAAGATTAAATTAGTTTTGATTTTATTAAATTAGTTTTGATTGTTGTCTGAAAGAGATTTTATTATAATCAACTTTTTAATTAATCACATGCCTACCATGAGCTTCTTATCGTGCCAACGCGACAATAGTTAGTGACACCGTGTAGCAGTCAACACCACGTGTTCAAATATTTTACACGTCAGTAAGTGCGCGCGACGAAATTTATCGGATTCCGTTCCCAATGTTAGTTAAGAAAGCTAACTCAAACTTCATTGTTAACTTTGTAGTTGGTTGTCAGTTTTACAACCAACTTCAAAGTTCGTTGTCAAAGTGAGTAATTTGGTCGATTGTGTGATAATACAGTCTCTGAGTCTCGTCTGCAATATATATATATTGATACAAAATCTGTCAAGTGAAAATCTGTAAAATTTATTGTATTTGTCTGGTTTTACAATGAAAACATATGCTAAAATTAGTAAAATTTGGTCAATAATATTATTTTTTCGATATTGATCAATAATTTCCTGATCGAATAAGAATAATGGAACTACTGTTGGGTCTATTGGCCAAACTAAAGAAACTAAGAAAGTATTGTAATGTTCAAAGATAGTCGGCAGTCAACTAAGAAAGTCAACATATCACTTTCGATTAGTCATACTCGAACCCTAGCTATTGACCATTTAATTAGGATTGATTCCTGCAAATGCGCAAAAGAATTGCCCTTAATATTTTCTTCAAAATTTGTTGTGCGCTAAAAATATGCAAAACCAACTACTATGGTCTATGAAGTACCAAGTGATGAGAAATTTATATGGGTGATTAAACTGTGAATTTTTTTTTTCGCCCATCTGGACTAATAGAAATTAATTTTTATTTTGTTCATTATCAAAGTAAAAAAAATTTATTTTGTCCATATATCAAACTTAGAAAATGCAATTTTCCACTCTAACCTAATGCAAAAATTGCATAATTTGGGGGAATGTCATGCAGTCATGGAATCTAATTTGGCAAGGCACCAAGACTTAATAGCAACTTGCTACATTTGGCAAAAATCTATCAATCATGGGAATCACTTTAGTAAAGCATCGGCTCAAAACAGTGTTCACTTTAGTAATTGCACTTTGGCCAAACTGTTAAAAGATACTTACCAAATATGTATAGTTTTTTTTTGACTATTTGGTAAAAAAAAAAACCCCGTAGTATAGCAGTGGATAAAACAAACGAAAGATAAGTACAGGAGTTAACAGAAGAGAGAGAGAGAGAGAGAAAGAGAAAGAGAGAGAGAAAAAAAAAGGTCTGTGAGCGTGTGTGACGAAGAGGTTTCCGATTGGACGAGAGAAGACAGAAGAACAGAAAGAGAAAGATAGAGAGAGAGAGAAAGGAAGAGAGCAGTAATAAGCAGTAGGAGTACTTTCTCTCACAACACACAACCAATAACATCTTTTTTCTCTCTCTCTATTTCCTCTCGTTTCTCGGTCCATTTGATCACGATTATCAAGAACTTATTTTTCACCTTTTTTTTTTGTGGTTTTTAATTTATTTTTTAAGTTTGTTGAGGAAGAGAGAGAGAGAGAGAGAGAGAGAGAGAGAGAGTTGAAGGAGTGGAAATCTTTTGGAATTGTTGGGTTTGAGGAGATTTTAATGGATACCCAGGTAAACAAATTACATAATTAAGTACCCCTTTTGTTTAATTTCTCTATTTCTTCTTCTTCTGGTGCAATTTATTTCTTCAAATGTTCTTCATCGATCTGTAGTTTTTATTTAAAATATTAGGTTTTTAGTTTGTTAATTTGATGTCTGTGGACTTTTAGAAGTGTTAAATATCGATGCTTTTATTATAAAAATTAAAAACACAGTTAGGGTTTTGATGAAGTTTTGTATAGAGAAGACCAGGTTCATTGGGTTTTGAAATTGGGATCTGTGTTTACTGCTGTTATCTGTTTAATTAGTATATGTTACTAGTAGTTTTCTCTTGGTTCCTGGGTTTTTTGTTTTTTAATTTGTTGACAATTATTTTAATTTTCTGGTAGGAACACTGGTTAGCCTTTAAAAAGATGTTTTTTTGAATTGGGGTTTTCATGGGTTGAACTGAAGGAAAAAAATAATGAGGAGTTTCTGCAGCCAAGAAGAAGAAGAGGAAGATCAATTTTTTGACACCAGGGAGGACATCACTTCTGTATCTGATTCAGGCTCAGATTGTCTGGACAGTGTCGAATTGGGTTCTAGCCTGGGGAACATTGATTGTGTTTCTAGTTGTTTACGTTATGATGTTTGGGTTAAGAATCCTGACAGTGTTCACGAACGCCGCAACAAGTTTTTGAAATGGTTGGGTATGAGTTCAGATCAGGAGGCTAACAAAGATGTTTCTGGAGATCAATCTGGTGATGAATTGTTAGTGGAGATTGATAGAATGAAAGATGGCAGTGGGGCTGTACTTGCGAATTCTGATTGCGAAGGTGGTTTTTTTTCCAGTCGGTCTTCTAGCACTTGCAATTCCAGTGAAACGCGGTACTCTTCTGAAAGTGGGGCTTCAGAGGCTGATTTTGTTTGTAGAATTAAAAATTTGGATAATGGAGCAGAGTTTATTGTGGATCAATTGGGGCGTGATGGTATGCTTACCAGACTTCGCGAAGTAGGTTCTAATCGGTTGCTTTCTGTTGAAGAATTTCAGAATTCTCTTGGATTTTCTCCTTTGGTGAACCAATTCCTGAGGAGAGAAACTGATGCAGAGACAAGAATTGCTGTTGAGACAACAAAGAGAGTAAAGAGCGGGTGGTTAAAGAAATTAGGTGTCGCCGCTTGCATTGTGGATCAACAAGCTGAGGCTGACAGTTTGAAGCCCCAACATTCTGGTTTAAGCAGAGTAGCTAAGGTTCAGAGAGTTGGGGTGCATGCTTGTAAGAAGAGGTCCAAGGAATTATCCTCACTATATACAGGACAAGATATCCAGGCTCATGAAGGTTCCATTCTGACAATGAAATTCAGTCCAGACGGATGTTATCTGGCAACCGCTGGGGAAGATCAGATTGTGCGCATATGGAAAGTCATTGAGAGTGAGATATCGCAGCACATTGATATTCCGGATATTGATCCATCCAGTTTGTACTTCATGGCCAATCATTATTCGGAGCTGGTGCGTCTCTTTTCTAATAAAGAGAAAGTATGTAAGCTTAAGGGTCTGAGGAGAACATCAGACTCGGCCTGCACTATCTTTCCTCCCAAAGTCTTCCGCTTATCAGAGAGACCACTTCATGAGTTCTACAGGCACAATGGTGAAATCTTGGATTTGTCCTGGTCAAAGAGTAAGGTTAGTTCTACTATCGGATGATGAAGCTATGTAGTTGAATATATTTGTTTTGTCCTTCTAACTATTCTTGTACTCTGTGCAGTATCTTTTGTCATCCTCTGTTGATAAAACTGTTCGTTTATGGCGAGTGGGATGTGACCAATGCCTCAGAGTATTTTCTCACAACAATTATGGTAAGTTCTTCGCTGCTAACCTGTGTGATCTGTTGACATAGGTTTGTTACAAACATATTAGTTTTTATGTATTGATTGGTAAATTACTAAATTTACATAATGCAATGGCCTTTTGTGTCTTTCTTGTTCTTAGTGGTCCCTAAACCTTCATTGACCTGCTTGTTAACACATGTCATGCAGTGACTTGCATTCAGTTTAATCCTGTGGACGACAAATACTTTATCAGTGGTTCTATAGATGGAAAAGTTCGCATTTGGGATGTTCCTGGTTGTCAGGTGGTTGATTGGACTGATATTAAAGAAATAGTCACGGCTGTGTGTTATCAGCCGGATGGGAAGGTTTGGCCTCTGTCTATTTTATAATGAGTTGTCTTCTATTTTGCTGTAGTATTATCTAAATTGAGATAATTGGCTCATTTTCGGATGATATTATAAATTTTAATTGTGCAGGGAGGAATTGTTGGTTCGATGGTTGGTAATTGCCGTTTTTATGATGTCAGAGGTATGCATTCTTTTTCCTATACTACTATATCTTTTACAACAATAGTTTTTCCCATATATCTCTTCGTGCTCTTGAATTACCTACAAAGTATAGTGCATAATAAAATATCTTCTGAAAAAGACTTTGCAAATGTTACAAATTTTCAAATTTAGAGCGTCTTTCACCTTTCCTAGTGTGGCAAGCACAAATTTGTTGCCATTCCTTTTGTGCTGTTTTGGGATTTCTTTTGTGATAAAACATATATTTAGCCAAAGAAAACGTTGTAATTCTAGCCCTTGACTCTATTGGGTTCTCTTGCCACCGCCGGGGATGATAAGTTTATTGTTATATACAATTGCCCCAAGTATCCTTGGGCCACTGATTCAGAAACTGGGACACGAGAATCCCATTGACATCTTTAGGCAAAAGAAGATTGTTTGGTGTGATGCTGATTGATTATTATTTCACATTATGTAGAAAATCATCTTCAACTGGAGTCTCAAATTTGCTTACGTAGCAAAAAGAAATCTCCTGGGAATAGAATAACTGGTTTTCAGGTAACCTCTCTAACTTTTTATGCTGTTTTCTGTTGTATCTTTTTTATTTTGTAATTTTACCTTGTCTCATTCTGTTTTCATTGTTCAGTTTTGTCCAAGTGACCCTGGCAAGCTAATGGTTACATCTGCTGATTCACAAGTTCGTATACTGAATGGAGTGGATGTGATTTGCAAATACAAGGGTGGGTGTCTAATTCGTTGTTTTGTTTTTACATCTTGTAGTTCGTGAAAACGCTTTGTATGGTCTGCACCTTTACCTTGTAAGCCTGACTTTTTTATGCTGGACCGGATGTAGATATTGAGTTTAGATGTAGCATTTATGCAACAGGGAAATATCTCTGTCTTGATTACAAAATGCACCTGCTGAACTGCATATGTAACTATCTTGGATAATTACATGGGAAACATGGATTGTGTATGAATATAACATAACGTTTTCAGTGTCTTGCAGTTTACTTCTATTATTACCTTGAATATGTGTTCAGTTTGTAGTTTTACCCTCTTTGTGCCATATTTTTTTAGCTGAAAACTGGACTAATACGCACACACATTGAAATTCACTGTTTGCATGGTTGGGATTTTGTTGGTCATCGAATCCATGGTTTGAAACTAAGACCACTAAAGTTAACTGAGCACCTATATTCTGCTATTAATTTCCAAATTTTGGTATTTGTTTAGCTCATGATTTCGTTCTTACAGTTAGTTTCTTACACCTTCAGGCTTTCGGAACTCGGGAAGCCAAATTTCTGCTTCTTTTACTGCAGATGGGAAGCACATTGTTTCAGCAAGTGAAGATTCAAATGTCCATGTCTGGAACTACAAATGTCAGGATGGACCACATTCACAAGAAAAGAGCATTCGGTCTCGTGAGCGCTTTTTTTCTGATAATGTATCGGTTGCAATGCCTTGGTGTGGCATGAGAAGCGATACCTCTGCTGTCTCTGCACTGGTTACTCAACCAGTCCATAAAATGTCTGGGGCATCACCCAGTAATTCAGAGAATGGATGGCCCCGTTATCACATAAATAACCCGCGTAATACTCTACCTATGCCCCCACCTGATTGTTTTTCTCTAAACCAAGGGTTCTTCTCAGAGATTTTACCCAAAGGTTCCGCTACTTGGCCAGAGGAGAAGCTTCCTACTCTGAATTCCATGGCGGTGTCATCTGTATCGTGTAAAACACAGTACAAGTTTTTGAAGTCTTTTTATCAGAACACATCCACTTCTCATGCATGGGATTTGGTGATTGTAACTGGTGGTTGGGATGGACGGATTCGATCTTTTCATAATTATGGATTGCCGGTTCATACTTGAAACCAAGAGGCTTAGTTCAGTCATCATGGATGTTCTTTGGTACTATTGAGAGTTTTGACGTTGATGTGCCCTTTCAACAGAGATGATGGAGGTGTGTGTTCACCCTTTCTCTAATGAGGTGCATATGCAATCTCAAAGACACGATGTGCGACTGTGCCTTTGAATTTGATTGCGGCTGGTGAAACAGGTTTGCATCGTATACATTCTTGAAGAATGCACAGTATAGATCAAGGTTTGATCTATAGGTGCAAAGTTTCTGGTTGTGGCGTGAACCTGCTGGTACCGACTGCTTTCTGGGGTTTGTTTTATTCGATAATTACAGTGATCAAGTTTTACCATACGATTCTTTTATTTGTTTACTACAGAAATTCAAGGCTGCTTGTCCAACAATAATAATTGGACTTTTTGAAGAAGGGCCACTGGAAATATATATATATATATGTATGAAACTATGAATGTGTATAGTCAATGTCTGTGGGGGCATTCAGATCTTTATCTTGAAGGGAATGGAGGGCAGAACTGGTGGATAGAAGTTGTTCCTAAAAATCTTTGGGACTCACCTCTCATTATATGTTGGTCGATCTGAATTATTGAGTAATTGTCTGCCCAATATAAGTGAATCTGACAGATCAGTCCGAAATTGTAGGCCCCCACTATTTGAGTGGCTGGGTTTGTATAAAGGCAAATGGGCTCTGCGTGCTCTGCAATACTGCAACTACTTTTGCTATCCAGATGATTATCATGGAGCTATTTGGGACTTGATTACTCTTGTGGTTATTATTGGCAGATCAGCAACTACTCATTCGGCTTGATTTTCAGGTTTTCCCTGATCTCATAAACCGTGTAAATTTTTTAATTTTAATTTTAGGATTAGTTTGGTACTAGAGTTTTTGATTAGTGTTAATGTATTCTGTTTTATATTCATATGTAATCTTTCCTTTATTCACGCGATACATCTATACCTGTATATGATCAAATTATTGGTGTTTGGAATGCCACAATACACAAATGATACACTTAGAACCAGCACCATATGGAGCGTACTTGTCGACAATTTTTCAATCTGCATAGTATGATGTAATTTGTATACACCTGCTGCTTTATTATAAATGTACCCTCTGAAAATATAAAGTTTTGAAACACTTGGGGTGTTTGGCATCGATCAGTTTGTCTGAGTTCTAGATGTAAGCTTTGGTGCATTAGGTTCAAAGTCAGTATGCTTATTTCTATTTTCCACATTCAGAAGCAATCAGGTTATCAGGGGACATGAGCTTCCATGGTCGCGGTTTTTGGCACTAGTTTGTTGGTAATTGAATGTTTAACAAAATGTCTATTGTCATAAGCCATTTTCTCAGATGAGCTCACCCTACATATAATTTCACAAATAGGTCTTAGAACATGATTTAATCAGCAGTCATGGTTTTTCTTAGCCCAGGGCATATAGTAAGAATTCTGTGTTAGATGGCCTTGATCACTCCACTAATATCCCCTTCAAGGTCACTGGTGGTAAGAAGCTTTATACCAAAGCACACTGCCGTTTCTGCTGCCATTATTTCTGCTTCATCTGGATCATCTGCTTGGTGTCAGCAGTCAACACATGCCAAAAAAAAGTTCTATCACCAAAGCACACTGCCGTTTCTGCTGCCATTATTTCTGCTTCATCTGGATCATCTGCTTGGTGTCAGCAGTCAACACATGCCAAAAAAAAGTTCTATCACCAGCCTCTGCATATATGTATGTTGGTTACACTTGAAAGCCCAAAATATAAGCCCAATCCAAAATTATAAATTCAAAACCCAAAGCCCAATGCATTCTGTGATGAATAATCCAGGTGAGTGTGGAACCTGAATTTGGAAGAAAACATGGATTGAAGATTTGAAGGGAGGAGAATGTGGGCATGTGGCATTTTTGTTTTTAAAATCTGACAATAAGTTTTCTGATTTTTTTTAATAACTCCATTTTGTGATTGCAGAATGATAATCTTATGGAAATGACCACATCCATATGGGCTCATTGCACCACTTGATCATCACTGTGTTTTTGGCAGCAATCGAGCATTTGCCAATATAAGTAATGGTGCAAGGGATCTCAACTATGATAGATGAAAATGCTAACACTTCATCTGTTCTAGAACGCATGCTCTCCCTGGGACATGTTAGTAGGCCCAATTCAACACTCTAAAATTGCATCTATTTAATCTAAATTTTTTCATATACATATTTTATTTTCTAAATTATGTGACATAGTCTTCATATATATCAACCATCACATGCTTACACATGAAATGATGCTCTACTCATTGAAATATCATCATAACAATAAACCTTATATTCAACTTAATCAACAACAAAATGATACTGTACTCAGAAAATTTTATTATTAATTAACATCAAGATTTTCTGACCTGCTACGTGCACACATTGGCAGACTGAAAGAGTCAACTCAACATTTTGCTAATTAAGCTCATCTCATCTGTATTGTCTAAATTCGAATTTACTAGGTATTTTTATACTCTATTCCACTGCATGTGATTATCTACTTTGCTGTAAGACTTGTGTGAACTATGTTTCCTCCCTACAATCTTTCTTTTTCTTTCATTGGAGTTTAATTTGATATACTTATCATCATTTGATCCATCTATTGATTAAAGACTTGTTTTGAATCTGTTTGCAGTCATGGCTTCAGAAACAATCCATAGACGTGCAGCTTCATCCATGTTTGTTGCCAGTTTCGAAGTTGATATTTCATTGCAATCGGCAAAATACTTCCCAGATACTCCTAAGAGTCTTGGATGAGTTGCAACATAGCAAGGTGTTGCAGCAGCCTGATTAAATTTCAACATCCTCAAATAAACAATCTACTTTTAATCCAAATTCTTGAATAATTAATGAATTGCTCATAGTTTATTTATTACCTGAGGAATGGATTTCAACAGCTTGGAAGCCAAGAAGAATACCAGATCTGCAAAAACATTAACGCGAGCGAGATTTATATATTCAATTAAATCATTTTCTTACCAAGGCAGGGCAGGAATGGATTTTATTACTGTATATAATTAAGAGCTTAATTCAAGATTAAGTTATATATACTGTACCTGTAATAAAACCTTCTCGTTCTCTTGTGAGTCTAGTCCGTACAACTCCTGGATGAACACAATTTACAGTAACATTTGCCTCCATTTTCTGCAAAACGATCAAATTTAATCATATATTGAAGAAGAAAACAAAAGAAAACAAAAAATCTCTTTTGAAAAACATTAGACCTAAATTAATTAATAATTCACCTTTAATCTGTTTGCAAGTTCCACAGCGTGTAAAACATTAGCAAGCTTCGAGAGAGCGTATGCACGTGTAGGATCATAGTAACTGCAAATGCAGACAAATTCATCAGAAAAATTACTTAATAAAACATCGAACAAATCAAGAGAATTAAATAAATAAATAAACAAAATCTACAGTTTGAGATTTCTTGGTTGATCCATCATCCATCATCCATCCATGTCTATACTCTATACATATATATACCTTCTTTTTGTGTTGATTTGTTCGAGATAACGGATTCCGTCACCAGAAAACCAAGTGTGAATACTAGACGACACGTTCACTATACGTCCCTCGTATCCAGTTTGTTTTGCTGTTTCGATCATCTTGTTTAGTAACAGTTTTGTCAGAAGAAAATGACCTAATAAATCCATATATCAATTACATCTTGTTAGTACTTCACATAAATTAAAACGAAAAAAATAAAATAAAATAATACCAAACTTTGATTATTTCTGGATTATATCTTCAAGTTACATACCAAGATAATTTGTAGCAAAAGTCATTTCAACTCCATCTTCAGAAATTGCATAACTGTTAGGAAACTTTCCCGCGTTGTTTCTGAAATGAATGAAGAAAAATTAATAAATTTGAAGAAGAAAATATATAAACTTGAAAACAACAAGAAATAATAACTTTTTGATCGGTGGTTGTTGTTGTTGAGAGTTGAGACTAATTACATGAGAAGATTGAGAGGGAGATTGAGAGATTCGAACTGAGAAACAAAGCTTCTAACAGAATTAAGAGAACTAAGATCAAGAGACATAACAAGTATCTCTGTATCGGGAAATTCCGTTACGATACGTGACTTGGTTTCTTCAGCAGCTTTAACACTTCGAGCAGGAATAACTAACCTCGCACCACGTTTTGCTAAAACACGAGCAGTTTCAGCTCCAATACCTGACGTGGCACCGGTAATGATAGTGGTGACGGAACGAAGATCGGGACAAGCTTCAGTGACTTGTTCGGCTGTGGACTTAGAGCTAAAGCCACTGGCACCAACAGCACCGATAAGGTACTTTACCGTTTCAAGCATGTTTTGTAAGACTATATATATATATATTCTCCTTCTTGTTGCTCGATCTCTTGTTGTTGAAGAAGTGTTTTATTCTGTTTGTTGTAGTTTCTTGATATATTCTTCTTAGCTTTAAAGAATCGGAATGAATGTGAGACAAAAATAGGTCTAACAGATCGAGTAGAACAACAGTCGACACAGTACAGTACTACTGATAGAGAAAACAGATAACAGCTTTTCTTGTCAGGTGCTCAGGTCACGAGAAGAGAGTTAATTGGGATTTTAAGACATAAGAGAGCGAGAGAGAGAGAGAACAAAAGAGAAAAGGTTTGAGATAAGAGGGAAAAAGAATAGGGGGTTTATAGTAGCAGCTGGAAAAAGAAAGAGAAATGGGGGGATCAGATGTTTGTCAGGGATTGATGGAGACTAGAGATTGTTTTGTCATTGGTATTCCAACTAATGTTTTGGGTCTGTTTGACCTTTCGTAGGAAATGGAATTCAATTTATAATTTTCAAAATAGATCAAAATTTATGATTTTGGAGAACAAAGATTTTTACTTTTTACTGTATTTGGTTCAATGATTCAAAGAATCAAAACGATATAGTATACGATTACATATTTACATGGCAGTTTCTTTACAGAATATATTCTCAAAATCAAAAATTTTAAATTTCTATAAAAAACTAATAATCTTTAATATTTAATTTGCAGATTTCAGATTTCAATTCTAGATTTAAAAAGCTTCCAAAATGAATTTCTATTGATGTACTGTGGTATGTGCAAGAAGATTGTGCACATTTTACATACAACAAACTGTTTCATCCACTTTCTCTCTCTAGTCTCTAGATCTTTCTCTATGAAAAAAGTGGCTTATTGAAATATTTAATGATGAGACTATTATTACTTGCATGCATATATATATAATATATATATATATATATCTTCACAAGCAAACTATATATGGTGTTCACTGGTATTATTATTAAAAAATCATCATCATGCATGATTCATACACCGATCTTAATGTAATCCACCGGCCACTTTCAATCGAAAGCATTTATATAAAACTTTGAAAACAATAACAACCAGCAATTGAGGAAGTAAAAGACAATGAAAATGATGAGAATAAAGAAAGATGAATGGAAGAAGCAAGCAGACTACCGGTCATGAGGAGGAAATTGAAGTCGGGCGATTAGTTAATGAAAAATCAAAGGCATCAGCACAACTATCAAAGAAGCTCGAAGCAAGGGAGAGTATTTAATTAACCATGGTCAAAACTCAAAAGCAATCGCACGTGAAGACTAAGAGGAGTATAACTTAACTGATTGATGGTCAGTCAATTCTCTGAGCTGAGTCGAGTGTCTCGAATTTAGCAACGTTACCAGAAACATAAAAACTAGTTTAAACTTGACTGATCAGTCAATTCCACCTGATTGTTTCACTCTAAGGCCCTGCTTGTTTGGGCTACAAAAAAGGCAAATCTTTACCCATCTATAGTTAGAGTGGTCCCTCCCAAGTTTATTCTTTGATTTGAATGGACCCCCACCTATTTTAGCTTAAACCCTATTGGTCCCCCACTTAAACCTTGCATAAACATGAGATAATCATAAATGGTCCCCTACTAAGTTTATTAGAGAAAGGTGTAAAATTTTTGCACCTTTGAAATAACACCAAACTTTTGCATAAATTTTGTTCATAAAACTAATTATCAAGAGTTTCACGCATATTAAATTAGGCTAAATTTCATACAAATTTTCGCGGGGTAACCAAGCAGGGCCTTAAACATAAACTTTAGGTTGTCATCTTTAATTCCTTTTTTTTTTTTTTTTTTCAGATTATTTTCATTCATCATCTTAAGATTTCAAAAGGTTACTCATGACAGAGTTTTGATCATAATGGGAAAAATGTTTTGTTTTGAACCTGATTATAGCTAGTATAAAATTGAATTAGCAGTACTGACTACTGTAATTACATAAAACTACTAAGTCTAGAACGACATGGAAATTGTAAAATATATGTAAAGAGACATGATTTACGTGGTTCGACAATGGTGCCTACGTCCACGGGAGAGATGAATATTTTATTATTGATATGAGATGAGTAGAGATGAGATGAGAGAGCTTATGAGAAGCTAGAGAGCTCCCCCCTTTTACATGAAATATATCCCTTTATATAGATAGAGAATTACAATTGAGCACATGTGATATAAATCACATTGATGTTGTAACGGAAAATAACGGACAAATAATAATGGAGAATATTAGATCTTGATCTTGTAATTATTGGCATTAACCTGCATTGCCACGTAAGCACCACACGAGCTGATGAGTCATCGAGTTAGGCCAAGTCGGAGCATGACTTGTACTGCATGTCGGGCGGGCCAAGTCGTTGGAAATATACTTGAGCTCGGGTGAGCTCGATAAAAATAAGTTTGACGTCGATGTAGCTCAATTGAGGTCGGATGAAATAAGTGCGGAGTCGGTTATTGGAGTTCCGAGTAATAGACATGAAACAAGTGTAGAGTCGGTTATTGGGAGTTCCGAGTAAGAGAGTAAGAGAGAGCTCGGTAATAGGTATATACATAGCCCCTTTTCATTCAGATTGATGGAAAAAAGTGTATACGAGTTGACTTCGATTTGGATGAAAACGAAAAGAAAGTTATATTCAGCTGAACAAAAGGGCGTAATGCCTTGTTCAATTTTTGAAGATTCCTTGGAACGAAAGGTCCCGATGCCTTATTCAATTTTTCGAGATTCCTTGAACGAAGGGTCCTGATGCCTTGTTCAATTTTTCGAGATTCGTTGAACGAAAGGTCCTGACGCCTTGTTCATTTTTTCGAAATTCCATTGAACGAAAGGGCGCAATGCCTTGTTCAATTTTTTGAGACTCCTTGAACGAAAGGTCCCGATCCCTTGTTCAATTTTTGGAGATTCGTTGAACGAAAGGTCGTGACGCCTTGTTCATTTTTTTTGAGATTCCATTTGATTTTGAACGAAAGGGCGCAATGCCTTGTTCAATTTTTGGAGACTCCTTGAACGAAAGGTCTCGATGCCTTGTTCAATTTTTGGAGATTCGTTGAACGAAAGGTCCTGACGCCTTGTTCATTTTTTCGAGATTCCATTTAACTTTGAACGAAAGGGCGCAATGTCTTGTTCAACTTATTTTTGAACGAGAGAGGGCAGTGCCTCGTTTTGAGTTTTATAGATGACATAGTGACGCAAGTTAGAATTTCACTTGTAAAACAGCAAGTGAAAACGATCGATGTGGCCCATATGTGTGAAAGTAGCTCATAGATAGTGAGGTCGTATTTGGGTGACCTGCACATACAGAGAGATTTTGCCTCCATAGTAGAAAGAAGGTCTTACGAGGCCTTGCTAAGATTTTCCTGAGACTTGAGAAATTGATTAGTACTTGAGGTCTTTTAAATTAGCCCCAATATAATATAACAATATTGAATGAAAAATAACATTTAGAAAGCAATAGATGCGACTTGTACATAGAGACAGAGAGCTACACGACCTACTAGCCAATAACTGTATATCAGATATGTACAGTACACAAATGATTTATGATAGCCCCAGCATGATCAACCTTTGTTAATTGGGGTCGTTGTGGCTAATATACATTCAACTAATTAATGATTATTTTGGTTGTACATTTCATATTGAGACAAGTACATGTGAAGACAATGTATACCATATTGAGACAAGTACATGTGAAGACAATATATAATGAGAAGCTAAATGTTTTAACTTGTAGTTAATTGACCATTTATATGTAATGGACTAGAATGATTGTACAATAGTTTTAGCCATACCAAAGTGGGAATAGGCTAAGTTGGCGCAAAAGTGGTTCCTTAAGTGGACCAGGTCGGTTTAGATGAGCTCGTTCGGAGTGAACTGCATATTGTGGTTTTTTTATTTTTACTGCATATGGAAATAGCTAGTATGTAATAACCATTAAATGGTAATTATTGATTTACCATGTATGGACACTGAATGGATGCACTAAATAGCATATAAAACATGAGTGAATGGATCCCACAATAAATTAAATAGTCAGTTAGGATTTAGCATATAATGTGAAAATGTAATTGATGAATTCGGGTATACGATCATCTATCCTTATGAATGGAATAAATGAATTTGTGAGGGTGAGAAAGCATGCTTAATCAATCCAAAGGTGAATTGAGAAATAAGTATATATATTGATGTATTGCTCAACAAAATAAGTATATATATTGATGTGTGAGCATTGAAGTTAATAAACATGTGATACTAATGGAGTGTTATGAATAAGAGAAAATAATCATGATTATATTATGAGAATATATTATCACATAAATGCACATGTAATACCTGTAGGAGAGATGTATGAGCATTAACTTATTGATGATAAGTTTGTAACCGTGAAAGTTTATAACAAAATTGTAAATCTTAAGGTCAGTAATAGAGCGCTCTCAATAATATGCAATTTCAGGTTCCAACATGATAGTTAGACATGGTTACAAATGGTTGCTAAATGATTAGTAACAGAGTTAAAATGTAACCAATAATTAAATTTTAATTGTACTATTACAGAATTTTAGTAGCCTATGTTATACCATAATACTTATGATGTATTGATATCTACGAAAACAAACTAGAGTCAGTAGTTGGTTTCAGATTCGTGCCAATAAATGTGGCAACTATTTAAGATTCCCTAGTTACAGAAATTTTATGCCAATTTCGGTCAAATATTAAGTATTCAAAAGAAGAAATTGATATAAAAATTTTGCAATAATAATAGAAAACAACTTATCTGTGTATTGATGGTGAGTCCCAAATGTTGATGTGTTGAATTTCTATGAATGAGATATTCAGTAATATGGATTGGTTGATGATGAACACAAAACTTTTGCCACGCTTCAAGGTTGATGTTCGATCACAATCAGTCGGCGCCAATGTAATTACATAAAATTACTAAGTCTAGAACGACATGGAAATTATAAAATATATGTAAAGAGACATGATTTACGTGGTTCGGCAATGGTGCCTACGTCCACGGGAGAGATGAATATTTTATTATTGATATGAGATGAGTAGAGATGAGATGAGAAAGCTTATGAGAAGCTAGAGAGCTCCCCCCTTTTACATGAAATATATCCCTTTATATAGATAGAGAATTACAATTGAGCACATGTGATATAAATCACATTGATGTTGTAACGGAAAATAACGGACAAATAATAATGGAGAATATTAGATCTTGATCTTGTAATTATTGGCATTAACCTACATTGCCACGTAAGCACCACACGAGCTGATGAGTCATCGAGTTAGGCCAAGTCGGAGCATGACTTGTACTGCATGTCGGGCAGGCCAAGTCGTTGGAAATATACTTGAACTCGGGTGAGCTCGATAAAAATAAGTTTGACGTCGATGTAGTTCGATTGAGGTCGGATGAAATAAGTGCGGAGTCGCTTATTGGAGTTCCGAGTAATAGACATGAAACAAGTGTAGAGTCGGTTATTGGGAGTTCCGAGTAAGAGAGTAAGAGAGAGCTCAGTAATAGGTATATACAACTACTGACCATGAAGTTGCAGTAATGCTTCCTTTTTTTTTTCTTTTCCACCAGTAATGTAAATAATGCAAATTAAACTTATCGAAATTTGGGAAAGTTGTTGAGGTTAACATATCAAATAATGATTTATCCAATGCACGTTTGTGTGATGGGAGAGTAAAGTGATCGAGTTGCAGAAGAGTGAAGAGAAAAAATAAATCAGCTTTAGAATTGAAGCTTTTTACATGCGGGGATCGGAGCTAGGACCATGTGACATCATGTTCCATCATAATAATATGGAATATCCAACAATGTCTTCTTCTTCTACTACGTTACGTGGTCCCATTTTTAAATTTGTACACTCATGATCAATCAACCTAGCTAGTGTTCAAATTAAACTCCATATATAAACTAAAACTATTCATTCATTTTAATACATATATTAGTACATACTCATCTTTTTCCTTTGATCTTCTAAGGCTTTTAAGTACATTATTATAATTATAAGAAAGTATCCTCACCTCTGAAGTCTTAACAAAACGCATCTGAAACCAATATATCTAGATGAACTGTTTGAAAGATATAGCTCATGTCTTCACTTACCCTCATTTCACAGAAATAGCTAGCTAGGGTAGCCAGTAGCCCAGTAGCCAACACGCCAAGAGCATCTTCGAATGTCCCTCTCTGGCTCTCTCTAAGCCAAAAGTCACTTTCCTCTTGATTTGTCTTTATTTGGATACTCTTTCACCTAATCTTTCTTAATCAAACCTTCATTTCATTGCATATAGTACTATATGTGTTTGTTTATACTTGTTCCATGTAATGCTTTCCCAAATCCATTTGACTATTAAGAGATAGGGGAATCTTTCAAACACATAATGTACATAGTCACATCCCCCACTAACCCATTTTCCAACATATATACCTCTCTTTAATTATCCAAAGCATACCTGAATGTATTATTTGAATACTACCATACTTCAATGATTGTCACACTTTCTTGTGAGAGTCTCCGAATCTGACCGTAGGCCTCTAAAAATTAGGGCAGGATTTTCAATATCTTGTACCTAGCTGATTAGATTTAGATTAGAGCCTCATTAGTTATCAAGTATTATTTTCCACTCCATGTTATTGTTATATATAATATAGAATAATGATCTCTTTTGGTGGTGGTGATGTTATAATATGAACTTAAGTTGTCATCATCTCCGTCATTCTCCCTCTTTTAGTTTCTTGATTTGTCTTTCTTTCGGTTTTTTTGATTGTTAAATTCCTTACAACTAAAAGTTTTAGGATTGTTGTATTGTTATATTGTCACTTAAAACAAGGTACCAATCAAGCTTACTCAGGCACAAAGAGTTTTAGTTGGAAGTGGGGTACTACGGGGGTTTCACTATCATTAGAGGATCTATATGAATGAGTGACCCATCACTTCCATTAAGTAAAGACTAAAGACCCATTAGTTGATTGTGGATCTGTTAATATAAGTTCATCTAACCACTTTAATAACACATGAAAGATCCTCTAATCTTTTTTCCTATTCCATTATTTTTGTGATGTTGATAGGCTTAAAAATTAGAAATGCTAGCAAAACACAAAACTATAATGAGTAATGAAGTGTTATTTCCTAATCATTCTCCTTATTCAGCTACCTTTTATGCCTTTACCTCAACCAGAAAAGGTCTAAATTGAAGATAATCTTCAGGCATGCTCCATGGACCACAAAGGCGTGTAGTGAATTGCTAGCTCAAAATACACCTTACTTGTCAGATGTGTTTGCATGGGAAGTGTTATTTCCTAATCATTCTCCTTATTCAGCTAGCTTTTATGCCTTTAGCTCAACCCCCTTCCAAAAAAAAAAAAAGTTCTAAATCAAAGATAATCTACGGGCATGCTCCATGGACCACAAAGACGTGTAGTAAATTGCTAGCTCAAAATATACATTACTTGTCAGATGTGTTTGCATTGGAAGTGTTACAAGTTTACAAAATAATTCCTAATCCAAGTAAGTGAAATAGGGCTTCTGCAGTCTATAGTCTGCACCCAACAAGTCACACAGTAGTAGAGGAAGGCTCAAACTATTCAAGTTCAATTAATAGACTTTCAATACAAATGTTTAAGAATGTAGATGACCTTATATAGATGATGTTTCCACTGAGAGAATGATGGTATTGTGTTGGTGGAGGCTACAGAAGGTGGTGGGGTACTGAGATTCATGGAGGAAGCGGAAGTGACAGTCTACCATGATAGATAGGGGCGATAAATGGTGGCAGAGGGACCTAGAACATGAAATGCAGAAGATGTGGATTACAAATTTCATGCTGGGTAGGACGGAATGTAGGGTACCCAAGCATGTGTGTTCTGATAGGATTAGCATCCCTGAAAAAGCACTGGCCACTTCTTTCTAATTTGACATGGTAGAATTTCTTTTTGAAGATACTACATTTTTCACTTTACATGGATGAAATTACAAAGCTAATTGTATTGTGCAGTGGTGCGGTGGGCTCTCATGGCAATACAAGGAGTGGTGGCTACTGTTGTGGGGTTCTGCGGATGTAGAAAATGTTAACAGGGCCACCAGACACTATAAGCCCATATATTCAACAACAGTCTGACAACGAATCTTCCAACCCGGAAGTAAGCATAAAACATGGAGATTGAACTCATCTGAAATGTTAGTCACAAACTCACAATTTACTCTTGCAGCAGAGGCATAATGATATAGAGTAAATCTAGGTCACCCAAGTAACACTCACACGAGACAATTAGGCAGTACTAATGTCAGCTATCAGCAAGGGAAATACTAGAAATCATACAGTCGTGGGGAATTTAAGCCACAACATCATAAAAGGATGGAGATATAGTGATATACCATCAGTTCGTCTCCCCAGCTTGGTGTATTTATTTCAGGCTAATTATTTGAAGAGTTTTAAACTTCTACATGCCAGAAAAAACAAACAAAACCAATATATTCATCCACACAGAATCCCAAGTCCCAACACCCACAATCCATCGACACAGCAAGCTCCACCTAACTCTTCAGTCCCATCCGGACACCTTCCACAATAAACGAAGAAAGCTCCTCAGACATTACTTCAGTTTCACATAAAGCTATCGACACAAAGCTTCAGGATCGAAACAGTTGCTCAAACCACACCACACAAGTACACAACACAAAACAGTAGCTTTAAAATAAGAGTGAATACCTCTTTGATCCAACGATTAAGCTAAGTCAAAATCCATTACATATATGTAGAAGAAACTAGAAAAGGACCACTAAACGCACAGTCGAGATAAATTAGACATCTTACTTCTGGAAAGTCAAGTGGCAGCAGCTCTGGGAATACTGGTCACTACACAAGGCAATTCAGTTTCCCACTCCCTCTACTAATGTGGTGGTTAGCTCATCGGGCATCTATAGATTTGGTGATTTTATTATTGACATCTAGTAGGTGGGTGGCCAAGTCATGGTATTGTGGTGACACGGGCGCAGCAAGGCGAAGTGGTAGTTTTGGTGGTCCTTGTAGCTGGATTCAACCTAAAACAACCTTAAAACATATAGTCATCATCCAGATGATACCTCCTTAAAGCATCAGGGCAATCATCTACAGCGTGTCCATATAAACTAGTGCAGTCAGTCGGTGAGTTTTCATAGCAGATCCAAGATATGAAGGGAATTGGATACACCCCCCCCCAAAAAAAAAAAAAAAAAAAAAATGTTTTTCCAATAGAAAGGGGAAACAGTGAGATTCTTCCTATGATTAAAAAAATAAATCACCACAATACCCATGCCAATCTAAAAATACAAAGCAGAAACAAACAAACTTACTATTGAGAGCACACCACAATTAACTCTTTAACACAGGAGCACCTAGAAGCCTAACAGAATGGCAATACCCAAAACTATCATAATTGGTAAGCTAAACACAAGAGTCTACAGTTCCACATCAACAATCTGTTGTACCCCAAAAAGGGCTCCTCAGATGTGTCTTCTGTTCCACATTAAATAAGCTCTCAACAAAGAGCTTCAGAAATTGGAACGAAATCTCAAAAGGCATCTCAACCAATGTATGCATCACTGGAGCATAATAGCATATTACCAACAGTATTTAGCAAAGAAAATAGTTGGAAGATACGACGAATGGAATCTGAATATCAAAAGGAAGGCCTTTGCCATTGTTTAGTGTATACAAAGGGTAAAAAAAAAAAAGAAGATCCCGTCAAGGAAAATAACAAGTTCCCAATCCTGCAAACTGATAAATAGTGAAAGTAGAGAGGTCAACACCCCACAACCCTTAAAAAGGAAAAATAATAATTTCATTATGCTCTTTAATGGTTCTTCCGATATACATAAGGTTGTCCAGGAAATGGACGCTATAAATAACGTGATCTATTTCATCATTGCTCTTATCTTGCTATTAACATGCTGGCTAGCTCCTCAGGTAAACATTAGTGAGCAGAAGATCACCCCCATCATTAGCTATTTCAAAGGAATTCAGATTGTTTATTAACTGTAATATAACCTATAAACTATAATGAAAAGAGAGAAGAGAAGGGGGAAGGAGAGGGGGTGGGTGGGGGGAGGTTGTTCAAGCTTCTAAGGTGGCTGGATTGATCCTATGCAGAGGCTGGGTGTGCGTCTCTTTATAAATCTACTTCCCCATAGATAGCTGCTAGTATATCTAGGAGTTGCGGATAAGGAAGTGCCTTTTAACATTTGAGTCCTCTGTCTAATACAAGCTCATCTAAACATACGTATAGCCATTTTTATGACCTAAAAGTTTGTTTGGTACAACATCCTCATATGATCTACTTCTCCTCCAAATCTCATATATGAGATTCAACAAAAAATTAATAACATTAATGTCTATCACACATGCATAAACATCTTCAAAGTGTCTACCCTAAACTCTAACCATTTGTTTTCCCAAAAGAGAATTAAAAAAATAAACTGATTGAAACCAATTAACTACAACATTTCATAAAAATAGACCATAATTGGCCACAAATTGCAGAAATGGCTTTTTAAATTGACAGAAGGGTTCAAATCCAGAGCATGAATTGCAGAAGCCCAATTTTCCACAATACAACAAAACACAAAGAATAAGAAAAAAAAAAAGGTGTAATACAATTACCAATCCGAGTTCTCAGAAACAAATTAACATAACAGATCACGTACTCAACAAATTATCTATCGTTCTTCATTTAAAAATTAAAATCCAAAACACATGTTAATAGAAAAGTTATTCAACATGTTGTATGAGAGAGAGAGAGAGAGAGAGATGGAGGAGAAATTTCCACACACCGATGATATGAGAGATGAGATCGATTGATTGATTGATGGATGAATCAACGTTGCTTGATTAAACAGGAAGCTTATCGACATCTTGGTTGTGAGCTTCATAACCATCATGTTGAATCGGTTTGGTTAACATTAAAGGGCGATCTTTAGCTTCTTCTTCGTCTTCAACATCGGTGGTGCTGAGATTGATGCAAGAACACCTCTCCATAGATGCAAAGAAGGCAGTTGCAACGCTTGATCCCAACCAATTTGCAATTGGAAGAAGCCTTGCGTATGGTGTTATGCTTGTATTTTCCATCTTCAGAGCTCAAATTCGATCGTTTTCTTGGCAAAATCAAACACCAATTACTTCTTCTTCTTCTCAGAGAACCCAAAGAGAGAGAGAGAGAAAGACGAAAAGGAAAGCGGAAGAGAGAAGACAAAAAGAGATAGACGCGTGAATGAGACAAAAAGAACGGAAGAAAAAAAGCAAAGCGTAAGCGAAAGGGAAAGGAAACCGAACAAAAAAACTGGTAGTTTGGTTCTTGTGGACTTGTGGTTTTCAAAGTTAAACAAAATACTTATTTTTGCCGGTGGTGACGTGGTGTATTAGTTATCCGCACGTCTTCTATAATCAAGAAGCGCATCTGGTGTAGACTGTGTAGTGGTATCATAGTACCCTCCCACGCATCTGGTGTAGACTGGGTAGTGGTCCCACGGTATTGACAAGGGTTCGATTCCTTGGATGCGCATTGATTTTTTTTTTTTTTTTTAGTTTTTTGTGGTAAAGTAAATACATAAATAAAATATTATGTACTGCCTGTTTTTCACGAGATCAGTAACTCAAAGATGCACTGCCTGGAATCAAACCCCAGACGTCTGGTATCATCACCAATAGGTATTACCAACTGGACTCAGCTGGCATCTGCTATAAAATCTTATGCTTAGTGTTCTTTTAAACTTCATACCTTAGCTTTTCTTTCAGTTATTATGCCCAATTATGCTGATTTTTGTTTCAAGCAGGCCAATCTTAACATGCAAAGTTCAGTACAAGTGATTTAATTCATTCCGAATGCACTTCACACATCTAAATCTAATGCATCCCAAATCTTTCCCATTCTAGCATCGCATCAAAGCACCAACCATAGTGGTATTTGACTATTTTCTTATCATTCCTAATTATTAAGTTGAAGATTAGGTTGTATAGCAAGCACCATGCTAGGATGTATAATATAAAAAAAACATGTAAACCATCAGAGGGAAAGAAAAGGATGGGATGGATACAATGTGTAATTCCTTTACAATAAAAAGGACAGTATGTATCTATAATTTGTATCAGCCATATTGTCCAGAATAAAACTGGAAAATGGCAACACAAACAAAACACTAGATTTGACCAACCTAGTGGGACCTTAATATTTTCTTGTAATCTTGGAAATCCCCAGCGAACGGAGTGACTTTCCCATCTGACACAGCCCACAACTCACCAACACTTCCAGAAATCAAATGCTCGTCATGGCTTACCTGAGGGGCAAGAACATAAAACTCTCAACACACATTTCAGAAAGCAACTCTATATGTGGTGCTATGATAAGTTTCGCAAAACATAACACTCAGATAAAATGTTATGGATGATAGAAATTATGTTGATTATAATGATATGGTGAAAAAGCAGATTACCATGAGTACACCTCCTTGGAAGAGCACAAGTCCTTGGATAAGTGCCTCCACAGCATCCAAATCCTGTCATCAAACGACAGATGAATGAATAACACTTGTGGAAAAGACAATATGCCGGAAAAATCAATCATCAAAAGGCAGCCAGTTCACACCGGAATTAAAGATTCTTATACTACTAGTAGTAGTGCAGTGCAGTAAAATGAAAGCAGTGGAATCAGTAGTAAGCAACCTCCAGACTAAGATCAATAGATCAACCTTCCCAAAAAATTAATCGCTTTACAATAAAAGGTCAGAGACACCATGGAATCATTGGTCAAGGTGCAAGAGTAAGTGAAAAACACAAATGGTCAAGTGCGTCCCCTTTCCCACTCTAAAAGGGTAACAAGATATTCTTCACTCTGGCGAAGACTGCTCCTTTACAGTTTACAGCATTTTGTGAAGTTTGAAAACAAGATCAAGACCAGATAACAATTATAGAGACAAGCAAATTTCAACCAACAGCCTAAAAAAATGTAAGGAAGACTAAATCTGGAGTTTCAACTTTAAAGCTAATTTCATTAGATTGACTAGGCAACACATAATTCTTCTCTTGTTTTCTTTGTTATAAAAAATATAATAGAAACAGAACATTATTAAAGCGGATATAGCAAAAATCTAAACAGACTTACAAGATGGTTTGATGGCTCATCAAGCAGAATGATGTGTGGTTTTTTGAATGTTATCTTGGCAAATGCAACTCTGCTTTTCTGGCCACCTGTAACACGATACAAATCAAGATATCAGCATATATAGCAAAGGTTCAAAATGAACATTTAATTACAAAGAGAGATTCCAAATGAACATTTAATTAAATCATTAGTTATTATCGAGAACCAATTTCCAGGGATGAACTCCACCCAATAAAGAAGACGATGAGTCACATTCAGACAAACTGCTAAAACTTGATCTTTCAATTACAAAGGGAGATTCCAAATGAAGAGATACCTGACAAAGTGTACATCGGTTGAAGAGCAAGGTTGCCAGTTACCCCAAATGAACCTAAGTGAGCTCGAAGCTTTTGTTCAGGAACCCCCTGAAACAAATAAAAGTTTAGTCCTAAATTTCAGTGGAACTCGAACAAATAAGTCTTACAAAAACAAAGATTCCGATTTTATTAACTGAAATTGGGCATTTGGCCCACCTTATTGGAAATGCACAAAATCTGTAATGTGTTTGATATGATAAAACAGATATATCTGTTTTCTTAATAAGTTGATATTTAGTAGGACTCCTAATTTTCACGAAGTATTAATTATTTATAATACATCTTTTCCAAAATACATAATATGTATGACAAAATTAGAACACTCCAGTATTATATTGGCTTGATCCTTGTAGAAATAGATGCATCGAAAATTCATCATATGTGATGTAGAAACACAGTATAATGCAATCCGTTGTATACTTTAATGCAATAGAAACTCACTGGGAAACAGCGCATCATGTACAGTAGGGGATTTGAAGTCAAATCAAGCCCATCAACATGGTGCTGACTAAACACAGCAATGCGGACCTGTAGAAAGTGAACCAATTAAGTATCAGAACGTTCAAACATGCATATAGTATCAAGTATCAGACCCATCAGAATAAGTTTTGGAAAAAAAATATAAATATGTTTAAAAGACAATCTTAAGTTCTACATCAGATGAAAAAAACAAAAGTTGCTTTGAGAAAAGCCACATGGTACTATTTTTGGGGGTAGCATTGTCAACATGAATTCAAACTCGAAGATAGCACCGGAAAGTGGAAACATAAGACGTGTCGAAGAACATCAAGAAAAAAAAAATTACTCGAGGACAGATCAATAAGACAATAACAGTATACCTTAGCTGAACGGAAAACTGTTCCAGAACTAGGCTGAAGTTCACCAGCAATTAGTTTGAGTATGGTAGACTTGCCGATACCATTAGGCCCAACCACTAAAAAGCAAATTGATACAAGATTAAAATACCGCAGAAAAGAAAAAGAAAATGGACATCCATTAAAAACAGTCTAAACCCTTAATATGCGACAGATTCTTTGGATATAAGAAATGAATGACCATTACATGAAAAACAAAAAAGGTACAAGTTTCTTACTTGCTATGCGACTGTCAAGATCTATACCAAAATTCAAATTCCTAAACAACAACGGCCCCCCAGGATAACCAAAAGATGCATCACTGCAACCACAAGAAATATTAAAAGCATTATAATGAGTTAATGACAGTCTTGGACATAATACATTGGTACAAGTAATATATCACCTAAGCATGACATTTGTGTTTTCAACATTAGATAGTAAATAGAACAATAGAATGACTAGATCAATGTTCGTTACTACAGTAAGTTTATCAACTGTCATCAGTTGGCGTAGCAATGTATTTTTTCCTGTATTTAAACAAGACCCGTGATACAAAGAAGAAAGAACTAAACATTTATAGATCCTTACTTCAATAGAGAAAGCTTATTTGAACATCCAAACATACAAATCATAGGGAATCTTTCTTTGAATTCAAAGGGTGGACTTCCTCTAAACTACATTCCAGTCTCACTATCAGACATTTTAAAGTCTGTGTTACTCAAACCTTGAATTTGGAATCGTTGAAGATGCAAACATAGCAGCTTCAGTAATTTAAAAGTTCATTACAGTACATGTGACCTCTAAACATTGACACAATTACTGGTAAGAGATAACACATTGGATACCTATTGGTGGATCAATGAAAACAAACCTGAAACTTATTATCGGGGCTCCCGGTCTGTCATCTGGTGTTGGGAAGTCAAATTTGTAGCTGTACAATAAATCATGGTGAGAACGTTATTGAACTGAATATTGTGTAGGGAAACACATCAATAAGGGAGCTACATAGTTTTAAAAATCAATGTGAAGGCTATTCAGGAAATTAGAAGAAAAGGCTACATACTCAGGGTCATTGATGATTTCATCAACATGAGCCATTCGATCTAAAGCCTGGAGAAAATTAAAAGTAACCAATCAATTATTTCACTTTCATTACAACATAATCTTTTTTCTTCCCTTTCAAAAATTTTTAAAACGAGATCCTGATTTGAAAAGAACAAACTGAAAAAAAATGGAAATAGACACCTTTATTCTCGACTGAACAAGTGATGCCCGTTTTGCATTGTAACGGAATTTGTCAATAAAATTCTGCGAAGTCAAAGAAGAAAAAACATGTGTCATAAACTATATTCTAAATAATTCCATGAAAAAATCAACCTTAAACATAATATTTCAGTTCCATAGTACCAAGACTAAAGTAAACGTTTAATTGCAGCAGGTACGAGATATTCAACAATATGATAAACTGATGACTAATGTGGACAGCTTTTTTTTATTAAGATAAATCTTATACAATCTCATTATTTTACCATACCAACAGATAGGGGTCTCAATTTGGGCGGACGGGTCAACCCAACCCAAAACCCATCGGGTTGAAGATTAAAATGGGTTGGGCTAAACCCGCCCATTTTGGTTATTTGGGCGGGTTGGGTTGGGTTAATAGAAGCTTCTCGGGTTGGGTTGGGCAGGTTCAAATGTTCAAGAATGGAACCCACACCCGCCCATAAACCTAACATTGGGCTAATGGGTTGGGTAAACGGGTTGGGTCAGATTTTAGACTAATGAGTCGGGTTGCGGGTTGTCTTATACAAGTGACAAGTTCGTTTTAGTTAAATCAAACAAGTTTTTATTTGTTGTCACTTGTCACTTGTCACCTCAATTAAATTGGAATTGCCATCATCTGTATTACATAAGTATAATTAAAATAAAATTATTATCTATCATCAACATTCAACTATTAATATCAACATGAACTTTTGAATAAACCATTAATATAAAGAATATCTTAAAATACAAATAATTCAACTGATTGTCTACTTATAAAAAATAACAACAAAAATTCATTTAGGAACTAGTTGTAATTCAAACTCCAAAATAAAAAAAACTAAATAAAAATTCAAAAAAACTGGTGTTTCTTTCTAGCTGCTTTAAATGCAAAACTTTCAACTTGATCCATACAACATACCTTTGAGTTGTGAAAAATGGAGAGAGAAGGTGAGAGGAGAAAGAAGAAAGGTTTTCGTACAGAGACTGGAGAGTCAATAATGTAACTTGTTAGGCTTTTATAACAAAGAAATGGGGTTTTAAGAATGATAATTAGGTGGGCGGGTCATGGGTGGACTAACATATGGGCAAACGGGTCAGAATATTATTGGGTATTTTTTTGGGTTAATGGACGGTTAACGGGTGGATTAACAGGTGGGCAGGCGGGTCAGAATATTATTGGGTATTTTTCGGGTTAATGGGCGGTTAACAGGTTTAATATATGTAACCCGCACCCGCCCAATAATATATTTGGGCAGGTTGGGGTTGACCCGTTTTTAAAAATTCGGGCGGGTTGGGCGGACCGCGGATTTGATAATTTTAATGGGCGGATTAATTGGATCATGGATCATAAAAAAAAGTCGGGCGGGTGGGTTGGGTTCGCGGGTCACGGGTCAAATTGAGACCCCTACCAACAGAGTAATTAATATAAACTTTAACAACTGAAATAAATTGGTTTATTCACAAGTATGCATTATTAAAAATCAGATTTTACACGCGATCGTCAGAGTTGCCAAACTTGACATAGATTGTTTAAGGCCTCTATTGTCTAAAAAAGTAAGATATCAATCTCAAGAAGTGGAGAGCAGAGAGGCTTACCCATATTATTGACTAATACCCTAGGTTTAAAAGTCACTTCATTACTTGGAATCTTGGATTACTTGAATTGGAATCTAACTAATCCCAAGTAAAAAAATGTATTATTCAAGATGTCTAATGGAGGCAATTCCTGGAGGCAAATTAGGCATAACCTTGGCAGTTTTCTCCAAAGTAGCCTTTTTAGAACAAAGGACGCATATTTAAAAAATGAACCAACAATTGAACCGAATTGTATTCAATTTGTTGGACCAGGCCTAACCATGATTTACTTTGGCTGGATCGAGGTGATCCTCAAGGCCATATTTTTAGAGGTAAACAATTTGAGCAGCTCTGAATCCACCACCTTTGATGGCAAAACTCTTGGTCATAAACTAACCCTTCAACCTCTGTCAACTTCATACTATCAAAAAATAGGACATGATGCTGTCTCATTAATACGGAGGCTTGAAAAACAGATACCTGCATATGAGCTCTTGCTTTTTCACTTGTCTCTATAGCCTTCTGTTGATTTTTAAGCTGTTCTTCACGAGTCCTCTCGAAGGTATCATAATCTCCTTTATAGGCAGTCAATTTTTGCCCATGTAAATGGAGAATATCTGTAACAACCTGTAAAAAATTGTTATGCGTGAGACCATTGGGTAAAACACTACAAACAGGTGACTGTAGAATATCTTTCTTGAGACAGTAAAAGGGGAAAGTATTACCGTATTTAAGAACTCTCTAGCATGAGAAACAACTATGAATGTTTTTGGCCATTTTGTAAGGTACGATTCAAGCCATAAAACAGCATGAAGATCAAGATGATTCTGCAAAAACAAATCTATATTGTCAAGCAACTACCAAACACAAGCGCCTGTAAGCACACATGTTATAACGGTATACCGTCGGTTCATCAAGCAGTAACAAGTCAGGCTCTATAAACAATGCACGAGCAAGGGCGATTCGCATTCTCCATCCTCCAGAAAAGGTTTTTGTTGCCTTCATTTGCATTTCTGGAGTGAAACTGAGACCCTGAAAGTTTTAGATGGGTGAGGAGTATTAACCAAACGGGAATTGCAAGGTAAATAGCTTATGCTAAGTCATGTGAAAGTGCATTAGCATGGCTTTCAGCCTCTAACTTCAAAGTGCCAACAACTTACGAATACAATTTGAAGATGTTACAAATCAGCCTATGTTAATACTTATTTATTGTTTCTAATATAAATTGCATCATAAATTCAAAACCATGTTTAGATTTTTTAGAACTTTTAACTTGAGTAAAGATGGTAACTTTTGACTCTTGATTGAAAGCACTACCCAGAGTTACCGGATATATTACATAAATACAGATAATAAATTTAAGCTATGTACTCTTGTAAGACTAAGTAGCAGACTTAATTCATCTCAAAATCATATGTTAATATATAGGCAGCTGGAGTATAACTTGTGCTTAACTGAGTTTAGTTGGCAATGTGCACCATAACAATAACGTAGAGTAAGTGTTCAGAAACCAGCATTTGTTGTGGTTTTGTTCTTTACCCTTGCATTAGATTAGCACAGCCCATTATAGCTATTGCTTTTTTGCAACATTACTCTATTGACATATCATTTTTACCTAAGAAAAATGGAACATCCAATATCAACCAAACACAAGAAATATTCAACTGACCGCAAGAATGGAAGCTGCACGTGACTCTGCAGAGTCAGCATCAATAAACTCAAGCCTTTTATATATGTACTCAAGCCTCTGTGAAATGCGATCTTTCTCAATGTCCCGATTAACCTTCTCACTGTTTTCTGCTGATTCGTCGAACTCAATATCTCTCTTCAAGTGAAATTTTTTTTACAGTAAGTATGATCATATATTGGGTGGCAAAACTAACATAAGAAAAAAGTCAATAAAACATGTGTAACTACATATCCACATAATTCAAACCTGAAGGGCAAGCAAATTAGCTTCTTCTTGCAAGAGTTGAGTTCTCTCAACATCCGAGTTGAGGACACATTGTAAGGCTGACATGGTATCACCCACTACTTCTTGCTCAACATGTAATATCTGACAATTCTTAGGAATACCGTCAATCGCATGCATGGCCATGTGCCTGAGAAAAGTTGTTTTTCCTGTACCGTTTCTCCCAACAAGACCTGTACAAAGCATATAGCAGCATGCAACCATTAAAATTCCAGTGGAGTCCAGGGACTGCCAAGAATGTAACCACTAAAGGTCACCCACACTAAAAACATGCCTCTTAGAGTTAGAGGTCCATGAGAAAAAAAAAATATGAGGACTAGTACATTTTTAATAAGAAGAACTAAGAATACATAGAGGACATGGTTAATACTTATAGTACACAACAACTTCAGAAATGTAGAGCTTAGATATGATGAGTCAGGCCAAACTTTGCATACAATAACAAAATTGAAAGATAACGATTTCCATGACATCTCACAGATCATCTATTCTGAAGAACAAAAGAATTATAGGCATAACATAAACAAAATGTACACTTTCAACACTATCATTATCATAATGTTTTCAATTTTTTATAATTCTTCTGAAATGGAGCTTTTTGCTCTCATCTTCTTTAATAAGCAACACAATCTCCAACATCATACACATCACCACTACATCCCCTTGACCACTGTGATCATCAAAAGAAACACCTAATAAAAACTACTACTACAAGTCTACAACTAGTAAGAATACAACATCAACGACCAACAGCAACAGCAACCTTCGCTAAAGCTATAACAACCTCTATGAAAAGAACAACTTCTATACTAACATAGTACAAATTGCAATGCAAACATCATCATGGACTGGTGGTAAAGACTAAAGGTAATTAATATGTATCGATCAGGTACTCAAGATATGATGGCGATGATGATCTTGTATGGGTCTCTGTTGCGAGGAGATCATCTTCACACAAACACTATTTTGTTATTCCCATCAGAACCAAGCAAATGTATTATATAGATAACGAAAGTAGAATTTTAGAAAATAAAAATCGAATAGATAAACAATTACGATTAGGATGATTATAATTCAGAGAACTCACCGTAGTGCCTTCCAAAAGAAAGTGTTACTGCACCATCCACAATGAGCTCACGACCACCAATAGATACACTGAAGTTCTCCATATGGATATCTTTGACAGTTGACCCTTCTGCACTGTTGTCGTGGTTTACAGATACCACAGGCATACCTTGTTTAGCTGCTTCCATCTCTGCTAAGTGCATTTGGTATTGTTGCTGTAACAAGTGTGCAAAAAACAACACAAGTTATAAATGCAATTAATTAAGTCACATATTATGTATTAATTTCAGTGGATTTTACTAAGAGCTAGAGAAAAAAAGGATTTATACCTCTCTCTGCCGCTCTTCTTTCCTCTTTCTTCTATCAAGTTTTAACCGATCGCGTTCAGATAAAACAGGACCATCCAATAATACTTCAGCTTGTTTCTTTGGTGCTTCCTCCTCATCCATTCCATCGAACATTCTTAATGGTGTTGCCAAACTTCTTACAGCTGGTTTATCTTTCACCAAACCATGCTTTCCAAATTTATCAGAAAGTATACTACAAATCTACATTAACAATCATAATTAATGTTAATTACCTAGCAAAAACCCTAAGAAAAACCACAATAACTCAACATATAAACCATTACCACTTAAATTTACATATAGAAAACTTTATGCAAAACTTCACTTACCGATCTCCCTTCAGAATCGTCACTAACACATCCAGAATCAACAAGTAACTCTCCTACGGCTTCGAAAGCACCTTCTCCTTCCAAACCAAAATCGAAATCTTCGTCAGCAAGAACATTGATAATGTAATCCATGATAGGTTGGTCGACATCTTGAGCTCTTTGACCTAAAACTTCATAAACAACAGAACTAGCTACATCGACCATCTTCGCACCAAAGTTGCAGACAACTACGAAGAAGAAGAAATGTTTGCAGATACCTAAATAGAGAAAAAAAAATCCCTATAATAAGAGGCGGTGAAGACAGAGATAAATCTCACCTTAAGCGGAAAGCCTGACAGTGTGAGAGGTGATAGTATCTGGGTTGTTTGATGGGCTTCGGCAATCGAAATTCAGTTATGAGCTGGTCTTGGGCTGGGCCGGTTAAAGCCCGATCTTAACCATCTTCTTTCTATGAAAGTAGAGCTTTAATCGATTCAGATTCAAGTAATTTCAAAATTAAATTCTTTCTTGAATTACTCCGCCATGGGTGATATACCTCAGCTAATTCAATCTGTGTTCATAGGTTTTATCTTCTCTTTCATCGTTGCAAAACTAATCTCAATTGCAGTTTCTTATAAAGACAACAACAATAACGCTAACACTTCTACTACTACTGATGCTAACACTAGGGTTTCAATTCAAGAAAACATTTCTGATTCTTTTGATTCTTCTTCAATTGATCCAAAACCTAAATCTATTGAAACAAGTTCTCAAACTCAAGAAGAAACTGTTGTTGTTGTTGATGATGACAACAAGAATAAAGTGATTGATGAGAAGAAGAAGAAAAAGAGTATAGCGAGTGATGATGATGATGATTGGGAAGGAGTTGAGTATACTGAATTAGATGAGATATTTAGTGCTGCAACTGCTTTTGTTGCTGCTTCTGCTTCTGATCGATTAGCACAGAAAGTTTCTAATGAGAAACAATTACAGCTTTATGGATTTTATAAAATTGCTACTGAAGGTCCTTGTAACACTCCTCAACCTTCTGCTCTCAATATGTCTGCTCGTGCAAAGTGGTATGTATATCTGGAATTCGATTGGTTCAAGAATCTTGTATTCTGTTGTTAATTATGAATCTATTGAGTAAAAGATTAATTGTAGTTTCATTCATATATGCAAGGAATGCGTGGCAAAAATTGGGTTCTATGTCTCCAGAAGAAGCTATGCAGATGTATATACAACTTGTTTGTGAGCTATATCCATCTTGGGCAGCTGGTTCTGCTGCTGTAAGTTACTTTTCATCTAAATGTGCTTTGATACTCATATATGTCTATCTAGTATCTAAATCGCATTTTATATTATACATTCACCGGTTGCGACTCTTAAACAATGCCCAGGATCAGAGTAGAAAAGATAGAGATAAGGATGCAACTAGTTCAGCTTCCAAGAGCATGATGGGACCAGTTTTCAGCAGTTATGTTTATGAAGAGGACTCTCACAGCGAAACGTAAGGACCTTTTAGATACTCGTATGTTTAGCTTGGTAGTTAGTGTATTGGACTTAAAAAGCATTACAGGGAGCCATAGGTTCTAGATGCTTTGTTATAAAACTTTGGAATTACAGTAGCCTAGTAAATTGCTATTCTAATCAGGGTGACAGCATTTCAGACTGGTTACTTTACTTTAGGATATACAGTTCATTGGTCCCGATGTAGAAATACAGGAAAACAGGATCATTCACAAAGAATATTTACAAGGTCTGCTTATTTTGGTTTTCATTTTAGGAAGCTGGAAGCAATACATGAATTTGCAAGGGAAGGAGAGATAGATAACCTACACAAACATATAGGCGATGGTGAATCAGTGAATCTTAAGGGTTAGTTGCCAATTTTTTTATTTTTTCTAATACTATTGGCACTTACTTTACTCACACCATCATTCCTACTGCCACACCCCTGTTTTCTGTTTGCTGGAGAAGTACACATTTTTACACACAAATCTTCATCAAAACTTTGTTCAAGCCTCTGAGATTATAAAAGATTGGGAGAGTGAAGTGTCATACCTCTATACTGTAACTTTTTTCATAGGTCTATAAGACTATAGCTATATATATAGTTGTCCTTGAATTATAGATGTGTCAAGGATCCATACCATCCAAGTCCATCAGTGGTTAAAGCAGCCGAACTTAGGAATTGGGGATAGCAAGGATTCATGGTATGGAAGCTCCAAAAAGGAATTGCACTACTTGCTGCGATAATTCTACTTTCTAGGAACCTTGAACTCCTGTATCAGCCCCCTGTACTCTGAACAAATTCAATAGCCCCCACAAGCTTGCTTCAAACTGACAACCATGACAAAGTAAACCAGGAGTGTGATAAGATCTGTGTGTAAATGCTCCAACAAACCTTCCCTCATGATCTGTACGGGGAAATACCAGTAGACTTCATCTACTACAAATTTCTGGTCTGAGGAACAAAACTGAGACTGATTGATCCTTTCCATTGTTAGCACTTTTTATTTATTGGTGTCTTTTCCTTCCTCTTGAGGTCGTGATTCCCTTGCTCTACTTCCACGTCAACAAAGCCCTTTTGCAAACTGCAGACTCCTTTTTCATATTTTGTGAACTTGAACACTGGTCAATTTGGGAGAAGGAATCTTATATTATTTTAGGTAGAGATTAGTTCTGCTCATCCAAACAACTCTCTTTTAAAGTGAGCAATAGTCATTTTATAATGCCGGCGTGGTATATCACTTATTCAAATATTCATGAAGAATACTGTATTTTTTTTTTAGACGTTTCCAATCCGAATTGGTTGAACTATTGTAGATAGCGAGGGAAGGACCCCATTGCATTGGGCTGTAGATCGTGGTCACTCTGATATCGTGGAGTTGCTCCTTAGCAAAAATGCCGATGTGAATGCTAAGGTACATTACTAGAACTACATTGATTGAAAATTTACATCTGCATCTTTTACTTTTCCTTCTAGACATAACAGAGTGATATTTCTGACTTTGTGATATATATCATAAAAGCATTCTGTTGACGGTCTTTAACTTTCACTGGCATCATGATCATCCTGGGTTTGGAATTCACGACTGTTAATGCATCTGGTCAACCAAGAGAAACGCCTCTCTCATCATTTCACATTTCAATTTGAACCTAAACACAATTTACACGCACCTCCTGGTTGGAAACTTGAGACAGATTGTCATTGTTTTTATTTATGACGTAGATTTTTACAATGTGTGAGTGTGCAGTATCAAAATGTAACCAGAAGCATCTAGACACTTACTTGAACTAGATGGTTAATTTTGGTGTATTTGCTATAACGCCCAACTAATGCAATATAAACTTCTAGATGTAGCAAATGTTGGTGGATGGATTGTTGTATACTTCTTAGAGTTTGTTGAGGTTCTTTTCATTATGTGACACTAGCTAGTAGCCATCATATCATCCAACATATTAGAGTAGAGAGCTTGGTCATTAATTAAGTATTGAAGATTTTGATTTCGCATGTTCTAAATAACCCATTCTCGAGATTTTGTTTTAACATGGTAGGACAACGAAGGCCAAACACCACTACATTATGCAGCTGTGTGTGACAGAGAAGATATTGCTGAAATACTTGTCAAAGGAAATGCTGACCGAGATGTGAAGGATAATGAAGGCAACTCTCCATCTGATCTATGTGAAACTAACTCCTCTTGGATGCAGTCATAATTGGTAAATTGATTTCTGAGTCCTTTTAAAAATCTCACGGAATCTTCACTGGATGTGTGTATATATTCAGTTTGCCCATTTTATTTCCCACTTTTATGTTTGACGTGTCACGTAAGATTATATTCATTTAGTGAAAAGGGAATAAGAAGGATCTTCAATTGTAATGATTTATTGCCCTATTTATTAAGCTTGGGTTCAAGTTGTATTTTCCTTTCTTTTTGTTTGTTCATGTGCCCAAAAAGCTCCACAAATCTAACCTTCTACATTACAATCTATTATGCTTAAAAAATAGGGCATGCATTGACCATATAAGAGCCAAATGCGATGCAAGATGTTTTTCTTCTTCCGAGTAAATTATAATTTTATAATCATCGTCATCGATGTCATTTGGAATAAAATCACACTTTTCGTGTATTTTCATTTTTCTGAATTGTCTGTGGCTCAACTATTGGATGTCATACAGCAGCCTAATTTTTAAGAGTTAAATCTACATGTTTCAGGTCTTACAACCTAATTAATAAGGGAAGGTGAGACATGTTTTAGGCAAAAGAGTATTGAAATTGTTAGAAATTTTTTACCAGTGGGTAATGTATACCTGGAGGTTTTAACACTCTTTGCCGTATCTTACAGCTTAGGCCATTATGCTCTGTTTGAGCCAAACTACCAAATACAGGAAAATGGTAAAGCATCAGGTTAAAGTAAAAGCATAAAATGCTCTTTTCTTTTATCTTTGGGTTTTCAATATTTCAATATTTTTCATTCAGGCTTTACACAGATGGTTTTAATGGAAAACAAGTATCAGAACCACCAGTCTCCCAAAGAAACCAAGCATATTTGCTCTCGTGGTAGGAGTTTTGAGGCTCAGCATCTATGGCTGCTAGAAATACTTCCTCAGCTGCATCCATGTCCCCTCGCTTTTTCCACAAAAATATTCCATACTTACTCAGTGCATCTCCATCCACAGGCTTTAATTGAACTGCACGTTTGAACAATTCCTCTGCCCTGGTTTAGAAAAAAAAAGATGAAATTTGTCAGTTTAGTTTTATCAATTTCTACTTGGGTTGGGTTACAGATTAAGAATGAACTTTTCTTTAGCAAGAGTTAGCATTCTTGTTGAAATGACTTGCAACCTAACCAAGTTATATTCATCACTATGTTATTAACTCATTTTGAATTATTTTTTCTTTTTCCTTCTTCTCTACTCTTAATGTAGTAGCATCTTGGTAGACCTAAAACCAGAGGAGATCTTACCATCAAACTTCTAAAAAACAGAAAACAACCTTAGGACTCATGCAGTTATTCTGTTTTACCTTTGTAGAAATACAGTGAAAATCAAGTACTGTATATGATTATGATGCAGGCTGCATATTGCAATGTTGTGATTATGCATGGAGTCATGGACTGAGAAAATATATAGGAATAGAGGAGTAACAGAGACTTACTTGTCGTAATCGTCAGCAATCTGATACAAGAATTGCGCGTAGTTGGAAAGGATCAATGAGTTTTCAGGATCATTAAAAACCAAACTCTCATAGATAAGTCGTCTACGATCAAAATCACTCAAATCTCCATTCTCATAATCAAGCAACTTCTTGGGAGAGTATCTTCCAGCAGAGAAAACTATTAAATGAGCAATGAGATCCATAACCCCGAGAAATAAATTTGGAGAATTGAAGAAAAACTTCTTGAAGAGCAAAACAAAAGAATCACTCATTTCTCTTGAGACAATTATAGGATCCTCAGTTGAATTACCTTTATATTTAAGAAGCTCGTCAATCATAAGAAGTACTGAAGAGATTGATTTAATTATGGAAGAATCTAATGATGATGGAATAGTTTCCATTATATTTGAAGAAAGTTTTTGCTTCATTTTAATGATCCGAAGAGATACTGGGAATTCAGAACCGTGGATTGTGTTCATAGATGAAAATGAAGAATTTTCTTCTTCCACTTCTTCAATCTTTTTCGGGCAAAGTTGCCATGGAGTTTCTGGATGGTTGATGAATGATGCATTATTTCTAAATCTATGTCTTCCATTGTTCTCATTGTTTTCGATCAAGTTGCAGAAGATTGAAATCTTTCTTCGAGAAAAAATATTTAGAGATAGAGACTTGTTTGTTGATGATTTGAGAAAAGGAGAGGGAGAAGAAGTTGTTCTTCTTGAAGCTGAAATTGATGAAAGAGGAGTGGATATAGAAGTCATAATTTATTTTTGATTTATTTTGTTTAAGGTTTCTGCTCTCTTAATATTTAGGTTTTTTGCGGGTTGTTCGAATCGATTTAGAAGAGTTCCTCAGGTATAGTGATTTGATCCGAATACATCGGAATTCATTCTTTGCTTTCCCAAGTAGGAGATCTGCTTAACTTCTTTGAATGGAGTTCTAACATGTTTACACTTGGCGGCATAATACTTCTAAAGTTCACCTCTTGTTTTATAGTTGTGGTTGCAACAAGTAAAATGGCAGGTGTCAGATATGCGTGATCAGTGATCAATCTATATATTTTTGCAAAGTTCCATTGAAAAAAGGGGCTATAAAACTTTACAAGGGATTTATGTGTTCAGAGTTCAGATAGTTTATTATTGGTTTGACAGACTTCCTGGCTATCACTTTGGCATCAATGAAGACAGTAAATCAAACATATAAAAGACCAAGCAGGTCTGCTGTCTGCATCTATGGGTTTACTATCCAGAAAGGACTTACAGCGTTGTGTAATTCGTTGAGCTAATCAATAAAATTTGTAATTATACCAAAAAAAAAAAAAAAAAAAAAAAAAACAAACTCTACTGCATCTAAAATGTGTTATAATAATTCATAACAATGAGCTAGAAGTAACAATTGAGAAACTGCCCAAACAACGGAATGAATTTGTTTCATATTATCTTTGAGTAACCACAAATAAACTACCAACAATAGATATCCTAACATAAATGGCATAATACATTAGTCAAAAAGGGCTCACTCTTTGGGGTATTCATGAACATCTCAAATGTAAGAGAAAGGAGAAGAAAATCAGACAAGATGGGAATCTGTGTCCTCATTGTAGTGTTTTGTCTTCAGTTTCCTACCCTCCCCACCAACTTTATCAGACAGCAGAGCAAAATTTTGCAGGATATATCAAGCCTATCCTCTTCCAATCTCAGTTTAATTTAAGAGATGAAACAGAAAAGACGGCCTAAAGTTCATCGTGAGAATCGTCATCTTCACCTTCTCCTGCTTCAGCACCTGGAGCCCCACCAGATCTTTGATAGACTGCTGTGATGACTGGGTTGCAAACAGCTTCCACCTCCTTGAGCTTCTCATCATAGTCTTCCTTTTCAGCGCTCTGGTTTTCATCAAGCCATTCTAGGGCCTCCTTGACAGCAGTCTCAATTTTCTCCTTCTCATCAGACTCAAGCTTGTCTGCAAGCTTGTCCTTATCATTGATTTGGTTCTTCATGTTGTAGATGTAAGTCTCTAAACTGTTTCGGGCATCAATCTTTTCCTTCACCTTCTTGTCTTCGTCGGCAAACTCCTCTGCTTCTCTAACCATACGGTCAATCTCCTCCTGACTCAGACGACCCTTGTCATTGGTGATGGTGATTTTCTCTGCCTTTCCAGAGGCTTTGTCTTCAGCCTTTACATTAAGGATACCATTGGCATCAACTTCAAATGTGACTTCAATCTGTGGGGTTCCCCTGTTGAAATGAATATGTGGGTTAAAAACTGTGAATTTTGGTGAATCTAAATTCAAAAGTGGCTCTGTAATTCACAAACCTTGGTGCTGGAGCGATTCCAGAAAGATCAAATTTCCCAAGCTCTCTGCAATCTTTTGTAAGACTCCTTTCACCTTCAAAAACCTGTAAACACAGTTCATTAGAAAATAGTTAGTGGTGGGCAGATGATAATGAGTTGACCTTATACTCTCTCGAATATTAAAGAAGAAACATAGCATACAATCTGCTCTAGAAGTACCTGAATGGAGACAGTAGTCTGTTGATCCTGGTAAGTTGTAAATACTTGAGATTTCTTAGTTGGAATAACAGTGTTTCTTGGAATCAGCTTAGTCATCACACCTCCAACGGTTTCAATACCAAGAGTAAGAGGAGCCACATCCAAGAGAAGTATATCTGCAAAGAGGACATCAATGTGCTATCAGTATATGTCAAACAAACAGTATCCATTATTATATTTTTCATTATAGTTAGTCTTTACTTGTTACCATAATTGTAACAAGTATGGTAACAAGTTACTATAATTAGTATCCAGTAGGAGTAATAATATGAGAGGAAAGCATACCTTTTGTCTCATCTCCACCCTCTCCACTCAAGATGCCTCCTTGTACAGCAGCACCATAAGCAACAGCCTCGTCGGGGTTAACACCCTTGTTTGGCTCCTTTCCATCAAAGTAATCCTTAAGTAGTTGCTGAACCTTGGGAATCCTGGTGCTTCCACCTACAAGAACAATCTCATCAATCTGGCTCTTCTGCAAGCCGGCGTCATCCATGGCCTTCTTCACAGGTCCCATTGTCTTCCTGAATAGGTCATTGTTCAACTCTTCAAATCTAGCCCTGGTAAGTGGTTCTGAGAAATCCAAGCCATCATAAAGAGATTCAATCTCCACTCGGACCTGGTGCTGGTTACTCAATGCTCTTTTAGCTCGCTCACACTCCCTTCTAAGCTTTCCAAGGGCTCTGTTGTCTTTGCTGATGTCCTTCCCGTGCTTCTTCTTGATCAATTTGATGAAGTAATCCATAACCCTGTGATCAAAATCCTCACCTGTACGAAAACAAAATATCAAACATTTAGTTAGTGCCAACCAACAGACCAATCTCTCACATCCCAAATAAAAACAGTTGTTCTTTATTACAGTACATCAATCTTCATACTAAATTGCTGAACCGCATTTGTACCCCTTGACAAAAATCATCAAGATATATATACATCTTACCTCCCAAATGAGTGTCTCCATTTGTGGATAGAACCTCAAAGACACCATTATCAATTGTCAAAATACTGACATCAAATGTTCCACCACCAAGGTCAAACACAAGAATGTTCTTCTCTCCACCCTTCTTGTCTAGACCATAAGCAATTGCTGCTGCGGTTGGCTCATTGATAATTCTTGCAACATTCAATCCAGCGATGACACCGGCATCCTTTGTGGCCTGCCTCTGGGCATCGTTAAAGTAAGCTGCAGATGCATAAGAAGATAAATTAGTATACTTCATGATCAGAGACGAAAATCACAATTCTTCCCAAACAGGAATTAAAATTTGTTCTCCGATAGCTATGACAAAGTTATTTATTTACCAGGAACAGTAACAACAGCATCCTTGATCTTCTTTCCAAGGAATGCTTCAGCTGTCTCCTTCATCTTGGTTAGAATCATAGCACTGACTTCCTCAGGACTGAAGACCTTGTTGTCTCCATCCTTCATTTTGATTGAAATATAAGGCTTGCCATCCTTGTTCACTATCTTGTAAGGAACAAGCTTCATGTCCTTCTGAACCTCCTTATCTTCAAACCTGCATGAATGGAGAGTATATTATTGATGAGTTCACTCCATCAAAAGTTAGATACATATGAGTGAGAAAGGCAAGAGACATTACTTTCTTCCAATAAGCCTTTTAACGTCAAAGACTGTTCTCTCCGCATTGGCAGCTGCCTGATTCTTTGCAGCTTCACCAATAAGTCTTTCACCATCAGTGAAAGCGACCCATGATGGGGTGATACGGTTTCCTTGGTCATTGGCTATGATTTCTACATGGCCATTCTTGTAAACACCAACACATGAATAGGTTGTACCAAGATCAATACCAATTACTGTTCCCAACTTGGATGCTTCTTCTTTGGCAACAACAAATACAGAAAGACATCCTGGAATGAAAAAAAAATTATACTATTAATACCACTAGCTTTGTGGTTTCAAAGTTCTTCCTAGAAACTCAAGACCCTACAAGTATGTTCTTTAACACTCTTTTTGATGGCACATTAAATACAAAAACTAGATAGTCCACATATTCCTTACCAAACAGAGAGTTCATTCCTAACATCTCGCAAAAAAGTGTGTATTCATTACACTTGGGCAAAATTATAGATCATCAAATTTCTAAAGGCCCGTCATTGAGTCATTGTGAAGCATAATATTTCAGTAAACTATATAATTCAGAGATTCAACAACACGTTTTCCCATTATACCAGCTCAATCTATAGATACTACAATATTAATATGTGATATTTCTATTTATCCAATTATCAGATCTACATCTGATTCTATAACTTCTAGCATTGACATTGTGTGATTTGTTTCAATCCAAAGTTTAATCAAAATATGAACATATTTTCATGCTACACTCCTAGCAATCACAGTTCCAACAGTTTAAGCAATCACAGTTCAACAATTTAAGTGGAAGATTTTATCTTATTTCAGCTAAATTCAAATCAAGTAAAATAAACAAAAACACTTCAGATCAATATATCGTTCCCGAACATACTGATGAGATTTAAAATAAACTATCCTCATCGTATTAAAACAAGATTTATCAAATAGATCTAAACAGTTGTAGCAAAATATAAACAGAAGCAACACAGATCGGATTAAAAATTAATAACATTACACCAGATCTAAATAATAAACCTAATTATAAATCACAAAAAAGGAAACAAATCAGATCGAGAAAAGATAACAATGCGTACCGAAGAAAACTAACGCAAACACACTAATAAGACTTCGATTCCTCCATGATCCATCCATGGCTTTAATCACCTAGGGTTTATGTTTCGCTGCTTTGTTTCTCTCTGTCTTCTCTCTTTCTACTTTTGTTCAGATGTGTTATTCTCTTCTCTCTCAATCTCTCCTCTGATCTCGTTGCGAAAGCAAAAGTGCGAAGGTTTTGTTTTAGTGAAAACGCTTCTGATTAACTGAAGTATATATGATGCGAGAATTGCGTTGAGACTTGAGATTGCATTTTATTCAAACAACAACGAGCGAGTCATCGAAGATGACGTGGACCAATCATATCGCGAGGACGACAGTCTAAACCAATAAGCACTCGTTTTTTGGTTGGGGTTATAATGACCGTCGATATTTTTAACTAAATGCGTGTTCGGGATAATCACAACCGTCAATTTCTATCTAGATAGCGTGTCAGTAAGGTTTTCATTAAAGCCTAGTTTTGGTTTTGTCGACTGGAAATGGAGGCCCAGCCCAACCCATATATGTTACGTGTTTTGATAACTAAACACGTGCTATACCAGCTGGATTGTTCACCAACGGTCATAACTGATTTTCCTTCCAAATTCAGACAAAATAGAACAGCCAACAAAGTGTCTTCACAAAACCAACCATAGGTGTGGCGTCCTTCTTAGTTTAACCCAGAAAATGAAGGTGGTGGTGGTCTACCCCCTCCTAGCCACCGCCATCATCCTTTTTCTCAGCTTCTCTCCATCTCCATCACCGCGAAAAAATCGAAACAACATTTCTTTGCATCGTCGCATTGGCAATAACCATGCACCATTTGATCCTTTAGTCACCAAATTACTCATTGATGGAGAATCCCGTGAAAAGAATTCAGATTCTAAGCCTCCCGCAGTTGTTCAGGGTAGCGTTAATCCATTTACTGGTGTGTTTGAGGACGCGGAGGAATACTTTAGTGAGGAGGGGCAGTTTAATATTAAAGGAAGATTACAGATATTGTTCCCTTTGTTAGATAACGCACCTGAAGATGGGAAAATTAGTTTGAAGGAATTAGAGGTTTGGAATTTACAACAAGCGGCTAATCAGTTGATTTCTAGGACTCAGAAGGAGATTAAGGATCACGACAAAAATGGAGATGGAGCTATTACTTTTGCAGAATATCAACCATTATTTACCAAAGAAGATATAGGTAAGTATATATGAGGCTTTCTTCAAAACTACTATTTACAAAAGAAGATATAGGTAGTTATATTAAGTAGTAAAAATTAGGTAAGAACATATTACATATATATGTTAATTCAATTCTCTGTCTCGGGAAAATTTCTTTCCAATATTGTTGGTCTAAAATGAATTGTTGAAACCAGAAAAAAATGACATGACCCATGGTCAAGCAGGATGGTGGATGGAAAAATTCAAAAGCGCAGACGTAGATGGCAATCAAATTCTCGATTTCAAAGAATTCATGGAGTAACGTTTAACCCAAATTCACCTTGTAAATCTTTATTTTTTTCCCTAATCCTAATCAACTTCAATATTGACCATTTTAATTTTCTTTACTTATTGAAGCTTCTTGCACCCTGAAGACAGTGAAAATGAAAAGCTTCAGCGATGGTCATTGAAAGAAAAAATGCAGTAAGTTCATCTTATTTGCCACATTTGTCGTATCTCATATCTTTATTATTTTTCCTCAATTATATATAAAACTTCACGGATGCTCTTAAGCCTTCAGAATTCTCTATTAACTGGCTACACTTTCTTAAGGGTCTTCAATTGATTGTTGGTTATGGTGCTTTTATTGTGATGTACAGAGGAATGGACCATGACAAAGATGGTAAACTCAATTTCAAGGAATTTCGCACTCAAGCTTATGAAAATTATAAGAGCACCGCCGAATTCGAAAGTGGTGGGGATGATGTACCTAGTGCTGAGGAGAAATTTGACGAACTTGATGTCGACAAGGATAGGTACCACTTTGTATCTTGATATATTTGTTATAGACTTTGCTCCTTCTTCTCTTAAGCTTTTCTACCTTATTTATAGACTATTGACTGAAGAAGAACTGAGGCCCATTGTTCATTACCTTCATCCTGGGGAATACGATTATGCTAAGCATTACACCAAGTACCTGATTCATGAGGTCAGTATATGTACATCACCTTTATATGTACAGTTAAACATCGGACTTTCGAAGTTTTAACTTGTAGTTTCATAAACTAATTTAGGCTGATGATGATAAAGACGGGAAGTTATCATTGAAGGAGATGCTCGAGAATGATCATATGTTCTACAACACTGTAATTACGGAAAATGATGACGAAGAGGATTTCCATGATGAACTTTAAAAGATTCTAGCAATTCTTTGATGTCAGGGCAATCATTATTTGCTCGATCTTACTGGTTTACCTTGATTTTTGACAAAATCCCGTCATAACATAACAAGATGGATAAAACCTTTATCATAAAGGTTACATCCTTTCTTGCCACTTTTTGTTGTCAGGTCTAGTGAACATGTACGTAGGGCGAATTTTGTTCATAGGATGAATTCTAGATTACACCATCTGGAATATATCTGATGAATGCATAATCTCTTTCCAGCAATGAGTGTGACACAGAATCGTTGATTGGTCTCAATATATCCAAATCTCCTTGAGCAGAATTCAAATACTTTGAAGTTTCAGATAATGAACGATGACATTATCATATTTGTTATGACCGTGAGTAATTCTGTCCGTCTGTTTGTATGTATGTATGACTACTAGCTAGCCATGGGCGGATACAATTATAACTGACGATTAAAAAATGACGATTGATCTATAAGAAATAGAAAAGAAATGATTCGACCAAAGAGTTCTTATCAAGTAACAAAATTAACAAAGAAAAAACTCTAATATCCATGTTGCATATTATTGAGAGTATAAGGGTGGTTTGGTAATTCTCATATTAGGGTTTTATGATTAGGGTTTAGTAGGTCTTTAGGCAATTTTGCCTCTTTATTTGTAACAATGCATTATGATAATATTATTCCGCTTCTCTACATGGTATCAAAGCTAATAGGTTAGATCTTGGGTTTAAGAAAAAAAATGATCTCTCAAAAGTTGCAGAATTTCTGCACAGTTTTGTTTTGTTGATCGGATTGAAACTCTTTTTGTTTTTCGATCGTCCTGAAATTTTTACAGATTGTCAAGATCATTATGGTGAACATGATACAAAATTTTCATGACAATCCAACGGTTGGATGTTGATATATTTATAGAATCGTGTCACTATTCATTATCGGGTTTTTCTGCTTCTGTCAGTTTTCATTGATTATTTTGATTGGTTATAAATTCCTTACTCTTTAATATTTCAAATTTCACTCTCGCGTTCATACTCCTTCCGTTGTTATTCAATGTTGATTATTGATGATATAATTTGGATGTTCAAATCTCGTTCTCTTTGTTCAAATCACAATTTCTTATTTATTTGTTCAAATTTGTTTGTTTGAACAATATTCTTGTTGGTCAAGTTTTTCATCATCGTTGCCCCAATTGTTTGCTTTCGTTTCTCGAAAAGCAATTTTCTTATGCCATAGTTAATATACTATTGGTCGTTTTTGTTCCCTACACAGCTACTTGTTTGTTTTGCCCATAACGGGCTCTTTTTCGGGTTTTGGTCATTCCATAACCGATTTTCTTGTTGCTGTTGTTTTGGAGCCTCTTTTGTCATTATTGGGTGCTCATTTGAAGATGATGCGTGCGCTGAAGTTTGAAGATTGAGATTTGTGGGAGTGTTGAATTTGTTATTCTTGAGATATATGTATTTGCAAGCCTGAAATATACAGAGTCTGTATATTTCGGCTTGAGGATAATATTATTCCGTTCTCTACACATATTTATAAAAAGGACCAGTTCACGATCCCACTTGCAAGCTTCACAGCCAAAAATGTATTTATTGTCATTCCATTCTTGTTGTTCTATTGGTTTTTTCATCTTGCAAGCTCGATTCAAACATATTGGTCTTTCTTGACATATAAAATTTTTAAGCCACAGTTGACGTAGTATTCTCTTGCAATTCTCTCTTAAATCTGATAGATTAATATTTTGTGATTGTTTTTTCATCTCTACATCCTTTAATAGTTCAATCCCCCTCTGCCTTTGCTTGTCGTCATCTTTGCATAAAAGAATCATGCTTAACACGTACATTGCTTCATCGTGCCCAAGCTTCAGAGCTCTTTCAAAGAGCTCACATGCTAGTTCTGGTTTAGTATTCTGATAATATTCCACCTGAAATTAGACAAGAATAAAAATAATCAGGATGGTTCACTATATATTGTAATTCCACAAAATTTTATGGTTCAGCGCAATTGTGAAAAATAATATATTAATTAGTGTCAGCTTAGAAGACTTTAATGTTTAGAAGAGTTACCATGCCACGTCTATAGAGAGCCTCAGGATTTTCACTATCCTCGCATCGCATTAAGAAGGAAGCAAGTTCATCGGAGTGTTTCCATGGTATAATATTGAGTCCTTCCAGTGGAACATGTCGAAAGATGTAGGTATCTTTTCCTAACTCATTCAACTCCTTGCAACTGTGGAAACAGGACATGAATTAGAACATATTGAACATCAAAAGTATGTATTTGAGATTATGGACTGACAACTTCAAAAACAAATTTTTTTCTCTCTTTTTAATTAGTAATTATGAACTACAATAATATATGGTTTTTGTCTTACCTTTGGTTCATGTTGCAAAAATCAATAAAAGAAGAAGATACCAGACGAATTAAAACCTCAAATAAATATCATATGGAGTAGACTGAAGGATATTATAACATGATTCTACTGATGATCTCATTCTATTTTCTACTCCATTCTCCATGCAACTGAGTTCAAATATCTTCCTCTTCCTTCCAATCTCCATGGTATTACGTTCTAAACTCATTCTTTTGTTTCTTTACCACTAGCTCACTCACAATACAATAGATTGAGAATTTAACATCTACCTTTATTTATAGAACTTTTTACCTGTTAAGGAAGCTTTATAGACTTACCTTACTTTGATTCGAAATTTTTTGATAATGAAACTTATATTATTTGCCACGTGGCGAATACTTTCCCAAAAAGAACGCGGTCAAAATTAAGTCGACATCGGATTGGAGCAGTGAATGCTATTTTATGATAAAAGTTAGTCCACGTGTACAATTTATTTGTGGGCCCAATCCAATAGCTATTACTCTCGGACTTCAAAACGAACCAGATATTTTTCTTTCTCTTTCTCTCCCTCCATTCTTCTTTTTCTTCTTCTGCAATCTTGCAATCTGCAAGAAAACTAAACTAAAATACCCTAATTCTCTCTCACTTAGGGTTTGAAATGGTGATTGCGTCTTCTTCTTCATCTAACATATCTACTTCTTTCAACTACAACACTCGTTCCAAACACACTAGATTTGTTCAATTTCCTTCTACTTATACATTTCGTTCGTGCTCGAATCGATCTTTAACTCGTCTTACAATCTCATCTTGTCAACATTCTTCAAAATCTCATCACATAAATGATCTTGATTATGAGTTTCAACACGATTTGCCGATTCCAAGATGGCATAAAGGTTCTAAAGTATTCGTTACGCTTCCTTTTGATACTTTAGATTCTCAAGGAAAGATTAAGAAACTTAAAGTGTTGACTTATTCACTTAAAGCACTTTCATTGGCTGGTGTTGAAGGAATAGTAATGGAGGTTTATTGGGGATTAGTTGAGAAGGATTTACCTTTGAGTTACGATTGGCGTGGATATATGGAAATCGTTGCTTTAGCTAGACATTTTGGCTTAAAAGTTCGAGCTTCTTTGGCATTTCACGAGCTTGGTGTTGCTGGCAGTTCTTGCTGGTAGGTATTTTGTTCTCAATTTTTCTTTCAACTCGTTCTCTTTGTTTGTTATTCTATTTGTGAAATGTATGATTGTAGATTTCAACATAAAAGATTCAATGCTATAGAAAGAATGTTTGATCTCATTCCAAGATTCTGTCAGTTGCATTTGAGAGTTGTTAGATACAAGTAGATGTGCTAGCACACTTGCATTTCTTGTCAATTCACGAAAATGTTTGCCATCTGAGAGTATTGTGGTACTAGTTTAAATGTGTAATCATTTAGATGATTTGGTGGCATTATATTCTCTGACAATATATAGAATTTGGTTGTTAGTTCAGGTTTGCACCGATTCTTCTTACACTTGGTGGCTTCTGTGTTAGATAATTCTGTTTCTTGTTTTAGTCTCTTTTTGTTTATTAGGTGATAGCAGGATAGGATCATACTATAATTTAAATGGAAAGGGAAGGTACTTATCAAGCACATAGATACCCCTCAAAGATGCCTAAACCACTAAAAGTTTACTTAGCAAGTTTGTACAACAACAAACTTCCATAATAAGGACAGTTTATTTGTTGCTCGGTACTTTTCTCTTAAAAATCGCTAGGGTCTAAATGTATAAATAATCAAAGAAAACGTTATAATTAGGGGCTATTGATATGCCTTAAAACCCACAAGGAGCCCTGTAAGACTTCCTGACTGGTTATACTCCTCCTTATGAAGTTGCAAGGTGTCTTCTGCCCAAAATGCACTCCAACTTACTTGGGCGAACTTCCCTAGTATTCAAGAAAACCTTTGCTCCCCACACTAACTAAGACCTTGCAATTTCAGAATAAATAATAAATATGGAACATGTTATTTGAATGTAATCTAATCCCAAATCTCAATTAATTTGTGACTAGATATGTTGACGACGTCAATGGCGTTCTCAGACTGGTTATCATCAAGAGGCAGGCATTATAGTCCCCACCCCTGGAAGACAATAACTAGTATGAGAATTTTGATAAAGTAGGAAAACAAATTATAGATTAATTAGGCAAGCAACTAGTTATAAGTTATAACAATCATTTTTATTAGGCTTGTTTGACCTTCTGCACAATTACTTGTATCTGGATGCTCGATTTCTTAATTTTCTTTTTAATTTATCTATTTTATTCTCCGAAGTCCCAACAAATATTATCTTTTCAAGTTTGGGAACCTGGAGTTTCAAGTCAGTTTTTTACTTTTTTACTAGCTCCTGTGAATTTGAGTGTTGCAAGTCTCACTAAAAGATATTTGTTTCTAGACCATCTTTAGTTCTATTTCTTTCCTTTTTCTGTTCCAGGTTGACATGCTGTTTTTCCTCCAACATTGCTCTGACATTTATTCTTGAGCTAAATTGATTTTTTCTCCTTTATTGTGCTGTCATTGAAGATTCCTTTCCTCTTTGTTGTGTTGAAGGATCCCTCTTCCATACTGGGTGCGTCATGCGATGTTAGAAGAGCCAGATATGGCATATTCAGACAGGTTTGGCAGAAAGAACAAAGAGTACATTTCCTTGGGATGTGATGTTCTTCCTGTTCTGAAAGGACGATCCCCTATACAGGCTTATTCAGATTTTATGAGGAGCTTCAGAGACACATTCAAAGAATATCTTGGGATCACACTAAATGTGAGAAATTTCTCTCTATCTTTGCCTTTCGGTTTTGGACTTGAAATTGTACTGATGTGACATGTGACATAGGGTTTCCTGTGGTAATTTTGTTTTGCAGGGGGTTCAAGTTGGAATGGGTCCTGGTGGTGAGCTGAGATATCCTTCTTGCCCTTCTCACAAGCTAGCATCATCTTGGCGCACTCGTGAGCTTGGGGATTTCCAATGTTATGATAAGGTAGGGAGATAGGCAACTTTATCAGCGTGTTTCAGGGATTATTTTGAATAGTTTTTTCATGGTATTTTTCTTACGTGGTCAACTCATCTCTTGATTGTGATGGCTTTATTAGTTCCCTACTTTTGAATTGCTGATAACTGACATTCCTTTTCAATCTTCAGTATATGCTTGCTTCTTTGAATGCTTGTGCACAAAACATTGGAATGCACGAGTGGGGAAACGGTGGCCCTCTTGGTACTGGAAATTTAATGCACAATCCTGAAGAAACAAAGTTTTTCAAAAGTGATGGCTCTTGGAATACACCCTATGGCCGATTCTTCCTTGAATGGTACTCGGGAATGTTGCTTCTACATGGAGAGAGGTTGTGCATGGCAGCAGAGAATATCTTCCTGGGGACTGGAGTAAGTATTTCTACAAAACTGGCTGGGATGCACTGGCACTATCGTACAGATTCTCATCCGTCTGAGTTAACTGCTGGTTATTACAATACCTCTGTAAGAGATGGATACCTACCCATTGCTCGTATGTTGGGTAAGTATGGAGTTATCTTGTGTTGTAATTGGTTTGAATTGCTAGATTCAGATGAGAAGGATGTTCACCCACACAGCAGTCCAGAGGGATTGCTTAGACAGATTCTATTGGCTGCCAGGGCATGTGATCTACCTTTGGATGGTGAAAATTCTGGAGGAAGTTTCAATGAGCGTTCATTGCAGCAGGTGCTTAGAATGTCAAAATTTTATTCAGAGGGTCTTGACGAACTTTTCTTTTCTTTTAACTTTGTCAGAATGGGCAAAACTCTATTTGATCGTCAGAACTGGGCTTGCTTTACTGAGTTCGTGCAAGATATATCACGTGTTGGTAATGTTCAGGCCAAGCTAAATTTAGGAGTTCAGTTAAGTGCCCCCTCTACATCAACAGTTAAGAGGACTCGAACAGGAATGCCATATTGTTGAAAAGCTCTTCCATTTGTATAATCAGCAGAAACTCTAGACATTGACTTGCAATCGCTGGAATTCTCTCAGTCATTACAAAAGTTGTAACATTACTGTACTGTCTCAAAAGAATGTAATTAGGCCTCCCTGATTTTTCAGAAGAGGATGCCTTTTTTCTCTCTCCCTCGCTTTTTTTCCAGGGAGGGGGTACTATAGAATGGCTTTTCTCTGTACTGTATACACTACTTGAAGAGCTCATCTTGTCAATTGTGTCTCTTTGAGTACCACTAATGTCATTATTTCATTTTCAATATCCCGTAATCTTAAACGTCAAAGATGGGTAAGTTAGGTAGTTAGTGCAGCTTATGAGAATGATACATATGTTTGTGTATGGTGTAATCTTTATGGTGTATTGGTGTGGGGTCTGGGATATGATGGCCACCACAAACTAATTTTATCATGACAATAGTGCTTGGTAGAATTCATTTCTGTTTCTTTGAAATCTGTTGTTTTTCCACTACAATATAAATTGACTGAAACTTTATACCTGATAATTTGAAGAAGATATCAAATCTAGAACATAGTTGGAGGCTCAATGAGCATTCAAAAAGCAATAGCACAAACCCCTTGTGCAGTAGTGTCCTCATCAAGCTAACCCCTGGCTTAGTAGTCCTCGAAAGTTCATTTTTTGGGTTTGCATCCTAAAAAGGGGAAGGACAGTAACGCAAGGTCGGAGACACGACAAGGTTGAGTTGAACTGATGAGTGTTGGGTTAAATCATTGTGTACTGTCATTCTATTCCTTCCGAGACAAAAAGCGTTAGCAACATTTGGTTCCCTTGTGTACTGTATGATGATTATCTTAAGAGAAACCTTTACCATAATTTGTGTTTATATATTAGAAATGTGGAAGTTTAAAACTGTTTCCTCCTTTAATGCCCCCTCTAATTCTAATCTAAGGTGATGTTTGTTTTTTCAGTTATACTACTTCTGATAGCTTATAAGCTATTAGAAAAAACCCAGATGTATGTTTGTTTTTACTTCTAATTATGGTCTTATAAGCTTTTCTAGTAGAAATTGGCTGAAAAAGTGGCGGTTACTATAAGCTCCATCCCCAAGCTTATAGCTAGTAGCTTATAAGCTAAAAGCTACTAGACAAAAAAACAACAGCTCTGTTGATTGTTTATTGCCAGTAATATATATTTGTGCAGTAGTCCTATAGTACACTCCACAAGCTATAAAAGCTGCCCGTTAGGTCCAAAGCAGAGAAGGGAATGCAAATTTGGAGATATGAGACAACAAGAAGCACCATCATTCAAAGTAAAAATTCATCAAAGTAATCATATCAATGAAACTTGCAGGTATTGTCCATGTTAGTGGGTAGGAATCTATTTGCTTTGAATTATATTGTAAGGAAATGGTGAAAGTAGAAGTCAAATATATGTAAAGGAAAAAAAATTCAATTAGCCGAGAAAAATGGCAGAGTTGGAACTTGGAGCCATGCAAGGTTTACATTCAATCGCTTTTGATGGATAGAAGAGGAAGTTCAGATTTTTTATCTTTGGTGTAACAAAAAGCTAGTGTTGACTTTGAATTAGTGCCATATAGTGGTATATTGCAGTTCATCATCATTCTACAAGCTCTTGAGTGGGATGCAACATGTCAGAATCCTCCAATGGCCCCCATCCTTCCCTAACCTGCAAGGATAAAAAGGACTCTCCCTCCCCTCTCAAGTCTCAAAACTCTGGAACTCACATTCTAAGAACTCAAAACCACAACATCATCCAGATTCATGCCTCCCTTATTTAAGATTTTCCTTTTATTTTCTCTCATACTCTTTCTCTTGACAATTTCAGGTGAGCAATAGTTAAGTTATCGATCTACACATGCATCAAGATACTGTCAATAAGTTATGCTATACTATTATGAAACTAAGAATAATACCAACTCTTAATTATCTTGTAGGAAACGTGCTGGAAAGCTTTGAAGATCATATAACCACATCTCCAGTTCATGAGGTAGCTAGTTAACGGTGTATGCATTTACGACAAACATGCTAGTTAACATGCATCTGACCCAAAATTTTAGCCACAACTCGATAAACGTTCTGCAGACTGTTAGCAATTTGCATTAGGCACATGTTGTACATCCCTTTGTCAAATTTGGGGATACGATGCAAGTGGAAATTGAACTTTCATTTAGGAAAAATGTATATATAAGATCAAGAAAAGGAATAATCTAAGTGTGGCTTTGATTACATATTTTGCATGCACGATTAGTGTGAACATATGCATAATATCTTGAATTGATTCATGCCTTGTGACTAATCAAGTTCTATACATGGACTGTTTATTAATATTGAAGGTTATGATGAATATGAAAACAAGAAAGCTCAAGGCTGTTGATATAGTGTTGGACTATGACTATGGAGGGGCAAATCAAAGGCACGACCCAAGGAAAGGGAGAGGTGGAGGTGGCGGCAAGGTCCCCTGACTTGGTCATTCCCCGATCACCTAAATGTTGTCTCAGAGAGATTTTGACATTATATATATGCATTTAATATCATAAAAGCTATAAGTAATATCTGTAAAATTCCTCTGGCTATATAGAAGGTTATGGTACAATCTATGTACTAATTAGTTTGTCTAATTAAGCTTTTTCAAGGCTAGAATTGTCTTATAATATGATCGATCAAGAGAACATATTGTTGTGTGGGTTGCTTCTAAAATAATAATAATAATAATAATAATTTGTGTTGTTTTTGTACATTTAAATTACTCGGGAGGTCCATTTAGAGTCAGGTGGAACTTAAACTCGTGTTTGTCCCCTTTTTTTCCTTTTTAATTTTCTGTTTGTTGATTTTTTTTTTTTTTTAAAATCTCTCTTCTTTTCTCTTGCTCTCTTTTCCCCTAACTATCCTGGATTTTAATCTTTTCTAAAATCCAGGATAGTTCCGGTAGAAGGATTTATAAGTCCAGTATTGAGTAGTATTGACTATTGAGATGGATTCATTGTCTTTTACGAGCAGTTATTCCTTTTATCTTTGTTTGTACTGGAATTATAGTTTTATCTTCTAGGGTCTAGACTAATAAATATATTAATGTTGCTCACAAATACAACTTTTTTGGTGCAAAAGTTTCCTAATGTTGATGTGCTAGTTGGAATAGCTATTGGTGGGGGGAAGAGCTGAAAAAGGTAGCTCGTATTTCATCCTCTCAAAATTTAATCTAACATGTTTTGTTTTTTTAAAGAAACTCAATACTTACAAAAAAAATTTCATCATCTGAAGGGATTGATGCTACTATGGGTACGGAGGCGGTGGAACCCTGAAAATCTGCATATGGTTAGTTAAACAATTTGATATTGACCTCAACTTCTTAAATAATCTCTTCTGGTGTGGATCACATCGTCCTCAGTCCTCACCCACAACAATCAAGAGGAAGAATTATTAACCATGAAATAACACACCAACAAAAAAAATCCTCTAATCCTCAAAGATCTTGCATGTCTTCTTGCTTTAATGTTTGGTTTCATTATCAGGAATGGTACTTGAGGTTTTCTCTTGCATCACTGCTCAAGCTCAGTGGTTGTCAGGCATCCTACCATTGTCTGAGACAGAGCATCACTTATACCATGCAAAGAATAAATATCAACAAATTCGAAAGTGATTTTGTGCTTGTTTTGTGTTTGATACTATTTGTGCTGAATCTCCAATTTGTTTTGTAGTGCCTGTTTTTCGATAACTCGATGTGAAATAAATCTTCTTATTCTTATTGTGTGTATGTTTTCTTTTTATTTTCAGAATTGCTTGATCGTGTACTTGGACCAACCTATCAGAACAAAAGAAGTTGCAGTGAGAGTGAGACCGCATAAAGTATGAGGATGGTGTTTTTGGTTGCTGAGTTGACAAATAAATGGAGATATTTTCTATCGGAAATGTTAGGCCATGTTTACTTGACGAAAATTTTGGCTGTTTTCCGGAAAACATTTTCTAAAAAGAATAGAAAACTGAAAACGTGTTCACTTGTAATGTTTTTTCGGATATGGAAAACAGTTTTGTAATTTTCCAAAAATTTTCAGTTTTCTATTCATAACATAAAATAGAAAACACTCTTTCATCGTTTTCATTTTGGAAAACACGGGTTCGTAACCGCGGCGTAACTCTCAAATGAATCGAATCCCTTCTCTCTTCACTCTCTGCCTTCTTCTTCTCTATCTCCAATTGTTTTACTACTTCTTTATTGATTTGGTTCCAATACGATTTGGCTTCACTACCCATCTCTCCTCAACCTATATCTTCATAAATTTCTCATTAATCTATCAAATAAACTTGTGCTTTCAATTCCATTGACATAGATAATATTCATCAACTTCTTCTTCTTCTTTTAGTTTCTTTTCTTAGTTTTCTGCTAATCCCATCAACCTTTTTTCCTCTTTCAACTCAACTCTCTGTTAGCACTAAAATCTCAAATGAAAATAAGATAGTGAACTAGAAGAAGAAAATGGGGTTTTATCCTAAAATTCTTTGTATATTTAACTTTTTTGCAAATTTTGTATATTGTGACTTGAATAATTTTTTAATAAATCATGTGCACTATTGAAATATCTAGTGTATTGTTTCCAATGGTTGTTCATTCTATTAAGACCCTGTTTGGTAAAGCTGTAGATACTACAAATATTATGAAGAAGTCTTCTATTCTACATATGTTGGTCTGAGAAAAGTTTATGTAAATTAAACATATAGTTCGATGTATAAGTTGCATTTGCTACATTTTTATTTCATTTATGAAGAGCACGATTCGGGTAAGAAGGTCAAAGTGCCAACTTTTCTTGTCCAATTGTCCCTGCTACACAAAAGGTCTGTATGAATATAAGTATATAACATTCATGTTCTAGGATCCGGTGGAAAGACTTGCTCGCAAATATTTGAAGAAGCAGGTTGTGATACATTTGCGAGTCCTAGTTATGGTGCTTGTTTGGGTGGTCCTAGAGACACTTACACTCGCATAAACGAACCTAAGGTCTGTGTCTCAACAACGTATAGGAATTTTCCTGGTCAAATTGGGCAGAAAGAACAAAGTCAGTTGATAAGTCTTGTTTCTACTAATCTGAACCACGACAGAAATGACTTCAAGTTTTCGCAGAAAATGTTTGTATGTTGTTATATTCGATGAAATTAAAAATGTATAAGTTGAGGCTAGCAATGTGTTTGGAACTGGGGTTGATGAATACTGAGATCACAGTGGTATTGGTGCATCATAGTTGTACTCGGTAAGGTTGTTTTGATTATAGTGGTACTGGTGGATCTTAGTTGTGCTTGGTAAGGTTGTCTTTATTTTTTTAACATGGAAAGATCATCATTCATTAATTATTGCATTGTATGTGCTAATATAAGAATTATGATATGTTTAAATTTTTCGCATATCTTGTCCAAATTTATTTGTTGTAGCGTTTATCTCATTTTTAATGTTAAATGTCTATTTGTTCATGTTAGAATTGCTTGAGAAATATGCAACAAAAAAGTATTCCAGTCCATTTGAACTTAATCAAGAATTTGAAATCAGTTTCCAGTTTTCTAGTTTTCTTACAAGTGAACGCGTTTTCTGAATTTTCTAAAAATTTTTAAAGAAAAAAAAAAACTAGAAATAAAAAAGAAAATTGGAAATGAAAAACTGAAAATAGTTTTCCACAATAGTTCTTGGGAATGACTTTGCTTTAAGTATAACTTGTATATCTTCGTGGTATTTGGAATGTTACATTTTAGTCATACTACTGCCTGTATTATATAACTGAATGCTTGTGTGCTTTGAGTGCTTTCACTGTTGTCCATGGTACTTGTTTGGGCTCATTGTTCGTATGGATTCAAACATTTAGTAGAAGGCTGTTGATGTTTATTTATCGATGTAAAGTCTGAGAATGACCATATGACCATTCACCATAGCAAGTTAAAGGAATGGGAATGGGCAGAGGTTCATTTAGAGATAAATTAGTTATTTTGGTCCACAAATTTTCACCAAATTTTTATTTGAGTCCACAAAGTTGTATCTGGTCAATTTGGTCTCCAAAGTTTTATTTTGTTTGCAATTTGGTCTCAAGTTAAGTCTTTGTTTCAAAGCACATAACATAGAAGGTGATTTGGCAGTTAAAATCGTATATGCTCAGTTAAATCTAAATTTAAAATCTTACAAGCTTCTCATATGTTGACCTATCACAGAAAACAATTTAAACTTAACATAGAATTTTTAACTGCCAAATCACCCTACATTAAGTGATCCAAAACGAAAACTTAACCTAGACCAAATTGCAAAAAGAACGAAACTTTGCGGACTAAATTGATCAAATACAACTTTGTGGACTAAAGTGAAAATTTGGTGAAAGTTTGTGGACCAAAATAGCTAATTTATCTTCATTTAGAAGGTCATTGATGTTTATTTATTGATGTGAAGTGCCTAATTTTGTTAGTTAAAACATGTCCAATTATCAAACTGTTTTTTTCATTACATCAGTTCATTTCATCTATATTGACAAATGGCAATGTATCTCCATTACAATGCTCACATTTCCGGTCATAGCTATGTTAGTTGTACAGGTTATAATCTCTAAATAGTACATACCTGTTTGTGAAGGTTTACAGTTTACTCATGAAGGGGGGTGAGCAGACCTTTTGCAGCAGAATTATCAGGGATGCCATCTCCCATCATGTTGGGCCATTTCTTGGAGATGATGCATCGGGCACAAAGGCGAAAAGACCCAATAGCTAATGGGTTGTAAAACTACAAGTCTATAACAACATCTTTCCCAAGTTCTGCAATAAAAGAGTTGGGTTGGTCCAAGGTGTATATAGACTTGAGCAAAACCACAACTGCTAAGTGGAAGTTCTAGACCAAAGCTACTTGAATAATTTAAGAATATAATTATTTCAATAGGTACAAAAGTCTACTCCTCCTTCAAGATTCCTTTTTAAGAGAATAAGCCGAATTGGAAAAAAAATTAGACAAAAGCCGACAAACTCTATGACCACTATCTAATTATTTTGTTTTTCTAAAGCAAATTTTATATGAAGCTGAACAAGAGAAGAGAAGGTTGAAACTGAAACATGGAAGGAGAGAAAGGTACAGTTTGTGTTACAGGTGGAGCAGGATATATAGCTTCATGGCTGATCATGAGGTTGCTTAAACATGGATACTCCGTTAGAGCAACCGTTCGTTCTGATCCAAGTACTTGATCCATTCACTTATTTCTTTAGTTTTTTTTTTTGTTTGATATTATTAGCTTAGTCATATATATAAGGCATAGTTTGTTATTTTTAGCTTCATTTCTTGGGTAAATGGATTATTAAAATGAATATAATGCAATTAGTACTCACTTGAAGTCATTTTGATTTGGATAAAAACTGTTTTTCTAACCAGAATTCAAGGAAGACACAAGCCACCTCATTAGTCTTCCTGAAGCACCAGAGAGATTGCAAATATTTGATGCAGATCTTGAGAAACCTGAAAGTTTTGAAGCAGTAGTTGATGGATGCATTGGTGTATTTCATCTCTCTCATCCTATGGATTTTGAAGGAAAGATTCCTACAGAGTCTATAATCAAAACCTCTGTAGAGGGAACTCTAGGAATTCTACGAGCATGCTTGAACTCTAAAACCGTGAAGAAAGTTGTTTACACTTCCTCCATTGCTGCCGCACTGTTGGTCGGCAACACAGAGGACGGTACAGTAATAGATGAGAACACATGGAGTGATATGAAAGCATTTACAGACCTCGATTTTCCTGGAGCTGCATACATAGTTTCTAAGACATTGACTGAAAGAGCAGTCCTGGAATTTTCTAAAGAATGTCATGGTCTGGATGTCGTAACAATTCTTCCTGCGGCAGTTTTTGGTCCCTTCATCAGTTCTACCTTTCCACCTGCTTTTCCGATGAGTCTGCCTTTGATTTTCGGTATACTCCAGTTTATATTCTCCTATAAGTTTGTTTTATGTTTGTATTACTATATGCAGTGCCTTTCAATATGAATCACCTAAGTCTCAGGGCCAGATGCTTTATAATGCAAAAAAATTGAAGCATTAATCAGACTAGATGATGTTTAAATGACATTAACTAAATTTTCTGTAATCTGCGCTTCTAATGTTAGTAATTAATTCACTACTGGGTGATTTGTATACAGGAAAGGAAGAGCATTACATGCTCTTTGAAACTGCACATTACGTGCACATAGATGATGTAGCATCTGCACAAATATTTCTTTTTGAATGTCCCAAATCTGAAGGTAGACATTTATGTTGCAAATTCGATGTCACAATTCAAGAGGTAGCTAAATTACTCTCCATCAAATGGTCTAAACATCTACTTCCACTTGAGTAAGTTCTTCACTTTGTTTTTTTTCTTTTTCTTTCCTACTGGTTATTTTATTGGATTGGTTTTTTAAACAAGCTTTCCTTTCAGTTTCTTATGCAAGATGGAAGAGAAAATACCAAACCACCTTTCATCAAAGAAGCTCATGGATTTGGGATTCAGCTTCAAGTATAATTTGGAGGAGATGATTGATGGAGCACTTCAGTGCTGCAAAGAGAAGGGTTTTCTTTAGATCCTACTGTTTCTAGGCCAAAGTTTATCTGCCTGTAGGCTTAATTATTTATAAGTCAAGCAACTATGTGAATATTGTTGTAAACAACTTTTTTTTTGATAGAATTGTTGTAAACAACTTGATCCAAGGCATTGATTCCAATCAATATATTATTGAGACTCTCTTCCTCCTCAAATTATGAAATAAGAATAAATGGAATTCTGACAAAGAGCAGGCAGCAAACATAAATATTTATTAACAATCATATCTGGCCCTTATTTTGGACCAAACAGGTTCAAGATCACCAAACAAATATTCCAAATAAAACAAAACAGATGAAAAAATGATTAAAAAGCTCAAGAAAACTGGAAGCCCAACAGAATATGCAACCCTGAGTACCTGATCCTTTACATGTTCTTCTTCTAAGTTACTGAGAGTGAAAGTGATGAATGAAACAATGAAACATGTCTTCCTCAAGATTTGAAACCCAAGCTTGACCACTTCTTTTTAGCTTCTTTCTTCACCCTCTCGGATTTAGAGCCTAGAAGGTTTTCTAGTGATTTTGTTTTTTTGTTCCTAGCCTTACCTGCTTCTTTTAGGAGTTCAGCTAGCCTTTTTCTTTCATCTTCGACATCAGGATTTGCAGTCCCAAGCTTTTCTTCCCTCACTTTAAGAATATACTCCAAGATTTCAATAGCATCTTCTACCCTGTAATAATTAAAATCACACAGTAAGCATTTGCTTAGAGTGATATCCCATAGGGCTCGCATGCAAAACATTAGACAAAAAATACTTTTGCTCAAAAACTTGAGCGATAAAAAGTACACTATTATTTACTGCCTGATTTATTTAAATCACTTAACAAGAGCTTCTTGATATTGAGAAAGTCATAATGTTGAACAAAATTTGGATTTTGAAATAAGTTCACTTTGAGTTTCTCTCAGGAATGAGAGACTCCTATATCAGAATGGAAGTTCCTACATTAATAATGAAGGGAAACTCAATCTGAAAACAAAATTGAGAAGTAACTATGTGCATAAAAGCCCAAATCACAAATAAAACTCACCTGCCCATTGCATCATAAGTAGCTGCCAGATTGCTGTATACCCCGAGAGTATCTGGATGACATGGACCACACTCCTGCTCGAGTATACCTCTTGCTTCTTCAAACAACTCAGAAGCTTCATCAATTTTGTACATTTGTACACAAGCCAACCCCATCTGATTAAGTACAACCCCAAAGAAAGCAGATTTCCTCTCTCCACTGGCTCTAAGCTTTGCTACAGCACTCTCAAAAGAGCTCCAAGCCTCTCCGTATCTTCCAACCATGTAAAGCATGACACCCATCTGTGCTTCTATTCCTGCAATCGTGTTTCGTTGTCCAGGCGTGTCTTCTAACAATTTCATTGCCTTCTGCAAGAGCTTTAATGCTTCCTCAGGCTCATCCACAGCTTCGTAGATAGCAGATATTTCCATCATCCCACTGGCGATTTCTTCTGCTGTGGTCCCAGGCACAGGCTTTGCATATATTCTTAAGGCACTCTCACAATAAGATTTAGACTCTCGAAGCCTGCCTGTCTTGTAATAGAGGTCAGCCAGGCGGGCAAAGACTGATGCAACGGAAGGGTGGTTATCACCCTTGGTGGATTTGAAGACTGTAAGGGCCTTTTGGTACGAGAAGACAGCTTCGTCAAAGCGACTAAGAGACAGGTAAATGTCTCCAATACCAATGTCGATAGCAGCTACCTCATTTTCTTGGCCATTGGCAATCATAGCCATGCTGGCAAGAACAAGGTGCTCCAGGGCAGATTCATAATCCCCTTTTGCTTCGCAGATGAGGGCCATCAGCCTGCGGTCAGCAGCTTCTTCCAGTGATGCTGGTGCACTGTGCTCCTGGTGGATTTCAAGTGTTTTCTTGCAGAGAACCTCTGCATCATCAAATTGCATTGCTTGAACATGAGCCTCAGCCAAATACCTGTCATTGTTTTATCAGTTTCTTTGTGACCGAATCCTTGATAAAGCATTTTAAAAACCTAAATTAGACAACATTGGCCCCAAAAGACTTTTGGAGAGTGTTATGATAAATTGAAGATGTGGCAGAAGTGGGATGCACCATCACTTTTCCAAATCATACATTTTTTTTTATTTCTTTTTCGTATAAAAGTTGTAGCAGAATATGTCAACATCTTCTTCATCAATGCACGTTTCCCATTTCTCGTTTGAGAGTCCACTTGTTTAAAGTCTCAATGCTGTTAGAAAACAGTCCAATTCTAGACACCAGTGTTTGAATAAAAATTATTTTCCAAATTTCATATCTCAACATACCCAAAATTCAATGTGGAAAGTACAACACAAATGTCATTCTTTGCAATGTTAGAGCATTCCCAATGGTAGGTTTTAAATCACTTTTAGCAACTTTTAGTAAAAAACTCTTGCCAATAGTAGGTTTTAACATACTTTTCAAGCAAAACACTTTTATCTCCTTGGCAAATTTGCCAAGGAGTTAAAAGTGCCACATAGGACCATTTTATTAATTAAAAATTAGATTTCATCACAATGTACACTATATTTTTTTGGAAAAGTGAAACCTTAAATTTTAACCCTTGTTTTAAAACCAACCATTGGTAACTCTAAAAGTGCTAATCACTTTTAACATAAATTTTATACTAAAACCTTTTCTCTCTCTCCTATGTGGCACCCTTAAAACCCTTTTACTATTGGGAATGCTCTTACATAAAATGCACATTGCACCTAACATTAGAAAAACAAAAATGGTACTATGGTATCCTATCCATGTATCAGTCTTCTTTACAGAGATGCAATCCTTCTTTCCTTCTAATAATGAAATGACACCAAAATAACAAGAAGATGTGCCAGCAAGTATACAAACAAAACCACAGACAAAAAATATGCCCCACTTCACGTGCCCCAAGAAACCAATACACCGCGCACGTTATATTTCAACCGTGTATGAAAACTAACTTGCACGCCGGAGAACACTAACATGCACCACAAAAATAAAAAAATAATAAAAACTGAATAATTGGCGTTACAGAGTGTACTAGTGTACCTACCTGCAAGTTTCTGCAACTCTTGGATCGGTTTCACCTAAAGCTTCCATCTGAACCTTTAATCCTGCATCGTAATACGTAATTGATCGATCAAGCTGACCAAGCATCGAATGCGTATCACCTAACTGCATATACCCAGAAAACGCCGCAAGAGCGTGATCTGGTCCGTTTGAAACGTTTGTAATCTTAATTGCACGATCCAAAACCGGGATCGCTTCTTCAAATCGTCCTAAACTACAGTAAATCGCTGCCACAACATGTAAACTCATTGCTAATTCCAAACTTGGCTCACCTTCTCCACCAGCACATCTTTCAAAAGATTTCGAAGCTCGAATTGCGAAATCCAATGCTTTATTTGGACTATCACCTGATGCAATTGTGTCTCGTGCAAGTTTGAGTAAGAAAGGACCTAGATCGGGATTATCTAAAGCTGATTCATCAATTTTCGGTTGTTTTTCTGGTGTAGTTTTTTTCTTACCTGGTGAAGGTTTTGGTGAAGGTTTTGTTCTTGAAGTTGATGGAGATGGTGATGGTGGTCTTTTAGGGATTGGAGATCTGGTTTTAGTTGGTGTTCGGATCTCTATTGATGGTTCTTCTTCTTCTTCATGGTTTTGAATGTTATTGTGATCGGTTTCTGGAACTTGAATTCGTAGTAGTGGTGCATCTGGTGGAGTTTTCACTGAAACTAAACCAGGCATTGTTGTTAATTGAAATTGAAATGAAGAATTCACAATAATTCTAGAAAGTTTTTGAGTGAATTTAGTGAGAAAGAGTGGAATTGATGATAAGAGAGTTTACAGAGAGTCCATTAAATGGTCACACGGAAAGAGAGAGAGAGAGAGAGAGTTGAAAGTGGGTGAAAATGTTGTGATGGTTGCTTGGAGAAGACTTCTTCTTGTTTTCTTTCTTTTTTCTTTCTCTCACTTTCTCTGGTTCTCAAATGTTAGAAAAAGGAATTCTATCATCATCATCGCGTTAAGCTCTCTCTATTACTTATTGATAGTGTCTGATCCCGTGCTTTAGCACGGGTTCGTATGATTTTATTAATAAAAAATAAAATATGAATTTTCATTTGCTTTTATCTGAAAAAACAGTTAGCATATTAACAGAACCCCAGACTCTCATAAGCTTGATCACCCCTGCTCCTGCATAGGTCCCCAAAGCTACTACCATTCCTCACTGCCAGACCGTCTCAGCAAAGCCCATGTACTATGTAGCTGCCTCGATTGCTATTATGATATATCATAGATGCCGCCCTGAAAAATCACCTCATTGCGAGCCTGCAATTTTTCGTTCCAAAAGATGCATGCTTGCACAGATGTGAAACCAACAAACACTACAAATCATAATTAAAACAGTTAAATTACAAATGATTATGAAAAGAATCAAGAGGAATACTTTGATTACGTTAAAAAATAAGTGAAAAAAATACTTTGATTACGTTAAAAAATAAGTGAAAAGAACTACTCGGATCTCTAATTACAACTATTTGTTAGAGCATTTTCGCAAGTCTTTTGGTAACAACCATAATTGACAAACAAATATTCGTGTCATAAGAGAAATTCATCGTCTACAAACTGTATAACAAAAACACATTAATATAAGATAAAATTATATGAAAATGTTATATGTGAACCCAATACAGACTGAAGACTATAGGGTCTTGAATCCTTATAATTTAAGGACTTCAATACATTGTATTACTTTGGCCAGGTCATTATCATAAGGGTCAAGTCTACGCTATAATTTTCGAGTTTTCGACATGTATATAAATTGACTTTTGGAAGCAATCTAGGGTTGAGATTACATATATTAAATTTATTTAAAATGCAATCACATGCACAGAAATTACCAACATCATAAGTCATAACCAATGGAACATATTTGGTATACCAACGCCTCTATCAATGCCTTTTACTATACCAACGACAATGAGGCCATAAATTATAGAACATGGAAATGATTTTCACGCCACTATTCAACTAATCAAATTGATATTCATTTATCTAAGGGCACAAAAACTCACCTAAGTACTATCAGGCTCACCATCTGTTGGCAGCACTACATAGCTTGTTTCCTCTACTTCTAAGTTTCAACGGAGAAACTGTAGAAATACACATAGAAGAGGAATTGAACATGTTAGAATTAGGCTTAAGGGATAAAGTTCGAAAAGGGGATGATTAAGAAGCTAATTAAGAAGTGTTGAGAGTTAAGAATATGATTTGAAAATAAACCATAAAGAAGATGACACCATTAGACCATTTTGAAGTTTCATGAAATGAATAAGTGTGAGAGGGCCCAATAAAGATTGGGTCCCTAACTTCTTCCGACGTTATCCGTCGACAAACAGTCTACTTTCGCTCTTGCCAGCACACCTCATCCAATAGTTAGCCAGATTGTTCATGTTTTGGTCAAGGCATGTGCCTACCAGTTTATCCGTATTCTGTTTAATATAAGTTCTGGTAGCCTCTTTTTTATAAGTTACTACACACAATGATACACATATTACTCATCTGTGTGTATTATTTGTATCACATATGTAACTGTGTAAGAATATACCTCTACCCCTGTGCACAAAAGCAAAACCAGGTTGATCCCAAACCAGTGCTTCCACTGTTGCTTATTGATGGGTGAGTTCACACCACATTCAAAGAAATCCAAAGAGAAGATGTCACTGTTATTTTGAGTAAAAGATGTCTTGGGCTGGGCTGGGCTGGGCTGGATTAAGGCCAATTCTATTTCTACCCAGTCCAATCACTTATTGAATTAACTGGTTCATTTCCAACTTTAATGTCCGAGATCCATGCTCATCTAGTGCTAGTGTATGTAGTACTAGAGTGTATTGGATTTTCATTAAACATTTATTAGTACACATACGTCCAAGTGATCTAGAACTGTGTGGTACACGAACACGAGACTGTCTTTGTAAACTGTGAAGGTTTACTTTTTCACTGCCACGTTCTTTTTCCAGGTTTCAAATTACATATTTTTTTTTTTTTTTTTTTAATCTTTAAACCAAACTGTCTAAAACAAAAGCAACCAACACCGATATAAAGGTACGGTGGTAAACAACACATACTCTCCCAACTAATCTATCTAATCTATCTAATCTATTCTATATTTCTAATTTTCTCTCTCTCTTGCCATCTGCATAAAAAAAAAAAAAAAAAAAGCAATTCTCATCGGAAATCATGCAGATTGAGAAAAGAAAGAGAGAAATTTCAAAGAGATTCGAAAACCCTAATTAATTCAAATTAGCGGCATTGCTGGACTCAGAATCTAAAACCTGGCTGACCTACAGAGCAAGAGATAGAAAGAAAGAAAAAGAGAGCAAAAACCATCCAAACATTCTCAGAATCTGTTTGAGGAATTTCATCAAACACTTTGGAAGCAAGCAACAAAACGAGCTTCAAAAAACCCTATATGGAGTACTATAAACAGTTCTATTAGCTTCAATCAGTAGCTAAACATTTAGTTGAAGAACAAGAAAACCCTATAAAGTTCCCATCTTTGACTTCTCTCTCAACTTTAGCTATCAATCCATCAATCGGATCAGAATCTGGACAACTTTTTTGATTTTCTTTTACTCTAAAGAAGAATGCTAAGCATTTGATCTCACTCTAGTACCGAATTTTGAAAAACCCTAGACATACAGAATGGAGAGATCGAGATCTAAGAGAAAGTATTATTATGACCAAGATTATGATTCTCAAAACCTAGGTGGTAGAAACAAACCTAGATATAACAACAGTCACCACCGTCGAGGTGGTGGCGGCATGGGTGGTGGTGGTGGACGATTTAACAAACATCAGCAGCAGGACTCTTCAAATAGTGTGTCAGTCAGTTATCGGATTCTCTGTCATGACATTAGAGCTGGAGGGGTTATTGGAAAATCCGGTAGTATTATTAAGTCAATAAGACAAGAGACTGGTGCTTGGATCAATGTTCACCAATTAATTCCTGGTGATGAAGAGAGGGTTATTGAGATTACTGATGTTCAGCGCCGTGATGCTGATAGAAGAGTACCACCATTTTCCCCTGCCCAAGAGGCATTGTTTATGATCCATGAGAGGATAATTGAGAGTGATGCAGGATTTGGATTTGGATTTCATGGTGGTGATGATGATGAAGATTATGGCCTCCGTGGTGGCGGGAGTCGTGTTGCTACTAGGCTTGTTGTGGCAAAGGCAAATGTCGGGTGTTTGTTAGGAAAGGGAGGGAAGATCATTGAGCAAATGAGGATAGAAACCAAAACTCAAATTAGAGTCCTTCCACGAGACCATACCCTACCTCAATGTGTAGCAATGTCAGAGGAAGTAGTACAGGTATTATTGCCTGATTGGGTGATTTTATCTTCTATATGCGTGCTTTACACTTTTGTTATCTTTGATACCTGTTCTAGCTCTTTAGGACGCCTCCAGTCTTACTTTGTGGATCTAATGTACTGGACATGTGTTTAAATACTCTTGTTAGTAATCTGACAACAATTTTCTCCTTACAGGTTGTAGGGCACATTGATGCTGTGAAGAGAGCTTTAGTGATCATCTCCTCCCGCTTGAGAGAGAGCCAGCTTCGTGATCGCAGTCAATTCCAAGGACGGGCACATTCACCAGAACGTTTTTTCCCTGATGATGAATTTGCTCCTCACTTGAACAATACTCCCCGTGGACTGGAAGGACCTTCTTTCAGTCTACAACCTCCTCCTGCCTTGACAAATGTTAGAACTGATTATAATACATCACGATCATCTGGCCATGCATTTGAATCCAAAACAATTGCCATGGGTAATCATGCACAGCCATTTTCTGGTCAGGACATTGTGTTTCGAATACTTTGTCCTAGTGAAAAGATTGATAAGGTTATGGGAGAGACAGATGGCATTATAGAATTGCTTCGAAATGATGTCGGCGTCGATGTCAGAATAATGGATCGGGATCCAGGATTAGATGAAAGGATTCTTATAATCTCTTCTGATGAGGTAGTTTGCTAATCTCCATTCTTGCATCTTATCAAATGTTGATGACCTTTGCATGTGAGTAGCTGATGACTATATCAAATCTGCAGCAGGTTTAGGTTGTTTTTATGTAACCAACCTCATTAAAATTCAGAAACTTTGTTTCCCTATACTTGCTTGACTGGCTAAAACACACTGTAGATTGACCTTATCTTATGATGAGATAAATATGCTGCAGGTAATTTCATTAAACAAACTCATGAAGAGATTGAGAGCTTCTTAATCTCTTTATAGAGTGCGCTTTACATAAATCTTGTCTATCCAGAGAATCAAAAAGATACTGTGTGGTGATTGGGTGGCACCTATGAAAATCTAAGACACCCTTAGCCCACTTCCACTTTTCGTCCCCATACCCCATCAGCAAAACACTATGAAATGCTACCTATGTTATCGCAGATTGTCGAACAAAAAGCAAAGTTGTGAAACTCAACTTCCTTTAACAATGAGCTACCCTATGATAATTTCACATTGAGCTATAAGAGCAATATTCTAGATTCTCATCACTACCAAGAGGTACTCAAAATTTGAAAATATAGTAAGCCAACAGCGACACAACTTATTTTGTTCGAGCTATTTAATTTCACCAAAAAAACAATACTAGTAGTAGTTTTTCTAATTTTGGACGAGGTGAACACAGTGTTCTTTCCCAGGATTAAGGATACTTGTGACTTTTAGCTTTGACATTTTCTTGAAGCATTTGTGCTAGACTATTAGTATTGAAGGCACATACTTGGGAAACTAAGGCATTCTAGAACTTCAATTTTTTAATGCAATTATTCTGTATTTAATTCCAAGGAGATCATTAAAACAACATACTGGGTAGTCTATGTACCCTTGCAAGCATTGATGTTACTCAAAACAATGGAACATGGTTACAAAAATGTAGTTACTAATTTACTATATCTTTTGGAATGTAGTCTATGTACCCTTGCAGACAGTGTTGTAAGAGTTGACGACATTGATAGTAATAATGAATGTCTGGCAAAATTGTTAGAAAAATCTCATAGGTACCCTTTTGTTTGAAAGTTATTGGAGGTAGTTTTGAACTTTATGTTTCTGTGTTTATGCAAGGATCCCGACGATGACTTGTTTCCAGCTCAAGAAGCACTGCTACATATCCAGACTCGGATTGTCGATCTTGATCCAGAAAAAGATAATATTATAACTACAAGGTTACTTGTGCCGTCCAGTGAAATTGAGTATTTAAAGAGACAGGATGGATCATTGTCTGAGATGAACAAATTAACGGGTGCGAATATACAGATCTTACCAAGTGAAGAATTTCCGTTGGGTGTTGTAGGGGCCGATGAGCTTGTACAGGTTGGTGCTATTCTATTTTCGATTGTAGAACACCTTCCATTTTCCTATATATCCGAAACTTGCAAGTAGCTTAATCTAATGGAAAATGACTAGAGATATCTCCACATTACTTCTCGTATTACATTTTATTTTGATTGAAAAAGGGGAAAACAGCGAAATTATATTAAGAGAGGAGTTTCTTGGCATCATAGGTGTTTTGAATTCCATTTGCGTTTATTCAGTATTCCGTGAAGCAAAAAACTTTTCACACAATCCCATTTGAATATGTTCTTGCAGGGTACAAATGCATGGTCTTAAGCAATCCTAATTGTATCTAATCATACTTAACTTCTTTAACAGATTGTAGGTGAGATAAGGACAGCTCGAGTTGCTCTCGTTGAGCTAACGTCGAGGCTACGGGATTATCTATTCCGCGAGGTTTCCTTTTCAAAAGATTTCCCACAAGTGTCTGACACTCCAGATAATTCTGGGGGTATGTTTACAGTTGAGGCTGGATCACCCAATAAAAGTCCCGCTGCAGGCTATCGGAGTGCACAAACAGCAGCTCCCTCTTGGCCATCTAAGGTGATCATAGTTGGTAAATTTGGGTTTTACAATTTCTATGGATGCAAAAATTTTAAGATCTCACTCTCCCACTCATTTTTGTTAATGCAAAGTGTGTTTGTTTTCAATCGGTTATGTGACTTGAGACGAAATATTTCCTCATTGTAGGATGCTGGAGTATCTGGTAGTAATTCCGTGGAACAGAGGGACAATGACGGGCTTGAAGACACATCAAGTGGTTTAAACAGGTGCTATATGTGTTTATTTATTTTTGAGACAGTTTGCAGGTGCTATATTTTACACTTGCTGCTTCTTCCATATCTTCCCTCTCTATAGCCTATAGTAATATACATTAAGTCGTTTTTTTTCATTTGCCATCAGATTTTCTGCCCCTCTTGTCACTAGAAGTACCCTGGAAGTGGTCATACCAGAGTATGCAATCACAAAGCTTATCATGGGATCAAAAAACAAGCTTGCGCAGATCAGTGAGGTAATTAACTCTAGGTGTTCTTAACTTCGAAATTCTGATCTTGATAATTATTTTTTCTTAAGTTTCCGGTTTCCCATGTGAACAGTTGGCAGGAGCAAGTATTGTTCTGGTTGAAGATAACCCTGAGCAAACTCAGAAGATCATTAAAATATCCGGTACACCTGAACAGGCTGAGAGAGCACAGAGTCTGCTCCAAGGTTTCATTTTGAGCAGTAAGTATTCTTGTTCGACGTCAATTCAGTTTGTGACATCCCTATTTCATTATTCAGAAGAATAATGTTGCTTTAATTTTAACAGCACAAGAAGATGCCCCAAGCTGATTTGGACTTGATTCAAGAGAAGGCAATGCTGTGATAAGTTATATGTATATCAAGATATTTGATTTCTTGAATGCAGCAGAGTCCAAGCCTCCCAGTGATCCGCTTGTTTGTTTTCTTTATGTTTTCTTTGTTCTTTTTTTTTTTTTTTTTTTGTATGAAAGGGTTTTATCCCCTGTTTTGTTTATTTGTTTGCAAGACTCTCAGGATAGAGAGTAGTTTTCTAATCTATTTCTTTTCAATTTTATCCCTCTGAGATTGGTTACCATTTCTATTGGCTTATCGCTACATCATACATGAAAATGGAAAATATATATTGCCGCCAGACTGGAATTGCAAAACATAAAACAAAACAATGTTACAAACTCCTTTCAATATGTCACGTATATTCGAGCTCTGGCAGCAAGAGTTGAACCTTAATGCCATTCTTAATATAAGCACAAGATGCAGAGAGGCAGAAAACCTCCTTCCAATGTGTTGCAGTAAAATATATAAAGAGCATACTGCTTATGAGTTCAATTCAGTGTCTCAAAAGTATTATTACCATTTACCAACATGTGTATGTATAGCAAATAGGCACACAACATTGGCATGACCAGTCATGATAATGTTTTCTTGACTATCTAACTGTTCTGTATGGGCCACCGTTATATATCCGATAAATCGGTTAAAATATCGGCCGATACGAAAATACCGGCGGCTCGAGTTCGGATAAATATTCTGTTATTCGGTCTCAGAAAAAGGAAAATCAGTTTCCAAACCCCTCTTACACAAGACACAACCATCTTTTCCCTTCTCTTCACTCTCTCACTTTCTGGAAATCTCTTTTTCACCATCATTCTCTTTGCTAACCTACGCATCTGTACAAGTAAACATGTACGGAGGTTCAGGAAAGCTAGGAGGTAGAGGTGGTGGCGGTGGTGGACGAGGATCAAAACGCAATAACAACAACAATCATCATCATCATCACCATTCTCCTTACCCTCCGCCGCCAATCCATCATCGATCAATTACCCCTCAATCTGGCCGTTTATCAATGGGTTCTTCTGGCGGCGCACGAAATCGTCAGAGTAACACCACAACCGCTTCTGCTTCTGCTTCTGCTTCTACCCATTCGATGACAACAAGGGAAGAGACTTTTAATATCGTTAGTGGTAATCCACTTGCTTTTGCTATGATTATTCGGCTTGCGCCAAATCTTGTTGATGAGATCAGACGTGTTGAGGCACGTGGAGACACTGCTAAGATCAAATTTGATGTTAATGCCAACAATCCCGATGAAAACGTGAGTTCTTTGTATCAATTCTGATTGGGCATTTTGATTTTTAGTCAATTTGATTCATGTTTCATGGAATTTTTAATAATTATGACTGTTTTGCTTTACAACATTTTCATTTGATTGCATAATTGGTTTTTTTTTTTTTTAATTATAGTCTTGTGCTCCTGCTTGTTTTTTTTTGTGTTGATTTTGTGATACATTTTTTTTTCCGGCATTGGTGACTTCTGAAGAACTAAGTTACTGTTTGCGAAGGTTGAGCAACTTATTCTCAAAATATACTTAATAAATAAATCAATACTTACTATTCATTCTCGTTGTATTTAATGGGCGTAAGTTGCTGTGAGTTACTAAATAATATTTTGCTTGCGTTTTGTTTTATGAATCAATACCTCACGATAATGCTAAATCAAGGACTTTTGCCATAGTTATAAATGTTCCCTTGACTCTAGGTCTTTATTGAGTTTTGTGCAATCATATGGTCCCATACAACCATTGTCCCTCAGAGTAGAGAAGACCACTTTGTATCTGACTATCACTTTATTTCTCATTTTTTAATTAAAACAATCTTCATCTATAAAATATTTGATATTATTTCACTAGGGCTATCAATAACTTCTCGCAATCCACTGTTTTTTTTTTTTAATCTTTCCAGAAAAGGTCTTAAGCTTTCCTTTTGTGAATTTTCGAGTTCCAATTATGTGTCTTGCACTGATGCAGCATTGTTGATAGATCCTGAATTTAAGTCAGCCAATTTTTTGTTACATATTGGATTTAGTTTGAGTTGAGGTTTGGAACAGTCATGTTATCTAATTGTGATCCTTATACTATATTAATAACAGTTTAGTATATCAAAACCCTATTGAAGCCTATTAATTATGTCTGGGACAATCTAATGTTTTCTCTTATTTGGCATTGCAAGGTGATACTCACAGCTTACACGTAAAATTTGTACCACATTATCACATGCATCCTTTGTAAGGATGATTAATGTAACCTGGTCAGCTCTTGCACATAGAACCTGGTAAATTACCTTTTTAAATAGGAAGCCGACCAGGGTATAAGAAAAGGCATGGGTTTCCACAGCCTTTTGTTAATATAGTAGACCTATTTGTTCACTTAAAATTATGAAGCATGAATAGGAAGCATAATGCTTTTTCTACTTTCTCTTACTATTTTACTGTAACTATATTCAACTTTTTTCATTTGTTGCCTTTTATAAAGAATTTCATGTTTTGAAGCTTGTCTGGATTTTCCATATTGGACGTATCTGCAATGCTTGCTAAATTTTGGGTTAATTTATGACCCGGGTTTAAACCTGTCTGCTCTATAGTTAATCTTACCTATAAAAGGAGAGTAAACCTAAATGTTGAAATTTTGTATACACACACACACACACACACATTGATGATCAAAAGTTATAATGCACAGTTTATTTCAGGTTATTGATGTAGGTGGAAAAGACTTCAGGTTTACATGGTCACATGAACCAGGTAATCTGTGTGATATATATGAGGAACGTCAAAGTGGGGAAAATGGAAGTGGTTTGCTTGTGGAATCTGGCGGTGCATGGCGCAAATTAAATGTGCAACGAGTCTTGGATGAATCAACGAAGAACCATGTAAAAATGCGGTCAGAGGAGGCCGAGCGTAAACTTAAAGCTCGCAAGTATGTTTTATTGTTATTGATGTTGTGTTTTTTATTATATAAAGCTACCTGGCACCTCCTCAGAACGACCCTCATTAGTACATGTATAATTCGAGTTTTTGGTTAGCTGTCTTTTATTCTTTTTGTTATTCCATGAATTTTATATGGTAAATGCATTAAGTAGGTTTCTATTGCTTTATGTATTCATTTACTTACATATTGCACCTATACGTGTAGCACAATAGAATTTGCGGAATGTGCACCAACTGTTTTTTTTTATCTTACGAAATTCTAGTTGGAAGTTTTATCCATGAGAACACTGAGTTCTTTGGTGGTAGCTCTCCTTATCCATGAGAACATTGGTAATACTCTTAAATGACAAGTGATGAAAGTTGAGATGTCTTCCTCTGCTTACCTAACGTGTGGAATGCCACTGACCGTTATAGTCTATCAAGAGTATACCAATTTGGAATAGCATTCTCTTGTTTTCCCCTATATAGAAAGTAAACATTTTACTGTAGTATGTGCCTTTTTAAAATAGACTAAATCTTTTTTTTCCCTGATTAACAGAGCTATTGTCTTAGATCATGGTAATTCATCAGTGAATAGTCAAATGAAGACCTCGATTACCGCTGCAGTGGAAGGTACATTCCTGTCTTGAGTTAATCCTTTCTCTTTCTGCTTCTTGGGAAAAATCTTTATATGATGAAACATATGTGATGGGGTCAAAGTCTAAAAAAAAGCTTTAATAAATCATAAATTCTGTCATCAATATGTAAATACAATAAAAGTTGTATCCGCTGTTGGTTTGCCAACGATAAATTCAGATGATATATCTGAAGATAATAAAAGAGACATGCTCTATCACAAGATTGACAGCCTTTCTCTCTCATTATTGTTTAACATGACTACATGCCTGAATTGTAGGCCATGTTGTTCTATTACATCAAACAATGCCGTATTATTTGTTTTTCGTCCTTTTACTTACGGTCAACAAGATTTACTATTATTGTGAACATTGCAGGACGGATGGCTTCTAAACCAAGGAAAGAGCCGGTGTTTAAAAAGCGGAAAGTTGAGCGCACTCATGGTAATGGGGATTGGTCAAGATAAAATATGTTTTCTGAAATATTAAGATTCCCTACATTGAAATATATAGATTTTGGTTAAAAAGCATGACATTAATGTTGTTACTAACTTTGATGCCCGCGCATCATCTCCTATTTCATATTGCCTCCACAGCAAGCGGAGGTCCCCCTAAATCTGTCTATAAGTCGGGGTTGTCATCAACAGCTACTGGTAAGGGCACGCTCTCAGTCTCACCTGGACCATCACCACGGGAGCTGTCTAGACCTTCAGCATCTCCACTTGGGCTTGAAAACCTTTCAAAGGGTCAGATGAGTGTGGAAGATATCATTGTTCCCCCAGTGACAAGTAAAGAGGAAGCTTCCAACAGAGAAAAAGAAATACGCAGCAGAGGTATTCATGCAGCTGTACCGTCGGTAAACAAAAACGGTATGACTGGTTCACCAATTGATGTACGGAGTATTTTAATCAATGCACTGAAAGAGAATCCGAAAGGGTTGAATTTCAAGGTAATTATTGTACCAAATACTCCAAACTACTCCGTTGACTTTAGTATTAGTATGGCTGTTCTAATTAATTCTTTCTGTCGTTTATTTTAACTAGTAAGTACTTATTTTTTCCGACAAGGAAAAGATGTCAAATCAGTGGTGCTTTTTCGTAAAAAGACACTCAGATAGTCAGATACAGCCGGGTAGATTGTCAAAGCTTATTCCTTCATTATTTTTTGTTAAAGTCTTAATGAGCAAAAGACAGAGATTCTATTTATACAGGCTAACAAGAAAAGTTCACCAAGACGACCTGTAACAGTAAAACAAGAAAATAAATTTAAAAATAAACATCCTAACATTTTGATCAAATGAAGAAAGTTATAGATAAAGAGTCCCCCTCGAATGTAATCTGTGTAGTTTAATTATAAAAGAAAACAAATAATCCAAAGGAATTTCCCTAGGTTCCATTCACAATTTCTACCAAAGGAGGCATTTGATCGATATGATAAGTTGATAACACCTTGAGTATATGCCTCCCCTTCAAATGATAAGTTGATAACACCTTGAGTATATGATAAGTTGGTAACACCTTGAGTATATGCCTCCCCTTCAAATGATGTGTTTTGATAAAAGTTTTTAGATTTTCTGCATCCTGCTTAATGCGCCGTTGAATCTTTTCCAGTGAAATTATTAACATGAAAGGTTGGTACTGGTTTTTAGTTCTTCATGAAAGGTTTATTGGTGGTAGTGTAAATATTGTTTTTCTTCTTTCATTGTTTTAATCGTCTACATTCACATTCTTTTGTAGGCTTTGGAGAAAGCAGTTGGGGATCCTACAGTGAAGATTAAGCCAATCCTTGAAAAGGTATGTTGTGGTAGAAAACTTCGACTCATCTAAATCCATAAGAAGGTAAATACTATATATATTACTAATTTATCTTGGGCATCAGATTGCAACTTATCAAGCTCCAGGTAGATATATACTGAAAGAAGGGGTGGAGATGGAAAGCGTCAAGAAACCTTTGCCTGACAGTGGAAGGTGCATATCATTTATTAGTCCAATCATCTGTAGTCCAATCACTTGTGTTCCTATCCATTTACCCTATTTCAACTGGAGAACCATGAGAAATAACATGACACTTACAATGATGACATGTGAAATTGAAGTTAGATGTGCTTTGTTTCTCAACTAAAATTGGTTATTCTTATGCAAGTAACTAACGGGAGGGTAATATGGTGCTATGAGGGAATGGCACTAACGGAATCACCCTACTGCATTCTTAGTTAGGACTGGACCATCTTTTACATTTCACATCAGAATTGTCTTTACGGTCAAGTTCTTGTGTAAGTTTCCCTTTAGAAGTCCAGGACATCTAGTCTTTTTTGTGTATCTGTTGTTTGCATGAAACCTTACAAGTTATGACGCTTAATAGAAATGATGGGAGGGAGTTGTTAAGTGTATTTGTTTTCCAGGTTTTTGTCCTTGCGAGATTTGCTATAGCATTTTAATTACCACAGGTATACTGTACAACTGGCTCCCTAGTCCCTAGTAATCTGAGTTGATTCAATTAAAATATTTGAACACCTTTCATGGCAGTTCTATAAGTTGGTCTACTTCCTTGCTGTTAGTGACACTTCTTACTGTAAAGCTAATATTAAAACTGATTCCAGGGAGGACATTGAAAGTGAACATACATCAAAACTGGTGATGAAAGAATTTACAATAAACACTATATAGCACATAGTATGGCGAGAAATTAGCCAAAAGCTATTACACTTGAACCACCAGACACTTGAGAACTGTACTAATACGGCATGACTACATGTAAGTCGTTAACCAATTTATTAGAATGCGGTAAATGGTAAATTGTAGTTCACTACAGATGGCTAAGGGTTCATTATTTGGCTCACAATTACTGAACCCAAATGCACTGTGAACCAAATGTTTTCGAAGTATGACAAAAGTGTATGCCTAGTAAACCTTAGGTGCTTATGATGGTTGGTGTTTGAAAATCTATAATGGAATCTGTCTGATTTTTTGAAGCCAACAGTAGAGTCTGTGATGTACAATTTTAAAAGAAAAATAAATAAAAAGAATCTTAAGAAGCAATTCACACAGAAAAAAGTTTAGTCAAGGAAAAGACAATGCACGCAATCGGTTGGTATTATTGGTCTGTAGACAATAAATGCTCAAATTGAATGTGCATTACAGGGAAATGTTTTTTTTTTCTTCTGATGGGAATGAATGCATTTTTTATGCAGTTCTCCTGAATGCGTTCCTGATCTAGCAGCAAACCCAGAGAAGGTCTCACCTAGCAAGTTTGAGCAGCAGCCTCAATTGAGTCCACAATTAGAAGTTTCAGCTTTGGTGGAGAAGATCGATAACGAGCACAGTACTCCCGATCGCTTTGGTGATAGAAAAGCATCTGATCATAGTGAAGAGCGTGCAGGTAGTTCTAGTGACAGTAGTGACAGTGACAGTAGTGACAGTGGAAGTGGTAGCAGTGACAGTGAGAGTCCGGCAGGAAGTGGGAGCGGGAGCAGCAGTGACAGTGAGAGTGATGGTTCTTCCAGCAACAAGGAGGGGTCTGATGTTGATGTGGACATTATGACAAGTGACGATGAAAAGGAGGAAGCTGAGAATAAAGTGCATAAGCCTGAGTCAAGGTTTTCTATCTCACCTCATCCATTGATAACTGAAATCCAGAACGAGCAAAATGTTGGCCATGATGATAAACCGGCTGATCAATTATTTGGTGCAATTGGAGTTTATAGAGAACCTCCTGATGATGATAATGAAACTGGATTGATTGATGTTACTGGTTCTACTCCTCCAAGTGCGACTGGGAGATCTATGCAAGAGACTCTACCAATTTCTCCTGATCTTAATCATCAAGGACAAAGTCAGCGGTTCTCCACTGGGAACGTCGGTAACAAAATGCAGAATACAAAGGATGGTGTAGGTCTTGAGCATCATGACAGTCCAGAAAGAATATCCAGCTCCGATCTGAAATACTTTGATGAGAAGTCTGAAACTGCTAGAAGGATGAAAGCAGGACACTCAACTCAGCCACCGATCTCTGGGAAAAATATGGGAGTGATGTTCAATCAAAACTCAAATTTTGTATCTCCTAATAGACCTCCTCATGACCTATCTACTGAGCAAACTTTGCAAGTGATGGATAGAGTTGGTAATCCTACTGCAGATACGGATTTGCAAAGAGGTTGTGGTTCATCCATGCCTGAAAGATCTCAGTTAGATGCACAGCACTCAAGTCTAAGGAATGCAGATCTTAGGGCACCTGGAAATGCCCCTGATGCAGTAGAGGCACCGAAAAAATATGTTCAGAACACTGGACATGGTAACAAAAACATTGGAAAAGGACCTGTTTTCCAGGATGAATCAGATAGGTCCACTTTTAGTAGCTCCAACGCCTATGACAAGTTCTCCACGACCAAAGATAAGGTGAACAGAGAAACACTAGATGGAGATGGCTACTTTTATGAAAATACATCGACTAAGAATGTTAGGCAGGGTGTAGTTGGAGATAACACGCCTATGCCATTTAGACCGCAATTTAGGAAAAACGGCGAACAAGCTGTAAATTTGAAGGATGCTGGACAAACGATATCCTCAGATGTGGAGTCTTTCTTGAAGGATGGTAGTAGAATGGCTACGGAAAGGTCGCTTGCAGTAAATGGGAGAGGCAGTTTCCTGAGAAGAGAGCTTTCGGACTTGGAGTTAGGTGAATTACGTGAGCCTATGCACATTGAGGATAGTCAGGGCACTAAGAAGAAATTTGAGAAGAAAAGTTCTTTTAAGCTATCACAGAGTAATTCGCATGCTACCGATCATCCAAATTCAGATTTAAATAAAGGAAGAGCCACAGGAAAGATAAATCAAGAGACAAGAAAGCAGTTATCACCTGATTCTGGAGTAAGGGTTTTTGGTAACCAAGAGGACACACTGAGAAAGAGAACTGTAGGAGATTATATTGAAGAATCAACAAGGCCACAGCAAGTTAATAGTCTCCCTGACAATCATCAATTTCCAAGGGTTGATCATGCTGATCCTGAAGTTGGGTTTGAACTGAACAAACCAGCAGACAGAGGTACTAAATCTAGAAAGAATGAGACACGTAAAAGCCAAGGAAAGGGAACACAAGGCAACGAAAGCACTTCTAGAAAGGGATCTGTTCATGGATCTCAACGGCATGGTGCCAAAAATGAAGCACATATAATGAGTCCCAAAATCGTTAAAGAAAAAAAATCCCGAAAGTCCAATGCAGGTACACAGTTGAAAAGTAAGGACAATTATTGGAAGGAGAACAACGACAATAGTCAGCAAAAAAGGGAAACTTCCCCCCACGAAGACAACAGTGCTTATTTTAAATATGAAAAAGATGAGCCAGAGCTCAAAGGACCAATAAAGGATTTTTCACAGTAAGTATTTTACAGTAGTTTTCCAAAAGCCAGTTATGCTGATTGGTTGCATTAGTAGAGTTTCCCACATCATACTTGTAATACTTCACACCGCAGTTGGGAATTATTTTTTAATCCCCTGTTGAGTTTTGTCTAATCTTTTTTTTTCTCAACTTACAGATACAAAGAATATGTACAAGAGTATCTTGAGAAGTATGGAAGTTACTGCTCCTTAAACAAAAGCCTTGAGACGTACAGGTTGTGTAATGATTTCTCTTCCCCCAAGCTATTTTGTCAAATGCGTGCTATATGATGTGTGTTATTTATCTACTTATGGTTCTTTATTCAATTGACATAAAAGACTCCTTGTTGATAATTATTTTTCGTATCATGAATTTGCTATTTTGTTTGCAGAAATAAATTTAGTAGACTTAGGGACAACCTTCAACTTGCTAAAGATTCGGACGTGGAGGAATATTATAAACTAGTGGAGCAGCTGAGGGAAAACTATCGGCAATGTGGAGGGGTATGTTATTATGTTGTATATTCCTACTAGTGTCTGTTCTTACTGTACTTCATAATGATCTGGTTCTTACATTCACGCTATTGTGATAGATAAACAATTCATACATTAGCTATGAGATTATGTTCTCCATCTCTTGATGGAGTAGGTGAAATTAAACATACAGGGTTTAATGTCGTATTTGAGCTGGTTACCATTGTAAATATTATTTAAACTAATATCCTACTATGAAAACAGCTAATGCTATTTGTACGTAAGTCTTAGGCATCTTTTGATGTTGGATGATATTCACATTCTGTAACTTGAATATTTCTGAACTTCACTTGTCGTCTTAGGCTTATGTAGTGTCAAGCCCTCAGTTAATTATTATCTTTCTATGCAGAGTCATAAAAGGTTGAAAAAGATCTTTCTTGTGCTTCATGAAGAACTGAAGGTAATATATTTTAGCTTTGGTTATCGATTTTTTTTTTTTAATTAATTTTGTTTCTTTTAGTTTCCAATATTGTTTTATTCCCTCCTTGGTATGCCTTTCAAGCCAAGTCATGGTTTATTTTCTTGCAGCATCTCAAGAAGAATATCAAAGACTTTGCAGTTTCATATGCTAAAGACTGAAGGACACTCCCAGATCCAAAGATGTACATCCATAACGTGAGAATTAACTTCTTGGAGTTGTATCTAAGCATTATTTTCGGTGCATCCCCAATGGTGGAAAACATCCCAATCATGATGCACTGTATGTAGCAGTAGGATAAGGGTGCTAGATAAAGTGTAAGGTTTATTAAGTTTTCTGAAGTGTAATGTGCAGTGATGATGAACGGGGGTGGAATGAAGATGGAAGAGTAGGATTGTGAAGTCTGATCTTTGATTGACAATGTTTTGAAGACTGTTGTGTAGTAGGTTAAGCGAGTCATGTTTTTCTGGATGAAGCTGACGATCCACCATAAATGGGGATGTACCTATATACCAGACAGCCATTGTTTTGTCTGCCCAAGTAGTAGACCAACCCCACAATATTTTTTGAGTGGGTTATAAATGTGGTAGCAGATGGCAAAGACCCCAGATATTTCCTGCCAGAAGTGATTTCTGTTATTGCTCTCCGGCTCTGTGTTGTCATTGAAGTGTTTGATACTTTGATTGCTCTGGTTGGGAATCAAAGAATAGTGAATATATATAATTATATAAAAAAAATCATATCAATTGAGTAGGCTTTATAATGAATACTTTATTGATTTACTTGTAATAGTGAATAATTATAGAAAAATCAGCCCGATTAATTAATCAATTATGGTTTAAGCAATCACTTGATTATGCACATGTAGTGCTTCCTGTCAACTGGCTGGCCTTGTGGGCTGCCTCCTTAGTCCTTCATTGGAGAGCCCCACTGTAAGCATGTTTTTAATCAGTAATTCAGTGTTGTTTGCTTAATTATCTTCGAGCAAATAAATGGCCTGCAGTTTTTCCAATAATAATACTTAACAAACAGTGTACTAAATTATTTTAAATTTGTTGCCCATCTAGCTGGGCCAAATTCGGTTCGATTCGGGTCGAGTCGTTAGTTATTTGACCCGTTAGGAAACGGGTTGGATCCGGTTTGGTTTTCGTTTTCAATGGGCCTTGTAATAACACCAATCTCAGGTTGATGAAAGTAACAGTTGCCACTATTACCATCTGAAGAAAGAGAGAGAGAGACTGAGAGAGAGAGAGAGAGAGAGAGAGATCAGACGTCAGAGCAAACAAGAATGGTGAAGAAGAAGAACGAAGAACCATCGCCATGTTGTCAGAAATACGGAGTTCCAATCTATGGTGCTTCTTGGGTTCCAGCAAAGACCATCTTTAAGAATGAGAAACCATCGATCGTGGATGATGACGAACAACAACAACAACCAGAGACGACTGAGTTGACTCAGTTAAGTTCATGGTTACTGTTCTGTGGAGGTGGAGGAGAAGGACGAAGTGGGATCCCTAATTCACTATTACTCTCTCAATTTGATCCTACTTCCAATTCTCTATCCCCTAATCCGGTAAAGTTTTTAATCTTTAATGAATTTTCTTCTCAATGTATGTATATGATTGAGCATTGGATCTGAAATTTGTTTCATATTGAAATCAGAGGGTTTTTTTTTTTATTCAATTAGGTGCAAAATTACGACTTCTACAAATACCAATAAACAGCATTTTAATCGATAGGAACTAAAGTTTTGTTAAAAAAACAGACTTTAATTTGTTTGATTAAGCATAAATTTGTTATGGAAAGGGAGGGGGGGAGGGGGGGTGCGTCTTTTCTTAGACAATATTAATGCAAATTTGATTTAGGATAGTGAAAATCACAATTTTCCATTTATTTGTATTAAGATCATGATTGTTGGGAAGTGCATCTATTGTTTATATTCAAATATTGTATCATACTTCTATGAAAATTCATACCTAAAATTGATTTAGTTGTATTGAACTTTCAATTTAACTCAGTAAGTGCCATATATGATTAAATATGCATTTTGTAATACTGAATCAGATTTATAATTAATGCCTCTGTTGAACTTTGTACTGTGTTAGACGGAAATTATGGGATCTAGGAAATCTATTTTCAATTTTTCATGAATTAGATGTGGTCTCAGAATTATGTGCTCGAATGATATCCAATTGAGCTACAATCATGCTTGTGGTCGTATAAAATATAGATTGTATCATTGATTACTAGATTTAGCTGTTCTTTCTGGGTAGATTGCTCAAGTTAAAAGAGTGTACTGTACCTTATGTCTCAGATGTCTAGACTTGGTACGGGTGCGGATTTACCTTATAGGATGGCAGTCCATCCAAGAGGAGAAGGTGTTATCTGTTCATTTCCCAAAAGTTGCAGGTATTATTCTTTTTGTAACAGTCAACTAAAATTGCTTATTTCCTGTTTCTTTTTGTAGATGTAAATGTGATCTCATGTTTTAAAGGTGACTCAAGTCTAGTAGTTCTGTGAAAAGCTTACTGGTCCGTTTATCTGACTGGTGTCTGCATTGATCATTTTTCATGTAGATGGTTTGAGTGGGATGCTCCAGAGAACGTTGAAACACATAAATTGGATCTAAAGTCTTCAGAGAAAATTTTGACCCAGTTGGAAGATGTCGGGCAACAATTAACAATGACTTTTAACTTTGATGGTTCTGCACTTGCTGTTGGTGGCGAGGTATATGATGACATCATGCTCATTTATATTCATTTCAATGCTGTTATAGCCGTTATAATGTCATAACTTACAGCCTAATCTGTTATAACTGTACGACAGAATAGTAATAATAAATTGCTTATCTCATTGTTTCATGGTGATGATTAATGCTGTTCCATCAGCTCTACCAATGTTTTAAATACCTTGACGTGTCTATTTAACCCTCTCATTCGATGTTTATTCTGAAATACTTTTATTAGTTTGCAATCTTCAAGTACATTGTTAGTATTGAGGATAAACTAAGCCTCAATTTTTTATGTACTGCTAATTTATCACTTCTTTTTATCACGTTTTATCATTTATATTTATGATAAATCATCAAGTCTGCCAGTGGTTGATCCATCTCCGTCCACCTGAAACAGATCTTAAAAATCTGCATCTGGATCATATAGTTTCCATGCTGCAGATTGGAAATTGCTGTAAGGTGGAGGGCGGATTGACTTCTCTAATGGTTAAACTTGATCCAACTCGAGTGGGTGTCTCTGTATACAACTTTTTCTAAAAGGTGACAAATAAGATGTTTGAGTGCAGTAAAAAAGAAATTTATTTTCATACGGGTGTTTGTATAATCCTCAACATTGGTGGTGTGCAGGATGGCCATCTAAGAGTCTTCAAATGGCCTAGTATGGAAGCCATTCTGGATCAGATTGATGAAAAGGCTACAGTCAAGTATTTGAGTTTCAGGTTGTAAATCTACTCTTGTTGGGTCAAACTTCTAATTGCTTCGGAAAAGATGGAAATATTATTATCCTACCTTTATGTTAATTTGAAATTGTTGCTTCAGATATCCTGACTTGTTTATTTATGACATGCAGCTCTGATGGGAAGTTTCTTGTCTGCTTAGCTAGTCGGGGACCTTGTAGGGTTTGGGATGTTTCATCATCAAAGATAGTTGCTTCTTTACCGAAGGAAAGTGTAAGTTTATGTTTCCTGGTCCTTCCTCAAGATTAAAATTTTTGATAGTTTCAAGCATTTGATTGGTTGGCTAATATTTAACATAGTACCTTAAAAGGCTATAGAAGGTAAAGAAGCCAGAAATTGTTTTCTTTTGGAGATTATCTAACCGCTTCTATCTTGTTGCTACCAAATTCTAAGTTTATGTTTTTATTTATATCTAGGATGAGGTTTTTGGCTTCTGTCAGTTCTCCCAGACCAAAGATAATCGTGAGATTCTTTATATCACTGCAATGCTAGGTAACTCTTATTTTTATCCACTAATTCTTCTGTCTCTACTGTTTTAGGTGCCTAGTAATTGACAAACTGTTATTGATCACAGGTAAAGGTGGAGGTATTGTTGTTTGGGACACTACCTCATGGAAGAGAATTGGATCAAAGCAAATAGTCCGAGACCCTATCTCAGCATTCAGTGTATCAGCTGATGGAGAACTCCTCGCAGTGTAAATTTCTCTTCATTTCTTTATCATACACATTGTCATGCCAATCGCAGCCCTGAGCCACAGTTCTTTAAATCATTAAATGGATTCCGAGACGCAATCTCAGCATTCAATGTCTCAGCTGATGGAAAATCCTTGCAGTGTACATATCTCTTCATTTCTTTATTATACACAACGCTTTGTCATCCCAATCCCAGCCCTGAGCCACTGTTAGTTAAATGGAGTTTGATTGGTAGAAGTAATTAACAACATACTAGCACTTAGCATTTGTCTTGCTAGGGATAGCGCCATAGCGGGTTATAACTTATAAGGGAGACGGTGAGATTTACACCCACTGTCAACATGATTCAACTCTTGTTTATCTTGGGTTGGGATGATTGAAGGAGATGTTTCTTTTTAGTTGATGCTGAATTATCTGGCAAACACTCTGGCTGACCTTGTTTTCCTTTTGGTTCATTGACATACAGTGGGACCATTCAAGGGGACATATATATAACAAATTCCAAAATGCGCGTGCAGACCGTAATTAAGAAGGCACACCTTGGGCTAGTTACAGTTTTGATGTTTTCCGAAGATTCTAGGTTAACATCAGTGTGATTCTTCTTTTCTAATCATTTTTATGTTACTGGTAAACTGTTCTGGAATTGATGCGACGGTGATGCATTTTACGTTTTTTACAGATCCTTGGTCTCTACATCTTTGGACTCGAGTGCTAGAGTGACGCTAATTGAAAGCAAGGAAGAACAGAACGGTATGTTTTATCTTTCTATATATGCAGAACTTATTGGTAGCCCAAACTTTGCTTGTAACTTCCTTTGCTAACAAGGCTATTCATGTGCTCATGTTTCTCGAATTTCCTTTTTTTTCCCGCAGGAATGAGCATATGGGTTGTTCTTTTCATAGTTTTGCTAGCCATTCTGGCCTATTTCCTGAAAAGTCGGGGTGCCATCTAGAATAGGGTTGTGTGTTTGATAGAACAAATGTAATATTATTTAAAAGTGTTAGGCATGGCTGTCAAATTCTACTACAAATGCAAAATCATTCGAAGCTGTTGCACCCCATATGAATATTATACTGAATTGTTCAGGTTTACATCTAAATATGTAACACATTAAAATTGTTTAGGACTTGTTTATACTGGGAGAATGTATACATCTGAGCGCTTGATTGTTGGTTCGAAGTTTATAATTATATTATAAGCCAATTCATTTGCCAAATTATATTGTAAGCTTATTCATTTGCCCAAATGCTGTCCAGTGTGAAAAATAAAAGAGATTTTTGGACATATCCCCCTAAGCTTAGGAGAGTAAAAGTTGGCATTCATTCTGTTGAAGAAGATTTCTTCTGTCGTAAAAAATCATTGAAATGGTTTGTCTATCCAGAAAGCTTGATTTGATAAAAAGAACCCCAACGAGTTTCAATTTTGTCCTTTGAGTTGGAGTTTTGTTCCTTTCTCATGTTCTCATAATCTTATTACAACAAGGATCCTGAGCTCATCGAAATCCTTCGCGATTAAAACAAGCAAATCCACAGAGTAATTCCAAAGTAGACACTGGAACTCCAAAACCATGAATTCCTTGGCTTGTCTGCATTGTCTCCTTCCCTGTTGGTATATCTCTGCTTTTACGGATTTGTATTAATATTCATCCAAGAAAGTATACAGAGATTCATCTTTCCTCGTCTTGCGCCTACTGAGCAAGGCTTTGAGAAGGCGTTTACTCTTAGTGGGATATTGTTCAGTCTCTTTTGCACTGTCCTTTTCCGCATGGTGACGCATAGAAGCCGACTTCTTAGGTTCCGAAGGGTACTGCATGCGTGCACAAGTGAGAGGTAAGAAGTGTGTTTATTGGTACTGCATGCGTGCACAAGTGAGAGGTAAGAAGTGTGTCTATTGTGTGATATTCTCTAAAATGAATTTCATGTAATAGAATGCATTATTGTTGTTCTCTCTTATACATACCCGTTGCCTCATAGAGCTTGGAGTGGTTGGCTGACCAGAGACAGGAGTGACAGATCTACTAGAGACTGGAGTTGTAGGCCTAGAATGAGATCCACTTCGTATGAGTGGAAATTTAGAACGAAGAGGCGAGACACCTCGCTTTTCTGAGGTACTTTGTTTCTCTGATTGCGAAGTAAAATCATTATCAGTAAAACAGAGAATATCAACTTGTTTGGTAAAGAACAGCTTCTTTGGATTGCTACCTGTGAAGGAAAATGTTGTTCCACGCCGCACAAAATGCCGTGGTGAGGGTGATGGAGAACGGCCTTTTCTGTATTAGGATCAGTCCTCACTTATTGTGTATAATCAAGACAAAAGGCGAATGCTACAGAATTTGGAGATCACAAAATATAGGTAAATGAGATGACATATACCTGATTGCTGATGATGGAGAGTCTCTAATTGACGAGCGGACAGCTTTAAGATTAAAAATCAAAATTAGGTGATGATCAACAGGCTGATATTGGACACGATTAACTGATTAAGCAATGGTAGAGCAAAGGATAAAAAAATTAACACAGTACCACTCTTAAACTGATGCCATTCGTCTCCATCATCTAGGCTGCACCATTGGTGTTTCTTCAATACAGTACGACCAGATACCGGCAGAGTCTCCCCAGCTGAGAAAACCAATAACAACCAGTGAGTTTCTTCCTCAGATAATTTTGAATTAACATCAAGATTCGTAAATCCATGACTAGTAAAGAAATCAAGGAAGATACTTGCCTGGTAACAGATACCGCTTATGGTGCTTGGGGAATTCTAGCATCAATGACTGCTGTGAATGAACCTGACGATCGACATACTTCTGACATGTCCCTAGTCTCTGAAAGGGGTAAAAACGAATACAGTACTTAATTTATCAACATTTAGTGATTCTGTAAACTGTACAAGATAGTGAAGTGAACTAAGAGAGATTAGCTACCTGTTCTATGCAAGAGACTTGTAGTTCTAATCCAGCAACTTTGTTAACACTTTCATCTAAAATGCCATTCACCTTATATGTGACAGAACCCAAATGGTCTACTGTATTAACTAAAGCTTGAATGGAATAGTCTCTCAAGGTGTCCACAACTCTACATGGAACATATAGATTCAAGGAAAATAAAATTAGAGGGAATGTTAACTGAAAGTCTTTCGATTTCAAATAAGTTACGTTCGATTTGAGAGAAATAATAGAAGCCAAAGAATTACAATTGTTTCTGATCATCATTGGTATAAGATAGCTCAAAATACTCTGCAGCTGAGTACAATTGTGTTCTTAGATTCTTCAAATCCTGAAAACCAAATGAATAAGAAACTCAACTTCACTACAGCAAGATTCAACCTGGGTAACTCAAAATGATACACGTTTTTGTTAAAGATGTACGTACCTTGAGACTCTCTGCAAACAGCAAGCTTTGCTGCATGGAAAGCACATTATAATTCGATGGTTTTCGAGGCTGAGCCATAGACTTTGAAGAAGTTGAAGAATAAAAACAAAATCCACTTGATTTTGGTTTTATTAATTCTGTGAAAAGAATTAACAACTCACTTGTTCTAAAATCACATAAGTCTACAAAACAAAAGAGGTAGAGAATTGTGTAGGAAGAAGAGTGAAGCTTAATGAACCTGTTCTTCTTCTTCTGCAACTCTACAAGGAATACATCACTTTACTCTCAAGTCTCACTACATAAAAAAGTAAAACTAAAAAGGCTAAAAGGCAATAGTGACAAGTTGTATTATGAACAAATGTAGCAATTTGACTCAACTAAGAAAGTAGAATAGAGACACTTTGTGTGGAAAGAGAGTGGTAGTTGATAAGTTAAAAAAAATTAGGGAAGGAGTGAAATAAATAGTGAGTTGAAGTCTAGTACTCTAGTAGGGAGGCATGCATGAACAAAATCAATTAAAGGACCAACCAAAGGAATCAGGAGCTTTACCAGAAAGAAAGCAATCAGTAGCAGTGTTATGTATGTAATTGAAGGTAAAAAGTCTACTTTCAAGGCTTTTATTTGGATTCAATTCAAACCAACCCCAACACATCATCACTCTCATTGGATGCCTATAAGTCCCCACCACCTTCTCACAAAATCTATCTCAAGTTCTCAACAACCATGCTTCCAATTTCTAACGGTCTAGTAGTCTGAACTCTGAACTCTGAACTCTTTTTCATTTTCTTGCTGGGTCCATTTCCAGTGTCAGGTTTTCTTTTTCCCCCACTCAGTCACTCACAAATTGGTTGTAGAGCAAGTGTTGCGCAGGTTCGCCACCACCACCGACTAATATGTGACGTGACTGATACAAACTGAGCATTACATATTTACATAACAACACAAATCATATGCTTCTGTGAAATGTTACAATCATGTCTATCCACAAATTGATTGAAGCACATGCACCATATTGTTACCGAGTATTGTGCAACTTTCATCCAAGTAATCAAGATTTGCGCAGATTGGCAAGATGTTGATGTCAAGTCCTTCGTTGCTGCCAGGGGAGAGCAGAGTAGGACTGTATATAGCATGGAAATTGAAATTTAGATGATTAGAATCATTGAAGTTGGGTCAAATGGATAACAAGAAAACCAGTTAGATGGAAGGAGGGAATGTGATGGGATCCACCAAATAATTGTGTCTAAAAAACAAGGTAACAACCATATTGCTACAATCCAACACCATCATAACTTCACTTTCATTTACAGAGGAAGACATGCCATATTGCCATTCTTTCCTGACGCATGACCTTGCTCCATTACTCCAGGGAATCTAATAACTCTCTCTGTCTCTTTGTATTCATTTCGTTAGGTCTACCCCCACTCCATCAGTCCACCTCAAAAACTTTGTTGGTTTTCACAAATTGGGGATGATTAGCATTCTGAATAGATGTTCTGAACATACAGATATACAACAATATACAACACAGAAAGAGCCAAAGTCATAAAAACATCAAGATTATAGTCGAAACAAATCCTGAAAGTTAACGAGAGCTAGCCAGGAAATGTCCATTTTTGCATTTGTGATACAGATGACAAAGTTGTGAAAGCCTAATGATATACATATAGAACAAACTAATGGATGGATTCATTATACACTGTCATCATAATTCGTAGCTAGTCTGAAGCAAAACATCCTCATTTTCATTTACCTCAAGAACTAAGCTGCACAATAAAAATGATACTGCAATCACTTAAGGAAAGATACAGCAAATATAACCTGAAAAGTACATTAAAACTCTCATTTAATTTGCAAATATGAAAAGAAGGCCCTACATGAAAATGTTAATACTTCCTCTTCCTTATCTTGAAACTGGACGATCGAATAACATTATCATCAGTCTGGAGTCGAATCTCAAGAAGCCTCATGGACTCAGGTTTGGTGAAATAAGTGAAAAGGAGGTAGATACCATCCAAGTATGTGTTGGTTTCACCTGCCTTATTCCTCTTTTTGATGTCGTAGGCAAGTGGAATGACTCCTCGGTTAAATATCTCAACATACATGCCGCCCCCAGCAATAATCAACTGCAAAACAATGACATGTGGAAAGAGCACAAGACATTAGAAGAAAAAAAAAATTCTTGGTCGTCAATCAGTTTAACCATATCAGTTCTACGGTTCTACCTACAAACTCTGTCACACACAAACCAGCAGCTCTCAATTTTTTCACAACCTTGTCATGATATACAGTTGACAACACTAAAGTTAATGTAAAGTTTATGTCAAATTGCCTTCAGCACTTAAAGATGACTATATCTCTTTTCATTTTGTGCCAGTTTACCCACAGTCAAGCTTTATCAGTTAACAATTTATTAACATCATAACCAAAATGAATTTGGCAACAATTTACTGTCTAATGCATTCAGCCTTTATGCAGATGCATAAGGTTGGAGAATTATTTGAAAAGGAAAAATCTACTTCCACAGAGGTACAACCATGCAAAAAGTCAATAAAACTTTAAAAAGATTTATGCAGGTTTCACACATTTTTGCAACTTCAATAACAAGAGTATGTTTTTTTTTCCCACAAGATGATGGACAATCAACAGTTACTACAACTACAAATTTCAATGTATAATGAAATCCATCGTCCGTGGCTAAAAAGTTAGGAAACTAAGAAAGAAACGGCACAGCAATGACAATCACAAAATCCATTTGACAGGAATTTTGTCCCCAAAGCGGAGCCATAATAACCAGTGATTTGGGAAGAAAAGCAAAGGTGGGAGTAGGAGCAGCAGAAGAAACAGTAAGCTACTTTATGGGCTAGACTATTTACAAATCTAAAGATTCTACTCCCAAAGGGGAAGCCAAGATAAAGAGTGATTTCACCACTAAAACTCAAATGTTGGAACAGGAGCAGCACAATAAACACTGAGCTACTTCATGACCAACATTGTGCATTCTCCAAGTGTCTAGATCACTAAGCTTCTATCATGCATCCGTACAAGTGTCTGATAGTACTGTCCTTTGGTCAATTACAATGAAGAAACATAATGGTTTGAAGAAGAAATTACAAAGTGTTTCATACATGTTGTTTTAAAACTGAATCAGAAATGGACTTCAATAATTTCACTTTATAAATATATGGATGTAAGATATTCATCACAGGTAGCTAAATAAAAGAAAAAAGAAGAAAAAACAGCTGCATAGATATGTGTCCCAATATGGAAGACACTTTCTTTTAGCTTTGGATTTTGATAGTGACAATCACAGGTTATTAGTGGTTAAACCCACTGAAGTTGAGGCAGGACTTTCTCCGCAAGGGGAGCCACAATAGACAGTGATTATACTACAAATGCAAAGACTCTTCTCTTTAGCGAAAGAATAGTGAGCATCACCAATGCAAAGACTCTTCTCTTTAGCGAAACACAGGATTGATCTAACAAGGTACAACACAAATTAAAGTCTCAAACAGTAGAAGCACAAAATACAGTGAGCTACTAGATAATCATCCTTGTCCAAGATTAATGATAATTATAAAGGCAAATTGATTGAGGATCAAAGAAAAAGTAGGCCAGAAGAAAACAAACTCCTTTTTCTCAATGTTATACCTCGTTTCACTATGAACATTAAGCCGCCTAGCAGATTGCACGCCATGTGGACACACCAAGAGAAAAACAATGTTATCCCCTACAGTTTCAGCTCAACCATTTTAGTTTTTTGGCATAAAATTATATAGGTGATATGGAGGACAGGAGAATGTTCCATCCCTTTGTTATAGCATTGTGGCATGACCTCTTCAAAGTATTGTCCAATTGCGGTTTCATGATGCACTTAAGAAATTTATGAGAGAAGGGCCATATAATTCGCAACAGCAATTCAATTTTCGCTTTATCTTTATAGAAGTACGGTTCAGTAGTGGACTAGCAAACAGTTGAAACTTCAATGTTCAGAGCACAAATTCACCTTGAATAACATGTGCAGGATGCTTTGTGTTCGACACTGTATTTCGGTCAATGTGCACATGAACTATATTATGTCAATCAAGCTGGATTAACCTTTATATGAATCCACTCTATAAACACATATGGTATATTGTATATGGAAGAGACATTTATCCATAAAAAATAAAAAAAATAAAAAATTCTCTGAGTAATTCATTCACATTATTAGACCGGAATCACTAGTATTAAAACTAGAATTAAAAAAAAAAAAAATTAAAAAAAATAAGGTTATACAGAAATGAAGCAAATAGAGCAATTAAAGTGGGGATTTTTATGAATTAAAATAAAATTACCTCTTCATACTTCTGGGTAAGAGTGAGACGTTCATCTTCAGACATGTCAGGTCTTAAAACAACCATAGTTTCGTATTGGCGAAGACCAGGAGGACATTGGGGTTCTTCTTTTTCTTCTGCAAGTCCAATGGAAGAACCATCTGATGGTTCATCTTCTTCACCCATTCCACCTTCGAAAAATGACCCAGAGAAATCTAAGCTTAAGGCTTTAATACAAAACCTCCCTTTAAAATGAGCACGAGCATTGTTGTGTCTTCTATTAATGGAGATTGTAGATGGAGAAAATGAAGAAGAAGTTGAATTTAAGAAAATCTTGTTTGGGCAGAAAGAAGATGAAGTGAGTGTTGAAGCTAATGAAGCCATATCTGAAGAAAAACTAACTTCTTTTCTCACTCAATTCAATTGAGAAGAAGAAGAAGAAGAAAGATTACACAGTTGCCATATGGATAAGGAAATTTTTATTTTCTTTGCTATTGTTTCAAAACAACTCTTTTAAAAAGAGTTGTTTTCATAGCAAACTTGTAATGAAGAAGACAAAATGCCAACTTGGGGTAGTTGAAGTTAGCTTTTCTAATTTCTAATCTAAACTGTCATTTTCTTATGATTAATAAAAAATTAAAAAAGGGTAATCATCATTTTGCCAATCTAAACAAATGTGCAACAGATTGAAAGAAAGATACACTTTCCATTCTCCATATCTTGAGAATCTAAGTTAGTGGAGAAGTCTGAGATTTTATCTTTATTCATCCCACTAAGTTAGGGAAATAGAGTTATAAAAAGATAGATTAGAGAGAGCTCTACATGCAAAAATTTTTATATGTGTAGCCAACTTGTATGTGGGTGTGTACACCCAATCATATGATGCCACGTGTCTATAAAATGGTTGAAAAACTGATCAAGCCCACTAGGGTTAACTAAACCGATTATATTATTATTGCCACATGGCACTTTATGATTGGGTGTACACACCCACGTACAAGTAAGCTACACATATAAAATTCTCCGCTCTACATGTACCCTCCTTGAGGTTCCAAAACTTCCGACCAACAGTACTACTAAGATATATATATATATATATATATATATATATATATATATATATATATTATGTACATCTTCATCCTTAAGAACATGAAAGGGTGACGCAAGAAATAATATCAAAGCATGCTTGAAAGAGCAAAAAGTTACAAGATGTAGGGACTTGGATATATAGGACTTATAGGAGTGTAGGACTGTGGGTGCTTGATATTTTAAAAAGCTAGATAAACACTAAGCAAAGTAATAACTTAAAATATATTTAGTGCTTAATTTATCACCACTTTATGAAGATGCTGTAGACCTGTAGTACCAGTTCTTTTTTTCTTTGTTCTTGCTCATACAAAGCACATCTTAAATCAATCAATCTGCCTTAATTACATACCCAATACACTTAGCTCATGTAAGTATGTAACTAATATGTCACAAGTCACAACTATACATTACCTACATGGTAGAGATGTGTCTTATATATTAAGTAGTTATTTGTATGAATCAAACCATCCAACCATGCCAACATGTCAGATACGCGTAGCCATCAGTATGGTTGATTATGAGGCTTTAAGGACATGGCTGGGTTAGGGGAAAAGCGCGCTCCAGAGAGAATTCATTAATCATCATCTTGTATACCTAATGAATGAAAAAAAAATTTAAGACCTATGAACTTTCACTATTTCTCGGTCCTTTTCAAGCTTTTTAGGTTTAAGGTGATAAAGCATTATCTGTAATGATTAACCCCGTTTTCGGTCTAGCAACTAGCTAGCAACCACGTCAAAATTTATATTCCCCCTGCACATTTCATTATCATACATAGAAAGAAGCTTATTGAAATTTACAACTCAATGAACTCATTAGCATATAGCATTCACAAGTTTATCATTCAATATAGTGTCATGAATATTACTGCAGAATATCGGAGCATTTTTTCTGCAGGCTATAGTTGGATGTGGGAGCCATATTTTAGTGGGGGGTCTAAATGGCGTGGTCGCATTAGGATCGAAATGACACTAGCTATCATATATTCATCATTTTTCTTTATTTTTCTTTAAATAAAAAAAGAAGCAAAATTGGGAAAAAAAAAACACATTTGTACTGGTAATATTACAATAACATACAGTATTAAACAAGAGGGGTCTGCATTAGTAATGAGTAATGAGCAGCTAAAAGCAAAATAAAAAAATCTTTGAATTATTAAAGGACCCATTTCAATTTTTAGTGGGCATTGTCTATTATTCAATCTAACTAAAACCTTAAATTCTTTTTCACTACTAGTGATACAAACAACACACATACATACCTACATCTCCTTGTCCATAAATTCGACCAACATGAATCCAAAATCATTAGAAAAACTATCTTTTCCCATTTTTTTTTCTTAGAAAACCTGGGTGACTGATGATGGGTCTTCCTCAAACTCCAAGCAGTACTAGTCCTCACCTCTATCCCCAAGCACTTCAATTAAAACTCTACCAAGCCTTCATATTTTCAGTCCCAATTCTTTTCTCTATAATTTTGCTCCTCTTGTTCTATCTCTTCTATCTTAAGAGAAGAAGAGACTCCAACATCATCATCACTTCCCCTGCAACACTTACAAGGAGATTGAATCAACCTACATCACTTGTACCATTGGTAAACTCTCATATATAGTCTCATATATGGCAGTAGTATCTCAGGCTTTTGTTTTCATTTATAATGGCTCTTATATATATTTTGTTCTTCCTTCTTGTTTTGTGTATGTACTGTACAGGCTTTAGGGGAGGGATTGAAGGAAGAAGTAAAAGAGAAGCTCCTAATAGTCATCTTTGATGAGGATTTAAGAGATAAAGATTCACAGTAAGTTACATGCCCCTGAGTTCACCTCAGCTGCTTCTTTCATAAGTTAGTTGTATATAGCTTATATTTCCTGCAGTCTTAATTAAGCTATGGTTATGCATGATTTGTAAATCTCCATCATCGTTGTCATCATAATCATCATTTTCCACACCAAACTAATAATCATGTTACTGGTACTATATCACTTTTGAATCATATCTACAGACATTGAGATGATTACTTCCATAGAAAATGATGGGGCCGATATATGCAGGTGTGTGCCTTGCTTATTATCTAAGAGAACACTAAGTCACTAACCTGTAGAGTGCAGGGTACTAATGGTTAATAGAAAATTTACAAAATTATTACATATATGTAATTAAGTTAACATGGTAGAAATTGAGTTCAGTAAATAGGGATTTGATACATCTACTGCATGGCCCATCCGAAAATGGTTAAAATGAAGAGATGAATTTGCACGTAACTTCCTTATTTGGCCAAGAAACTTCGGTTTTCTTTAAAGCCAACTTAACCTTTTTAAGCTCACAAACAAGTCACAAGTCACAAGTCACAACCATCCATCAGTCACAAATCACAACTCACAAGACAAGACACTAGTCATAAGCATGTAGAATCTCAAAGGACATCCACTATTTTTACAAGAAAGTAACTTTTAGTAGAAGAAACACAGGTCACAAAAAGGAGATAACATGGCATCTGAAGAAAGTGCGCCAAAACTAAATTCAATGGTCCAAATGAGTCAGGATCATATCTAAGCTAATGAGATTATATATAAAGAGATTCAAAAAGCATAAAATTCCCTATTAAATTAAATACCGGCCATTACCATAATCATTTGTTTGACATAACTGATTATGTGATCGATCAATTTGCAGATGTTGTGTGTGCCTTGGAGATTTCGAGCTTAAGGAACAATTGCATCAGATCCCATCTTGCCAGCACTTGTTCCATATCGATTGCATTCATGATTGGCTCAAGGCCAACCATACATGTCCATTATGCAGGTGTTACATTTATTCCACGAAAAAATTAGACTCTGATGTTGTTTCTGTTAGACTCGATATAAACCAACCAAGTGGTGCAGACTCATCTAATGAGCATCATCATCCTCAGGCAGGTTCTTCATCTGAACAACACGTAATTAGTGTTGTGGAAAGAACAAGTTCCAATGACTCGAGTGATCAGAATGTGGGTCAATCAGTTTCTCCAATGGATTTGGTCAGCAATTCACAAGAATCCACATCTAGATCTGTTTGTCCAATGGATGATTTGATCTTGCAAAACTCAGTTGTCATTCAGGTTGAGATGCATACATCTTGAGCTTGTCTAGTACTTATTTTTATGCATGCACTTATGCAAACACAGATTACGAAAGGGTCGGCTTCTATATATATATATATGAGAAAACACATGCAATCAAGTGCAACGCACAATTAATCATACAGTTCATCATATCCCTCTCTTTCTTGGGGGTTGGGTGGAGGGGCTCTCAAGGTCTAATTGCGTCAGTGATGTGGTGATTATGTAAGTGAAGTAACAGTCGGTTTAACCTATATATAATGCATGCTGGCCTGGCATCAACTCGATCATCCAAAGGGTGACCTATATATGGTGCATGCTGGCCTGGCATGCTAGTCTTGTACCACATCAAATTACGTTACCCTCTTGTTGTAAAAATTGACCATATATTCTCCATGATCATTGACATATTGTTTGGTTATTTCACTTAATTTGGTAACTTATAAGGTTTACTTAGACAAACGAAGGAATTAGTTACTTTGTTAAGGTCACAAATAAAAAATCAGTGTAATTCCATAATTCTTCAATTTTCCATGGAAATATGGAATATTTCAGCAGTTGATCAGTACCTGAAACCACAGTACCGTGAACATAACCAAATTCATATTTGTGAACCTTGTTTCAACAATAATTGTGTCAATTACACCCTTAACCAAAGTTCATAACCATTACAGATTTCAGTATTTCACAATGCACAAGTAAAATGAGTGGAATGCGTTTATGGGTTGTATTTCTTTTGCAAATAGCTCGGCCCACATTATAAATACATAAACCAGGGCCTTTTTTAAAATTGGTACTGTGGGCAAAGGTGGTCAAACCGTCAAACTAGCCTGTGTGGAATTTCAGGGCTTATCGATCCAACATCACCAAATTATGGTCATTCCTTGTCAATCCAATATCACCTAAACGTGCACATTCCTTGTCACATAATTACATAATTACATAGGAGGGGTTTCAGGGACTCAAGAAATGTTTGACTCAATTTTGACTCAATCCTATTTAGGATACTTGTACATGTTGGATTGGCATGATTTTTGGTAGGATGAATATTCTCATTATATACGACATCTTCATCAAAATTTATCATAATCTGAATTTTCTAACCCTAGAAAAATCATATTATAAGTTAATGTATTGTGGAACGTTTATTTTTACCGTTAAATTTAATATTACATTTGATGAGTCTAAATATATTCAAATGAGCTGATTTTTTTATATAGTAGATCTTTATAGTAAGGAGATCATATCTACCAAAAATCATGTCCTCCAACATGTACAAATACTTTAAATAGGATTGAGTCAAAATTGAGTCAAACATTTACTGAGTCCCTGGAACCCCTCTCTAATCACATTATACCTTAGAACGGAACATGCCACATGAACCCATGTACCTCTCAAGTCCAACCATTTATAGTGCTGGCCTGCTTGGGACCTAAATGGAATACAAGTACCAACTCATGCTGAATTGATCGATGGAACTTGGAAGTACGGAACCATAATCATTTATCGAATGGAACCATACTATCTATCAACATATATGCCAAGAACTCAAGAAGATGACTGAAACCATTACAAATGTGAATGATAGTGATAAAGGGGAAAAAGAATTCTACAATAAAACTGAAACGGTCATCAGCAGTCAGCATTTTCTAGATGCACAACCCCAGCTTCCTTAAAGTAAAAACCATTACAAACTGTAAACCAAGAAATTAATGTCATGAACATAGCATGACGCATAAAGAGCCCACTAAATCATCCCATTCCAAACAATAAAAGAAGTATGACCCCACTTTATATTTGAACATATCTGAAAGACCAATGAGTGTGGGACAGAGGATCACATTATTCACATCTGTTAACGAGATCAGACAACATTCCTGGTTCAACACTAATGTCCAAGACTCACAAAGTTGAGTTTTTTTTTTTTTTTTTTTTTTTTTTTAGAGTAACAAATATATGTCTAGGTGCAACAAGCATCATACGAAAAGCATGAACCTACAAGGTCTTATGCCTTTCTGACCATGAAAGTAACCATAATTAAGCATAATAATATGAGAAAGTAAAAGCTATTAGCCTATTAGAAACAAAAGCAACATACAGTAACCCCACAACAACCTATTTGCACCACCAACACCAAGTCTTTACAATCACTACCAAAACAACAAATATATATATATATACATATTGCAATCCTACCCTTTTCATTCTACTCATGTAACGTTGCCTTAGACTACTCCTTTCCAGTTCTTTCTGGAGTTCATACCTACCCCAAACAATCCAACCTCTTCTACACTAAAAAACCACAAAAAAAAAAAAAAAAAAAAACAAGGGCTACCTATTAGCCAGTTTAGCTTGTCCAAGTTAGATACATCTAGAAAGAAACCAAGACAGAAGTTAAAAGAGCCGGACGGAACTTTGATTTCATGTCTCTTTTTTTAGTTCTGAATCTAAGCTTATAACAGTCCCTTCATCCTCTAATGATGAGGACGGAAGCTTAGTCATCTTCTTTACATCTTGGCTCAAGTAGATATAAATCTTTTTAACCATCTTACAGAATTCCCTGCACAGTTTAATAAATGGAGTAAGATAGTAAGAATGGGCAGTGACCACTCGTATGTAATCAGATGATAAAAATAAATAGTTAGCTTTGCTAGTGTGATAGAGTGCACATACAGCCAAGGATCATCGCCCACAAGCATCATATCTCCTTCGTCATCTGTAAAAACAACTTCCCATTTGTCCCGAGGGCAAAGTTGCCCTTTTATTTCAAACATGTCCTCCAGCTCCTTTATCAGTTGATCATAACCTTGCAGGCCAGTCAGATCAACAGCCCGTCCAACTGCTATACCTTGCATGTGCACCTTTTGAACAAGCAAATGAGTTTAAGTTTATGTTAATCACATGGCAAAGAGTGGTACTGTTTGATGAAAGCCAAACAGAACTAGGTGGGTGTATGGATACCTTGGTCCGCGTTCTGGTGCAAGTAGGGCCTTTAGTTTGGCTCTCCTTTGGGGACACTTGCAGGAATTCTCGACCCTGTTCTCCCGAGACTTTTGAAACGCCTGACTGTTGGTTCGAATTAGCTCCAAAGACGGGAGCTTGCACAACTTCTTCAGTGCCAGCACTGGATATTACGGTCTGATTTGTCGGTACATTCACAGGAGGTGGGGCACGCGAGTTATTGGTCAACTCAATACCAAACAATCGACATCCACCAGTTGGTTCAGGTTTCTTTCCTGTTTCCACTGGGTCATTGATCACTGGGAAGTCAATTGGTTTTGGTGCCTGATCATTGCCTGAAATACCCAAGACACCCCACAGAGGAACAGTTTTGTCGTCTACATTCACATCCTGAAACAGATTCAGAGACGCTTTTGTGAGTGGTGAAGGCCAACCTCCATCTAGCAGATTCTTTGAACTACAGGTGCTGCTGTTGTTGAAGAGATTGCCTTCTTTCTGCCTAGGAGGCCACACAACCTGACTTTCGCTACTTTGGACTTCAGGACCACTTAATGCAACTAAATCATGAGACAGGTTGGACTTAGGATACCAGAAAGCTGAAGCAGCAGAACTAGTATCTGTGAAAGAGACAAGAATAATTATCAAAAACCCAGTACATGTGCCATTGATAAAAAAAACACAAGGAAGACAATCCATACCACAGACTGGGTTATCCACTGATTGCCGAGGCCTTTTATTTTTTATTATTGTCGACTGAATCACGTTTGAAGGGGGTGCAGAAGCAACAAAAGGTTCTATCTCCCATGGACAAACTCTTTCAGGTCTCTGAATGGAGGCGAGTTCATCCCATTGGACCTATAATATATATAAACAGAATTCCTAGTAAATTTCAGAGTTTTTTTCGCAAGAGATATTTTATTGATGAACATAAATAGATGGGAGGAGAATTGGAGTTTACCTTCAACGATCTCCATTTAGAATCTTTCCATTGAGGAGATATGTCTCCAGTTCCAACTATTGTACCCGTAAACCTAACCAACAAAAATTCTCATCCGTTCGTAAATAATATTGGACAGAAAGATATCAATAAACTTCTATGATTGCACAAATAAAAATACCTTCTCTCAGGAGAATCTTCCCCTTCAAATCTCATCTTGAATCTCATCCCAACAGTAAACCCATGGTCAACAGCTTCCAAATACTTGTTCAAGCTTATAATAAATTGACTTGTCCTGAACAATACCTTAGATTAGTATCATGAAAGCTAAACATACGAGAAACACAAAAAGACATGATCCATATTTAAAATTTCCCTTTGATATTTAGTGGTACAAACCTGGGCTTATAGTAAACAATGAAAAGGGTTTGGGTTGATACTGCATGAGATGCTGTGGCAAGCACTCCAAGATGCATGCTCTGGCTTGATATAACAGAAGATGGCATACAGCTTGGTTGGCGAGCAAGCCGTCTTACTCCAACACGTAGGTCTCCATTCTCTCCTCTGCACAAGCATTGTTCTTGTAGTTATGAAGATAAAGTACTACATAGTATCTGCACAGACACCGTTCAGATATTGAAAAGTAAACTGAAAGAGGAATTGAATCAGAAATCACAAACCTCAGAAACACAAAGGCATCTCCTGCGACTAATCTCTTAGAAGTGACAAACGTACTCCAACCTGTAGTTAGCAAATGCCTCCGCGGTTGACCTGTCCATGAAACCAAGTATATTCTTCAATTTAGCTCACATCTACTTGACTCTAATACTGCTTACCAAATCAAAATAGTATATGGTTGTAATACCGACATGTGTAAAACATTTACCTCTGAAGATATGTTTAAATCTCCATTCATACCCATGAAGATCTTTGGCAATCAAGTCTTGAGTAGGGGTTGACTGGGTCATATCCTAAGGAAGCAAAACCATAATTCATCTAAGAACAAAAAGATAACGAAAAGAAAACCTAATTTAGACAATCCAAAACTTACCAAAGGAGGGAGGCTTTCATTGGCATGTTTTCTGAGCACAGAGAATCCTCCATGTGTGCTGGTATCAGATGCTGTTAAAATCTTGCAGAAGGAGTGAACAACAGGTCTTGGAAGTTCTTGAGGGATCGGATCAGGGCTATTAGGCTCATTTTGCTACAAGTAGACAGATTCATATTAATTAGAACTTTCTACACTTTTATCTCGAAAAAAAACATAACTAAATCAAACAAATTCTTACATCTGGTTCTGGTTGTAAGGTAATTTGTGAATAAACTTCATCACTTTCTTGTTCAGCCTAAGGATCAAAGCAAACTTTTAACCAAAAGTTCCAATTTCAAAAAAACTAAAAAAAAATAAGCAAGAAGAATACCAGTAGCTGAATGTGAACAACACGACAAAGAATCTTTGAAGGTAAGTTGAACAAAGGAATCCTCTGACTTAATTCTTGATTTGTTGATGCTTCCAACTAAGAAAACCCCATAACATACATTAAAAACCCCAAAATTTAACCTATTAAAACTTGAAAATTGTTGAAGAAAGAAAACTACTTTCTACTTACTTGCTCCATGTGACCTTGAGGGAAGTAGAAAACTCTCTCTCCAATTCGAGGAACATCGACAAGAGGTCCGGCACAAGCTTTCCATAGTTCAGTATATAGTTCATCAACACCAAAACCTAACCAAATCAAACAAATCAGCATAAAAAATCCAATTTTTTCATTCAAAATCAATAATTACACTTTCAATTCACCTGTTTCCAACCTATCTCCCGAGAAATTTGACTGAGAAATTGAAGAACCTCTGTAATTATCACTATACGCCATGAAATCACTAAAGCTTGAAAACCCACAAATCAAATGCTATGAAACCCTAATCCATCGCATTTTAAACTGAAATAAATTCGAAATGAAAGAATTTGAAACTGTTGTTGAAGAGAAAATAAAAACGGCTAACTCTTGGATATCTCTTTCTCTTGTGCTTTTAATAAGCTCAGTAGTTATGATCGTGATCACTAAAGTAGTAAGTAAGGAAGTAATCCAGTTGTTTTGGTCTGTTTCAGTTACAAAACCGCTTAATTTTGTCTCTAAAACAGCTTTTATTTAAGTAACAAAACCGCTTTTTCAGTAACCTCGTTAACGTTAAAGTTTCTTCTCTCTCTTTAATCTTTTCTCTCTCTCTCTCTCTCTCTCTCCCGCGAGAAAAAAAATAAAATAAAACAGATTTCTTCCCTTGTGCAGTTGTGCTTGTGCTCGTCTTATTATACGCGCTATCGTTTTCTAACAAAGTTTCACTTTCATACTTTGTCGAAATGGGTCGGTTCTGATCCGGTTCTGATGCCTAGTACTACAATTATTGCTATTGTCACTTTTAGTTCTTAACTTGTTATTAATTTTGTTACCAATATAAGATATGATTTGTTTGGGTCACTTTTAGTTCTTAACTTGTTATTAATTTTGTTACCAATATAAGATATGATTTGTTTGGATTTTTTTTTTTTTTTCTTATGTGTTGGTTTTTTAAATTCTTGCATGACATTTATGTATTTTTAATCTTAAAGCACCACACTCTGTGGACATTATCTTTCAAATTGGATTTTGGATGTGTTAATCATGGGGTTTGCGATTGATTTCCGCAACAACATTCTTTAGACATGGACCAGGTCTTGGTGGGGACTGAAGATGACTAGAAGGAATTATCTTTTGGTAATTTTTTTCTTTTCTTTTTTCAGAAGCTTGATCCAAATAACCCAATACCCCCATTTCCATCTCAGGCTTTCAGCATTTTATACTCTCTGCTGTGCGTGATATAAATCATATAATTGTGATTAATGCAACCTATCCATTTCCCGTACGGTGCGCTGAAGTTTAAAGCTGAGTTCTGATAACGACGACGGCGGCATTAAATGAGTACTTGAACTGATCAGTTCAGAAGTCACGGGATGTGAAACCTCGAGATACGCGAAAACAAAGTAAAACTAACGCCGTTATATGAATCGTTAACTCTGCTGTTCGTATGTTTGGTAGCAGGCAGACGTGTTGGCTGTAGTAAACCCCGGCAGGAACTTTTGACAAATTTTTTTGTTTGGGGAATTCCAGGCTTTTTTTCTTCGGGGTTTGAAACTTTGACTTTGTGGGGTCCATACTTACACGTGGCTGACGCGGATTTATGAGTTTAATCCAGCTTCTTTTCTTCACGACAGTATCCGATCTATTTCTTGGTCCCGCCTCAAACACTTTGATTTCCACATTACTATGTTTGACACGTGGGTAGTACATGCAATATTCTACGTGTAAGACATGTAATGGTTAATAGATTACACGTGGAATGTGCTCATTGTTTGGTTCTCTTTCAAGATCAGATTTTCTGGATGTAGAGTATATCAGCTGCTCCGAACTCGAAGCCTGCTTTATTACTTAAGTCTGCTTACGTAGTAAATAACTAAATACATGCTACTGTTATAGGTGAAATACGCCCAGTTCGTCACTTTTATACTTAGAATTTTTATTTTTTTTCGTCACTTTTATACTTAGAATTTTTTTTTTTTTTTTGGGTAAAGATACTTGGAAGTTCGAAAAAATACATATGCCAATGCTTTATGAAAACGGCTAAAAATTTTATGAATATGATGATAAAAAAAATTGGCATTTAGGGTCTGTTTGGAAACCTGGAATTGAAGTTGAAATTGAATCATTTTCTAAAACATGCAACTTTGTGCATTTGGAAGGACTTTACTCCATGAATTAAAAATAGAAATCTTTAAATATCAATGAATCACAAGTTTCTATCGGGGTAAAACTCTTGATTCTAGGCTTGATTGAAAATTTATTTTCTATGTAAGAAAACTTTAATACTGTCATCTACTCCCTCTGTCCCGTTTTTATTGGCTTATTTGCCCAATTTTTCTGTCCCACTATATAGTCCATTTCACACACTTCAAAACAGTTAATAAAACAAATGATAAATTTACCCCTTATTTGTTGTGAAAATTTCCTTAAATATAGCTAATAGCATTAAATATACATAACAAAAAGAAAAGGGGTATTTTTGGAAATAAAATTGTAACTAAATGTAAGTGAACCATTTTCCACCACTTTCTTAATATACGTGAAAAACACCAATCAGCCTATAAAAACGGGATAGAGGGAGTATATTATTTTTCTATTATATCACTTATTTAATTTCTTTTCTCATTTCAATCTATGTAGGGTATGTATCCAAACATAGTAAAACTTAATATTAAAAATTTCAATTCTCTAAAATCATAAACACAATTCCAATTCCCAAGAAAGTTTTCAAACAGACCCTTACAGTAATTAAAGAGGGCTAGAAATAGAAAAAGAATATAACAACAAAAGCTTCACTCTGTGGGCAAAACGCTCTCCTAAACATCTACCAATAATCCGTATTAATATTAGTCCAAATCAACGACCAAAAAAGAAAAAATATTAGTCCAAATCTTGAAAAAAGAAAAATTATTTTTTCGATGAAATCTTGAAAATTTGTTATAATAATAATTTTTAAGATTTGCATAGATATTTAAGAGGGTTTTGAAGAACAATTTGCACTTAAAAGTGCTATGGTCTATAGAATATAAAGGCTTATTTTTTTCCGCTAAAACAAAGATTTATTACTAATTTACCAAAAAAAAAAAAGATTTATTACCAAACCATAAAATAAATATATCATATTATCATGCAACTCAAAAGGCAGGTTGATTGGATGCAATTTGTTCAGGAAAAAGTTTTAAGACTGGAATAACTTGGCCTTGATTATATTCGTTTATTATCTTTTGTTTTCCTAATCAAACTTTAGTATCTAGAGAGAATCTTGAGTATTCTTCCCATTACCTTGGATTGTTTATCAATTTTGTCTTTAGAACATGTAAAAGCATTCATATGTGATAAAGATCCTCTTCCATTCTTATATATATAATATAATGCATAAAGATGGAGAAAGAAACAATGAAGTTCCATTGCTGCTTCCAAATATTTCATTTCATATGGTCACACTTATTTACTTATTGTGACTCTCACCATCCTATAATCTATATATGGTGCCTGGCTAAGGTTTAATAGACCCAAAAAACCAAAAGAATAACCCAAACCCGATATACTGCAAATGTAGAATCCAAACCCAATCCATTTACAGCCACAGGAACTCATGTGTTTTTTTCCCTAGGGGCGGCCACAGATGATCCGAAACTACATACAAAGTTGGGTAAGCTTATTAAGTACTGTGGATTCCACAGCTCTATAGTACATCTAAAAAGAGTTGAGCATATAACTAGTAGACTAGACAGTGTTAGTTTAATTGTGTGATTATATTTAAGATATATTAAAGAAAGCATGCACTTTGGGTTGGAATCCATGTTAAAACATGTGAAGACAATCATGGGTGATTGGAATTTTTAAGGCTTGAGTGGAGTACCATTCCTTTGTTTATATATGTAAGCACAAACATTTAACAATCTTTTGTTTAGAATGTAGGGGAAGGTTGAGTGGTATTTTGGTCCCCTTCACTTGTACAAAGTGTGACCATTTTTTGACCTTGATGAGGCTTTTACCAACCCTAGGATCAACCAGGTAAGCTTGTCTTAAGTGCATATTGATGTGGCCTTTGTCCATGAAACCAAGATCCAATGGCAATGGGACTCTTTTCTTCCACTTATATGAGTAATGTGACCTAATTGATGTTACCTTTGCATAAACATATAAACAAAATAAGCTAAGAAGAAAAAGACAGAAGTCCTATGTGTAGGTTCCCACAGGGCATAAACCCACATTCAATTTCAACCCCAACCAACCCCTCTACTCTTGTGATTGTACAATGCAAAGGTCTCTCCTCAGTCCTCACTGTCACTACTTTTTCTTCAACATATAGAGAGCTAAAAGACAAGGGAATCCCACGCAATGAAACATGAAATATTATTAACCAAACAAGATTCCTCTTACATTAATTAACTTCTGCTAATTATTGCTTTGTATGTCTCATATGTGACTATGGAGAGATGAGACTTGGTCTAACAAAAGTTACTTACTACTAAAGTCAACAAACATGTTATTATCATCTCATTGGTGTTCTAGCATTATCAAACACAAACCACCAAATTTTAGCAACAAAACTAGGTAGTTTAGTTTGGGGAGGGGACCAGCAAAATGGCAGTGTTGGAAAGGAACCACATTGTAATTTTGAAGGACAACAAGTTAGCAGTTGCCACAGCACCATTGATGTTTTCCTAACTACTGTACATACAGATGAGTTAGTATTATGTCAAGAAATCCATCATAAGTTGAGAGCTGAGAGCCTGAGACACCCAGAAAAAGAATATCCTACCATTGCATGGAACTATGGAAGAAAGTCCCACCAATCTTCTTTTATAAAGGTCAAAATCCTGAAGGGTGAATATCACATCGGATTCTTAATTTAATGGGGAACTTTTCAACACTGAAACCTAACACCCACCGCCATGAGATCTGATTGAGGATAGTATATAAGCTATAGGTGTTAAACAAGTGTGTCTCACTTGCTTGGGATAAAATGTGGCAGGAAAGGAGCGATTGCGCCAGAGCACTCAGTGATGACGTAAGCAGATGATGGGCCATAGGCGCACAGACCCCCAATCCAGTATTTAACCTAACAAAACCAAAGAAGGCTCTTCCCCAATCCAGTATTTAACCTAGCAAAAACAAGAAAGCTCTATCGAATCCATCAGCGATTGTGTAGTTGGTAATGTTGATTTTGTCTTATGTTATCCTCAACTGCTATGGGGAAGTTGAGACTGTTGGATGAAACTATTCCTACTAGATTAATACTATTTCTGTTTCCTTTCCTATAATGTGGAGCACGGAAGTCTTGAATTCACTGTAGATTTTTAAGATTACAGATTAAGGTGACATTGCCTCAAAAAAAGATAACTTTGTTGTCCACACCATTACATCCATTTGATTGATTCCATATATAAGCAATGTTAATATCTTCCTTATTCCTTCGTACATAACAAAACAAAAGGCTAGATGTTAGGAAAGAAAACTCCAATAATGTCCATGCACATCTCTACTAAGCAATTCAAGGTAGTTTGATCCCAGATTAACTCAACTTCACTATGAACCTCATGCAAGTTTAACCCTATAAACTCAATCAGACCTAAAATGCCATGGACACATTGGAATTGATATTACAGAAAAAATGTTTAGTGTTTGGTCAAAGAAATGTTCCATGCCTCATCCATCTAAGCACATCCAGAAAAAAAAAAAAAGGAAATGAAATGAAATGAAAACTGAGAAAGAGTTCAGTGTTTGGTTAACAATTCTACAATATGACATAATATAGAACTACAAAATATAATAAATCATGACATGCAATGTTTTCTAGAGTTGTAAGGTAAGCACAAATGACAATCGGTAAACAAAGGTCACAGAAATAATGGACTTACAGATCAAGACCCCCCAATTCAGTTTTCTGTTCGCCATTCTGTTAATAGTTCCAAAATAAGACATTAAATACAGGTATCCCTTACAAACAATGTACAGTTGTACACAATCAATTCGTGTCATGTCTTATTCTCCAAAGCTTTAATACAAGCACAAGGAAAATGAGTAAAAATAGTTCAATGGTAGAGTAGAGTATACCATATATGTACTCTCAATCCAATCAGGCTAAGCATAAGTGAAGCTTTTGACACACAAGTCAACCCAACTCATTCTTCTCTCACAGCAGGATCGGCTCCGGTTAAGGGGCTGTCAGCAAAATACTCCTGGTGTTTCGTATTCACACCATACTGATCATAAAAAATATTAACATGTCAACGATCAGTTAAAGGTAAGAAGTAAAAATATCAACCTGGTAATAACAGTGACAGTTTAGCAAATTCATCGAAACATAACTTCCTTATGGGCAAATCATTTGTTTCATAATTACGCCATACTCTTGTGTTTCAATTTTCGTGTTATTGCTTTTATATTTTGTGACATTCTTTCAGGTCAGCCTGACGTATTCTAGTACTATTTGACACAAGGGATTAACATTATTACTATAACACAATCATGTCATTGCAGAGATAACAGGTAACAATCTCCCCTGCCTTCTATGCCAAAAAGACTTTGCCAGTTCTGATGAATAGTATGATAATATAAAATTTTGTGATGCAAAAAAATAGAATAATACTAGTATCCAAACATGAACAAGACTTTTCTGGCAAGATATCCACAAGCTTACCTCCTGCAGTGCGTTGGAGAGATCCTCCATCGTCAAAGTGAGGCGCTTGTCCTACCATCAAAACAATTAAGATTAGAACAAGTTGAATATAGCTGTCAGGAAGTCGAAGGGTGTTAATTACAATGGCTGATAATTGGTTCACCTTTTGCTGCTTATCTTTCTTATCCTTGATCACTGTCGTATGTCTTGCTTTGCAGTGCCTAGATGAAGAAAGAATTTACCATTAAGTCTCCTAATATTCGTGAAGTTAAACAGACAATTCGAGTATTCTCACATCAAAACAGTGCCAGTATCATCACACATAACTTTAAGTGTAATAAGAAACTAAACAAAGTTGGACCTAGGTCTAACTTCAAACATCATATTCAATTCACTTACAAACACCTAACCAGAGAATTAAATAGATTGTTGGTAAATCGGATAGGGTCCAGCTTTTCAGTTTTCAAACCCTTCAAAAGGAGGAGTCTAACAAAGTTTCCTGGAATTTATGTATAAAATGTTAGACCCAATAAAGCTCATTATAAACCTGATCCACCTAGTGAGCTCTAAAGCTTAAAGTCTGACATTGTTATAGCACATGAACATACTAATAGTATATAGCTATTTTATACACTACCACACAAAAAATCACATCTAGAAAAAACAACTCCATGTATAATATTTTTCCAAATGAAATCCTCTTCGTGGAGATCATGCTTCCCAGGAAAAAAAAACCTAATTCTGACATTTCTAACAACATGAAAATTATTTTTAAGTTTATGATGACCTTGTGAGTCACAATTGGTTTAGATTTGAGATGTATGGGGTGCTCCGTGCTTCAAGGTGAGAATATAACAAAGGTAAACATTTGGAGCTATCTTCACATGTCTAACTTGAAGGGAGAATTAGCAGATCATCCTTTATATATTGAACATATTGGAGATTGATTTATAACAAATACACATTTTGGTTTCCTAAAGCACAAAGAAGGTTGTGAGTGGGTTTTGTGCATAAATCATGATATATTATGGTATCCTGGTTCCATACAACATCACATACAAACACAAATAGAACAATGATCTAGAACAAGTTGGGAACATACTGAAGAGCGTCAGTTGCAACCTCTGCAATAAACTTTTGTGTGGCAACTGCTACCAGCCTGATTCTGCAAAAGGGAACACAGATATGAGATGAAAATTTAATTGAAGCTAGAAAATAAAAGCTGAAAAGAAAGAAGACATCGGTTAACAAGCATAAATATTAAAGGCTTGTTATTTCTAATTCGACTAAATATATTTTAAAGGAAGGGTTGTGTGTCAGTTGTTGAAACATTAAATTAGGACACTAAAGTACAGTGACTATTACCCTGGTTCCTACTAGAATAATATAACGATTCTGACATACACTTTTCAGAATGGAATCATACGGCTATAGACCACAGCTTCTGGTGCATTATTCAGAACAAAAGAAGCCCCTAGTATCCTTGGAGCTTCAATATAAACACTTGGTCATATCTAAAAGGCAAGCTTGGCTAAAGACAAATTGATCCTCTCTCACACACACACACACAAAAAAGGTCCCTGAAACCCACTTCACCTCCAAAAGCCAGAACTGATGTAGAGAGGCACAACTATGCTTATCAAAAGGACCATGGATTTACAAGTGGGGAAAAGGCACATCACAAAACCCCAAGGGAATACTTAGCACTAGGGTGATCCTTGTTACCAGTTACCACTACTACACTAGTGCTAGAACGAAGACTGAAACAATAAACCAATTAAGATCTAACCCTTGGATACCATATAAAGGTCCAATAGTGTACACCAAAAAGGTCGATGGCAGAAAGGGGGGCAAGCACACACACCACACTAAAGGTACACATGGACAACTCGTACAATGGTAATTCAACTAGATGAATTAGCTTTAAGGCCATATAACTTCACAACTAAAATTGAAAATCATACAGAGGAAGAAACAAGGAATAGCTTGAATAGTTTGCTGTAACCACACACAACCTATTAAAAAAGTTACATGATTAGTAACATTGAACCAAAATTAAATTTGCATGGAAAGTAAGAACTTACAATCGAACATCGGGGCATTGGAATCCACTTTTGCCGACATAATGTTCCACTAATTCGTCTGGGATCTGTAATATATATATATGTTTGAAAATTGAAACACTCGTTAAAGAAGAAACTAGAGTAGTAGTAAGATTTGCTAGAGAGAACTGAGAAGAGAATGTTAATAAGAAAGGGAATTTACAGTGGGAGTGTAGTCCATTAGTGAAGCAAGGAATTCAGAAAGTGCAGAATCGTCATTATCATGATCATCATCATGTTGTTGCTGTTGCTGTTGCTGTTGTCCCCTATTACTAACATTCCCTCCTTCAATTGATGACGATGATGCCTTCTGGTTGTTCATTCTTTCGTGTTCGCTTGCTTGTCTCTATCAATTCAATTCAACAATCGAGAAAGAGAGAAAAAACTAGATTAGGGTTTTGAATTTCCCATAAAACTGGTGGGAACTGGGAAATCATACAATCAGAAACAAGGGAAAAAGAATAACATTCTACGGGAAAAAAAAAAAAAAACGAGAATTTATTTCAATGGCCGATTTCGAATACTCGAGGCCATAAACCAGAGCCCAATGTGTATTTAACCTATTGGGCTTTTAACCATTGAAAAAGTCCATGTTTTGGTGAGATTAGGCATCACCGCATTTAGATAGACAGATAGTGTTGTGAGGCCAAACAAATGTGGTGCGAGTGAAAGCATTCATTTGAGAGAAGCTACAGAGCTACAATCCTGATCGGCAGGGTGCTGCAGACTGCAGTCACAGCTGTTTTCTCCACTGGCCACTGGCCACTGCTCAACTTGCAGTGTTGTATGAAACTATGAACCAACACCTTCCTCCCTATATAGGTGTTGGTCATTGGTAAAACTAGTCTAGAACAAGTTTAATTCCATATACGAATTAAATATTCTTTAAAAAACAGCTGGTTTGCCGAAGAGATTAAGGGGGAAGACTTAAGATCTTCTGCACATGAGCGTGCATGGTTTTGAACCCCATAGCCAGCATTCTTTTATCTAACCCTATCAGTTGTTTTAAAAAAAAATTCCATATATGAATCATATCAACATGAAATTCAGGAACTTGAATAGTTGAATGTCAAAATGGCTTATTCTTATAATTCCTGTCCACTGCACACCCTTACTACAGGATGACAGCCATTGTAAGAAAAATACAGAATCATCTACTCCATATTGGTTACGCCTCACAATTACCTTGCCAGATCATGCGCTTTGGCGTACATGCGCACGTGCACACACACACACAATGACCTCAGGCATGTAGGTTTTGTGGTGAAACCAAGAGATAACATAGGTTTAATCTCAGCACTAGGGAGATGATTATACAAACTTACAAAGAAGTGCCATCATCCTCATGCAGCCATCTACCGAGCACCATTACAACTAAATATGTAGTAACATACCACTAAGCCAACCATGTGGCTTGGGATCATGTACTATCAACATTTTCATCATCTCCCATAGCCATAGGCTTGTTCAACAGCTATGGAAAACCTACTTACCAAACTTCATTCTGTAAAATCAATAACCACATCTCTTAAAATCTTTTCCATCTATCTATGGACATAAAACAAAACTCGCAAAACTTGTTTCTACTCTTATATTGACACTCGACACAATGACAAGAAGTTCGTACATATAGATGTCATCCAATAGATGGAACCTATAAGCAAAACCACAGACCAATCCCTCTGATATGTAGAAAATCAATGCCAGCTGCTCATAAGCACATCATACATTTGGGCAACATACAGGACAACAAATCATACTGATTTCTCCATTTGTAGAGCGAATCCCTGATAATTTTTACACACAAAAAATGTCACGATATAAATAACAAAGGTCAAGTAAATTGATGCTCAAATTAAAATATACAACTTACAATTTAAAGATCATAAATACTCGATGATTTGAACATTCTAACAAAATAACACCAACAACTCAAACATCCATTAACTGAATATAAGTGATGTGTAACATTCTAAAAATGTGAAGACCACAGCAACAGAGTAAGAGGCATTTCGCTAAAGATACCACAAACAATACCTATCATTTGATACAAGTGTTGTTTCTCATCTCTCCTATACATGCAGGTTTTACTAATAAACCAAACCAAAAACGAAAACCTCCTTGTACTTGTTCTTTTTGGTTATTAGGCTTTTTTTCAGAGGTTAGACGAAATGGACAAGCATCATTAAAGAACTTTGAGAACCTTTACCAACTTTATTCGAAGTTTCGAACTGGAATAAGGTCTATAGGGTGTTTCCTTATTTTAAGCTAAATGATATTGACACCAGAACCTCTGGCGGTTACTTTAGGGTGGACACATGGTAACAAATGATATTAGGTATGCATGACAGTATGGTTGCAAACTAAAAGTTCTTAACAACCTGAGACCTGAAAGAGAGTGAGTTTTACTTTTACCCTATGTCATCACAACACATTATAGATTTAAGTTTTGAGTTCATCATATTGGTTTAGTTCCAGGTATAGCTTGCATTACATAACACACCTCCACATGTATATTGGCGAAAAAATAGGAAACGGACATTTGCATATATGTTAATTCCAGTAATAAAATAAAGATAAATTGTACATTGAAAGAGGGGAAACTAATCAAGGTTTCATAAAGTCATAAAGCTATAACATTATTTAAACAAAGTAGTCCACCCTCCACCCTACCAGACAAGAATACTGCAAAAAAATATAGTGACTAATTTCATAGTATCAGAATCACAGCATGCGAGTTTAGATGTGGCAATACACATTTCTATGCCAAGATGAGCAAGAACTAGCGGTTGAAATAAAAAGAAATGAAAGTAAAATGTTTATAAGTTTTCAATCCATTTTACCCTGAATGGTGTGGGATGTGTAATCTTGCATCATTATTTTCTTTTCTTTGCAGTAAAGAGGAATCATTTATTTGAAAACCGTTGAGCATTTTATATTCCTCTTTTTTAATTTTAAAGGTGACTTACACTGAGAACTGGTTTCGATTTGGGGTATGGTGATCGACAAGAAAATAAACAAGCACCCTACTAAGTACTAGGTATGGCTTTCGAAAGGTACTAGCTTAGGTAAATAGGCACACACACACACAAGGCAGGTCCAAGTAAAGTGGAGTTCTATCCGTCATAAATGGATGTTTACTAACCACAGCAATGCACAAGTAAAAAACACAGCATAACAGGAATCCCAATGGTACAGTAAGAACCACTGGAAACACGAAAAATGGCACTTACAGATCCAGTCTTATACTCAGATGATGGGGCAATTGTATTTGGTACAGAACTCGAACAAAGCTGCTTGATTAGTGGAATCAAGAAATTGTTGGATAATTGCTGGATACCTTCCAGGGGTTGTATGTGCAAGTCCTGCCAGAGATCTCACCAAAAATTCCTTTGGATCATGTATTTCTTTGACGGGATCTTCATCCTTTTTTCCTGCATTATGAAGATGAACAAAGGTGGCAGTATACCCCACAGTCTCCCCAATATCTGGCATCTCTGGTTCCTCATTTACTCTTTCTTGCTCTGGTCGAGAAAGAAGTGTAACAATACTATCCAGCATCTTACCCCAACGAGCTGCAGCTGAAGGATCCAACAGAACTGGGGATTCACAAATCAGTCTTGTTGAAGCAACCGAAACCAACTTCAACTCAATAGTTCCAGTGACCGTCTTAAGATGAGGTATCCAAAATTTGTCGAGAATGGTACCAAAAAGATCACCACCTGGCTGAACTGCATTAATTGATTCTACAAGAGCTGTAGGCCCATGCTTAATGAGAAAAAGGGACATGAATATCACAAGGGACTTCACAAACTTCCCTGTGGAGTGACTTTGCAAACGTGTAAATAATGCATTCCAGATATGCACCACATATGATGAGATCACGTCATAGCCAAGATTCTCTACAACAGTGTTAAGCACATAGAAACCCAATTCTTCTGTGCTTGATACTGAGACAAGCCTGTTAAATATACCAAGTACCCTACTGAGAGTTTCCTGTTGATTTAGCTCATGGGGAGCCTTCTTCAGATAGGCCTGAAGCAGCCGAACAAGAGCTGGGACATTCGCAGATTTTTTCCACAAATCAGGAGAGAGAAGAAGCTCAAACACCTGCATGTAGGTCTGATGAATGGGTGGTCTACTAAGCTCGACGAGCTGAGCTAGGAGCTGAAATGCATAAGGCCAAAACTCAGTTATATCAACTTGCAATATGTTCTCGATGATGGGGAAAAGTCTTGCCTCAAAAACTGATATCAGAGAGATGTCCTTTTCACAAGCCCGCCTGACCAGGCCTGCGACTGCCTCAAACAGATAATGATTGAAGATGGGGTTCTTTGGATTTTTGCATACCTCGTGGAGGATATTTGTCAAACCAGTAATGCATGTGTGAGCATCCTTGCCAGAAACATCAGCAACTCCAAGAACTCGCATGATACATTTCATGACGTAAGGATTCTCTTCGGAATCCGGAAACTTCAGGGCATTGAAAAGGTTGGTCATCAGTATCGGAAGGAAAGGGCTTATATCTGAGGATGTATACCTTGGTCCTCCTCCCACATCCTTGACAAGCAAGAGCTTCTCAATGCAACTTGCAGCATACGAATGAACCACATTGGAATCAGAGGTGAGAAACCGGACCACATCAGGCATCAAAGCAATTGCAACATGCTTTGGTATCTGGTTTCGAAACATTGTGAAAAACTTTAGAGACCCAGCCTTGAGCATTGGGAACCCATTCACATCTTGGCTTTGCAACTCTGGGACAATAACTGTACTAAAGAAGCTATCCACATTAATTAGGTCAGTCGATACAGAAGTTCCACCAGCCTTCTTTGTAGCAAGGGAAACAACCAAGTATATAGCACAATCCTTTTCCTTCCAGTTTGCAGCTCCATTAGCAGCAAAAACATGTAGCATATTTGTTATTTGGTCTCCAACCATTTTAGTAACCTGATCTTTATAATTTGTAGCAATCCCTTTGAGAAGCTCACAAGCAATCCTTCTCCTGGTATCCATATCACTACCCTCAATATCCCTCCGAATGAACTCAACATAATTCATCTCAAAGAGTTCCTCGTCTTCATCCCTTAGGCGTACATTTGGAATAACAATGCTCTGGCAGATTTTTCCTAGAACCTCGTCGCCAGCAAACAATGTATGGTGAACGCTTGTGCTAACAGTGGTCAAGAACTTAATAGCAGTAATTGTCAACCGTTCTCGGCTAGGGGAAGCAGATGCAGTAACGAGAAGTGTCCACACTGCTTCTGCAAAATCCTTCAAGTAAACTTGAAACTCCTCCTCATTCTTTTCCATGTAAAGATTAATATTTTCACAGACTGCTGCCCTTAGTTCGTCAACAAGAGCCATTCCATCAGCACTACTCTCCAGAGCTGGGTAATTTTTTGTAAGGTATTTCAAAAACTCATTCATCCACTCTCTCATATGGTCTTCAAAAAACTCAGGAAGCTCTTGAAAATTAAGAGAGTAGAAAATTCTACAACAAAGCCGTTGTGACTCAAAAAGGGGTCGAAGGGTTGCTGCACTACCACCAGACTTAGATGTCTGTTCTATCAAACCAGATGTTCGAATAAATATTTCGAGTAACGGTGCAGCAAAACCATCAAGACAGTATTTGAGATCTTTATAAAGCTCATTAGACTTATACTGGTATCTAAACTTCTTGAATATAGAGTTGGCAGTACCAAGAATGCCATTGATAGAAGCATAATCATTGGCAGCTTGTCCAAGACTAGTAACAAGTTGAGGTAACAAAGTAAGCCAAGCATTGGGGAAATCATGTTTCCCAATCACAGCTAGGGCTTCACTAAGTTGAGATTGGATACGAGAACTTGAAGCAAGCATAAAAGGAACAATTAAAGATTTAATTTGTTCTTTCTCAGCATCAGAAATTGGGGTTAATGTTGGAACATGAGTATTAACATTTCTACCCTCTAAAGGTGATGATGGTGCCCAACGAAAACGAAGATGATTCTTAAAGCTAACAGCAGCAGCTTGACGAATCTGATCATCAACAGTAGGTTCAGCAACAAGACGAAGGACTACAAGACCAAAGTTAGGTCTATCAGCAGCTTCAGCAAGATAAGCTTCAGCTTGACGACGGGGTTCTGGACTTGGTGAAAGTGTTTGAAGAAAACATTGAGAAAGAGTTTGTAGGGTTTCTTGATTCCACTCCATTTGTGTGTAAATTTATCTGTATTCAATCGAAAAAGAAATAAAACGAAAAGGGGTTTTAGGTTTTCCGAGATTTGATTTAGGGTTTTTTTTGTGTAAAATGTAAACAAAAAAGCAAATCGAATGAACTGAAAAGATTGAAAGATCGAGATTATTACCTGAGAGAAACGAGAGAGATAAGCTTCTCTGGTGTGAGCGAGGGTTTTTGTGCTGCGGCTCGAAGAAGAAGAAGAAGACGAGTAGAAGAGAGTGGGATTTGAAAATCAAGAAAAACTTTATAACGGGAGGAAGGAACTAACAGATCAAGGGTTTACTTTACCGGCTCTATAGACAGAGCGGTTTTAAGGCCTCACAGTGATAAAAGGCCTTTCTAAGTCCAACCTAGATATAGGTATTTAGAACCTTCAGCCCAATTAACAAAAGCCCAAATTCTCTTGATTCATAGAAGCCATTTTTGGTTTTCTCTCAAGCACACTACTCTAAACACAATAAGAAAAAAGCAGACAACTATTGATGAGAAAACTGCTTTGTGCGTGCTCCAACTTTCTAGGCTGATTCAAAGAGATCCCCAAAGTAAAATCTCCTTCTTGGGTCGTCGTTCAGTTAGCTATCCCCCTTCTGAGGTCTGTTGGGGATCTTACCTTGTTTTGTATCCCTATTGGGCCTCATGTATCATGGGTTACAACCCATTTTTATTAAGATTGGGTAGAGGGTCCACGCCAAACCTCATTTAAATTAAAAAAAAAACGAAGAGAAGACATCCAAGTTGGAGGCAGTCAGCAGAGGATCTGTGTCGAGCACTCAAGCTGGAGCAGGGGCATAGCCTCATAGGAAAGATGCTTATGGAGTTATGGGCACTGACTTTAGGAAAGCGAAGGGTTGGAGTCGAGAAAGAAGATGGACAAAATGAGAGTGTTGAAGAAGAAAGAAGAGGGAGAGTTGATGAGACGGACGGATTAAAAATAAAAGTGGACAGACGAACATGAGTTTTACCCCCATCCTAAAATCAATCAATCGATGAAATTTTTTTTCTAAAAAATAATAGCATCTCCTATGGAAGAGGTGGCCAATCCCAGAGATTAGAGCAATCCCAATGGGAGGGCAGTTTGGTGTCCTCCACGTAGGTGCCACATGAACAAAACCACATTTTAAATCACCTTCTACTCATGGTAGTCAAAACCCCCTGCTAAGTTGTGCCAATGGAAAATTTTGGAAATGTCAGTTTATGACAATTAAATGGCTTATAAGACGAAACTCAAAGTTCCGGTAATTTTACCAAATATAAAACGGAACTCAAAGTTCCCGTAATTTTACCCATAGTTTTCCGTTTTTTATAAGATGGAACTGTGGTTTCCGGTTTTTTAATGCAAGTTAGTTTATAAAACGGTAGGGCTGCAATCTGAGCCGAGCGGCTCGGGCTCGGCTCGATAAAAGCTCGGCTCGGCTCGCTCATTTATCTAAACGAGCCGAGTTCGAGCCGGTTTTTGAGCTCGTCACGAGTCCGAGCCGAGCTCGAGCTCTAAACGAGCCGAGCCGAGCAGCTCGTTAACTATGGGCTTGGGAGTTGGGCCTTGGGCTTATATCTCTTCTCTCTTAATAAGAGACATTGCATCAGGATTAACAACACTTCTAGTTCTAACTGGTCATCTATGTTGATCAACTGGTTTCGAATTCTCCACTTAATCTCCTCCAATTCCTCCTCTCGCCGGAATAATTCCATTCTTTTTTCTTTCCGGTGTACTTTTTCTCAAAATTAATGGCGGTGGAACAGGTTTAGTTTTACTAATTGGAAGTGAAAACGATTCACCTTGAAATGAAACTGCTAAACTTCTTGTAGAAGTAAACAAGATCTTCGAAGCAACAGAAACAGAACCATCAACATTAACATTAACGCCACCAACATTACTAGGTCTAGAACACGAATCGGTAAGTTGTTGTTGTTGTAAACTTGGTCTTGGAGTTACAGGTCTTCTTCTTTCAACTGATTGTGCACGTTTAATTGTAGTAGAAGAAGAAGGTGTTCTTGAAGCAAGTGGAGTAGCAGATCTTCTAGAAACATTTGAAAAATTAGAAGTAGAAGAAGAATTAGATGTTGAAGAAGTAGAAGTAATAGATGAAGAAGATGATAAGTATCTTGAAGTAACTTCACGAGATTTAGGTTTTCTTGAAGTAAAATCTCTTCTTCCATTATCTGTACTTTCAGGTAGAAGTGGTGGTCTTGGTGTTTGATTGTTAGAAAAAGCAACAGCAACAGCAACCACCATGATCTTGTGAATTAGATAGACAAATTGAAATCAAAAGCTCTGTTTCTTCTACTTCTTCTTCACATTGTGTGAGTGAAGGAAGAGAGAGAAACGAGCCAGCGAGCCAAAAGAGTCAGCGAGCCGAAACGAGCCGAGCTCGAGTTTTACTGTTGGCTCGCGAGCCGAGCTCGAGCTCATAGTTCAGCTCGATCTTAATTTTGAGCTCGGCTCGAGCTCGGCTCGGTTAGTAACGAGCCGAGTTCGAGCATACCTTAGCTCGGCTCGAGCGGCTCGAATAGCACCCCTATAAAACGGAACTTGAAGTTCCAAATGAGAATAAAGTTTGTAAGACGGGAACACACAATTCTGAAAAAGTGTTGAACTGGAACACTATCTTCCCTCTTATGCCATTAACATGGCATTTGGATGGCACTCTATTCCCCCTCTCAAATGCCATTGAAACTTCTAACGACCGTTGAATGTTTGACCCACCGTTTCATTGACAAAAGATTTTTAGCTGAGAGGGCATTTCATAGTACCGCCCTTCTAAAATGCCCTCCCATTAGGATTGCTCTTATTAGGGCTGGGCACGGTTCGGTTCGGTTCGGTTTTGACACCGGAGCCAAACACCCTAACAAGTGTTTTGGAATAAACATAACCGGAACCGAACATGTTGATTCCCAAAACCGAATAGAACCGAACCGATCAAAATATGTAAAAACCGAAACCAAACCGAACATGTAGTTCAATTCGGTTAACCGAATCAAAACCGAACCGAAGACCTTTTAACTTGGGCTGAATTAACTTGGGTTTAACTATAAAGACTAACATAGGCTGAATTAACTTGGACTAAAGTGCTAAACTAAAGTTAACATGTTCGGTTCGGTTTTAGAAGGTATTGAAAAATTTCTAAAACCGCAACCAAACACCCTAACAGATATTTTACAAAATTTCAAACACCAACCAAACACTTAAACATCTAAACACCTTCAAAAGTGTTCAGTTTGATTCGGTTCTTCGGTTTTAGTTTGGTTTCGCCCAGCCCTAGCTCTTATAGGTTAAATTCATTGTCATCTGGTCAATGGTCATTGAGGTTGATTCCGGCAATGTTGTAATTCATCAATGCATGCAAATGCAAGCTTGAAAAGTTCCTTCCTACACATGTTTTGACTTGTCAAAGTGCCAAAATGGCTTTGCAAAATGAGCTTAAATATTAAATACCTTAGTAATTAGCATTAACAGGTGTACTTGCTTAGACTAAGCCAATGGTTGTACCAAGTCAACCACTCACAGTCACAGACTCACAGTCTCAGTTGCAGTCAAATTGTGCCATCTTTGTTCCACTACCACGAAGGCACAAGCTAAAGTCAAATACAGTATAACTTGGTAGCTTTCAATCAACCGACCAAATCCAAACTTAATTACAGTATTTAACACTAACCCACCACTTTCATTCACATAACACACGTGTAAACACCTCAATAAAACAATGACTATTCAATGACCAATCCAAACCCTTCCTTAGTTCTTAAGCAAGAAAACGCGTTTTAGTCGTCATCACCCCATCACTTCTATACGTATATGATATCTGATTATCTTCTTCATTCATGTCCCCACTAACCTATTTCTGTCGACACGTTTTCTTCCTTCACTTTCCTAGAAGCCACTCTCTCTTATAATATTTTTCATATAAATGATTGTTTGGTAAACTCTAATAATTCTGTAATCAAAGATTTGAAAAAAAGACAAGTTTGTTTCTTGATTTTTTTTTTTGGTAGAGCAAACAAGATGGAGAACAACAACCAACAGTCTTTCATGCAATTCAGTGATCAACTAAGGCTTCAAGGTTCAAATTTTGGTAATTTGTCGATTAATGATAGTATATGGAGTAGTACTTTTACTACAAAAAAGCCAGAAGAAAGAAAGAATTTTGATATTAGAGTTGGTGCTCAGAGGAAAAATAATAATACTAATGATTTGGGGTTTAAGCAAAATGGATTTAATAATGGTTGGAAGATTAGTGGTATTGAAGGAGTAGTAAATGGTAATACTGTTCAGAAGAGTACTAATCTTAATGGAGTTTTCAATAAAGGAGTTTATTTCAAGTCATCAGAAAACAATATCACCAACAACAACAACTTCAATACCAACATCACTTATAAGACTAATGAGAAGAGTAGGAAGAATGAAGTTGAAGGCAAGTTTGGGAAGAAAAGTAACAATAATAATAGTAGTAGTAGTAAGAGTAGTGTTGATAAGAGATTCAAGAATCTTCCTTTATCTGAATCTCTTCCAAAGGGTGAAGTTATTGGTGGGTATATCTTTGTTTGCAACAATGATACCATGCAAGAGAACTTACAAAGGCAGCTTTTTGGTATGTTCTAAGTTCTATTCTATAATCCCTTCTCTCTTTTTATTGCTAGTTTTTGTTTTTAATCATCTTATCTCAATCAGTCAGTCAGGGAAATCTAATTAGGTTTAATCAGATTGTTTAGAATTTGAGAAAAGTAAATACTTTTTTCATTTTGATTGTGTTATAACTTGTAACTTAAAAGTAACTTATGTGTGAACTAAATTTTCAGGACTGCCTCCAAGGTACAGAGACTCAGTCAGAGCAATAACACCAGGGTTGCCTCTTTTCCTTTACAACTACTCCAACCACCAACTCCATGGAATTTTTGAGGTTTCTATTCTTTATCATTACTTGCATTTATTTTGGAAAATTTATTAGTGAAGTTTCATAGCCAAGTTTTACATTTTTCCTTCTGGTGTTACACCTTACAAGTTACAAGGCCCATACATAATGGTGTGGGACTCTGGGAAAACCTTCCACAAGACCACAACCAGACAACCACTTCATTTTAATTACTTTTGTATATAATGATAAGAACACCAATGAACAATTCCACTTTAACTAACTAATTGACCCAGTCACCATGTCAAGAAAATCAATATTTTCAGATAATTGGACGGTTAAAAACTACCATTATATCTGATCTCACTAGCTCAAATCATGTACTGTAGTATTGATCCATTTCTAGGTCCATAAATTCCATTTAAATCAGGTTCATTTATGCTTATGCGGCGTGAGAGCATTCCCAATGGTAGGTTTTAAAATACTTTTAGACACTTTTAGTAAAAAACTCTTGTCAATGGTAGTTTTTAACACATTTTTTAAGTAAAACACTTTTAACTCCTCGGCAAATTTGCCAAGGACTTAAAAGTGCCACGTAGGATTTTTTAGCTAGTTAACATTAAATTTACCCATAATGTACACTTTTTTTTTTTTGAAAAATAAAATATTAAGTTTTAATACTTATTTTAAAACCAACCATTGGAAACTCTAAAACCACTAATCACTTTTAACATTAATTTTATGCTAAAACCTTTCCTCTCTCTCCTATGTGGCACCCCTAAAACCCTTTTACCATTGGGAATGCTCTAAGCAATTAAGCGATGAATTATTTATCAGTTTCCTATTCATTACATATAGTTATTAATATCGCTGCCAATTTAATCAACCCAATTCCTCTGACCTGTTTATTGTTCGTTTGGGAACTCAATAGACATTTCTAATTCTAGGATATATACAATTTGTGTTGTTTTATTTAGGCTTCAAGTTTTGGGGGAGCAAATATTGATCCAAAGGCTTGGGAGGACAAAAAATGTCCAGGTGAATCGCGCTTCCCTGCTCAGGTACTGGATTCTTCTCTTCTTAATAATTAATTCTGCTCTGAAGACACCAAAATGTCCCTTACATGTAGAAAACATACAGCAAACCTTGCACAGTAGCAATATGAATCCATAAATAATGTCGTATGCAAAAATAAGCGGACAACATGTTCTGTATATTTGTATGGGGAATCTGGATAACATGTTATTGAATCTCATCTGAATTGTATCTTGTATCCACACAGGTTAAAGTTGTTACACGGAAAGTTTGCGACCCTTTGGAGGAAGATTCATTCAGGCCAATCCTTCACCACTACGACGGTCCCAAGTTCCGGCTTGAACTCAGTGTTCCAGAGGTATATTCCATATATGCAATTCTTCTTCTGAAGTTTTGATACAAAACAGACTCAGGCTATCCCTTTTATTGTTTTTGCTGATCTGCTTTCTGGTTTGTGATTATACAGGCACTTGCACTCTTAGACATATTTGCAGAGTCGTAAAAGGAGAAACCAGGGGTGACAATCCAGTACACCTAGTTCACTTATATTTTACACACGAGGAGGAGGAGGAGGAGGAGGAATTTGGTACTTCATAAGTGTGGAGAGTACACAAAACATAGGGTATAGAATTATATTAAATTCTCGTAAACCTGTGAACATACTGTCTAATGTATATATAGTAAAGCTTTCACATATTGCGTTCTTCTCTTATTAAAGGTTTTAAACTAAACTTGCACTTAAAAAGCTTACAATATACACTTTTTAGATTACTAGTTCATTTGTTTAAATCATATAGAACAAAGTTTCAAGTAGTAAAAGACAACACAGAATGAGCTAATAGAATGCGATTATTAGCAAATTAAATGTAGGGATTTTGTTGAATAAATACATGGAAATGTAAAGGAAATTTTTGTTATAAACCTAGCAGAGGGACCTTGAGTTCTTCAGCTATTCATCCTTCTTTGCCTTGCCCTCCAAATGGTGATATCCAACCATCCCCGCCACTTGAATCTGGGCTATAGCCTGTAAGTCTCCTTGTGTGATTGTTTAGCCCGTTGCTCTTTGGGCTCGGGCTCCTACCATTCTGATAGATAGCTGTTCCTGCACCTGAACTTGATGAATCGCCACCAGACATAGTACCTGACCCCTTCTTTGAGGATGGATTCCATTGGTTATAAATCAGTGGAGGATGCTGCTTAGCTGAACCCTGGCTACGTACTTTCGCCTTTGCTGACTGCGTAGGGGCCATGTAACTAGGGACATTTTCTGGGGTCATCTGTTGTTGTTGCCGAGTTGTGTTTGAAACTGAGTCAATGTGGTTTCGTCCTACTCGTGTCATGTTGTTGAATAGGTCTGAACCACTTGGTGTGATCATGTCCATCTCGACTGTCTTCTCAGAAATTGCATCTGCATTCCTGAGAGTAGCATAAGAGCTTTCCATTGTTTCTAATTGTCTTGCCTGCCATGACTCCGAGGACATCCATCGCTCTAGCCAGTTCCATCCCAGTTGTGGTTTATCAATTTCCTTGGTGTAAAAACTGTCACTATGGTTGTTCGCATTTGATTCGAAGAACTGATTCTGTTCTTGCTGTTGCTGTAAATTGGTAACCAAAATGAAATGGTCAAGATTAACGAGTACGGAATTTACAGTATGTTAATTGGAACAGTAATATGGACATTGGGCTACCAACCTTGTAGGCATAAGCATATGCAAGAGCTCTCTCCCTCTTCATGATGGCTTCATGTTTCCTTTGAGAATGTTCCTTGATCCTTTCCAAGCTCTGATGCCTCCCATCCCAGCTCTCCTCCATGTAAGGGTTCTTCAACCATCCTCTAAAGTTATCACCATCTTCTTCTCGGCCAAGTATGATTCCTCGCCGTCGTTTTTCTTCTTCATGTACATTATTTTGTAGCATTTTATCATGCACTTTTTGAAGTCTCCTTGCTCTTACTCTTGCTTGCACTCGTACTAATGCTTGCATGCACCGCATTGTCATTTGCGCTTGCTTTCGCACATTATGACCTCGCACCAGTGCTTGTAATCGCACCAGACCCTTTAATGCACGAAGAGCTCTTCGACTCTGAAAATTTCAGAAAAATGCACCCAATTAGTCCAGCCACCAAACACTTCCAAATGTAGCATAAAACTAAGAAATTGTTTAATTAAGCATATTTATTTGATTTAAAATAGTGTATTTCCGTAGAACAAATGTTCAAATGTTGCACCTACATAAATTTAAAGGAAATAAAAAGTACAGTAGGTTGATCATTGTAACAATTAAATCCATTCAAGTTTTCAATCAGCAAAATTGTTCAAATTCTAAATTCCAATTTAAATTTGTCCTTCTATAAAATGTGGTGGGGCTTTATTGTACATGTCCATATGAGCATCACATGGCAATATGCCATTGATTTTTATTTTTAAACTACACGAAAATGCCCAAAAATATTGGAAAATTAGCTAGATAACATAATTTTCATTTCTTAAGCCATGCATATATAGGTGTCTGTGTGTGTGTGACTTACTAGGTAACCTCTGTAATAAGATTGTATTATGGTAGCAGCCCTCTCTTCTCTTGTTTGTCGACCATAGCCAGATAGTCGAACAACTTTGGCTGCAGCCTGGGCAGCTGCAACAGCTGCTTCAGCCGCCGCGGCTGTGGCAACAGCCACAGCCATTGCATGGTTTCTGTCTTCTTCCTCAGTGATGGGAGACTGGCCACTATCCACTTCTTCATTTCTCCTAATATCAATTTCAGGGGAAGTTTCTATGGTGGGAAAATGTTCAAATGACATAACTTCTCGCACTTGATCATGTTGCCACACCTCTGCATTATTCTCTTTCTGCTGAAAAAAATAAAAACAAAACAAAAAAAATCCTTGTTAGATGTTGGCAGAATTTTAATTTTATTTTGTTAAAAGCAGAATTTTAATTGAGATTTAATACTTTAAGTGTGCGATTTTAATTTGGACCCACTAGCTCTATTTACATGTGGTCTAACCCATAAAGTTGGCCTGGTTGATGAAAAAGTGCCCAAACCCATTTATATTTAGGAGTTAGGACCACAGTAAAGTCACACATTTCCTTGTTTTATTTTGATTTTTCTGATTTTAGATGGCCATTGAAGATGCCATCTTCTCTAAATTCAATAATCTAAATTGTCCCAGAGACGAAGCCAAGTTGCCTAGATGGCTTGATGGAGAAGTAACACAAAGAAAGCACATGATGAACCAATGGCCAACGATGTGATGGATCCGGTGCATTATTATTGCATTGAATTGAGTTAAGTTGTTAGTTAAAATGTCCAACATATTGGATACTTCGATCAAAAACAGGACCATCATCATCACCCTAACCCCACTAGTATTCCTCTAGCTTCCTTCCGCACTTGATGGGTTGGAGAAGCAAGTTTAATGCATTATTTGCTATGAGCAGACAATATAGAACACTAACATGTCTAAGATTACAAATCACAAAATATCTGATCGAGTTTGTTGGTAATAATAGTAGAGGACTAAAGATTTCAATCCATTCGATTGTGGTTTGTGTCATGTACCTTCATCACTATGATCCTAAGTAGAGATTATATGTTAGTTGGTGCGATAATTAAATTTAAAAAACATATTGAATGTTTGATCGTTTTATGATCCAAAAAATTTTAACATTCAAATAATTATCAAGAAAAACTAAAAGGCAAAGAAAATATATAATCTAAAGGGTATGTTTGATTGGTCGTGGGAAAAATTCCCACATCAAACATTACCCCAGAAATTCCCAGATGCTTGTTTGATTGGTAAAGTTGGGTCATGTAAAAATTCCATGATAAAAATATTTCTCATGAATCTTTCCTTGACCCACCCCTAAAAAAAATTCCCAAACTTGTAGGGGAATATTTTTTTGTCTAATCAAACAACTAAAATCTTTCCCACATAAAATTTTCCTCATGTTTTTATGTCTAATCAAATAACTAAAATCTTTTCCACATAAAATTTTTCTTGTGTTTTTATGTCCAATCAAACGACCCATTAGTGGGAATTATTTTATGTGGGAATATTTTCAACTATAAAAATTCCCACAAGTAGTTATTCCCACCAATCAAACACACCCATCTCAAACAATTTAACATTCATTTGCCACAAATAGATCATGAAGACCAAATGTACTTAGAACTTAGATGACTAGAATTTCAAAAAGTGGACTAATTATAATCAGTGGTGTATGTATGAGTGTACGACGAATAAATAATCGATACCTTCTTCTCGATGTCCTTAGATGATGACTTGAAAACTCTTTTCAACCAGTTCCCCTTTTTTCCCATTTCCTGCATTTGCATCATTAACCAAAATAGATAACATTATACCACATCATAAGAAATATAGCAAAAAATGAAACAGAAAAAACCAAAGAATAGCCAAGAAAATGTTACCTTATTAAAGAAGAAAATATGAAGCTATTTCTTTAAATTTATTCACATTCTCAATACACCAAAAGTTGAACAAGAAGAAGAAAGAGAAAGAACTAAGAAGAATGGAGAGAAGAAGTGAGTGAGTGAGTGCGGAGAAGGAAAGAAAGAGTAGGTTTGTAACTGCAATCCACGCAGTAGCCGTTTGTATTTATTATTCTCACGAGACCTTCCACCTCACCTTTTTAACAGTTGGAACCACGCAATGGGTATTTGCCACGTGTCTGATTGCTTCGTGATTTTTGGCTCCAGTCACTTAATAGCTTGGCTGACTGACTGACTGACTCCAAATGATATCTGTACTTCTTCAGTTCTTCTGCATCCATCTATCACAGTGGAAAACCAAGTATAGCAAAACATTGGGGTATACAGTGAAACTTGTCCAAATGCACTGCTTTGGGACCAAGAAATAATGTGGATTTGTGAACGGTGTGTGCGGGAGGAGAGTTTTTTTCTTGATGCGAAATTTTTATCAAAAAAGTCCATTTCCCTTTCACTAAAATCAAATATATTTTCTATGATATAAATGGTTATTACGTAATTTTAATATAAATTATTAAACTTTATTAAGTAGTTACCTACAAATCAGAAAAATAATATTGTTTTTACCAAAAAATAAGGAAACTGAATATGATACGTAACAGACGGCATTCACTTGGTATATATAAAAGAGGACTAATATTTTTTGCATTTTATAGAAGGTGTGCGTTATAGGGTGTGTATTCAGAGTCAATAATTTGTTCTTGATTCTATCATGACCCGGTGAATTTTGATGATGGCTTATCAGCAAGCATAAAATGTGAAATGTGATGTGCGAACTGCGAATACTGAAACAATTTTTCTTAATTTTAAGATTTTAAGTTTTGAGCAGAGAAAATATGGTATTGCAAATGTGATCTTTTTTAATATGATAACTACTAAAGGATGAATTTGAGTGTGGTCAATTTATGGGAACCCTTTGTTAAAGGCAATGCAGCATTACCACAAACACTTTACGTACAAGTGAATGCATTATGCATACAGCTTGCCAAAACACCTAAGATCTACCATTAAAAGAAATGAAATGAAGGTATATTATGAAGGGAATGAGGATTTAATTAAGGTAGATGAGAAGAGTGTTGGAAAACAGGTTGGTTGTTAAAGACTCTTTGCTTCTATAGTAAGTCAATTAAGGATATGATAGAGGAGTAGATTAGAGTTAACTCTCTTGTCATAAGGGTTGGTGAAGTGATCCCTTTCTTCATAAACAATTCTACTGCAAAGAAAACAAGTCTCATTTAAGTTGGTCCGATTTCCTATCAACTATGGAAAATTTCAGTTGTAAAGATACATAAATTGGTTCCGCAAATACCAATAATATATGTATTACAGTCTCACGATCTAGATCGAAATTTATATATAATACAATATTGTACGAAAAAACATACCAAAGAGTGTACCCTTTAATGTTTTTCGTTTAACATTCTAGAACTGTAAAAATTTGTTCAAAATCCCTAATGGTAAAGTTGGAGGCGAGCAATAGCATACAACATTGTCTAGGAGTTTGATTAATATGCTCTGTCAGTGTTTCATCACTGTCATGTGCTATTGGACTATTGGAGGTATAATGGACTGGCGAAGACCGAAGAGAGATACTCATAATTTAGAAGCCCAACATATTGGGCATTGGCTTAAAGAATAACAACAGTTTGTCATTTGGAAGATCCAAAGAGCTCATATATCGAGGGCATTTTAGAGCCCATATTGGGTATTTGATCATATTGAATTATTGATCCCTCAACAGTCTACAAAAGTACAAAAGACCCCTCAAAATGTGATTGTATAAAGCAGAAAGAATAAACCTGCCAAAGACTACTGTATATCTAACACAATAATAGTACTCCTTAATACAAAGCAAGAACATGATTATGGTGTGGTCCATCTAACTTAATGGAGAGTGGCAATTGTACATTTGTACCTAGGATACTTAAGCATTTTCGTCCCTTCTTTCTTGGTGGTTCTAAAGTCTAAAACCATCACATTATTATTGGTTCTCAATTCTCATCCAACTAATTTAATGTGCCATTCCATTATATTAATTTCTTTTTTCTTCTAACTACTGTAGTAATATTGTAACCAAATATTTTTGTGATAATTGTAAACCAACATGGTACGGTACACTGTACACACACAGACACACTTGCTCAGTCAATAGTTCAGTAGTCAGTATTCACTTGAAGCCAAACATTGAGAAAAACATGATGAACATGTTTAATCAATTTTTTATGAAACCCACGCAAAGATTGAAGAGATCGCATTTACCAAATTGACCCGACATGAGGTGATTGATAAGATAAAAAGTAGAAGGGTACCTTGTATCATTGTCCAAGATAAGACTACCTTTTTATTTGCAACCATAACCTGATAACCATACCATGTCGTGTCGGTGAGGTTCAACAAGTGTCACACCACACAAAGTTCCTTTGACCTATTCTCCAGATACCGTGGTCACCAATCACCATACAGATTCTATCCCAACTATTTCTTCTAAATGCCAATAAATATATTTCTTCTAAATGCCAATAAATATCCATACAAATTAGTAGTAAGTTAATTCAAAATTAGACATTTTTTTTGACATTTCTACATCCACACAAAGTTTTTTGCTTATGACATTTTGATTTGCTAGTACAAAATTTTATGCTTAAAGAAAAAATAATGCAGTGCTCTTCTCGTGACAAGAACATGGGGTGAGATGAAGAAGTTACGTTAGATCCAATAGTTTCAATTAGTCCTGCAACATATTACATAATATATGTGACCATTTCCATTAGCATAGCCAAAGTTCTAAGACCATCTCCAACCATCCTCCATTATCTATTTTATCTTACAAAGAAAAAAAAAATCATGTATTCTCATGTCTAACAGTCTTTTATTCTTATTTTTTAACCTCCGAAATGTTATTTTAACATTTTATTATACAAGTCGAAATAGCAATTAGAAAAAATATTTATGGTAGAACATACTACCACTCATTGTATTGAACTACTTATTTTGTGTTTTTTACATATATGTATATGGTGTATTATTATTTGAATTTTATGTACATATCCATGGTGTATTATTATTTGGATTTCATGTACATATCCATGTAATATTATCCATGCACTATCCATAAATGAAATCTCATCTATATTTTTGTGTGGGTAATAATTTAGTTAAAATATAATTAATTATACTAATAAAAATGCTAATTAATTTGTCAATACATAAAGATTAAAACATAAAATTAAATACTAACACATACACTTGATACAACAAGTAAAATTAAACACACACACACTTCAACTAGTAGTTCTAACACACGCACTTACTACTAAATACTCACACTTAAAATCAAACACATAGTTTAAATCAAATTTTACCCTTTAATTGTTGAGGTCAATGGAAATATGCTTTTGTGAGATGGCTTAGCGTACATTGCAAGATTATGAATGTCGAAGAGCATAATGAGCTCCAAAACTAGATTGGTCCAACACTTATGGGATATCCATGGAGAAACCGAAGATTAAAAATTATATGGAGTGAAGTTTTTAATATTATATTTTTAATAATTAACTTAATATTATGTTTTAAGTGTTGTGTTTTTAAATATTGTGTTTTAATAGTATCATTTGAATAAAATTAATATTATACTTATATTTTGTTTTTGATACAATTGGATAGTAAATATAATAAAATAGAAAAAATAACCATATCCAATTTCTCTATGTTTAGAGATATGTATAGAAAAAACTATTGGAGACCAAACAAACTTTTCCTCCACCTCAACGCCTACAAAAATAGAGATATGAAAAAAAATGGGCAAACTGTTGAGAACTTGAGACTTGAGATGGTCTAACCAATTAACCCTCACCCCCAACAAAGGCAACAACAACTTTCGTGCAATCATGCCTAGTTTTCAGTATAGCTTTCTCAAAAGCCTTTTTCCATATTGATAAAAGAGCTACATCAGTATTTCTAAATTTGTCAAGAAAGAAAAGGAAAAAAAGCTACTGTTTTGGTCGGCAAGTAACGTATTGCAGTTATAGTATATAAATTACCAAGAAAAATGAAAAAAAAAACAAACCCAGGTGTACTTGCAGAGTGCATGTTACATGCACAAAACAGAAGAGTAAGGACGTCAGGTTGTGTGACGACTCTAGAAGTAAAAACAAAGGAAACAAACAGAACACGCTGATAATGTTGGTTACTTAACACACGAGAAAGAAGAAATTGAACATGATAATACTCCACAATTCCACAAACAAACAGAATAGCAATAAATGAAATTCACGTTCAACTTGTTTTTAAGTTGGGATATTACGCCATTCTATGACCACAACCTTCACGTGCTTCACCTGATTCATATTTACCCTTTACTTTGCCACGTCTGACATTTGTACTGTGATGGATCACGTTTCTATTTATAGATGTGGCCGCTATTCATTCTTTCATTCAATTCATTCCACTCCAGTCCAGAGTGTAAACTCTAAAATGCCATTCACATCCATTCCCATTGTCTTGACTTCTTTCTTATCCAAAATTGGCAAAATAAAATTATTTTCTAATTTTAAAAAAATAAATAAAAAGTATTTATAATTTTATGTCGACCTTCACCCCCAGAATTATCCAATAAGAAATATAAATATCCAAGATATAGTTTTGAGTTTTAGCGGTTGGGTCATGTGGTTTTAAATTTTTTGAAGTTATCAGACTTTTTTTTTTTTTTTCTTCTGGATAATCTCCAACCACTTTGATTTTTCTGTTATATATACTAAGATCTTGACTTATATAAAAATTAAACTACAATTGGTACATGGTTTTTCTGCTTTAAAATGCTTAGTAATTACAGTAAAACCTCAATAAATGAATACCTTGGAATCAGAAAGATATATTATCTAAACGAGGTTATTCATTTATCGAACACTAATTTAAAACAAAACTTGAATTAGGATCGAAATTTTTTATTATTTAAACAAAATTATTTGCTTATCGAATATTCATGAGGTTTAACTGTAGTTGAGTCCTTAATCCCTTTTCCATGCAGTAAACTATTCAAATTTATGACCTAACCTGGAATTTATGATAGTAACATTGACGGATATTAAGTTCTAAACATGTTGGGCACGTTAATTGAGCAAAAGGAACAATTTTAGCACAGGATCAAAGTCTACTCAAATTCCTATAGTTTCAGATCGTGACATGCCCATGAACAATATAAATCAAGAAGTGAAAGCTCAGTAAAGTAATAAACAATCTGATATCTCTAATTTTTTTTGCTCAAAATATATAAATTACCTGTAGTATATGATAAGACATTAAATTTGATTTACTAATAATAATAATAATGTTTAACTTTGATTCCAAAACAATCATGCTTACAAACAAAAATAATTCAATCACTCCAAAATCAAATTAATGGATAAGAACAGATTGAACTGGCTGTTAAAAACAGATTGATTGGTATTTGATATAATTTGATAATCTCTCACCTCTAATTATAGAAGAGATAGAGAAATAAAAAGAAAATGTTTCACGTGCAAAGATCTATCTGCCTTAAGAACGAAGATTTGTTATCAACACGTAACAAAAGCTTCTCTCACGTGTTTCCTATTAAAACCAACAACACTGTCAAGCTTAACTTAACCGTAGTTAGCTTTCTAACTCAACTCCAGTCTCGTGATCTAGTTTTTTTTTTAGAAGTAGAAGCAGAGAGAGAGAGAGAGAGGGAACGTTTCTCCTACTTACTTCTAAAGCGCACGCAAAGAAAGAGAAAGTAATAAAGAGAGAGAGAAGGTTTAAGGAATCGTTTTGTTCGTTTTTTTTTTTTCCGGCAAAAATATCAACCGTTACTTCCCGGGAAAATTCAGAAGTTTTATCGTGTTGTTGAATTTGAATTGATTCGCAAATTACATGTGAGTTATATCAATTGATTGATACATATGTTTAATTATAATTTCAATTTATTGAGTTTTATGTTTCTTGTTTTAATTTTTTTTTTCTTCTGGTTTTTGAATTTATTTAGATTGGTTTTAGCTGAATGCAAGATCTGTAAAAGAGTAAGATGGAGGAAATAGAAAATTTTATACAAAAATGGGAATTTTGACTGAGAAGGTATTTGTATTTGGTGTGATTTGGGAGTGAATAAGTAAAGTTTTGACTTTTGAGATCTGAGGTTGGAGTTTTGGGTGATGGGTAGGAATTGATTTGGTGTAATTTTGACAGGAAATTTAGAAATTTTGGTTTTGAGGTTATAGTGACTTTGAAGAATTGTGGAAATGAAAGAAGAAGGTTTAATGGGAGATGGGTTTTGGAATGAGGAAGACAAAGCCATGGTTATAACAGCTTTGGGTGTGCAAGCTTTCGAATATTTGATGACTAGTACTGTATCATCAGAAGGTTTGGTTACTACTGGTGGAAGTGATCCGAACCTGCAGTACAAGCTTTCAGAGCTAGTGGAGAGTCCAAAAGCTTCAAATTTTAGCTGGAATTATGCTATCTTTTGGCAGATTTCAAGGTCCAAGTCTGGGGAATTGTTTCTTGGTTGGGGAGATGGATATTGTAGAGAACCAAAAGAAGGGGAGGAATCTGAGCCTACCTTTCTTGTTAATGGAAGACTCCAAGAAGAAGAAACCCAACAGAATATGAGGAAGAGGGTACTTCAAAAGCTCAATACGTACTTTGGAGGATCTGAAGAAGAAAATTATGCAATTGAGTTGGACCGAGTTACAGACACGGAGATGTTCTTCCTAACATCCATGTATTTCTCCTTTCCTCAAGGAGAAGGTGCGCCTGGCAAAGCTTATAGATCTGGGAAGCATGTATGGCTTTCCAATGCTCTGAAATGTTCTACTGATTACTGTGTGCGATCATTCCTGGCACGGTCTGCAGGGATCCAGACTATCATTCTGATCCCCACTGACACTGGGGTGGTTGAGTTGGGTTCAGTTAGGTCCATACCTGAGAACTTAGAGGTGTTGCAGAGGATAAGTTCCATCTTCTCCAGAGTATCCTCGCACGTCTCAGTCTCGCCAATATCAGTTGTTTCTGGAATAAATGAGAATGCTACAGTGCCTAGCTATGGCACCAGAGAGGCACCGGACGAATGCCACAAGATTTTTGGGCAGGATTTGAACCTTGGTGGATCTCAGCTTAACGAGAAGCTCCTTGCACCAAAGGTGGAGTTTAGACCATGGGATATGTTTTCTAATGGGAATAGGCTTCAATTTGCCAACAATCGAAAAGGACCTCAAGGTTTGAGTTGGCCTCCTAATCGTGGTTTAAAGCCAGCAACGACTTTAGGGGCGTATGCTTCTCAACCATCAGCTAACAGTCAGCATAAGTTTGGTAATGGTAGTATAGTGCTCAGCAACAATCTGGACCATGCGCATCAATCTGTTGGTCATGGTAATGCATTTAGTCAGCGGAATCATTTTCAGCCACCGAAGCAGCTGCCGATGCAAATTGATTTCTCAGGAGGGATGACGTCGAGGGCGCCTCTTGGTCGTTCAAATGCCGTTGATTCTGAACAGTCAGATATTGAGGCATGCAAGGAAGATCAGTCTAGCCCTGCAGATGAGCGAAGGCCCAGGAAGAGGGGCCGGAAGCCGGCAAATGGAAGAGAAGAACCTCTAAACCATGTTGAGGCAGAGCGGCAGAGACGTGAGAAGCTTAACCAGAGATTCTATGCATTAAGAGCTGTGGTGCCCAACATATCCAAGATGGACAAAGCCTCTTTGCTAGGGGATGCTATCACCTATATTACAGATCTTCAGAAGAAGCTAAAGGACATGGAGTCGGAGAAAGAGAATGCTGGCAACCCCTCAAGAGAAGCAGTGACTTCTGAGATCAATTCTGCTTCAGAAAATGACAAACAAGCTCCAAACATCGACATACAAGCTCTTCATGATGAACTTATTGTACGAGTAAGCTGCCCAATAGATACTCACCCTGCATCGAAAGTCATCCAAGCATTCAGAGAAGCGCAAGTCACTGTGCTTGAGTCTAAAATCTCCACAGGCAATGATACGGTGTTCCACACCTTCGTGGTCAAGCCTCGAGAATCTGACTTGCTGACTAAGGACAAGTTGATTGCTACATTTTCTCGGGAAACCAATAATTTGTAGCATTTGTCGTCTGCTTGGCATCTTAGATTTATTACATGGAAGGCCTTTGCCAAAGTTTTAGTATACGGCAGGAACCTACTTTGAATTGAGGTTATAACCGGACTTTAGGAATACTACTCAGAATGACAAAATTTAGTGCAGCTGAGTCAAATGTTATTTATAGTATACATAGTCAAGTAAACTGAGAAGCTTATTCAATCTGTAATACGCAATATCTTCCTTGGCTGCTTGTATAGAAGCTTAGGTAGGTAGTTGAGTTACACTATTCTTTTCCTATGATGGCTGATTTATCTCTTCTTTCTCCCTGAAATGTGCTTTCAGTTTTCCATGATGATTTATTGTAGCCCGATTTAATTTTTTGGGAACTTTTGTAGGAAATGATAGAATGAAATTACATGTACGATGCTTTTACTAGAGATCCTTTTTTTTTTCTCGCATGCTCTTCCCTGTCAATATTTCCTGTGTACACGTTGATTTTCGAACATTCATGTTTTAGTATAGTTTGTTGCTAGCTATTCGTTCAGTCACATAAAGTTCCTGCCTCTCGTGGTTACTATACTTTACCTGCAGGAGCACAGTAATTACCTTGAACTAACTCCACTGCGACCTCAACAATGGAATGAATCAGTGGAGCTGAAGAGTGAAGAGGTCAAGAGGATTTGTCGTACAGTTTGGGTCTAAGTCTTGTTGGTGGAAGGAGTTGGAAAATGAAAGAGCAAATGCACTAGGAATTAACATGCATGACACAGTTGCATGAATTTGATCAATAAAAACTGGCCCCTCTTTATTTATCATTTGCCTCTTATGGTTGGTCTATTTGCAGCTCTGTGTTTGTAGGTGGGCTGTGTGATCACAAATCAGTGATGTCATGATTGTGCGCAAAGGTTGCATCAGTTCACATAAGCACTTGATTACAGCAGCATCATTTGAGGTAAGCACTTAATTACCATTCATACGATTTGGAATCTATATTACGGGGTATCCTATCAAAGATACTTGTACTCGATGAAAATTCCTCACCAGCCATTCCTGTGGATTAAAATCTGGAGTCTACCTGAATTTTGACTCTGAAATTTTTAGTTTAAGTTTCTTTGATCAGTTGATGACCGGGGTGTCTTATCTTAATTCTTGGCTTCAAAGAAAACACCTTACAACTAACCACCACATCCTTTATGTAGTAGAATAATGTGGTCTCTATCATAATGAAAATAAAACTTGGAAGATTTAAGGTATGTTAAACATTCTTCGTCGAAACTGAGACACGTTTTGAGATAATGAGACAGTTAAAAGTCTGCTTTCATCACTGCTGTAGGGTTGTCTTGTTATAAATTCTTGTATTAACTTAAAACAAAAGATCTTGAGTGTATAATAGTAGTTATTACGAGTATTACTTATTGTCTTTCCTCTAAATAATTTCTTGTTTTCAACTCATTTGTTAATTGTTATTATCTATAATCTATTCAATCCTATCCTTGAGTGGTCCTAAGGAAAAAGACAGTTTGAATACTAGCAAGAAACCTTTCTCATCGAAGATGTTAAAGAAGACTTGTGAAGGACCCAAATTGTCTTAATCTCAAACGAGTCTTCTTCGACACCATTAATCTTAGAAATTTTCATTACGATCATGTCGGGTCGGATTCAACTTATTCAATTTATAGATTTACAGCAATGTGGTCCTACATATTATCAAAGAAATGTTTCAGATTGACAAGATTGTCTTGGAAAAGGGACCCATGTTATATTATTTGCAAAGCTTCAAGTATACAGATGATAAATTTATGAGTCGGCTGAAAGATCAGTTCTCTGCATTTTTGTGAGTAATGATGATATTTCTGTCTGAAGCTAGAATTTAATTGCACTATTTTTTTGATTCTTCTGTTGGATGATGATATTTGGGCCCATAATAGGACCCAAACCAAGGCCAGACACGTACAGGGGCCCAAATCAAATTATTGGACCACGTTATTTCTGTTAGATGCTGACATTGGGGTCCATAAGAAAGCCCCAAATATTGGACCACAAGAAGACTGGCAACTGGCAACCCAAAATACAAATATGACTCCCAACCCAAATCTCAACATTGGACCACATTGCAACATGCCAACATGTAGACCCTTTTGAGTATACTATGTGCTTGAACGCGCTCCACGCATAAAAAAAAAAAAAAAAAACATAGATATGTTGATTATATTAAATGAGTGTAGTTTGTTTAGTTTGAGGTCAAATAAAAATATTTTGATGATTTTTCAAAGTAAATGTATCGTAGTAAATTTATCAAAAAAAAAAAAAATTCTTTTAGTAATTGGGAATTTAGCATTACCAAAAATAAAATTAAATAAATAAAAATAGGAATTTAGGGTGGACTGGGTTTAGATTGGGTGAGGCTTATGGACTGTTATCTGGGCCTACTGATTTACTGTTGATATTGGGCTAATGGGTTATTGGGTTTGGGTTTAGTCTGTTTACTTATTAATATAGGACATGTGTCGCAAATTTTGAATCAGGTTACGGAAGGACAGATGACGTAAGATAACTGTTCACGGGGCTGTTCTCCTCAAGGTAGAAAAGATGTATTCAATTTGCATATACTGTATGCTATTGCAATACAACATATTTAAGTGACATTCTTATGTGTTGTTGGATGACTTCTTTAGAAATATAGGCAAATATCTCTATTTTTGTCAAAATAATGATCATTTCATTTTGAATATCCTTTTGAATATAACATAATTTTTTTTTTTAATAAAAACATATTTTATTGATAAAAGATGAATTACACAAAGCTAGAGGACAAACGCGCTACAAACTGCGCTGCAAGCCCTTTTTTTTGTTGGACATACCCCATTTGAAAGTCAAAATTTGAGATACCCCATTTAAAAAAAAAATTGAGATACCCCATTTTAAAATGTGGTGTTATCTTAGCCATCCACCATAAAACTAACCTGGTTGTAAATCTCTTCTTTCTGGTTGAAATGGAGGGTATCTCAAATTATTTTTTTTCAAATGGGGTATCTCAAATTTCAATTTTCAAATGGAGGTATGTCCAAAAGTCTCTATTTTTTTTTTCTAAAGCTAGCAGCCCAGTGGAGACGAACTTAGTATGTATGTGATTATCTTGCTCTCTCGTGACCAAAGTTTAAAATTTCAAGTGAGGGAATCAGACGTGTTACAGAAGACAAAACACAAGTTGTATTGGGTAAGGCTCCTACAATGTCGTTTACTTCATATGATAAGTTTAGTGTTGTATGTACTTTATTCTATTCTACACTCTCTTGGATCAGATATAAACACATTTAATTTGATGCTCTCCAACGGTTCAATTAGCTCATTTAAAACCATTCAAAATTTCAAAAATCAAGGGGGAACAATGCTTCCAACACCAGTTTTTGTCTTCGTATCTATTAAAAACAGTTTTCCATGTGGTCTTTCTCATACTCTACACTTATATATGACCCCCAATGTTTTAGTCCCATGGTAACAAACACCATATAGTGTTTTCCTATGGGAAATTGTTCTCTTAAAGGTGTTCGGGTTGTCGTTGGAAACCTTGATGATTCAATCCGAATAATGGTAGATTCTGGTGGAATTATGGAGTTGAAAGCTCCTAAAATGGTTGAAGATGTCCTTCACAGCTATCCGGGTTATGGTGTATTTCGCAAAGGTCAATTATCATCACCATTGTACCATCACGAACAACTTTCTTGTTGTGAATTGTATTATCTCCTTCCTTGGAAAGAGGCTAAACATGTTTTAAAGAGTGCAGTTACAAGTGAATTCGACAAGGAATCAACAAGTCCAGATGTTTTAAAGACCACATTTACAAGCGAATTCGACAAGGAAGCAGTACATCCACCACCACGGTCATCCTCCTCGAGAAGGAAGGAATCAGTGAGTCAAGTAAGTCCATTGTCGTCCTGTTGTGAATTTGACAATGCATCAGTGAGCCAAGTTAGTCCACGGTCATCAACGGTGAGCAAATCTGATTGCGAAAAGAATAACCGTGAGTCATCAGGGAAGAAATCTGTTGGCATAAAGAATTATGAGCCAATGGAGCCAGGTCTAGAAGCTTTGCCATCATCAGGTAATGGTTTTTGGAAAGTCAAAATGGTAATTGATCCAAAACAACTTGAGGAGATCTTGTCAGAACAAGTAAACATAGAAGCTTTGATTGAGAAAATGAGGACAATTGCAAATACACAAAGTACTACACCAAGGCGATCAAAGATGTATTCATTATGGGGTATGGGCTGGAGGCCCACGATTTCTCCTGTTTTCAAAGTACACACAGGGTTATAATGTACATACAAATTATGGGCCATGGCGATCTACAACTTTGAAGATCTATTAGGCCCCAACTACGCAATTTTGTTGTAGAGAGCTTTATGCCTTAAAGTTCCAGCAATTGTTTCGCATTTTTGTTGTTCTTTAATTAATTTATATACAACAACAAGTAATAACTGTTAATTTTTGCATGTAAAATATTGCTAATAATGCATTAATGCCGACGAACCTAATTTGCAAACAAGTTAGCCACTGCGTCCATCCATCCATCCATCCGTCCGCCCTCGTGTTAAAGCTAGATGTCTTGACGAGGTCTATAGGATACATCGCCATTTTCAAGCGGGTATGCATATGAAACATTTTAAGTCGCTGTATGGTGAAAACTTGCCTTCACATTGTTCTATATATACATGCGGCCGCTGCCCGCTAGTCTCTCTTAAATGTTGCCTCACTACGTGTATGTGTGTTTGTAGAGTAACGCAACCTAGGAACTGTGGCCACAGTTAAAACTGTTAAGTTTTGAATGACCTGCAGGCTCATAGTTATTGCACGACAGGTAGGATTCGTAAGAACACCTAAAGTCTGATCTGGTCATGGGTAGGAGTGACACTGGAAACCAGATCAGAACCGGCTACCAACCCGACTCGTGAACCAAATTCGTGTACCCGTTAATTCAGTAAACGAAGTTATTTAGATACCACGTGTTTCAATTTGGTTGGGTAATGAGGCAAAGAGCAAACAATGCCAGGAGCAAAAAAAATTTCTCTCACGTGTCATCCCTTCTCTCCTCGATGATCAACAGTCAACAATCATTTTGACTGAAATTTAAAAGCTTTTCTTTCTGTGTGTGAACAGTGAACAGAACGGAGAGAGGGAAAAAGTAGAGCGGCTGGTGAGTCGAATCGTAGTTGCGCTCGTGAGTTGAATCACCCATGTTTGAATCTAATTCCTCTCAGGTTTCTAAACCAACACTTTCGTTAGTTTGTTTCTTCAATTGTTTCATTTAATTGTTAAAAAAATTAGAAACTTTTAGGGTTCTTTTTTTAATATTTGTTCTTGGCATAATGTAATCTTGCATGCATGTTTTTATTCAGTTAATTGTTTGAATTTCCTGTTATATAGGGAGTGAGTTTATGACTAAAACCAATTGCTACATTGTGTTTTTATTGAGAATTTCTGTCTTTGCTTGTAATTTTGTTTTTCTACTTTTAAACCGTGTTGATGAACTCAATTAGTGCTAAGAACCAAATTTAGTAAAAATAGGGTAATCCAGACATTAATTTGTTAGTGTTATAGTTCTAAAGAAATAGGGGTGCTCACATTTTGTCGTGAACAATGGGATTTGTTATTGGATACATACATCCTGGAATTAGAGCCCTCGTGGCTGCAACTTGTTGATGTGTCGTTTCTGTTCTTATGACTGTGAAAACCCACTCTTGGTGGAAACTGGGATAATTAGCGAAGTCATTAAGAATGATGAAATATTCCATGATATTTGGATGCACCTGCATTTTAAAACCCTTGGAATGTGTACACATGAGCTTAGTGATATGAGAAGGAAGTATGGACTATGGAGGTCATGGCATTGCAACAATACCGAGTGGAGCATAATAAGACTTTGAGAATGGTTTATATCGCAGCACTTTGAGAATGGTTTATATCACAGAATATTCTTTAGATATTCTGTGACCATGAGTCCTAGACATAATTGGGATATATAACATGCTGGTGAAAATCATATCTTATGCATATTTGTTGCTGGGGACAATTTATTTATTCGCTGATTTTTTAGATTTTTTTTGGATTTTAGTGATTTACTGATTTGAGGTCTTCTTAAAGTACTTACCTCCATAGTTTAAAACGCCGATTTCGAGCGAAATTCGAATCCTGGAAAAATGGTATATGCCGAGATTTTGACACTAAAAAAAGAATTTGGAATATGAGTATTTGTGAATATTCGCGGATATTTATATATCCGATTTCTCAAATCCCGGCATAATTCGTAGGATATCCGCGGATATCCTCGATATTTTAAACTATGCTTAGCTCTGCATCTCCTTTATTTCTGTCTTTGGTTTGTTATATTTTTCAGATTCGGTCTTCCTTTTCTCTGCCTCCTTCTCTTTAATTTGGGACATACAATCTGCACCTCATTTATTTGGACACGCACACGCTGTTACACTTACCTCTGATTTCAGCTACTGTAGTTTTGATTTTGATTTCTGGATCTTTTAGTTAATTGATCTTGTGCTCCTACACTGATATCACGTGAGCTAACTTGCTGAACTATTTTCTTACAGCTTTCACCTCCTACAAAAGCATTATCTTTCCAAGAATCATCAGTATCGAAATCTTTGAATTGGAGAGAACCCTCTGCTGTTGCAGGGGGAGCAATGCAGAATGGAGGCCTTCTTAAAGCAGAATCTATTGTGGAACTTGCTCAGGTTGGTTGTGTTGTACTGATCAGGACAGCTTTAAAGGATATATTATCCTATTCATATCCTCAAGAGTTGTGCGTTTCTTACTTTCAATTCCTTGTCAATACTTGTCAAGCAGAGTTATGGATGGTTTCATACTTTCATTTTTTAGTTCTTTTGATTGAAACAAATGTCCTCGTTCTCTATTTTGTAGTTTATGGGTAAATAAGTGATCAGTTTCATTCCTTGAATTGGTGTCATATACTTATCTAACATATTACTACTTCATTATTAGAAATGCAACGATGATATGGAGAAGTTTGGGATGAGAATCAAATATCATGAGGATAATATAAAATTTCTGAAGGCTCAGATGGATAACTTAGATGAATCCATATTTGATCTGCAAGGTATCTTTTTCCCTTTCTGTATTCCTCTCCATTTGAATTTAATCTGATATTGGAACACATCTTAAACTGTTGGGATATAACTGAGGGTGCCAAAATCCTCTGTCTGGTATGGCATAGCTGTGTAGAAACCATAAGACCACTTAAACTAGTTCCAAAACAGATTTGTCATGGACTAAATAGACTTGGATTTGAACGCTTGGTTAGCTATCTGGCATAAGATTTCAAAGGATAGGATGCCAACCCAGAGCCAGTGTCTTTGTGGTTACAACAATTTGTGCTTCATACATGTAGAAAAAAGTATTTGATTCAACAATCCATATCTTTCACATGCTAACTTCAGGATTGCCACAGTTAATTTAAGTAAGGATCAATGTTCAAGGATAGAAATGGCGAAAAATGAGAATATGAACCACTCACAGACCGAGGAGAATACAATTGATCAAATACAACAGCACGGGAAGTCTGCAGCTAGTCTCTTGTACCACCTGGAAATTCGTCATGGGGCTATGGCATTCCAACTACCATTTACCAAGGATGTGATCGGAATTGTAGCTACTCTTGGGAAAGTTGAGGATGATAACCTTAGTAGGTAAATTTCATGGGTAAAATTAATTTCGGATCCCAGCTGATTCTCATTATGTACCTTTTATTTCATATGTAGTTCACTTGTCATAGTTCCAGAAAATTCAACCAACAAGTCCCCTCTTGGTTCGCTAAAATCTCCAAAACCTAATAGCTCTTATGATTTTGGACAGTCAAATAAGTAAACATTTATTGCTTATTTGAAATCCATATTGCCTTCTCTGATGGTTTAGGTCACACATGCACACCCTGGCTATGGGACAAAGCCAGTCCAAAAGGCAGGTTATTGATTGGATGGTCCGGATCAATGAGATTCTGCTCTTATAGGCTGTGTTTGGTTCACAGACATTTGGTTGCCTGGAAAATGAGGAGAAAATGGCTAGATTTTAGGAAGATTTCAAAGAGGAGATTGGAATCCAGATTCTGGGGATAGCTATTTTGTAGGAATACGGTTTCCAATTTTATTTTTTTTTCTAAAAAAAAGAGAGAGCCGTGACCCATAAATATTAGGACAGATACGTCTAACTGTATCTTCCTCTAAGATCTCCTTCCATATCTGTAATCTGTCCCGATTATTCACTCATTTCCGCTCGCTTTCAACTTCTCTCTATTCCTCCATTCCTAAACTGCCCTTCTCTTTCCCGGAATTTAAATTCCGTGAACCAAACACAGCCATAGTTAAATGTATGGAGTTTTAAAACGAGGAATTCTCTTTATTCAATTTGCTTTGAGTTCTTAATCTTTTCTACTGCAATTGCCAGGCTTTTCGCAGAGTATTTAGGACTGGAAACAATGACGGCAATTGTATGCAAGACATTGGAGGGTGTTAAAGCACTCGAAGCATACGATGAAAAAGGAATCATCAATAGGAACATTGGTCTTCATGGGATAGGGCTTTCTATTGGAAGGCACATAGAAGAAAGATTTCTAGCCATCTGTCTTGAAAATTTAAGGCAAGGACCTAAGGGAACTATTGCCTTCCAAACTTCTCTCTTGTTATTTTGTTCTTATTTTTCATTTTATGATAAAGATTTTCCCCCAGAGATTTAACTATCAGGTTCTGTGCAGGCCATATGCTGGTGAATTCATTGCTGACGACCCACAACGGAAACTTGATCTTTTAAAGCCTAGATTGCCAAATGGGGAGTCACCACCAGGCTTTCTTGGCTTTGCGGTGAATATGATCAATTTGGACTGTGGCAACTTGTCATATCTCACAGCCAGTGGTCAGGGCCTCCGAGAGACTCTATTCTATAGCCTTTTCTCACGCATGCAAATATATAGAACTAGGAAGGAGATGCTACTTTCCCTCCCTTGTGTAAGTGATGGAGCCATTTCCTTAGATGGAGGGATGATTAGGGCTTCTGGTGTCTTTACCCTTGGAAATAGGTAAGCGTCAACTCTATAAAGTCTTGTAACACAAGATTCCTTTTTCTGAGGTTCTCATATGTATCTTGGAAGTTAGTGATTTTTTTTTACTTGCAGTTTGAGTAAATGTTTCATTGTATAAATATTGTGAATCGCCAGTATGTTGTTAGTGTACGTTATTAAGATTGCTGTTGTCATCCATCATATTTAATAAACTTCACTTGTTGGTCTCTTCACCACCTAAAAGTTGATGAACTCTTGGACGGTCTGAATTTTGCAGCCAGGAAATTTTTTGGTCTGTCACGTGACAGGCATTATTAAATAGTATGGTCAAGGAGAACGTCATTGTTGTACTTTGTCATCTATATCTTCAAATAATCCCCTTGGGATACATACTGATAACAATTTGAAAATAACAAAACTGGCTTTCTAAACTTTCATCAAAGGATTAAGTTGATTTTTAAATGTATTTTCTCGTGAAGCAAATGAATCCCTTATATTCTGTGATAGTATTTTGATTTAATTTTTCTCTTATTGTACAACTACTTGCACAGCACCCAATCAGGAACTACTTGTGTTGTTTGTTAGTGTATTGAAATTTCCTATGTTAGTAGGGTCACTGAAATGGTAAAGAACAAACACCCTCGAAGCGTTTTGTCTCCACATGCATTCATTACAGTAATTTGCTAAACTCGACGATTATACAAGTCTACTTTTATGCTTATGGGTTTTGTGTTGCTCTTTTGAGTTGTGAACTTTGTTTTATGGTCATATAGTTTGTCATAAACGTTGTATAGGCGTATAGCATGCACCCTTCATTTGTGTGATTCTTCTTCTCTAGCATCAATCACTACCTGTACCCATATATAGTATCTGATTTTGTGTTGATTTAATTTTTCTTTAATACTATTCTGGTGATTCCAGAAAAGAAGTGGAGGTCAGATTTCCTGTAAGCATTGGAATATTGGATCTACCCGTAGACTACCTTGAAGCTGAGCGGAAGATCAAGTTTATGAAATGGGAAAAGGAAAGAATTGACGAAGATATAAAAAGAGAACAAGCATTATTGATCCATGCAAATGAAAAGTTTGCATCTAAGAAACAAGAGTATTTCAAGTTCAGCTCAGCATACACAAATCAGGTACCGAGTGTTTCTTTCTATAATCTAATGGTTAAATGGTTATTAAATTCATGATTATCACATAGGTTGTTGCTCTGAATCAAAACCACTATATTCCTGAGAAATAAAATACAAAATAGAAATTCAAAAGATTGCCTTCAGATGATCTTACCTTACCATCAGATAGCTTGTTGCTCTGAATCAATGTTTTATAGCAGGCCACTATTTTGCAGAGAATTTCTTAAAAAAAACACTCTTTTAAATGGAAAAGTTCAATGTATGCCTACGACGCTCCGAAAAAATGTAGTATGTGGCCCTGTGTGCCTAATCACAAAGCGCCACGTGTCCATTAGGTAAGTACTTCACTAGGGTTAACTACACCCATACATAGGTTGTATTTTATTAAAAAACATGTGGCACTTTGTTATTGGGCCCACAAGACCACATCCAAACAGGAGCCACATACTACATTCATTCACAACGCTCCTACCTATTTTATAAAAGCAGAAAAATCAAAAGATTGCCTACACTCTCCTATTCTTTGACGTAAATACTTCTCTTTTAATGTAGGTTGCATATGAAATCTATCGAGATTAGTTTGCCAAGCAGATTTGTTGTACATTTGTACCAATTCTTTCCTTTTGTTATTTGTTAGTATCTACCTAACTTGTGTGAGCCTAGTTGTCTAACCATAGCATGTTCTCCTTGTTGCCCAAGTAATATTGATATTTTGGTCTATAAATGTTGGCAACAGCAAGCTCAGACAGGTGGGCACAGAACCGTCCCAAAAGGAAGTGCACGTATAAGTAGTGAAACTTGACTAACCAGCTGCAGTCTCCATCCTATCTACTTGACAAGAGGATTTTGGTGTATCATTTTGGCTCATATGAAATGATCAAATTCGACCATGTCAAGCTGTAGGATTGTTGAAAGCCATGTTTTGTATGGCTGAACAAGTGAGTTGTCATTCATTAAATGTTGAGCATTGTGTACGTCAGTCAGATTGTCTATTCACAATGTTGTAGAGATCGGGTTAGGACTTGGGTCAATGGTCGTCCTACTGTTAGTATGTAAAATTTTGCTTGGAGCAATGCATGCAGAAAGATATTCTAAATTGGGAAGAAACAGAGTGGATAGCAATTTTTAACCTGTCTTTTCTTGATATCTTCTGCACATTAATTGTGATTTACATGTAGGACTAATGTAGCATTAGGCTTTGAAAGTTAGAAGTAGTAATTTATATCAGATACAGTTTGGAAATGTTTTTCAAACCAATAGTATTGTATACTCTCAACAGCTGATTTCAGCCCTGCACTCTGACACATTGCAAAACCAAGGATCAATAAAACAAATATGATTGGTTTGTGGTCTCAAATTTGGCCTTTTGCTCTCAAAAATGAAGACAGGGTGTACAAGCCCTGTGTACACCATTAGTACTAATTAGGTCTCACTAAATAAAGTTAAGAATAATATCCAATATATCCCAAGGAAAAGGAGTATATTTGAGTTAATACACCTGAACTCATTGGCTATGTTTGGTTCACGGAATTCAAATTCCGGGAAAAGAGGGGGTATTAATGGAAGAAATAACAATAGAAGATATAGAGTTTAAGATGGGAGGAATTGGAAGGAGATCAAAACACTTGACATATTTGTCCGGACAAAAATAGAAACTGGTTTCCATTTTATAAAAAAGGAAACTATATTCCTTTATTTTAGTCTTCACCGGAATCTAAATTCTGATCCAAAATTAGCAGGTTTTAGCCTTACTTTCTGGGAATCTGAATTCCCTGACCCAAACGTATTGTGGAATTGAGATGTACATTGGCATTGAACACTGAAGCTTGGAAATGGTCAAATTTCAACAGTAACAGAAATTGTCAAATTTCAACAGCAACAGGACATACACAGCAAAATTTCTACTTTATTTATTTTATTTACAATATTGTGCTCACTGTTTACTTCCATCTGAGTTGAAACAGTTTTTACCAAACCCTCTATATAAACATCTCCAAACTGGGGCGCAGATCACGGCATCAGTGCAGCTCACTGATGACTGTCCAAGGGAATAAAGGTTGAGCATGCCATTTCTATGGTTGAATTTATTATGGTGGAATCACCTTTATATTGTCTCCTTGCTTGTACGTATTAAAAGGTGCTGACAGGTCTGCAACATTGTGTGTGGCTACTGGCAGGGGAAAAATAAAATAACTTCATGCATCAGATGTCATCCAGAATAAAATTCAGTATGCTTCATCAAGAAATGAAAACTCTGTAAGAACCAATTTCAGACTCTAGAGACTAATTTCAAGAGATTGCATACATTTATTACAGTATCAATTGGAGTAACCCCACAACATAATGTACACCCTTTGAAGAGAAAAAAATTTCTCTCAGATTTCACATAACGATCTAAAGTGCTTTTAGAAATGTCAAAAACATCAGAGTTACATCCATCATTCTGCATGAACTTGTTGAGCAAGCCCTATACCTTAATCCTTCATAAATCTCGTTTAGCTATTGTATTAGCAGTTCAAACAAAAACGGCAAGGATTCCATGCCTCATAAGGTTCAGCAGTGGCTCGCAACCTCACCTCAGCCTTGACTCCATTTTTTGAATTGATTCCTCTATACCAGGGACGGCTTTTCTGAAGGCTGTCCATTGCTCTGATGTCAAGCTTATTCCTGTTGATAAATATGAATGACCACATGTTTGCAAAAAAACACAGTGAGAGCATGATGAAAAAGACAGGCTTACAAAGAAGACATTTACAACCTAAGAAAGAAGAGCTCAAGCAGTCAAATATGATTAGTATTTCGGACTGCAATACTTTATAAAAGACGTGGTCGACCAAATTTGACGGTTATCATATAACGAGTAAATTTACAACAAAAATTTTAATATATACCTTGCCAACTTCTTAAATGAGCAGCAAAGCAAACTAATTGACTAAAAGTCAGACGGAATATTTTTCTGCGCAGATTTCCTGGTTCTTGTGTTGTAGCAAAGTCTACTTTGATTCCACACTTCCAGTAAATTATCAAATATATCCAATACAACTTAGCTAAGGAATGGATTTTTAAGGGTGTCAATAATTGAATAATGGCCATAGCTTGGTTTGACATAAACAAAAGTATGGAGATGGTGTTTTGATGCTTACGCTAGATGTCTCACAACCTAACAGTACGACTTGAGGTCAAATTTTCATCAAATACAGGGAACCTCTTTCTTGTATGGAGGAGCCATTGTACTGTTGTACTAAATGACACCTAGTGGAAAAGAAGTTTATACAAGTGTAGAAAAGTGGGTAATAATAACAAGAAGTTAAATAGATAATGTATTAATACCTAAAATGATGCACACACACATACACAGAAGCTCTAAAAACCCTAGATACAAGTGAGCATCAGCATACAGACTCATTATTAAAAAAGTTATTTTCAAAATAAAAATCATACATTTCCTATGTCCCCCTTCCACCACACCACTATGTGAAGGATTAGTCATTACTAGTCACTTATGAAGCAACGAAGCATAGAAAGATGGAAACAACCATGCAAAACACAAGCCATAGATCTTCATTGGAAGGTGAAATTAATGAGTCAATACCAGATTACGTCAAAATGCCCACATATTATGGGCATCGTCAAAGAACCTTAAGTTGTACGTAGCAGCAACACACAGGCTGAGACCAAATTACGATTGGCCTTGCCGAGTTGGCTACTTGGCTATAGTGAGTGCACTGTTGATAGTTGACGAGAAGGTAGACTAGACAATTACAAGCAGAACCAGGGGTGGCTTCATACATTATAGGGACCTGGGCAAATAGTAATTGATCAACCAATTGAAAAAAGATAGATGCTATAGATGTGATGAGGGTTACTAAACAAAAAAAATTCCCAACCAAACTCCAAAATGCTGCATTGCTGCATCAAATTTTCGTACAATTTTGTTCTAAATTTCGAACTTTGGAAACTACATCTAAAGATTGTGATGTTCTTTCCCCCCTCCCACTAAGTGATACAAACACCATACCAGAATCATTGAAATATAAGAAAATAAAATCCATCACAGTACAGTACTAACTGAGGTCTTTTATTAATATTTACCAAATGAAGCTTCAAGCATGAGGTACAGCTGTTTCTAACACATGTGATTGAAGTGCAGGAACTGTGATATATGCCCACAATTACAAATACCAAACTTAAACAATTCACATATAAACAAATGAAATTCCACAAGCTACACATGGAAGGAGCCTTTTCACATTAGGCGTGTTGTCCATAAGCAATTGTAACCTAATTACTATTATTGTAATACTCGTGAATCTACAAATTTACCACTTCAACAACAAATTTAAACAAAACAAAACAAAGCAAAGATAAATGAAATGATTAATTAGTTGTACCTTTATTAGAAGGAAGCTGTTTCCCATCTTTCTCATAATATTCCCTAATAGATACCAATGTTCTTCCTTTAAAATCTTGAATCGTCACTCTTCTCTTGTTTGAAAGCTATAAAGTATAAACAACACACACAAAAACAAAAGAAAAACATCAAACTCATCAATCAAAATCACAATCGGAAAAAAAACAAACTAGGGTTTCAATCTCACTCTAAACTGAAACCTGGTTACTTACACTACAAATAATAAGATTTCCATCATCATCATACTCTTTACCAGCAACACTCGGTTTCGTCTCCTCTTCTTCTTCTTCTTCTTCCTCCTCTTCTACTACTTGTTCAACTTGTTTGGTAGTTTCTGGTTCAGGTTCTAGTTCTGGTTGTTGAGAAAGAAGAAACGATTCGACAACACTTCGAACAAATTTCTTGTGTTCTGGATTTGAAGAAAGATCAAAACCTAACTTCTCACTGGCTATTTTTCGAACCTTGAATTCAGTCATCTCATTCATATCTGCTTCTTTCAAAATCGAAATTACAGTTTCTTCGATTTCAGATTTGGTTTCTGGTTCCATTTTCTTCTTCTGAATTCCAAAATCAGTGTGACTGTACGTCTGAAGTCTGAACGAGAGAGATAGGAGAAAGAGAGATGTTATTTTTGGTAATTATAATCCTTTTCTGACCAACTTGGAAGGTTTTTCTCTCTCTTTCTCAGTTTCTAACTTTCTATTTCAAGCGGTGCCAATGAATCTTTGACTAGTCGTATTTATTGGTTGTTGTTGGGCTTAGACCCATAGACTTTTAGTTGCCACAGCCCAAAGTCCACAGACAATTAATTGGAATGGGCCTTTGGGGACTAGATAAGTTAATCCAAGGGTAAGGGTCTGTTTGATGAGTCCGGGAAAATCTAAATTTTTAAAATGAACTGAGAAGTAAAAATGTTGGGACATATTGAGTTCAATAATGATGAATTCTCACTAAAACAGATTAGGCTATGTTTGGTTCACGGAATTCAGATTCCGGGAAAAGAGGGGGTATTAATGGAAGAAATAACAATAGAAAAAAGATAAAGCAATCAAAAGACGGAGATATAGAGTTTAAGATGGAAGGAATTCTAAGGAGATCAAAACACTTGACATATTTGTCCGGACAAAAATAGAAACTGGTTTCCATTTTATAAAAAAAAAGAAAACTATATTCCTTTATTTTAGTCTTCACCGGAATCTAAATTCTGATAAACGTCTAAAATTAGCGAAATTAGCGGGTTTTAGCCTTACTTTCTGGGAATCTGAATTCCTTGAACCAAACGTAGCCTAGTGATTTATTTTAGTCTTCACCGGAATCTAAATTCTGATAAACGTCTAAAATTAGCGAAATTAGCGGGTTTTAGCCTTACTTTCTGGGAATATGAATTCCTTGAACCAAACGTAGCCTAGTGATTTACACAGTTTAATGAAAAAAAAATTATTTCCTAACTATTTGGACCTGGCAAATCTATTTTCCTGATTTATTATTTTCCCACCCAAATCAAACAGAACTCAAATTATTTTCAAAGTCTACCCGACCACCCATATCCACGGTCCGATTTCTTGCCTTCCATGCATGTTGAGCTCCTGCCTAATAGTATCCTTATGCTCTGCAGCTGCAATGCCCATGACTGGAAAACAACAAAGTACAGTTCAGTGGAAAATCGACATTAGGTACAGTATTTAGGTGTATCTCAAATCTAAAATATACAAGCATTGGCATTTGCCAATATCCATGACTCGTTGACTCACAAATGTTACATGTAAATTTTGTAACATTTGTATGGTCTGAGCTGGGAAATGTGTTGGAAACAGAATTGAACAAATACACTTATTACTTCACTGAGAGAGTGAGACTGTGAGAGAAAACATAACTGGCAAACACTTCAACGATAACGTTTGTGAGTTTTTACTTTCGTAAACGGTTGTCGTTTTGGTAAAAAGTTAATGAGAATTAAACACGACACGATTAATTTCTTGCATATAATTGAAGCATTTCTCTCTCTCTCTTTCTAGAATTTCCCTCCTTAATTCCTCTCTCTTCTTTTTAGGACACCGAACGTTCCTTCAAATCAAAACCTCTCTCTCTCTCTTTCTGACCGTACACACTTTATTAATTTCTCTCTCTAAGTTACTCTCACCAACACCTCAAAAAGCTTAAACCCTCCTTTTCTCTCTCTGCAAAACGTTTCGATAAATTTGATGAAATCGTAGCTCTGTTTTCAATCATCGATGGATCAAGATGAAGAAGTTGTTCTTCTTGGTTCTACTTGTTCAGATCAGAAGAAGTGCAGTAGCAAGGGATGGTTAGGTCGTAGTTGTAATGAGATTGTTGTACCTGGAAGAAGTATTTGTCAGAAACATTTATTTCTGCAGAACATGAGAATCAAAAAGGAAAGAGATCAAATTAGGCATTCTATTGTTAGTCAAGGTGAAACAAGTTTCTTCAAGAAGAATCAATTGCTGAAGAAGTTTCAAAAGCCAAAGAAAATCATAAAATCTACTGAAAATAGTGATGATGATATTGATTTGAGAAGTTCAAAGAAGAGAAGGAAAAATAAAGAAGATGATGTTAGGGTTAGTGGAAAAGAGTTAGTTTTATCTGAAATATCAATTGAAGCATTTGAAGAGCAGTTGAAAAACAAAAGAAGGTTTGATAACATGAAGAAATCGAAGATGGTGGAGGACAAGGTTTTGAGTTATGATCATGAGTTGTTAGTGTTGGATTCTTCGGAAATGAAATCTATAAAGGAGGCAGGTAAGAAGAGTTCTGATGAGTTGTTAGTGCTAGAATGGAAGGAAGTGAAGCCGAAAAGGAAGAGAGTTAGGAAAAGAATGAGGAACCCTTGTAAATTATTGAGTGAATCTAATATAAGTTATGATGAATTGTTAGCATTGGCATCGGGGGAACTGAAGCCAGAAGAGATACTATGTAGGGGGAAATTGACAGAAAATAAAGAGATTTCTGATGAGATATTAGTCTTAGGTTCTGATGAAATGTTGCTGAAAAAGAAGAGACGTAGGAAGAAGTTAGTGAATCCTTGTAAGTTGTTGACTGAATATAAGATTAGTTATGATGAATTATTAGCATTGGCTTGTGGGGAAATGAAGCCACACCAGATGACAGGTAGGGAGAACTTGTTAGAATACAAGGTGGGTTCGGATGAGATATTAATGTTGGAAGGAGGGGAAGCTAACCCGAAAGATAGGAGTGGTAGGATGGAATTGATGAAATATGAGGTGATTTCAGATGAGATATTGTTGTTGGAATCAGGGGAAACCCAGCCTAAAAAGAGAAGAGGTACAGAATACAAGGCGAGTTCTAATGAGTTATTATTGCTGGAATTGGGAGAAAGAAAGACAAAAAAAAGGAAAGGTAGGAAGAAGCTGATGAATCCTTGTAAATTGTTGACGCAACATGGTAGAAAAAAGAAGCACATTGTTGAAGAGAAGAAAAGGATCATCATTGTTGAAAGTAGAAGAGATACTTCTATGACTGGTGCGGCTAAGGTAGACTTATTTCTCCTTTTAAAAGTTCCCTTAGCTTTGGTCATTGGGAATAGTATATTGTTGTTTGATCTGATTAGAAATTGCTTGTGGCCCAAACAGCTTTTTTATAATTAGAATGAGTTTTGGAGGGAAAACTATAGGGTTATTAGTTTATGTTTCTCACTTTATTTTCTATCGATTTTTGTTTGAAGTTTATTAAATTTTAATATGGAGCAGAGGACTTTAATGGAGCAGAGGAGTTTAATGTGCCACCAGTGTTTGCGGAGTGACAAAATTGGCATCGTCTATTGTTCCAATTGCAACAAGAAACGCTATTGCTATGACTGTCTCATGAAGTGGTAATGATTGAAACAGAATTTGTTTTGAATTGTGAAATGTTGCTTTGATACCTGTAGGTCTTAAATTCTAGAGAACTAAGTATCATAAAATCTAGCATTGAAAACTTAATTCGGAGAGAATTGATAAGTCTTGTTTTTCAGACTATCATGATTTCTTAGCTGGTTAAAGATGTTCAATAACCTTGGAAAGCTCTTTGCATTTCTTAATTTGACAAGGTAGTACCAAGTGTCTGGTGAACCATGTGTTCAAATTTGAAGTAAGGTCCCATATGTCTCTTAAGTGTTGAATGCTATTTTTTTTTTTTTTTAACGATTTTCCATTATGCCACCGTGTGGAGGCCGGCTTAGTTTAAACTTTCCTTGATATCTCTAATACTGTTATCTGTGCAACAAATGAATTAGGTATCCTACAAAGACTTTCAAAGAAGTCAAGAGTGCATGCCCTTTTTGCCGCGGTTATTGCAACTGCAAAGTGTGCCTCCATGGAGATTTTTACAAGGTACATTAACTTGACTGTTTATCCTTGCCTTTTGAATTAAAGTCTCTGTCTCTTCATAAAGCAAAGTTATCATATGTATATTTGTCTATTTGGTAGGGCAACAGTTGGCAGTCTGGTGGCAATGTCAAGTTGCATCGTTTACTTTATTTGCTACATAAAGTTTTGCCTCTCATCAGACAAATTCACTCGGAGCAAATTTCTGAGTTAGAAGTGGAAGGGAAAATACAAGGTAGCCTAATCTAATCCAGCTATCATTTTGAATGCACTTTGTATTGTAGGCTAAAAAAATACCTGTTAGCTTCTTTAGACAATCATGAATAATTAACTGGTTCAAGCTAGAAATAAGGTTCTGTGTGGCTGTATATTGCGCCTTTTTTTTATCAATTTGCTGTCCATTAAAAGAACTGTAATTAAATACCTCTACAGCAGTTCATCATATTTCATTTCATTCAGGTATTCAACTGACAGAAATGGACGTAACAAGGGCTAAACTAGACGAGGATGACCGCTTGTACTGGTATTCTCTCACTTTTTGCTGGGACTGGACATGTTATAACTTTATATTGTCGTTACTTGTAAGTGACTGAATCAATATTTTATTCATATATTTTGATGGTGATTGCACAGGTATATTGTTAAACAAAATTAGTTGCTTCTTATAACAATAACATACCTCATTAGGATTATGTTTAACATCAATGTTTATGATTTGTATTCCTGCTGCTGTTCTTCTGGAATACAATGTTTATATAACAAGTACTAGCAAGCTGGATCTAGTTACCCATTAAGTGCTGGAGATTACTAGCTGGTTATTGTGACACATTCTGAATCTTAACTCAACTGAATGTGAACTGGGCACTTGTCAACTGCTGACTTGAATCTGTCCTTTTAAACGAAAGAAGAGTTCATGGAGAAATATCGTATACAGTTTAACACACTAAGCATTTAATGGTTTTAATTATTCATGAATTTGTGAAGGGAGATGGCAAAGAATTCCATGTCTAACCACTTTTTGATGAAAAAAATTTGTATCTCTTGACTATCTTCACTTATAACGACTCATCTAATAACTGTGCACATTTTTCAATTAACAGCGACAATTGCAATACATCTATTGTTAATGTTCACAGAAGCTGTCCCAACCGTGACTGCTCCTATGATCTTTGTCTTACTTGTTGTCGGGAACTAAGAAAGGGTTTCCAGCCAGGAGGTAATGAAGCAGAATCTTCTCATCAGCAATTCATTGAAAGGGAAAACAATAAAAATATAGATGCGAAAGACCAATCTGGTTCAGTTAGAAAAGCATATGGTTGGGAGAGTCAAGTGGCACTTGCATCTGGTATGACTAGTGCATGCCGCCAGTTTCCTGATTGGAAAGCGAATGAAGATGATAGCATCCCATGTCCTCCAAAAGAACGTGGTGGTTGTGGGACAGAGATACTTGCATTGAGACGCAACTTCAGTGCACATTGGGTTGTTGAGCTGCTTAATAATGCAGAGGAACTCACTAGCAATTGTCAGTTCTCAGATGGGGACTTTGCTCCATGTTGTTCTTTATGTCTTCCTAATGGTTCATCAGGGTGGAACAAAACAAATTCAGATGTCAGGCTGGCTGCTTCCAGGGAGAAAAGTCATGATAACTTTCTATACTGCCCGGATTCTGTTGAATTGAAACATGATGAAGTAGAGCATTTCCAAAGCCATTGGATGAGAGGAGAACCTGTTATTGTTAGAAATGCACTTGAAAATTCTTCAGGTCTTAGTTGGGACCCAATGGTCATGCAGAGGGCTATTAAAGGGGCAGGTGCCAAAGGAAAGTACGAGGAGGAGAGACGTAGTGTCAAGGCCATTGATTGCTTGGATTGGTGTGAGGTCAGCATCTCTTTATGTGCCTTGGGTTTGCATTTGTTTATTTTTTTTTCCCTTATGTATCTTAGCTTATTCTCAGTCGTTCTGTTTGCTACAAGTTTTGCACATAGTTTTCTCCTTATTTTAGCGTCAGGACTGCATTTAGACAATAGCAATTTATTTATCTTGTATTCTTGTTCATCTAAATGAGTCTGATCCAAGTAACTGATAGAAGAGATTCACCATGTCCAGCAAACTCTTTCGACATTGTGGCAAATGACAGTGATTCATAGTTTCATAGTATGATTTGAACCAATCTAAGTGTTTTTCTTGAGATTTCATCTTTATTATTACTTGGCAAATTGAAAGAAAAGGATGACCTTTCTCATGTCATTGAGGTAATGATGCTACCATCACCAAGTTTCAAACTTACTATATGACAGGGATTTGAAAGGAAAAATAAATATTCATATGCTGTTAGATTATATACTTTAAAGAGTTTTTTGTGTGAACATTATGCTGTTAGAACTTTGAAGCGCACTACATCAGTCCCATTATTTATTTAGATTGTTCGCATATGTAGGGCACCGCCGTTTGAAGTGATGATAGTGTTTATGTGCTGGTGCTAGGCCAAAAAAATCTCCACATCGATGTCAAGTTGCTAATTATTTTCCATTTGCAAGCTGTGCGTAACATTTTGTAATTTTGTAGGTTGAGATTAATATCAACCAGTTCTTCAAAGGGTACATGGAAGGTCGCATGTATGAGAGTGGGTGGCCAGAGATGCTGAAATTAAAGGATTGGCCCTCGTCTACTTCATTTGAAGATCGTTTACCTAGACATGGTGCTGAATTCATTGCTGCACTCCCGTATTGTGATTATACGCATCCAAAATCTGGTCTTCTCAATCTTGCTACAAAGCTTCCTGAAGGGAGCTCAAAACCTGACTTAGGACCTAAGACGTACATCGCCTACGGATTTCCAGAAGAACTTGGAAGTGGTGATTCGGTTACAAAACTGCATTGCGACGTGTCTGATGCGGTATTACATTTATTTTGCAAATATTTTCCTTTGTTTTTTTGTTTCACATTGCATCAATGGGAGCAACCTTGTCTCCACTTCAACCCTAAATGTGGGAGCTTTTTCTTAGGGCACTAGTAAGGAATGAGACTGCTAATTTATTTATCCCTCTGTCAATGCTTGCAAGTATTGAACCCAGGTTTTGGTAACAATTCCCAGAAACTTTACCAACTGAATCAACTGGCACTTGCAATAAGAACTAAGATTTAATTTTTAATTGACACTTGAAGGGAATGGCTGAGTAGCTCACGATGCAGAAAATCCATGTATAAGGTTACTGCTGTGCCATTATGGAGTTGATAATGCATCCATGTGAGCTACGTGCTTCTTCCCACTCTCTGCCTTGTGTTATAGTATTTTGTTCACCTGAGAGTCTGAGACTCACCAAAATAGCTTTGCTTACCAGATGTGATTCTCATATCAATTTTTTTTTTCTTTTTATTTCAATATCATTGTTGTGCATGAACCGTTTGTTTCTGTTAATTTAAATCAGTGCCATGTAATTGTGATCTGTGTTTAGGTCAATGTGTTGACACACACTGCTGAGGTAAGTATTGCTCCTTGGCAACAAAACAGAATACAGATAATTCAGAAGGAATATGAAGCTGAGAATATAAATGCTTGCAAAGAATGGAAGGTGATTGATGATACAGGTATACAGTGTCTTGAAGAGCAGATTCCTGATTTTCATGTTCATCACCATCAAGATAATCGATTGAGAACGTCTTGCACCTCAAGATGCGAAGAGATCCTCCAGAGAATATCATTGCTGCAAAGGAGTGGCAGGGTGGAAATTGAAATGGATAAACAAAAAATGGAGGGGAAAGCAGGCTCTTTAATATGCATTGGTGATATGCAAGGTAAGTTTCTGCCTGGGAACCCAGCTGTCCAGGTATAGTCATTGAAATTGAAAGATAACTAGTTTCTGAAGCCCTGTTGAGCATGAGCCAAGAAAGTAATTTTCTTTTGTATTGTTCAAGCAAATGAATCAATAAATGGAATGAACTTCACGGATAAATATAAATAAATAACTACATAATTCTTTTACAAAAAAGAAAGTGTGAAATGCGATTTTGCATTGGGCTTTGTAAACTCTTGTGCTAAATTGTTAGGCGAGAAACAATCACTATATAATTTTGATATCATTTTAAGCCAATTGCCAATGTACTTGCTAAAAGAATAATGGCAAAGAAATGGGAAAGTTAGCTATTTCAAATATATGAAGGATAATACTTTATTTGTGAAGTTGAGTTTTGCCCTTTGGATCCCAACCTGCTGAAGGAGAGAGTGGAATCTTGAACTATGTCTCTTAGATCTCTTTATAGAATCTTTACTCTGATGAACGAACTGAATATTTTTGGGAAAGTTGGGCTTGAAATCACTTGTTTGTCTGCTCGTCCTGAAAAGAAAAGAAAAAAAGAAAAAAGAAAAAACTGTCTTCCTCATCTACCCTGCAGTTTGCTCTCTTTCCTTTTCGCTCTTCTTTTGTTTCTTCTCATCCTTCCATTTCTTGCTCTAGAGACTTATGTTGTGTTTGTCATGTTGGTGCAGACCACGATAATATTGCAGAGCTAAAGGTGTCAGACCGAGATATAAATGATCCTGCCGAAGGTGATGACCCTACTAAAGTTGGCAAAGGGGGTGCCATTTGGGACATTTTTCGTAGGCAGGATGTACCCAAGTTAGTTGAGTACCTGCATAAGCATTGGAAAGAGTTCCGTCATCTTGACAATTTTCCTGTCAAGTCTGTGAGTGTCATACCTTAATCATTTTGGCTATGACTAAACTTTACCTATGTAAATGTGGCTGTTGATTTTATCAGGTCATCCATCCCATTCATGACCAGACATTTTTCTTGAATGAAAAGCACAAGAAACAACTCAAAGACGAATTTGGTAAGTGATTGTTCATTTTCCAGGATAAGCATGCGAAATTGGAACATGATGATGCTAAATGTTTTATTTTTCTGCAGATGTAGAACCTTGGACTTTTGAGCAATACCTTGGTGATGCTGTTTTTATTCCAGCGGGATGTCCTCATCAAGTAAGGAATAGACAGGTTCGACTCTCTCTTCAAAAAGTGACCTCAATTATGATAGCTATCCTATTACCGAGTTCATGCTCGAAAAGCAGAAAAGCACTCATTTCTTAAAGCGAAATTAATGCAGTCTCTTTGGAAGGGTTTCCATTTATACTATTATGCTACAATTTTTACAATTCAAAACTTCCCTAGAAGATTCGATCACTGGAATTGTTTTTCAGACTTTTAATTATTGTAGATGATTAGCTGTAGAGTCAATTATTGAATTGTTATTAAATATTAATTTTATTTGGAGAGTGGTGTGTGTGTGTGTGTGGGGGGGGGGGATTCTTTTATTTGGAACTATTGAACTAGCTTTGTTTGTGTTTTTGTATATTGGGCTCTGTCTACCATCATCTGTACCCCGTTTTAACTTGATTATTTGCTATCCACTACTTACAATTTTAAATATATTTACTTCCCTTCAGGGGTAGAATATTATAGTTACTAAGCCTTATTGCATGTACAAGCATCTACCGCGTGGACTTATTTTACGTCCAGTCTGGTTTGGAACCGATTCCATTAGTACTATTACAGTATTAATATCAACAATTTAATTTTCTCCATCCAACAAAACATAGCTATGAACTCTGAGAACCTCAGTGATATTAGCATACATTATTGATACCATCAGTCTTCTTGGAATGGAAATCAGTAGTTGCTACAAATCTATTTCTTGTGGGAAACAGTTTTGCCTCTTAGCATGAGGACATTGTTTGTTCAGCGTATTTTTCTTTTTCATTTGTTATTTTGCAATCAGTGGTTGATGGCACTCACATCTCATTTTCAGTCTTGCATCAAAGTGGCCCTTGACTTTGTATCACCTGAAAATATTAAAGAATGTGTTCGATTGACAGAAGAATTCCGTTTACTCCCCAAAAACCATAGGGCTAAGGAAGATAAATTGGAGGTATTTTCATTGTCGTTTATCTCCTTGCAGTTATGTATTTCTTCATTGAATATCAAGGAGGCCAATTCATCTTGATTTAGTACACTGTATACTACCAAGTAGTTATCCAAATTTAATTGCACCAACACCAGTTGTGTCCTTGACTATATGGGTACAAGTGGACTAGAAGCAATTATATCCCCCAGCATATAGGTTATTTTACTCCATGGCTTTGCAATCTATCCACCTACAGGTGAAGAAGATGGCCTTATATGGTGCAAGTGCGGCTGTAAGACAAGTGAAACTTCTAATGACTAAAATAAGGTTCGTTGAGTTGCATTTGGAGCTCTTCCTTTTTTCTTTTTGTATTTCTTTTCACTAGTTATTTTACATTCTCATTTTGCATCTAAACATTGGATGAACATTTTTACTTTTGTGCTAGTCTGCGAGAATTTCCTTGATCATGCCACTAACTAGCTTAAATCACTCAACTGTGTCATTGGTTTTTAAAATGTGAGTGGGAGGTTTTGACAACAATTGGTTTTTAAAATAACTATGGGGACTTGGTAACACCAGATTTAACTGGTAGTTGAAAATATGACAATTACAAGGAGATTTTACTTTGGAAGCTTGTAAAAAAATTTGGTGTGCAACTCATCACTTGCTCAATTTGAGTATGACCCTTATTATCTTGCTAGTTTCCCTTGCAAGTCTAAAGCCACGGTTCTCACTAAGATGGAAAAAAGTTATAAGATATAAAACAACCTTGCATGGTGTATATATGTAAATTACATCTAGATAAATCAACTGTGGACATCTGCTGTTTGATGGACGATTGTACTTGCAACAAATTTTCTCAGTTACGTTTTCTGCAGTTCATCGGATGGAAGCAACAAAGGTATGAGATATAGGCACCTTTTGTCACATGCTCGGTCATGTAAAGGAGTAGAAGCCCCAGTCATATAAAGGAGTCACCACTTTTGAAGGGCTAGATCATGTAAAGATGTAGGTATATATATACAACTGAGGGAAAAAAGGGCTGTGATTATGACAATTTTGGCGAAGTCTTTGGTCTTGTGAAGGAGTTGGCACTGACAACGAAGGGAAATATAGCCTATGAAGGCACTTTTTTGTTATATAGTTTAGATATCTAGAGGAGCACTGAGTTATTAACACTAATGTGTCATATATATACGCGTTGCTATGAAATACATGTATCTTAATTTTGAACATATGAGCAAATAATCAATTTTACCTTATGCTTCAATACGTCGGGGTGCATTTAGAGCTCGTATGCTCAATTTTGAACATTTGAGCAAATAATTTTCTTGATTTAATTTCCTTATTTATTGAGATGGCTTTACTTAGAAAATTTGTGATTCCAATCAATACAATTGGAAGGTGTTGGTTGGAAGATTTGCAATTCAAATTGATTTTATTTTAGGGATTTGCTTTATAGGATTTGTGATTAGTGTTCGTTAGCTTTAGTTGGAAAGATTGGTTTGGAGAGAATTCTGGACAAAATAATTTCCTTTACGTATTTGGATTCAGCAATGTGAATCTTTTGAAAATTGATTCATGTGTATCTATAACAAAACAGATGTGTGCTGCCTATCAACTTGTTTGATTTGATCTGCGATCCAGAAAAAATTCTTTGGTTGTGTTAAGTTTTATAAGAGTGACTTAAGTTGTTGATCACATTTACTGATTTACATACCTCACCTGTCAAAATATGGTTTCTCATGGTATTCCCTTGCCTTTATTATGTATCTTCTTCTTGTTCTTCCCATTGTTGGTCCTTTCAGAGTCTGGTCAATCAATTCAAAATGTAGTGCAACAGTCCCCACCAATATCAGGAAATTCTTTCTCCCATTATATTTTTGCTCTGCAATGGCTCCCTTCTTTTTGTAAGAGGGGTGACTTACCAACAAGTTGCGAGCTCCCAGTGCCTCAGGATTTCAAAATTCATGGATTATGGCCCCATAATACTAGTTCAGAAACCCCTCCTCTTACTTGTGATCCAAATTATACATTTAACTACAGTCAGGTATGCTCATGTTTTCCCTTTTCTTTTTTGTTGTTGTTGCTGTATACATACATTCCCGCAACAGCAAGTGTATTGCAAATTGCATACAGACTTCAAAATGCTGATGTACCTAAAACCAATACCTACAGTCTTAAATTCTGGCTAACTGGTTTGTTTTTTTTTATTTACAGATTCAACGTTTAGAGCCACGCTTGTCGGCTTGTCGCAAAACTGGCCAGATCTACTCCATGGCAAAGCTGGCAATGGCACCAACGCTTATCCCTTTTGGAGTTTTGGGAATATGAGTGGAATGGGACGTGCTCAGGTCTAAGCCAATACCAGTATTTCAAGAAAGCATTGGATTGGGATTTTTAGACTTAACCCCCTTTTATGGTCACGATTGGACCCCCATTTGTCCAAAATCAGACATAACCACCCGCCGTCTTCTTTCTGTCTATTCTTCCATCCAACTTTTTATATCTTGACTTAAATACCCCTAATTCTAACTAGTTAACCCTCCAAAAATAAAATTTCATTACAGTAACAGAGAGTTCAATTTCAAAAACAAAAATTTTATTTTATCACAAAAAAATAATAATAAAAAAAAAAAACAACAAAGAACACAATTTCATCAATCTGAGCTTTTTTATAAAACACCCAAATACACCCAATTTCACATTAACCTTTAAAATCAAACAAACCCCATCAAAATTACACGAAAAAAACCACAATTCCATTAAGAGCAAAATTACTCCAATTAGAATATTGATTGAAACAGGGAAGAGACACATGACTCAATTAATCGTTGATACTTGATATATAGAATTGGATCAACTATAAAATTTGACATAGAATTGAAGAAACAAATATAAAGAAAGACATTGATTGAAGATGAGTTTGAAACTTGAAACATAGATTACTTTCCTATTCAACTTCAACTACTTCCATGATTCACACCATAGCTTGTGTCATCCACCAAGTTCATAAATCACACCAATTGGTTCTTTCAAAACCCATAAGTTTTGTAATCCGCCAATTCCATGATTACACTTTCACACAATAAATCAATCCATCAAATAATTGGTTTCTTCCATTTCCTATACATGAGTGTAGCACAACAATTCTCTAGAAATCAATCCAAACAAATCAAAAGTTTATACCTTTTGGTTATGCATTTGAATTAATATCGAAAACAGCAATTTTAAGTAAAGAAGAAACATGTTAGAGAAAGAAAAAAAAGTTAAGGGGTATTTGTGTTAAAAAATTAAACTATGGATGGAGGAAGAGATGGAAGGGAGACGGTGGGTGGTTATGTCCAATTTTGGACAAATGGGGGGGGGGGGGGGTTTAATCCAATCATGACCGGGGTTAAGTCAAAAAATCTCATATTTGTATGATAACATAAATCCTCTGCAGGAACTAAAAGCCATGGGATTCATTCCTGGTGCTGAAGCCAAGTACCAAGCGATTGATGTAATATCGCAATGGCAGCACAACAGCAACTATAATGTGTATCCTAGCATAACATGCGTCTACGTGAAACAGGAAGAGCATATTGGTGAGATTCGATTCAACATAAGCACAGATGGTGTGACAGTACAGTCAATGATTGGTATACTAAGTACATGCTCGAATTACGGATATAACAATGCTACATTTTCTACATAATGTGTTTTGAGTGGATAAATAAATAATCAGATTTTTGTAATAATTGTGCGCAGAACTATCAATTCCAAATTTTGATTTTTATTTCAACTAGGGTGCTTGTTCCACTCCCTTATTTAGTTATTTTTTATTATAATTTCAAAATCAATGCAATGAAGGTAGTTTTATTTTTCGTCAAATTTTGGCGTACTGTGCTTCCCAGACTCCAGATTCCAGAGCCATATAAAGATCACAGACAAATTAGCAAAGGCTACATTCTTGAAACACAGTATGTAAGCTCGAATGAAAGGGCTCAGTGGTAAGAAAAAATTTGTGAAATGTTGAAACCTGACTGTAACAAATTCACAAAAAAATAATAATAAAATGAAGAAACTCAATCAAATGGATTATGGGCTTATGGCCAAGATCCAAGATCTAAAAGATTTTATATGGGCCTATAATGTGGGCCTTTAAACACAAATATTCGTTAGGCTTGAGTGGCCCAATAATTGTAAAAGAGTCCAGTTGGGCTTGAGTACAACACGGGCCAAAACTCTTTTTATATCTTCTGTATCCTTCGTCTTCAACCTCGAAGCAGATCTGGTTGCAGCGTTCTCTTTTCATCTATCTTCATACCCTCGTCCTTCTCTCTCTCTCTCTCTCTCTCTCTCTCTCTCTCTCTCAATAGATCATACGTTTATAGAATTCGCGAGTTTCTCCGAATTCGTATACGATTTCATGCGTTGCTTTAATTTACAAGAACAATAGATGTTATTTTTGTTAAAATTAAATGATTATAGTAGTTTAATTAGTATTTAATGGTTGTTTCTGGAACCTTGAGAGTTTATTCCGTGCATGAGAGATTCTGCAATATCATCACCACTTCAAGTGCTGTTGTTGCTATTGCTGTTGTTGTTGTTGAGTTATGGCTCAACAGTCTTCTTCGTCTTCAACATCTTCGTCTCGCCTTCATCGTTTGCTCACACTATTGGATAGTATCCTTGATCTGTTTTATTAATTTTTGCTTTTCTCTGTTTTATTTATGAATTTAGTTGTAGATTTTTTTTTATTTTTATTTTTTTAGAATTCAATAAGAGCAGTAGTTTCCTTGACAGAAGTAATTAAGCTGGTTCAACTCAAGCAACAAGATTTGCTGCAGCTAATCAAATTGGGGATATTGCGAAATCACATCCACAAGATTTGAATTCTCTTTTAAAGAAGGTATTGTTTTAGGTTAAATTTCACACTTCTGTATTTAATTTTTTCTTGCAACAGATATGTGCACAACCTGTAGACGTTGCATGAGCAATGCTGTTATAGTGTTATATTACACAAATTCCTGCATGCCACGCCGAGAGGCTAGAACCCAGTAATTAACTTATTGAACTTGGCTAAGTTCATTTTAAGGGCTGAAGGAATGTTTTTCATTTATTATTATTATTGAATAAATCTTAAGTCAGCATCTCGCTAGGGTGGGTATCCATCATCACCAATTGATCATTTTTCCCGCGTTTGACTTTTCTTGATCGTAGAGGTGTAAATTAATGGCATTACTATTCCCAGCGAATGTATCCTGAATAACATCTCAACTCTCTGTCCTGAATAACACAGAACACGGTTTTAATTATTCTCTTTGCTTTCATCTGCATTATGGCTGTCTCTTAGTTTGTTTTATTATCATAGAATATATGTAGTATCTTGTGCCCCCCCCCCCCCCACACACACACACACACACCAGTGACCAAAAAGTAGGATGTGAACAAAAGAAAGAGTTTCTGTCAAGTTCTTTTTGTTATATGATTTTCAGTTTATCCTTCAATCCACAACATGTTAGTGAACATAATTGGGAAATATTTCTGCAAGAACTATAATAAATTGCTATTATAACAACATTTCAACCATTGTTTCCTCATCTATTCAACAAACAGCCATTATCCTTTATTCATTTCACCTTCTCTATTTTTAGGAAATTTCTCATGCCATTTTATAGCATCCACCACTATTTTATTGTTATCTACTGTCATGAATTTGTACTTGACGAGAAATGAAGATTGAGGTTCCTTTAGCAGAAAGAGTAAAAGCCACTTCACTTGAGAAGTAGGCGTCGAGGAAATCTAATATGGAATGTATATCCTGCAAATTTGACTGTGCATTTTCCCCCCTAGTGTGCAGAATTTGTGTGAGTTTAATGGATTCTGTGATCAAAGGCAGTGCTTTGGTTTCACACTCTTTTTATTTGTGTTTATAATTAATTGTGAATGCTTAAGGCATCCCTCAATATGTATGTGTTGGATACTTATTCTTTACTTTATTACTTAGCGAGTGGCTTATGCTAAAGTTTCCCTTATGTTCATATAGGTTTCACAGTATCTTCGTAGTAAGAACTGGGATACAAGGGTGGCTGCTGCTCATGCTATTGGGGCAATTGCTCAGAATGTTGTTCATACATCACTCGACGAACTGTTTGTATGTGTTGAAACTGAGATGTCGGCTTCTGGAATCTCTGGTAGTGGTGAAGATGTGATAATGTCATGGACAAACTCTTGTCCAAACATTGTAGCGGGTCTTTCATTCAAGAGGTTAGCTTTGCATTGCCAATCAAGTTTATTCTCATTTTTGTAAAGTTATCATAATATCATATGATGATCTATGATTCTTGCTCATGTAGTCTGCTTTTAACTTCATGTTTGTTAGAGTTATGGATGTAAGAAGTAAATTAAGTCGGTGCATAACCTTTACCCACTTTTTTTTTTTGTTAATAGTTTTGATATGAGCAAGGTGTTGGAGTTTGGTGCGTTACTAGCCTCTGGAGGGCAGGTACTGATTCTTTGTACCATACAATTTGTTCTGCTTTGCTTTTTTTTTCTTTTTGCTTGGTAAAAGGTGTTTTTCATTAGTAAACAACAAAGAAACAAACAAAATTTTTAGGTCAAGATGACCTGCAGATGCAAGGCTAAAGCAAAAGAAAGCAACCACAAAGTTGGTCTTGCATTAGTTTCTTTGCCAGTTTGGTCTTGCATTAGTTTCTTATGGTATTAACTTAATATAATCATTATGTATTTGGATTTCTGCTTGGTTGATAGTTTTTTGCATTGTTGATTGCATGATTTTTTCCTACTTAATGTTCAGCCTTCGATAATTTCGTATTTAAAATTAGTTTTTCCTATGTATTGTATGTGGGAATATTCGTTAAAGGACATCCGACTCTTTGCTGTTGTCATATACTCTATTAGTCATGTTGATAGAAGTTTCCAAAAAATTGATAGATATATACATTGATGATCATTCCGATAGATTTATATTTTTATTGAGCCACTGCTGTTAAATGGCAGGCTGTTATGCTCATTACTGGACTTACTGAAGTCTGAAAAGAGGAATCATGACTAAGTGACTAGCAAATTTATGCACTCTGAATATGTTCTACTTGTCCAGAGCTGAAAATATATATACTGCTAGAACCATTTTAATAGTGTTGTTATGACTTATGACAAGTTCTAGTGTGAGGTGTAATAAAAACCAAATCCAAGTTCGTAGTATGCAAACATAAGCAGTTTGTTTTCTTGATCTGATACATACACCACTGTTCTTTGCTTGTAAGTACTATTTTACTAATGGATGTATAGAACTGGTTTATGTAAACTTGTAACGATGTTATGTTCATATCTTCAAAATTACAAGTGTTCTCTTAAATACTATACGAAGTCATCTTGGTCTTTCTTCAAAAATATTGGTAGCAGATACTCATAACAGCTTTGGTTCAGGAATATGATATTGCAACTGACGGTAGCAAGACTCCTGTGGAGCGATTGGCTCGTCAAAAACAAAATCTACGGCGTCGTCTGGGTCAGTCCTTTTTTTGCCCTTTCTTTCTTACATCCAATAAATATTGTTTGTTACAATTAGAGCTGTTCAAACCTATTGAAGGTGTTCCCAAAAGGTGGTCTTATATTCGTTGTAATGTAAACAATATACACCGACCGGGATAAAGGGAAAAAAAAATTACTCAAGCATACAAAAGTATGAACTGATGTGAATGATAGTAAGACTGGCTTTGAGGCTTCATGTTACACATATTCTTAAGTTTCACAAGGCATTTGTAAGATTGGCATGATAGCGGAAAGATTGTCCCTCCCAACAATTGGTTTACTACAATTCATAGATGCATCCATTTATCCACGTAAATTTTATGTATTTATGTTCGGGGACTCATAAAAGTTACACCGTGACAGGTTCACCTGTGCTACTGAAAACCCATACTCATTTTTGCTGTCACTGTCACAAAAAATCAACTCATTTTTTTGACAGTGATATCCATGGTGGGGAAATCATCTCCACCAAATATCAGCCACTGATTCTTTGTGTAGGTCCACTTATATGTGAACTTGTGTGTGACTTATATTATATCTGTCTCCTGATCCCAACCTACATTGCTTATCTGCATATGAGATGAATGACGATCTTCTCACCTTGATCATCCTTGCAGATGAGATGAATGAACGATGATCGTAGTCAAGGATGATTTTCATGATGAGGAGATCGTATTCACAATGCTAGCCTAAGTTTATTGCATATAAATACTGTCAAAATTAGAAATCTACATGTAACACTCATGCAAACTTCGTTTTTTATGAAATCATGGTCCTTGGTAAGTATTTAATGCAAGGAATCTAAATGATAAACTCAATTTGAGCAGAAAAATACAGATGGATTCTGAAACATAGTGCATGGTACCGCTTTGCCTTTATAAGTTTGCCAAGAATCCTCAGAGAACAGGAAAATGATTGATTGAGTCCAAAGGTGAAAACATGGGTTCCACACATCTTATTTCAATAAAATGGTTAAGTGCATGAATTTTGAGGACTATTGAATGGTATATGAGAGATATTCTCATAGGACTGGTGCATGGTATTTATACTTGCAAATGTCATCCATCTTGTTTTTGCAACTTTGTCTGAAACATATATAGAGCTTATATTATTATGTGATTTTTTGTAAGAACTCTCCGTCATTTGTGTATTTGTGTGCATCTCTCATATTGATATATTTGACCAAGGATTAAGGAGTAGTTATGTTCTGTATGACCTGTTTATTACAATTTTCAACCCAATAGTTGTATGATATCTATATTGAATCCTTCAGACAAGCGTGATTGTGGTTTGAATCATCTAGCGTGATTGTGGCTTGAATCATCCTTTATTTTCTGCACTTAAGTCAACCATATAGTTTCTACTGATATGTGATTATTTCCATAGACAGGTTTGGATGTGTGTGAGCAGTTTATGGATGTCAATGATATGATCAAAGATGAAGATCTTCTCGTGAACAAATCCAGTTCTCATGAAAATGGGACGAACCATAGATCTTATATATTCCAGCATGGTAACCAAATTCAACAACTTGTTGCAAATATGGTTCCTACTTATACCTCAAAAAGACCGAGTGCCAGGGAATTGAATATGTTAAAACGGAAAGCGAAGATAAATGCAAAAGACCAGACAAAAGGCTGGTCTGATGATGCAGAATTTGAAGCACCACCTACCCAAACTTCGGTTTTACCAAAGCTCACATGTCCAGATCCAATAAGCTCCAATAAGGTATTGGAATTTTTTTCAGTGCATTGAATGAAGTGGAATCAGTATGGTAGATACTTTCTCATGAATATGTTGTGCTGACTAGATAATATACCCACGTGCAACGTAAACCGATAATGTCGAATTAAAAGGGATGTACTCACTTACATAGTGAGGTTTTTAAGACAATAAGACTAGGATCAAAACAGACTTCAGTTATCAAATAGATCCACTAATGTATCAATAAAGATGATCATTTTCAGAGACTTGTTCATTGATTTCACCCTCAGCTGATTATCTCTTCGCAGATGTTTACGGATGCTGTTCCAGATGATGCTTCTGATTATGATGGAGATGGGCGGTGGCCTTTTCAAAACTTCGTAGAGCAACTGATTGTTGATATGTTTGACCCCAGTATGTAGTTTACTGTTTTCTAATCTTTATTCATAAGTATGGTTTCTACCAATGGCATATTGGATTATAGCTTTTCTTGACACTTAATATCTTATACTTTCGGTCCAGGTTGGGAGGTTCGCCATGGTAGTATGATGTCTCTAAGAGAAATTATAACCCAGCAAGGTGGTTCCGCTGGAGTATTTATGCCTGATCTGAGTTTGGAAAGTGTAGACTTGGTTGAAACTGAAGAAAAGCAAAATTTAAGAACTTTAAAAAGAGAGAGGGAAATTGATTTGAATATACAGGTTTCGGGGGAGGATACTGAATCAAACTGCAAAAAATTGAAGTGTGAAGATGTTCCGTGTGCAGTTTTAAATACAATGGCTTCTGTGGACAAGGAAGCACGTCCTATTACATGCATAAAGATGGAAGATGGAGGATGTGACCTGATCCCTCTCGACAGGGAAGCATATCCTGGTACATGCATAAAAATGGAAGATGGAGGATGTGACCAGATCCCTCTGGATAAGGAAGCATACCCTGGTACATCCATAAAGATGGAAGATGGAGGATGTGATCTGATCCCTTTTCACGATGGTGGCTTGCTCAAGGATGACTCTGCTAAGGTTGAACCTCAAACATGCCTGGATGATGTTGACCTTCATTCTGAAGAAATTGGAGAAATGTTAGCAAAGAAAAACATCGGTGAAAATTCAAGCTCCATTCCAAAGTTGGAAATATTGAATACTGTGTCTGGAAGCTGCAAGTTGATGAAGCTGCTGAAGCTAACAAGGAATTCTTGGATGAAAAATTGGGAGTTTCTTCAAGATTGTGTTATTCGTTTCCTATGTGTTTTGTCATTGGACCGGTATGATAGTTTTATTTATTGCTTCACTTGAGTTCTTTGTTTGACTATTTTTTAGCAGTCTTACTTTGATTTGATTAACATGGTGAAAACTTCCTTTTTTTTATCTCTAATAATGATGCTGAGCTTTATTGTGTCAGGTTGAGTATACTGTATCTAGGAGATCTCTTTTCATTTGTATCAAAAACAAAATTTGTTCTGATATACTTGCAAATCAATAAAACTGTTCCCCTAATGAAACAAAATGATTATAAGAAATAAACAAAACCTTGGTAGTACTTATGGAACAAGTGCAACACATTGTCATCTATAAGATTTTATCATTTTATAATTAATTTTTTTTTTCTTTTTTTTTATGGGAAAGTTAAGCTGGGGTTAAGGTGAGTCCCCACCTGTATATTGATCAAAGTGTTAAAACTTACAGTCCTCCATAAGAGTATGATCATCAGAGGGAGCTTCAAAGAACGAAATACATTTAAAATCAATCATACAAACTTTCCCACAGGGAGTACAATCTAAACAAAAGCCCTCAACACAATCCACTCGTCCCCGTTCCACAGGCTCCCAAAAAATAATGTATGCTATGAGTTTTATAATTAAAATCTTTGTTTTGTAGATTATTATTATTTTAAACAAGGAGTTTATGTTTTGTTTACTTTCTGGGACTAATCTGTCCCTTTGGTTTCACATGATTTTACTTTTGTAATTCATCTCAATTGTTGATGCTTAATAAAACTACTCTTTCCTGGATGACTTTTACATTTAAACCATTATTCCTTTGTGTTTGTGTAGTTTTGGAGATTATGTGTCTGACCAGGTTGTTGCCCCAGTTCGGGAAACATGTGCACAGGCACTTGGTGCTGCATTTAAGTACATGCATCCATCGTTAGTTCATGAAACTCTGAAGATTTTGTTGCAGATGCAGGTAGCCTTTCACTTCTCAAAGCTTTGATTTTTTTTTTTTTTCCCCTTTTGGAGCCTCAGATTTTGGATTTTACATTCGATATTATCCTTGCTCATCGAAAGTTCCCTTATACGCTTTTTGTACATGTTCCAGAGTAGACCAGAATGGGAGATTCGTCATGGGAGTCTATTAGGCATAAAGTATTTGGTTGCAGTACGAAAGGTACAATTGAGTTTCCTACAGTTTGATTTTTAACCATTTTGCATTGGATTAGATGGTTGTGCAAGGTACAATTTGAGTCTATTAGGCATAAAGTATTTGGTTGCAGTACGAAAGGTACAATTTGAGTTTCCTACAGTTTGATTTTTAACCATTTTGCATTGGATTAGATGGTTGTGTATGTGTCCATGGACAATGAATTGAGATGATTGATAGGAAAATTGACATCCAGATGTTAGCTTGGCGTTTTTGGCGACTGTAAAAGATCACAATTGATTGTAATCTTACGGAAGAAGCACCTTTAAACAAGTTACAGTAATATGAATGTGAGTAGGATTAAGCTTCACATATTAGAAAGAAGGTGGTGCCTAGTGACCATCTCCATGATTGCCTTGCCTCAATATATGTCTTATTAAATCACCCCTTGCCTCAATATGTGTAATTTACGCCTTTTGGTATATTATTTGAAATTATCGTGGTTGTGGACTTGTGGTTATCTCTTTTGTTGTGGGGTTCATCAAAACTAAGTTTATCTTTATTTTTGCATTTCAAGCATCGTGTATTTGGTTTTAAGGCCTCGCTGGCACCTTGAGATTGATAATTGGCGTTGTCATAGTATGAGGGAATGTATGTTCTTCTTTTGTATGCTTTTGGTATGACGCAAGGGGGTTCTATTCTGAGGTTTGAGTGAGTCACTCCCTCACTCTGCCTCTTCTTTGTCTGTTTTGAATTATTTATAAATAAAAGTTCTTAATTAGTGAAAAAAATAGTTCTCTCTGGCGGCTGTGTTCACTCTTTTATTCCTGGTCAGGATATGCTCAATGGTTTGCTTGATTCTGTCCTTCCTGCTTGTAAAGCGGGGCTGGAGGATCCAGATGATGATGTTAGGGCCGTTGCTGCTGATGCTTTAATACCTGCTGCGGCTTCTATAGTTTCTCTAAATGGTCAAATGTTGCATTCAATCGTTATGCTACTTTGGGATATACTGCTTGACTTGGATGATCTTAGTCCATCCACTAGCAGGTGTACTTCTATGCTTTTTGGTTGCCTTATTTCTTGCATGCTGTAATTATAGTATTACATTGGTTTTACTTTTTATGTTATATTCCATTATGTACATATATCCTAATGGTCGATAGTCCTACTTTTTTAAAGTACTTCATCTTTGTTGCAATGGACAGATCTTGTTTTTGTTAATGATAGTAGTGAGGAGTTTAGCCGTGTGCATTGCACCGGTGATCATCTTTGTTGCGGTCATGTATAAAAGATAATGGTTCTGGTAGTTAGAAGATTGATATGGATAGTCTCGGATAACCAATTGCTTGCATAGATTAAAAGGGTAACTTTGGAAAATCTTAGCAGATTTTGAACACAAGAAATGATTAAAATAAATATTTGTAGAAAAGACTAAGTATTGGTTCATTATTCCATTTACATAATTACATTTGATACATTCTTTATTTTCTCATCCCTTATTTGATAAATGCAGTGTTATGAATCTGTTGGCTGAAATATATTCTTGTGAAGAGATGATTCCGAAGATGCTGGGATCATTGGCAGTAAAAGAGAAACAGGAATTTGATCTTAATGAACTAGTTCTTGGTGAGGAACAAGGAGATGAAATTAAATCCGAAGAGAACCCATACATGTTATCAACACTGGCACCTCGATTATGGCCATTTATGAGACACAGTATCACATCTGTTCGTCATTCAGCTATACGCACACTGGTAAATTATGCTACATAGCTTGTTTTTACATACCCCTATACCAGTAGGTGTCATCTTTGTTTCCCAGTCTGTATATTTCTGGATCACATTGTTTAATCGTAGTGATTGTGTATTTTGCTGACAGACAATGTTGTTAAAAATGTATAATTAATTAAACTGAATGGAAATTGATTACTATAGCTGAAATAATCATTTTCTGGAACGATGGTTTTTACATTATTGCCGTTGAAACCTGGAGTCATATTTCATGTCGACTAGTGGTCTATTCAAGAATGTCTTACAAGTCCTTTACATGTAAAACAAACATTTTTTGTTTACGTCAGGCTGTAAGAGAATTTTGGATTTTTAAATCATAAATTGATCTTCACTAATCTTGGACACCCTTCCATTCCATCTGTGATTATGCTTTTGTTCTTCTATCTCTCTTATCTTTTCGTACCCTTGTTTTCTCAATCATAATATGCCCAAGTGCCCAATATGATTGGATTTGTTCTTCTTACAATGTTACGACACATTTTGATTTGACGACATTGCTTATTAATTCATGCATGTAAATGAATGTCATTATGTGTATGTATTAGCATACACACCTGTCTAAATGTTTATCGCTAAATAAATAGCTATGCAGGAGCGGCTTCTTGAAGCTGGATGCCAAAGGTCGTCTGAGTTTGCAACTAGTTCTTTCTGGCCCTCCTTTATTTTGGAGGATAGTCTTAGGATCGTTTACCAGAATCTTCTCCTAGAAGCTAATGATGAAATTTTGCGATGTTCAGAGAGGGTCTGGAGACTCCTGCTTCAGGTTTGTTTATTGACATTATGATTTGCTTTTCAGCATTAAATATTTCTTTTAGTTGTTGATTTCCACTTTCTCATTCATGCCAGTGCCCAGAGGGGGATTTGGAAATGGCTGCTAGATCATACTTTACTTCTTGGATAGAGCTTGCAACTACTCCGTACGGGTCACCGTTGGATGCTTTGAAAATGTTTTGGCCCATTGCTCTTCCTCGGAGAAGTCATTTTAGAGCTGCCGCCAAGATGAGAGCTATAAAGCTAGAGAACGAGTGCAGCATAAATTTTGGTTTTGACTCTTCAAAAGGATCTACTTTGCATGAAAGTAACGGAGTGGTTTCTGCCAATCATGTAAAGATAATTGTTGGCGCAGATAATGAAAAATCAGTCACTCATACACGCGTGGCTACAGCTGTGGCATTAGGAATATTGGCTTCTAAGTTACCTCACGAGTCTTTGCAGTTTGTGGTCGATCCAGTATTGAAGGAGCTCACTTCTGTGTCTGGGGTCCAGAGACAGGTAATGTATATAAATAGCAGGCTTAGAGACTCCTGTCAAAAATTATTTCATGGAAAACTTGAAAGATATTGGCGTGCCTTAAGCATGTGTACCTTTTCCCTATGAATTGAGGAGTACTTATGCCTTTTTTATTATCTCTTGCTTTCATGTATTGGAGCAACCATAATTCTTGGGTTGGGAAGCAGGGTTTTGTTTTCTGTGTTCTTTTGTTTTTCTTGTCGTATTAGTAAGTAAGTTTATTTCAAGGGTTGCCGTGTAGAGCGTCAGCCATTCAGGTTTTGCGAGGCTAGGGTTTCAATAAAACCACATTCCCAAAGAAGGATTTTGATTGAACCCTAAGCCACTATAACTGTGTTGCCCGTGTTATCTTCTTTCCCAAAAAAAGGTTATTGTTCTTGCCATCTTGGTGCGACATGTTTCTGATATTACTTATAGACTTTATTTACATGTAATGCCATTGCTCGCAACCCCACATCTTCAAATGAAGTTGTGTTTGATGCAATGCTGGCCGCAATTTGTTATTTTGGGCTACTTCTATTTTGTCACATCTGTAACCAGTCCATCCTAATTGTATAGATCATGAAGTATGTATATGAGGTTGGTTCTTGTTTCTCCTGACTAATGTTTGGAAACTTTCCATGTATTTAGGTGGCATCCTTGATTCTCGTCTCTTGGTTCAAAGAGCTTCAGAGTAATGGGCGGGGTGAAATTGTTTCTGACCATTTTGGCCGTCTCAGGAAATGGTTATTAGATCTTTTATCATGTGCTGACCCTTCATTCCCTACGAAAGATTCAATTCTTCCATATGCTGAGCTTTCTAGAACTTATGCAAAGATGCGTGGTGAGGCAAACCTATTATTTACTGCAGTAGCCTCGTCAGGCATTTTTAAAAGTCTCCTGTCAACTATGAAATTTGATTTGGATACCTTGAATGTTGATGATGCTATAAGTTTTGGATCAAAAGTATCACTGCCGGGTAATCAGTCAACAATGGAAGAAAGTGTTGAAAGACATATTCTCGATGATTTGGAGTCATCACGGCAACGCCTTTTGTCGACTTCTGGTTATTTGAAGTGCGTTCAGGTATAATTTGTTACTTTGTTTTGTTGTTAAAAGAGTTTTAACTTAGCTTATTTTCACACTTTGGAACATCTTGCAGAACAATTTGCATATTACAGTTTCAAGCCTTGTTGCAGCGGCCGTCGTGTGGATGTCTGAGCTGCCTGCTAAACTCAATCCTGTGATTCTGCCTTTGATGGCGTCTATAAAAAGAGAGCAGGTATAAATCTGGTATTTTTTATGTTAACTCGTGTGATATGGTCACTACCTAATTCCTACTATTACTCCCTGTTTGTATTTTTTTTTTGTTGGATTAACATTTAATTTACGCTGGACAATCCAATTGCCATATAGAATTCTTGTGATTTGAAACTTCTAGTCCCCTGGTAATATATTCTGAGGTACATTTCATCTGTGTAGTTCCTAAAAGGTCAAATGTGCAGGGGTTTAGATGTTTCAAATCAAAGTGATTGTTGTGACAGTAATTCACTTGAGATGAACTCGTATTGTAGTTTGATTTTCAGCGTGAATTTTATTGAATTATAAAAACAGGGAGTATCTATAGACGAGTCCAATACATATCCCGCTCAATTAAACTTCAAATTTCTACCCTACATCGAAATCGGTATACAAATTGAAGAGTTGTGGAACGTTTTCATTGAGAACATGAGGGTTCATTCGGTAGTGTTTGAATATTTTTTATGGGATGTTTCATGTTTGATCTTTAAGTTTATGGGGTTTGAAAGAATTAATAACTCTTACATATCGAAAAAAGGTAGAAAAGAAAAAGAGTAGGATGTCCTGATATAGTGATATGTTTGATATTGTACTTCAGGAGGAAATACTGCAGCAGAAGGCAGCCGAAGCACTTGCTGAGCTAATTTCTCATTGTATTGGACGAAGACCTGGTCCAAATGATAAATTAATTAAGAACCTTTGCAATTTAACATGCATGGATTCATGTGAGACACCTCAAGCTGCAGTCATAAATTCTATAGAGATTATTGAAGATCAAGATTTGCTGTCCTTTGTAAGCTCTGCTGGTAGTCAGAAAAATAAAGTTCATTTGCCAGCTGGTGGTGAGGACCGGTCAAGAGTTGAAGGTTTTATTAGCAGACGTGGGTCAGAACTTGCATTGAAGTATTTGTGTCAGAAATTTGGTGGTAATATATTTGATAAGCTTCCTAGACTTTGGGAGTGCCTTACTGAAGTTCTCAAGCCTGAAATTCCTGAAGGAGTTATACCTCCAGACAAATATCAATATGCAGTTGAGAACGTTAAGGATCCGCAGACCCTGATAAACAATATCCAGGTAATTATATATCCTATTTTGCATGGTAATTTGCAAATGCAATATTATGAAAATGGCCTGTGGTGAGTCTTCTTTTGTTTATAGTTAATTTTAGTCATCTTCTGATTGAACCCTTGCTTAGATCTGCTACAGTTCCCCCAGATAGCCCTTAGGTTTTTTGTTGACTTCAAGTTGTTAATCTTGGAATCATTTGTGTGATGGTTATTTGTATTAAAAACTTTGCATAGTTAATACCGTCCCCCTTTTTAGCGTTTCATGATATCTTCATCTCTACCCTATCTCGTAGTGTAATAAAGCAACCTCCATGAGAAGAAATAACTCATGGAAAACCGAAAATGTATGCATTCCTGATATCCCACTACAAGTAAGTTTAAAATTGCATTCTCAATTCCCTCATGTACTCATTTTGTTCTACAGATTGAATATAATAATGTGTGGAAAAGTGTTTAGCAATTTGGCGATACCCAGTTTTTCTAGCGCACTATAAAGGATTTGTAGATGCTACATTCATAAGGTGTTTGGTGAAAAGTGTCATTAGAATCGTTCCTTTATTTTACAGGTCATACGTTCTATTGCACCTGTGCTTGATGGGACTTTAAAGCCGAAAGTCCTTACACTTCTTCCATGTATGTTTAAGTGTGTGTGCCATTATCATGTTGCTGTAAGGTTAGCTGCTTCAAGGTGTATTACATCAATGGCCAGGTCAATGAAAGAAAGTGTGATGGCAGCCGTGATTGAGAAAGCCATACCTATGCTTGGAGATAGATCATCAGTTCATGCGAGACAAGGTGCTAGTATGCTTCTACGATTGCTTGTCCAGGGTTTGGGAGTTGAGCTGGTTCCGTATTCTCCATTACTAGTTGTTCCTCTTCTGAGGTGTATGAGTGATTGTGATACTTCTGTCAGACAAAGTGTGACACACAGTTTTGCTGCTCTTGTACCACTTCTTCCATTAGCAAGGGGTCTCCCTCCCCCGAGCGGTTTAAGTGAAGTTGTAACTCAGAATACAGAAGATTCACAGTTTCTGGAGCAATTACTGGATAACTCTCATATTGATGATTACAAGCTTTCAACTGAACTGAAAGTGGCATTAAGGAGGTATTTCATTTCTGCTACTTGAGATCTGTTGTTTCTGTACTTTGTATCTAAAGTTTGTGCTTGAGGCCTTCAATTGTTCAGTATCCTTGGTTGATTTTTTACTGAAGTATTTTGGCATATATCTGCACTTTGGAGAGCTTCTTTGTATGGAAGATTGTAACAAACATGTGAACATGTATTTCCGCCAATATTGTATGAAACATTTTGAAGTATTATATTGATTACCATTCTAATTAGAACATCATTGGAATCGTGAATTTTAAGAATCTGTAACTTACATTTCATCTAGATTGCCTATATTATATGCATTTTTTATTTTCCTTTGATAATCCAAGAGTAACTTTTTTATGATGTTTTCCCCTAGGTATCAACAAGAGGGTATAAACTGGTTATCCTTCTTGAGACGTTTCAAGCTTCATGGAATCTTATGTGATGATATGGGACTTGGCAAAACACTTCAGGCATCAGCCATTGTGGCATCTGACATAGCGGAACACCGTGCTTCTAACGAGGGCAAGGATCTTTTATCTTTAATTATTTGTCCATCAACACTGGTTGCACATTGGGCGTACGAGATAGAAAAATATATTGACTCTTCTGTAATGAAGCCTCTCCAGTACGCTGGTTCTGCTCAAGAGCGCACAAATCTTCGAAATCAGTTTGAAATGCATAATATCATTATAACATCATATGATGTGGTTCGCAAAGATGTAGATTTTCTTGCACAAATTGTCTGGAACTACTGTATTTTAGACGAGGGTCATATTATCAAGAACTCGAAGTCTAAAATTACAGGTGCTGTGAAACAATTGAAAGCGGAACACCGACTTATACTTAGTGGGACACCAATCCAGGTAATTTGGCTTGGTACTAACAACTGAAGTTCTTGTTTTGAAGTTACAAGTAAAAATATTTTCCATTACTAGTGCTTTCACCTTATGTATGTACCTGTTTGTATATATGTTGCAGAATAACATATTGGAGTTGTGGTCCCTTTTTGACTTTCTTATGCCTGGGTTTCTTGGAACGGAGCGCCAGGTGGGTCTCATTCACAAGTATTAAAGAGTCTTCGTTGATTGTAATTATTATTTATTCTTTGGGTTGAGGTTGGAATGATGATAATTGTTCATGGCAGGGACTTCGGGTGTTTTATTTATCCTTGAAGTAATTTACTTAGGGTCTGTTTGATTCGGGTGGGATTTTTTTCTGGTAAAATTTTAAGAGGGGCAGATCAGTAACTGCACAATATAGCAAGAAGAGATCTTAATCTCCGTCACTTTCACTTCTTCTCTTCGCTTCTTCCCCTGTTCTCTTATTTTAAAAATTCCATTTCGTGTCCTTCATTTTCCCCGGTAAACTGATTTACCGCTTGAATCAAACAGACCCTTAGTATATGTTTGTTACATGATCATTTAATGTGGATAGTTTATAGGCTTAGCAGAATTGTTTGGCCAGCTTAGATTATATTTACGTAGCTTCACTATTCTTGAAAGTTTTTGATGAAAGTTGTATATATTTTTACCTTGGAGATTTGACGTTGTCTTCTCTGTGATGACCATATGTCTTACAGCTGCTCGTTGTGGCTTCTTTTACAGTTTCAAGCTACTTTTGGGAAGCCGCTGTCAGCATCTAAAGATGTCAAATGTTCTGTCAAGGATGCTGAAGCTGGGGCACTTGCTATGGAAGCACTGCATAAGCAGGTTTTTTTTTCAAACAAAGTACTTATAAAGTCAGTTTCCATTAGTTAGATAGTGTTTGGGTTTTAACCTGCAGTTGTTTGTAATAGGTCATGCCGTTCCTCCTCCGGCGAACAAAGGCTGAGGTTTTGTCTGATCTGCCTGAGAAAATTATTCAAGACAGATACTGTGACTTGAGCCCTGTCCAATTGAAACTCTATGAACAGTTTTCTTCTTCTGATGTAAAAAAAAATATTTCTACGCTGGTAAAGGTAAATAAGCCACAGGAACCAGCTGAAGGAAGTAGCGCTTCACCCAAAGCATCTTCACATGTCTTTCAGGTGGCTATTACAAGTTATTGATCAGTTCAGTGAATTATGCCTATCAAATTTCCTCACACCTATTTGTAAATTTCAGGCACTTCAGTACCTGCTAAAACTTTGTAGTCATCCATTGCTTGTTGTGGGTGAAAAGCTTTCCGATTCCCTTAAAATCCTTCTGTCAGAACTCATTCCAGGGTGTGCTGACATTATTCAAGACCTTCACAAACTGCACCATTCTCCTAAGTTGGTAGCATTACAAGAAATTCTCGAGGAGTGTGGAATTGGTTCTGATGCATCAAATTCTGATAGCGCCATCGGTGGTGGGCAGCACAGAGTTCTGATTTTTGCTCAGCACAAGGTAACATTTACCAGTCTATGCTGGTTTGCATTCTCATGGACTTGGGTTTTTAATGTCAAGTAAATAATAGTATGTTTGAATATTCGCAGGCCTTTCTGGATGTAATTGAAAGAGATCTTTTTCAGACACACATGAAAAGGTTAGGAAGCGTTTATTTTTTATTTTTTTTATTGTGTATTTATAATGCAATAAAAAATACGCCTCAATATTGCTTCAAGCACATCCTGACCTCAAACCTTTGTGATGACTAAATTCAATGAGGTTCAATATTCGATACACTTCTAATGTTAGTAATCTTATCTTCTTTTAGTTACTATGTAGCTCAAGCGAGATCTCAATAAGGTGTGTAGGTATATTCTGTGAACAACTGAACATCAAGAATCTCGTTCCCCCTTGAGCAATAGAAGTCTAATCTTGCACTGAGCTGAGAAATTAAAGATTCATTGTATTTTGCACTGAGCTGAGCATGGTAGCCAAAGAATAATGGTCAATACATTGTTTCAGACTTTTGCATTGGTGATGTTAATATATGAACCCCAAAATCCTAGCAGGATGTTGCTTAGCAAGATAGGCATGATTATACCCTGAACCTCTCTAGTGGGATTTACTTATCCAAATTCTTGAATTTTTCATCCCAGACCTTCTAGTGGCTCATCAATAACTTGTAGAAGGTTGCAATGCTTATAAAAGAATATAGGTCTCTCCCATGGTTTAATATCCCTTCTAAAAAGTGTCAATTTTGTTATAACAGTGTGACTTACTTGCGGCTGGATGGCTCTGTTGAACCAGATAAACGTTTTGATATTGTCAAAGCGTTTAATTCGGACCCTACTATTGATGTACTTCTTCTGACAACACATGGTATGATCTCATGTCTCATCTAAACTTACTGGAGAAACCACCACGGACCTGATTCCACCACTTACCTGTTTATTTGGTCATGCAGTGAATATGTAGGATTGCATTTTTACTTAGATTTTTTTTTGTTAATTATGTGATTATGCATGCAGTTGGTGGACTTGGTTTGAACCTGACATCAGCTGATACACTAGTTTTTATGGAGCACGATTGGAATCCAATGAGAGATCATCAGGTAAGCTTTCTTGTGATATTGTTGATGAGCATCTTGTGAAGTTTTGTATCTCTCATAAAAGTTGTCTGGCAATTGTAATTGTGAAGCATGTATATTCAATGAAATTCTGTAGTAATTAATTTCCTTACTTTTATTCACTGCAATACACATGTAGGCAATGGACAGAGCCCATAGATTGGGTCAGCGCAAAGTTGTAAATGTCCATCGCCTTATTATGAGAGGAACCTTGGAGGAGAAAGTTATGAGCCTCCAAAAGTTCAAAGTTTCAGTGGCTAATGCTGTCATCAATGCTGACAATGCCAGTTTAAAAACAATGAATACAGACCAGTTGCTTGATTTGTTCGCATCTGCACAGACAGGCAATAAGGTATTTACTTTATTACTTCTATAAAGTTGAAATGAATATAATATGACCATCATATTTACTTTCGTTCTCGCTCTTGAATTTCTTTGGGCAATGATGGACCAGGGTGCCACAACTTCAAAGAATTCTGAAGGCAACACTGATGGAGAACTGAAATCAGTGGGAGTTGGGAAGGGATTGAAAGCTGTCCTCGGTGGATTGGGAGAGCTATGGGACCAATCACAATATGCAGAAGAGTATGATCTCAACCAGTTCTTAGCAAAGCTTAATGGATGAATTCTATGACAAACAATGTACATAGTGTATCTGCCGAGGAGTCCGCCAGGCTCATGATTTTGACGCTGTCAGCCATGATTTTTTGGTTAATTTTTTGTCTACGGCTTTTCAAGGTTATCGAGAGTTGTCCGAAGAGGTGTGTCATGAACCTTCAGCTGACAGATGGGATCATTCTCTTGGGAGTAGAAAGGCCAGACATTTTGTGTAAATTTTCATTTTGTATATTCCATCTCATAATTAAGCTAGGGTAGTCATTCTATAGTTGCATTTTGTTCTATAGTTACTCCTTCAACCTTTACTTGTGGGCCTAGTTTTTTATATTTTAGGTCCCTGACTGTAGTACTGTGCTTGTTCTCTCCGCTTCAACTCTTTTCAATTATTTTACAGTAAGGTAGGAAGGTAGAATTTTTTTTTTTCTCCAGAATTGTATGGAGATTGTGATGGGACTTTGATAGCCATTTATTTGTATTGAACAATGTGGGTTGTCTTTCCTTGTTTATAACTAAAAAGGAGATAAATTGTCTCTTATCTCTTCTTTTAATCATGGTAAATTGGTAATACATGCTAAAACTTTAGTTTGGAGCAGCTTGAACTTAATATGGTTGACACATTTGTAGTTTGAAATTTAAAAGATGGTTGAAGCCATCCTTAGTTTGAAGTTTAAACGTGCGCTGGGAATATACAGTAGAACCTTTTTAAATTAATACTCAATTCGTTAATCTCTTAGTGCTCCATCAACACTGTAAAATAATAATCTCCCAAAGCTATTAATTTAAAGAGGTTTTACTGTAGTTAGGAGTTCAAAAGGTCAAAGTTGGTGGTGTATAATGAAAGTGGATGTGAAACTGAGCAGCTTTGGAACAAGAACTGTCTCTACTCTTTCCAAAATCAAAACTAAGCAGCTAGCTGTAAAGAATTTGCACAGTTGGGAGTTCAAAGGGATGCTAAAGCTTGATTGTTATTAGGTGTAGCATCTCTTTACATGCCTAAAGTTACAAGAACAGGTGTGGAATAAATAAGTGCTCCAGCATGTATTGGTTGGTGGCTTGGCGCAGTTTGGCCGTGTTAGGCGTTGAACGGAATGAAAGTTCTCTATTTAATATGTTGGTAGTACTGGTTTTAAACTTTTAATTTTCTACTTGTTTATAGTTCGATTACTTATCATATAGTTGATCATCATTGGTAACAATATAGTGGAATGACGTACACCTTCCACCACCTTCAAAGTTCACACTGCATGAAAGAATTGTCGACCGATGCATGTATAGATGCACCTTCTTACTGTAAGGTTGGTGACTTGGTTCCATGGATGTGTGGGCAATGGGCATCAGGCATTCAGGCCATCAGCAAGCTGATTTGGTTATGTCACTCACATGTTACACCACACCATCAACGCTCGAATGTAGTTAGAGAATAAAAGTTAGCTAAGAAACACGTTTACACAAAACAAAGTCCATGATGAAACATCCCTGAAAGAAGAAATAAATCCTGAAAACCAGGAAGGGAAATATGATTTGGGTTACAAGCTCTAATTTTATACGAAAAAACAGTAGTTAAAAGAGATCACAAGAAAGACCAGCTTTGATGGGTGGTCTTTGGAAAGCATGACGACCATATCTGTCCCAACCATATTTTTTCATGAAATATCAAAGTTATATTTTGATAAATAAATTCATAAAACTAAGAAAGGCAAAAAAAAAAAAAAAAATCGCTAAAAATGAACCACATAAATCATGCAAATCCAAGCAAAGATGTGTGTTCGAAAGCCGTTTATTTATCATTTTATCCTACCACCATGGCAACTTGTTTTTCTTTCCTGCCTGAAAGGTCAGATTAGAGTTTTCTCCGAAGGTCACATGGATTATGGATATTTGTCTTTCTAAAATTTGGGGTATTTTTGTCAGCACAGTCACCCACCACATGTAAAGATCAATTACAGTATTACTCCACTACTACTTTAATAAGTCTATTTTATTAAATGGGGAAACACCGAAACATTTCATCCATAAATACATAAATAATTATGGATTAATTAAAAGTGTTTTAATGTTCTTGACTTCTTGTTAAAAATACTGGTGAGAGTTAGAAAAAAAAGTGAAGAAGTAAAGAAAAAACAAAAGACTGCCTTTCTGACAACCTCTCTATTTATCTCTCTTATCTCAGTGACACAGTATAAAATACTCTCTTACCACATACGCTACTCTCTCAGACTCTCACCACATTCCCTCTTTCACCACTCTCCATTTCCCACAATGGAAGAAGTAAGAATTCTCAAAACAAATTTCCTTACCTTCTTCTTCTTCTTCCTCATCTTCTTCTTCTCAACAACAACTTTCTCAAAACCACTTCAACACCAAACTCTGCTTGTAGTACCTCTCCCTAACCCACCAACTCTTAAAAACCCAGATGATCTTTCTTGGTCCGAATCCCAAGCCGATACCCAAACCTCTGAATCTTTAGACCTTTCAAACACTCTTTCTCTCCCTTTACAACACATTGATGCTTTATCCATAAACGAAACCTCTGAATCTCTTTTCAATCTCCGATTACAACGAGATGAACTTAGAGTCAAAACCCTATCTTCCTTAACCACCACCACAGCCGCCGGCGGCGGTGGTCATCACCGTAACAGAAACAATAACGCCACACGTGTGAATGCAAAGGACTTCAGTAGTTCTATTGTTTCAGGTTTACCACAAGGCAGTGGGGAATATTTTACAAGATTAGGAGTAGGTACTCCACCGAAATACTCATATATGGTTCTTGATACTGGTAGTGATATAGTTTGGTTACAATGTGCTCCATGTCGGAAATGTTATTCTCAAACCGATCCGATATTTGATCCAACGAAATCTCAATCTTATTCTGGTGTTCCATGTGGTTCACCATTATGTCGTAAACTTGATGTATCAGGTTGTAATACTCAAAGAAAATCATGTCTTTATCAAGTTAATTATGGTGATGGATCATTTACTGTTGGTGAATATGCAACCGAAACTTTAACTTTTCGGGGTACTAAAGTCGGAAATGTCGGTTTCGGTTGTGGTCATGATAATGAAGGTTTATTTGTTGGTGCGGCTGGACTATTAGGACTTGGCCGCGGTGGATTATCATTTCCAACTCAAACTGGCCGTCGATTTGGTAATAAATTTTCTTACTGTCTTGTTGACCGTTCATCTATATCTTCAAAAGCATCAGCTATTGTGTTTGGTGAGTCATCTATACCTAGATCGGCCGTATTCACTCCAATGGTAACTAACCCTAAGTTAAACACATTTTATTATCTCGATCTTGTTGGAGTTAGTGTGGGTGGTACACGTGTACCTGGGATATCATCTACTCTATTCCGTCTTGATTCATCAGGAAACGGTGGTGTTATTATTGACTCAGGTACATCAGTCACTCGGTTGACTCGTCCTGCTTATGAAGCATTGCGTGATGCTTTCCGATCTGGTGCTGCTGAGTTAAAACGTGCTCCTGGTTATTCATTGTTTGATACTTGTTTTGATCTTGCTGGAAAAACAGAAGTAAAGGTACCAACGGTTGTGATGCATTTTGGTCGTGGTGCTGACGTGTCATTGCCTGCTTCCAACTATTTAATTCCAATTAATAGTAATGGTGTTTTCTGCTTTGCTTTTGCTGGAACTACAAGTGGGTTATCTATCATCGGAAATATACAACAACAAGGTTTCAGAATCGTCTTCGATAATGCTGGTTCAAGAATCGGATTTGCACCCCGTGGGTGCGCTTAAAGTCTGTTTTTTTTTTACTTTTATATAAGTTATTTTCCTTTGAAGATTGTCATCTCATTTTCTATATGAGAAAAGAAATGTTATTAGTTAACTAGACTACTACTAGAGTAAGGAAAAAAGAGCGGAAGAAAGTTTCCCTTGTTGTTTGTTGTATTAGTGGACAAATGTTTGGTTGGTTACTTGGTGTTATCTAATACTAGTAGTAATTATTACTGAAAAACATGGATTATTTAGTAAATAATTTGTGGAGAGATTGTTGTTCTTTAGAAAATTGAATTTTGCAGTAGCAGAGTCTAGTACAGATGATAGGATTTGGAGTTTTGGACCGTACGTCACATGGAAAGGTAAGCATCAATCTAATGGGTGCGTGGGACCATATACTGTACCACCGGTATCGATAAAGGTTAAAAACCAACATACCGCACTGTCTCAACGAAGACTTGTTTTTTCTGGAAAAACAAGTCAAGAAGACTATAGTGGAGTGTGGTTTTCGTGTTTGTAAAACACTAGTTAGGTCAAGGTGTGAATGTTTGATTTTGCCCAAAAACATATCCTGCTAGTGCTAATGAATTTGGTTGTTTCATTTTAAAAAGGTGGCAAGGGTTTAGCTGATAAAATGCCACATTTAGGCCCTGCTTGGTTACCCCGCAAAAATTTGTATGAAATTTAGTCTAATTTAATATGCTTGAAACTCTTGATAATTAGTTTTATGAACAAAATTTATGCAAAAGTTTGGTGCTATTTCAAAAGTGCAAAAATTTTACACCTTTCTCTAATAAATTTAGTAGGGGACCATTAATGATTATCTCATGTTTATGCAAGGTTTAAGTGGGGGAATGGGGGATCAATAGAGTTTAAGCTAAAATAGGTGGAGTCTATTCAAATCAAAGAGTAAACTTGGGAGGGACCACTCTAACTATAGATGGGTAAAGATTTGCCTTTTTTGCAGCCCAATTTCACACGCTTCATTGCCAAGTTACCTTTTGTCTTTGTTCCTGATTTCAGCTAACAGCCAAGCAGGTTAATTCAAGATACTTTTACAAGAAAACAAGTCTATTTGGTTGGTTGTGCCATGCAAATATGCAACTTGTTCAAAATTGGAAGATGCGTTCTAAAAAGTACAAGTAATACACAGAGGAGAGTAGGACTGTATGACTGTATGAGATGGATATAGCTAGCAAAATATCTTATTTTTCTAAGTGATATGATCCATGTATCATGTACTCCAAGTCTCCGATTGATATTGTTCTTTAAGGCAAAAAAATAAAAGAAAACAAGAAAATGGTCGTCAATAGCACGTAAAGGAAAGTAGGAAACAATACAATGGTACACACACAGATTTATTTCATGTCTGGAATCTAGAAAGCAAATAAGCAAAGTTAATTAATTTAATTTGCTTAATATAAGATAGCTTAATTAGGGTGTTTTGCGGTGGTAAAGTACATGACTTTTCCATGAATCAGGACATTGTGCCCACACAAATAGTGCTATTGTTATCATTCCCTTGCTTTAAAGTCCCACACGCTTGACATTCCCCCACTTGTTTTCATATTCATGAAAAACATTCATGACACATTGCTCTACAGTCTACATGCATGTATTTCATTGAGGGGAGTTTAGTAACTGACAATACATTGAGTTTTTGAAAAGAATCTACACATGAGGGCAAGTGTGTAATGTAGGATCGAGTGATTTATGAATCCAAAATACATAATTGGGAATTCCATTTGAAATACAAGTTATTCAGTGGTGGCATTGCCCACCAACACAACCCAAAGCCCTCTTATTACCTGTTGTAACCACCAAAACATATGCCTATCTTGTGGATACCAAGTCAATCTAAGAACTAGAAAGGAACTAAATCAATTCCTGTTGCAGTATGTAACTAAAAATTATATTATTGTCATTCAAATTCTAAGCAAGCTTGTGATATAACACATGGAACATTCCACAATATAGATTACACTGACAATGGACCTTGAGAGTAGAGTCAATGACAACTAATTGCTAAATATCACCAGATTTCTATTGTTTTCCCGTTTGGGAAATAGCGAAGGTGAAGCTAGCATCCCATTATACAGGGTCACTTTAGCTGCTCAATTCTTGTAAAATCATGACACTGAGGAGTGAGGAGAACCATCTGAATTTCAGCACTAGGTACCACCATCGCTCCATACTACTACGCCAGCTGTAATCATTTCCAGCTGCTCCACTGACATTACGCAAGTTATCGCTGCAAGTTCTTGCGCTCTCCAGAGCTCAACGAACTCATATGGGGAGGGAGAAATTGGTGCAGCAGAAGCATACACTTTTAAGTTAATTACAAGGTTGAGATCAGATTGGGCCTTGCTAGAGAATTACATGCTGACAACAATAGAAGGGAGCTCAGGTTCAACCTCTGGCACTCCTTCGGGTCCTTCCTGCGTTGTCTGGAAAGAACAGTAATGCATGTTATACACACTTTACAACGCACTTTATAGATCGACCACTAAATTTCTTCAACTTTTAGCTCTTTTAAGAAAACCAATTAGACAAAGCCAAAGAGTCGTTCTCTACAATTAAGATAGCCATTTTGATGCCCTAGCTGATGTAGTATGAATCCACAAGTCCATAAAGGTTATTAAAGATGTAACTGACTTACACTTACCTCTGATTCTTTTTTCTTCAGCTTGTGTTGTGTAAGATAGACTTCCAATGCACCATCACCATACAAAAGTTTGGCTCCACATCCACATTTCTCTATACTTCCAACAGCTTCTTCATCCACCACCACAGCATCTATTCTGTCATTGCCCGTCCTCAAATCTGGAATCTATAAAAAGATGCAAGTCCACTTCATTTAGAATAATTGCAGAAAATGCAGAGCCAAAGAACTTGTGCAGTACAACAATTATCAAAAAATAATAAAGTTCTTTGCACACACATACTGGAAAAATGAAGGTTGAATGACAACATCCTTTTTTCCTGGAAACTTGCATTGTCACAAATTGCATTTGCGCCTTAAATTTAAGACAGTAAGCCCATATAGAGAGGGATTATGTACCTCATACATGGCATCCATCAAAATATTCTCTAACAAGGATCTTAAGCCTCGTGCACCTGTGCTTCTGGACATTGCCTTTTTCGAAATTAGTCTCAAAGCACCTTCGGTAAAATGGAGCTTGACCTGAACAAACAAGTTTTAATTGATGTTACCAAATCTTGTTTGGGTTCCTAATACTGATGATAAAGATAGCCTACACAAGGAATTCAAGTTGCACCACAAATATATTATACGATAAAAAGAGCTTCTACAGCTAGAGGGGAGAGAGAGAGAGAGAGAGGGGGGGGGGGGGGGGGGGGGGGGGGGGGGTCTAGCGGAAAGTGAGAAGCTTGCAACAGCTAAAGAACTCACGATCTCCAGGTGAGCTCAGATTAACATGAGGCTAGAATCAAAGGGGTAAACAAAAAGAATATTAACTTACACCATTCATCTGAAACATCTTTCTGTACTGCTTTCCAAGGGCATTTTTTGGCTCGGTGAGGACCTTCAAAATCAAAATCAACCATTACAACTGTCGAAAAAGTTGCATTATAAAGATTATGTAGTATCAACATATACATGAATTAAGCTTTATACAGGTAGTATATAGTTCAGTGTTCCAAAAGCCGTCTAGGCCTTTAGGTGGATAGAAACTGGTTATGCTGATTAGTCGGGCTAAACAACTCTCTGAAGCCAAATTTAAAATCTTTAAATCTATTGGCTATCAAGTAAACAATATACAAAAGACTTGATTTGTTCTAGCCTCAAATGTGTCTTACAATACATCAAAAGATGGTTTCCAATTTCCATATACAAGTAGAAGCTTTACTTCTTGTAACATCAATATTATTTAAATAATAAAATAGACTATCTCGGCACCAACTAGGCCGTCCCCCACACCTGACTACCGCTTAGCGTTTTACAAAACACAGATTTTATTAATAAAAAACAACTAGAGAATAGATTTGGCATGGGGTTTTTCTCATTGTGTGTGAAATAAACCATTTTGAATGCATCACTAATGAAAGTCAAATACTTTTGGAATTCACTAATATTAGATCTGGCATGTGTCTTACAAGTATTGACCATGACGAATGCTTACGTCCTCAAAGTATTTCTTAAATTATGAAAATACCAAGCAGGCTCTCGGAAGTCAGAAGTTAACTAATAAAATATATTACAGGAGAAGACACATTCGAATGTTCAATTATTAACTGCAACTTGTTCATTCAATTACAGTATTCGACCCTTCCATTCATAAATTATGACCTAAATTTAATACAACAACGTGGAAAGAAGGCTACAGCCTACTTCAAAGATCTTGAATCAATAAGAATGTTGTGCTAAAAGACATTACCTGCACAAGTTGGTCTTCACTGAGAGCTGCTAAGCTAACAAGGACTGGGAATCGCCCAATAAACTCTGGTATCAAACCATATGCAATAAGATCACTGCTCTCAACCTGTAAATTGTACAATAAATTGTTCATGATTTGCACTCATTTTTTGGGCTATTAAGACCGGTATAATGCTTCACGAATAAAGCTTAGCTAGTCTATAACTTACAGTTTCCAGCAAGGACGACGTGATGGCAGCATTTGTCAAACCACCCGTCCTCATGTTTGCACGTACAGGTGCTCCAAAACCAATTGAAGAATCTTGACGTCTGGTATACATGAGGAAAATTAAAAATTATAGAAACCCGCTTAGAAAGGATACTTGAGGCAATGAAGTGGATTAATATACTGTATAACCTTTCCGAGATGGTTTTCTCCAAATCAATAAATGCACCCCCACATACAAAGAGAATATCTTTTGTGTCTATCTGCAAGAAACAGTGTACCAAAAAGATTTGATCAGAGATCACGGCTAAAGGATACATAATTATCCAATAGATCATAATTCGTGAATTCATATTTCGACCTACCTTGGTGCCTTGTTATGGGGTACACCAGTTGTATATGGGTTCCCAAATTAGAAAATTAATAAAAGTGTAGAATACCTGGATATTGTCGCCTCGTGGATGCTTTCTAGCTCCCTTTTCAGGCACATTGACGACCTGGATCAGCATAGAATTGTAAGGAAACAAGAGGGAACCTATGCACTTCAAAAATCAAACTAATTTAGCTTTAGATTTAGACTTTGATTAATATCCAACTCCTAAAGTCCTATGTATATACCATGACAGGGTCCCACCCCCTTTCTCAGTATTATGTATCATTTTAGAATGGGAAATCTGCATTCTAGAATTCACTGAAAGAGCTTAAAGTATGCATTTACTCACTGTTCCTTCCAGCATTTTCAGTAATGCCTGTTGGACGCCCTCCCCTGACACATCTCGACTGATGTTAAGGCTCTCAGCCTACACATAAAAAGGAAATGTTACATGTAGATGTGAAGAGGAACGACAAATTCCTTGACCACAGCAAATGAAAACAAAACCTTTTTTGTGATTTTATCGACTTCATCAATATAGACAATCCCTTGCTGAGCAGCCTCCACATTATACTCAGCCACCTGTGACCAAAAACCAGAAAAATTTAACGAAACAAAACACTTTCGACTTATCACTGCAATGTTTAGAGTGCAAGTAGATTCTTTGATGATTGAGAGTAGATGAGTGACTAAAGCATCAAGCAAACATTAGAGCGGAGCGACCATCATTCTAATTTCTAGCTGTGTATCCAAAGGGAAAGAACTAATTTCTAGCTGTGTATCCAAATGGGAACAACAACATATTGGTGAGTAGAAAATCAGGAATTTTTGTTGTAAAAGGACCATACTCCCACTACAGTCACCATATATAGTCAAGCTAAAAGATAAGTAAACAATTAGTTTATCAAGTCTAGACACAATGTATACCTATAAAAATTGGATTAACCACCAAAGTAGAGATATCATATGCATCTTCTCAATACTCTATAGAAAGTAAGGAGATGACTAAGTTTGTATTCGAGGTAAGATGGATTTACAAATGTGTAGAAATAACAACAATAAAATTCTTTCAATAAAAAACCGAGATTCACACGGATAACTGCCACCTTAACTAGGAAACAAGTCTCCATCCACCCAAAAGTAAAGGGATAGAAAACTTCTCAATAAAACCTATAGTATTTACATAAAATAGGCTCGAAAGATACCACAAGAAGCTTGTACAATATAGACTCCACATCTTCTCCCACATACCCTGCCTGCAAGTCAACAATGTTTTGTCAAACACTGATTACTGATTAAATCACTGAATTATGAGTTCAAATTGATTTTAAAGAGTGGTTAATGGGTCAAATATGACTGCAAAGTTGTGATATTTAATTATTTATCTAAATAACATAACTAATTTTTGACAAAAACATGACTTGCCTGTGTCAATGTCGTTGCATCGGCAATAACAAAGGGAACATTCACAAACCTAGCCAAAGTTTTTGCGAGTAACGTTTTTCCTGTCCTTGGAGAAAAATGAAACAAATACATAAAAAAATTTAATAACTAAAGTGCATGTAAAACTGAAGTCTATAGAAAAAGATATATAGTATTCCAAAACATATAGTATGTACAAATAAAAAGGGCAGGTATGTCCCCCATAACCTCATTGAGTTTGGCTTTAGGGTTAAAGTAATGTTTAACTCAAATGCTTGTTCTGCAATTAAACTAGGAAATGATTCCAGTATAAATAAAATGCGAAGTACAAGCAGTAGGAACCTGAGCCTGTCGGACCCATCACAAGGACGTTACTCTTCTCAAGTTCCACTGAATCATTTGTTTCACCACTAACCAAAACTTCTGCAGACCTAACAATAGAGATTTGTCAATGAACTTTATTCACAAATAAAAATATTATTATATACATTAATTTTTCAGCTGAATAATTTCATTGAGGTGCCTACAAGAAGCATCACGAAAATAGGAGACCTGACACAGATGTTGGACTGTTGGACAGACGTCTGCTTTCTAGGGAATCTTACAGGACCAAATTATCTAACACTATTAACAACTTGATCATTCAAGAATGCATTCTAATCTTGATTGTGGTCATGGGTAACTAAGCAAATGTTTGACTTGCGATCCATGAACTGCAGATGGGTAAGGAAGCTATATGGGCTTAGGATTGGACTGAGATAGACCCAATGACCTATATTCTCATGATGTCTCATCAGATACCCTACCTCCAATCTGAGTAGTGGGATACATCAGATAGCTCGAGTTCTGGACGTAGAGCTTCACTATGAATTGATATCTAAGGTTTCATCATTATAATACACAGTGGGCTCTCCTTAAATAAATTAAAAAAAAAAAATTAAAAAATATCTAAACAGAAGGTAGAGGGATAATTACTTTTGTTGAGATTCATGATAGATCCTCTTGTAGTGGTTGTAAACGGCAACAGAAAGCACCTGGATTTTATGAAATGCAATTAGAACTACACTGACAATAAACTACATGCATACATACATAAGACACTCAAGGCAAAAAAGTAAAACTTTCGTCAGTTTCTATCAGAGCATTACTTCATTTGATAATATTTACCCAAAACTTGCCATGCAGTCAGTGCTGTGGGTGCAAATACTCCATGGATAAATCTAATCTATACATATGTTGGTATGCGAGATGCAAAATGGTCAAGACAAATGGACCTAACTTGATGTTATCAGATACTAATATCAACTAAAAATGGGACAAGTTAAGACATCCCAGGTATTAGACTCGCACTTCGAAAGAGATCCATCCTCTAGTCAGGATTCAGGATGAAGCTATGAAGCTCCACCAAATAATAACACTGGCTTACAAAGGTCATTGGTCAGAATGGAGGAAACCTAAAACTTATTGCAATGCATACTCCGTGACAAACAAAACACTTCCTTTCTATGGCTACATGTATAATCATCATGTTTGGAGTTCAATCTTTCTCTCTTCGTAGTTATCCGTCAACTTTTGACAGAGAAGTCTCTATGCCTAATTACCCCCCCCCCCCCCCCCCCCCCCCCCTTCCTAACACACACACACAGTACACTGGAATTCCTATAGAAATTACTAATATCCTAGGTTACATCACCTTGCAGACCACAAAAAAGTCGATTGAAGATGTTGTACATACATATTGTATAATGAATTGTAGCCACACATATTATAATGGGAAGACTGATATTCAAAACCAAACATTAAAAATACAATATTCATATGCGTAAAACACATACAGCAAAGCTTCAGAAATTACCTTCTTTGCACGTTCTTGTCCAATTACAAACTTATCAAGGCCTTTACATATCTCTTTTGGAGTCGGAAAATCACTACCCATATTAGCTCCTCCCCAACACCCATCCTTGGAATTGGACCCAAACCCAGTCCCAGAACCTGGATTAGCTCCTCCCCCACCACCTCCACGAACTATATTCACATCAGGCGCTGCTGTATGCACTGTAATACCATCTCCAGGTGGTTGCCAGAACTCGGGGGGTTCTCCATTAGACCAAAAACCATAAGAATTTCTATCAAACTTATAAAAATTACCACCTTTATCATCAAAATCCCCTTGAAAAGAAGCCATTTTGAATGGATTGAAACGATAAGGTATATTGCTTGAGAAATCATCAAGCCAGGTTGTTGTTCTATTTCTACCTATGTGCATATGATTCAAAACAAAGTACCTGCTTTCAGAAACTGTCCTTGATACAAATTTTTTCAATGATTTTGACCTTAGAGCAGCAGCCATGGCTGATGCCCCTATGTTTAACAGCCAAAGGAGAGAGAACTAGAACCTACTGAAACTATAACTTAGGGTTCATCAATTGAACAAAAAAGAAAAGGGGTTAAATATACAAGAAAAATAATCTGTGGGGTTTATTTGAAATTTAGATTAAAAGCTTAGATTAATTGAATTTGGATTCATGGAGAATGAAGAAATGAAGAAAGAGAAGAGAAGAAGGAAATTATAAGAGTTGGAGTCGTGCAAATAAACTGGTAAAAGTTCTTGATTTTTCACATGAGCTCTATCTTATGACACGTTGTCAGATCATCAAGTGTTGTTTGTTTTACGCAAAACAAAAAAAAAGCCTGAAGTCCAAGTTTTGTTAGATTTTCTTTTTCTGGTTAAGTCAGGCCCAAGCCCAGTTTGGCAAAGTATTTATCTACACTCATATGTACGATTTCAAAAATTTGGCATTATAATACGCGTACATTCCTTTGGGTATGTTTGATTGGTCGTGGAAAAAATTCTCACGCAAAATATTACCCCCCAAATTTTCAGACGCCTGTTTGATTAGTAAAGTTGGGTTGCATAAAAATTTCATGATAAAAATATTTCTCACGAATCTTTTCTTTATCTACCCTTAAAAAAAATTCCAAGATTTATAGGGGAATTTTTTTTGTCTAATCAAATCCACATAAAATCTTCCCCATTTTTATGTCCAATTAAACAACCTATTAGTGAGAATTATTTTACTGCGAATTGGTGATTGCCCACCGATTTTAATTGCTAATTAGAGATTGCCCACTGGTTTCAACAATATTCGAGATTGCCTATTGCTTTTAACTTTCCGATGGTCAAGTCACCATTGACCTAGTCAAGTTTTGTTCTTATACTGAATTTTCTTTTTCTTATTCTAACTAGTTGGTAGGTAAATACCACGTTGGGGAGTTAATGACACGTATACAAGTGAATGATCTAAGATGAGATATGATGAAATTGAGGACAATCACATGTGTTTAATTCTCTCTTCGACATGTTAATCAAATGTGACTCATTAAGGGTATTATATGAATATGCAATAAAAGAACAAAGCTTGACTGGGTCAATGGTGCCTTAACCACCGAAAAGTTGAAAGTAGTAGACAATCTCGAATATTTTTGAAACTAGTGGGGACAATCTTTAAATGGCAATTAAAATCAGTGGGTAATCTCTAATTCACCTATTATTTTATGTGAAAATATTCTTAGTTATAAAAATTCTCAGTAGTAATTATTCCCACCAATCAATATTTTTGTCATGGAATTTTTACGGGCCAACTTTACCGATCAAGCAGGCATCTAGAAATTTTGAAGATAATTTAATGTTTGATGGGGAAAGTTTTTCCACGACCAATCAAATAGACCCAATATAGTTTGTATTTTCTCTCTTGCCCAATTCTTCAACTGTGGATTATAACATTTTTGGAAGTGAAGAACTGTCAACTGTGCCCAACTATCTCTAGGGCCAACTACTTAGTGGACGGTAGCAAATAGCAACTGGAAGTTCGATAGAGAGAAAAAAAAAAAATGTCAAAATGCTATTAATTTACCAAGTTTTTTTACTGTAGCAGTTATTATCTTTTAACAGGCTTGGGAGTTGGGAGAGACATTTGGGCCAAACCGATCACATGTGCATATGGGCCTACGTAATGGGTCTGAGTCTCGCTCCGATGCTTCATGCTTGCTCTCTTCTACTAGTTCCTCGTCTTCTCGGCTTCTTTCTACCATCTCGCTTCTCTCCATCTCTGATCACTTCTCTCACTGCAAGCTTTCAGTTTCTTCTATAACTCCCACCTCTCGCTTCTCTCTCTCTCTCTACTCAACAAATACTTTGAGGTAAGTTTATTTCTTTATTAGGGCTTTTCTTCTCCATTCAACTTCATTGCTTTGCTTATAATTAAAAAAAAAGTTTCATTCATTGCTTTGCTTTATTTTAGGGCAAATTTATCAGACTAGTAATCATTAAAACCTAATTGAATTTTCAAAACAATTTGTTTTCATTGATATTGGTTTAGTTTTTAAGCTCAATCAGTTCAAAATAAGAGCAAGGAGTTTATAAATCTGTTAAAAGAAGAGCAAATGTCGTGAGCTTATCGAGTTATCGATTTGCTAACTCGGTTCACTCCTTTGGTATGACTAGTTGATATTTGTTGTCCTACCCGAGTATTACTTTACACATACAAGCACAACAACAATCGAAAACTATAGGCAGTAGAATTTGAAGAGATGGATGGATTTCAATCTCATATTTAGTATCTGGGAAAGAGATTTCAAGGAAGAAGGAATTGAAAATGTACTAGTAATCAGTTCGGCATCACCTTTCCATTACGACCTTTTAACATCAACAATTCCAAGAGATCACCTTGAATACCAACATGTACGAAAATTTTTGATTCCCTGAATCCAAGTTACTAATACATTATTTATTGCATAGAGCAAAATTTCGCCAAGAGTTTATTAACAATTTAACAAACTTGCTGAAAACAATGGTTAGCAGTCTCAAAGCAAGGGATAGTAACTTCTCTCTCCCTCTCTCTTACAAACTTTCAAGATTCATAATGCATATCTAATAAGCAATGGATTGTAGGTGGGAGGAATATGTTAAAATCTAAACTTGCACAAGTTGGGTCGTTGTTGGTGAGGGAGCTTACAAAAGGTACAGAATGACTTCATATTTCCATGTTGATCTGTTCTATGGACACATTATTTTAGTGTACTTTTGTCCTGTATAACATACATGGAATTTTACCATGCAAGGAAGTGGCTTATTTCGTAGGTCGATTTCTGTTATTGTTTCTGCTTGTTAGTATTTATTGCTGTGTGCTGTGTGTGGTAGGCATGCATGTGTTTGTGCAGCACAAGAGTGCTATTATTCCTCTCTCATCCCATCTCAAGGGAAAGCACTTATCAGAACCATGAGTAAATTTCTCAATCTACACTGATATTTGTAGTATTAAAGTATGAAATTAAAACGTTTTGATTAGAATGAAGTTGTGATTTGGTTACTGGCCTATGTAAGGGGATTGAAAATTGCAATCTGAATAGAGGAGGATTGGAGATAACAATATAAGTTCACTTTGCAAGGATGTGGCTGAAGACGTGGACCATCCTTTAAAGATTTGTGTCGCGCGGAGGAATTGGGGTCTAGATCTCAAAGATTTGTATACATTGAATTGGGCTTTGTTAGGCAAGTGGCTATGGAGAGCCATCCTGCTTCGGAATTAATCATTTTAGTTAGGAGAGTGGTCATATTACTCTGTTGTACTGGTGTGGGGGTAGAAAGCCATCATGAATGTCTTCCATGAGTTCTTGAGAGGAGTCAGATATCAAGTTGGTTGTGGTGATAACATTTTGGTCACATTTGTCTACCATAAAACTATTAACACTTGGACGATGTAAAGTTTGGGGTTATACGAAGTCTCTAGTTAATCATCATATCCGAGAATAAGATACTGTATGAGGAGTATTTGTAAAAAACATATTTAGAAATGAAATAACCATTCTGATCCTCTAAGGAGAGTTCCAAATATAATGCTAGATATGGATCTTTGCTGCTCAATTTGCTTACCTTTATTTTAGGCACAGTTACTCATGATATGCAGAACATGTGATGTAAAATTGACTTAAATTATTCACATAATGTAACACAAATGTAAAAACATGCTTTTAAGTTTGGTAGATGTCAGCCTGTCAGGCATTGAGTATCTTGTTTTCGTTTTGTTTTTCTTTTTTTTTCCATGGTTGTTTAAATTAGTAAATTCTTTTTTAATTGATAAAAGTGAATTTTATAACAAAAAATGGAGAGGTAGAACATAATAATTTAGGTCAATTACTTGTGTGTCTGTTTCTAGTATGCTCTTGTAAATATTAATCCGACGTCTCAAAAGCTTAACTATAAATCACATCCGAAGATTTTCTGTTTGGCAGGTCAGTTTACTACCACAAGCCAAAGACGATATTTGCAGCGATCTTACAATCAGTACTTACAATCTCTGGTTTGCCCTTCACCTTCAAATTACAAAGGCATCTCTTTCTTTGTCTTCTCGCATGCTTATAACGCAAGTACCCTTTGTTATGTCAAAAGCTGAGGAATGTCTAAGATTGATGCAATATTTAGTACTGTTATTCCTTGTGATACTGTGTACCCTGGGGTAAAGTGTTTAACATTCACTGGCAATAAACCATAAAGTTATTTTAGCATTGTGTTAGCTTGCAACAGACATGTACTAAACTATGCTGGTACAGTTGTGAATATTTCTGATTGCATCAAGGAAATTAAAAAACAATTTCATGTTGATATGGGAGAACTTAATTTTTCATGAACACTGAGTGAATTTTTTTGTATTTTTGGGCTAGTGTGTAACTCCACACACCTTTTATCAATGAAAGCTGTGTTTTACCGGTAAAAAAAATCAAAAAAAATATCAAGTAAATAGTAAAACAAAAGGATACTCAAAATTATTTCATTTTTTTATGTTTCAGAATCGGCATGCATTTTCTACGTCGGCCTCAGATAATGGTCATGAAGAAGGGAATCAACAGAAAGAAAAGTATGTTATTTGTTATCTGCATAAACTCTGAGAAACTCTATGCATTTTACATTATCAATTTATCACATATATGTGGATATAGGTCTTTAAGAACTCCAACAAATGGAGGACTACGTATCTGTATTTACTCAATGTTACATTTTTGACCTTTTGTCCTACATATATTATATCAATCTTTCAATTAATGAGCAGGATATCTGTAACATTTGTTGACAAGGGTGGAGAGGAAACCCATATCAAAGTCCCTGTTGGAATGTCCATGTTGGAAGCTGCACACGAGAATGATATAGAACTCGAAGGCAAGTATCAGATCATATTTTATGTAACAATATGCACTTTTCCACACTCTTTCTTCTCTTTTATGAACTGTTATTCCACAAACCTTATCGATCAATTGAAATTTGCAAGATAACATGTGAAAAATAATCTCTTGAAAGGGAACTCGCAGAATTTCAGAAAGAGGTTGTATTCAGCCTACTGTGATAATTTATTGGACAAGCAGTGAGGAATCCGAAGGGGTCGCCCACACCCCCAAAGTTAATTTTATTTTTTCTATATTCTACTAATATTAGCTATTATGATATATGACGAAATATAAGCATTTGCAACCCCCCAAAAATTGTCATATAGGTTACATATGCCTCTTGCACCCCCATACTCAAAACTGTTTTGGATCTGTCCCTGTGGACAAGTATATGATGTTGGCATTTGAATTCAGATTTTCATCCTAATTATGGAGTCTTGGTTTCTTTAATCTAATTGCAGGAGCATGCGAAGGCTCACTTGCGTGTTCCACGTGTCATGTGATTGTAATGGTATGTTATTCAACATTGTACATTTAGGGTGACAGTTCTTAATTATACTGTGTAAAACATTAACAAGCATTGGTGTGAAGCTGACTGCTGGTTTTATTGTTTAGGATGTAGAATATTACAATAAACTAGAAGATCCGACGGATGAGGAGAATGACATGTTGGATCTCGCTTTTGGTCTCACTGAAACGTGGGTACTTCTACCTTATAATCCAATTATGTATTACTAAAACAGTTTTAACATTATCTGGTTTGTTGCAGGTCTCGGCTGGGATGTCAAGTGATTGCAAAGCCTGAGCTCGACGGACTTTGTTTAGCATTACCAGCCGCAACTCGTAACTTTGCTGTTGATGGGCATGTACCAAAACCACACTAGGAATTTGTAATGTATCTCATGAGCGTAAAGGATGCATTGATCTCAGTTTTGTAGCATGTTTAAAGAGCGATGCAATTAGGTAGTCGTTCATTTGTATCAGAAACATTCCTTATTTATTTATGTGGAAATAAAGCAATTAGGAGCAAGTACAGTTTATGTGCTTTTCTCATGAAGAATGAAGCAAGGATTTTGTCACAAACATTTCATTTACTTAGGGTTGTTGATGTCAAAAACCTTTTTGAAGTTGTAGGATTCATATATTCTGGATTTCTGGTGCATTATGAGTTCAGAGCGGGAATCAGCGCAGCAGATAGAGCAATAAGAAGAAAAAAATTTCAGAACTTTACTCTAAGGGACAAAAAGGAACTTTACTTGATGTCATATGTAAACAGGTCCGAGGGAACATAAACAATATGCATATGCATGTGATACTGGAGTTCAAGGCTTGGTTATGTTGATAATATGCTGATTTGCGAAAAATGAGGAATCTCCGAAGGCTCCCCCTTAACCTGCAAACAGATCATTGTTGGATGTTCTTGATCTTCATTATGCAACATTAATTCTCAACAATTTCATTGGACTGGTATAATATACAAATACAACCGTGGTGCATATATAACAAAAAGTTAAATATCCAAGAGCTATCTAAGGCCTTTTTTTGGTGTTCGTGAGAGGTACTGAATTGCTAATTACATTTTTCCGCCCATTGACATCTTTATCTCTGACCAAGACATTTTCTTCTGTATCCAGTTCACAATATAGAACACCTCTATCACCATCCGCATCATCAGATTGTTCGGCTGATGACTCATTCAAGGAGAGATTTGTTTCTGCCTTCACAACAGATGTTTGGTTACTCAAGATATCAATTTTACTCAGCTGATCTGACTTGGATCTTGTTTTGATTGAATTTGAAGTAGCTGATTGACTTCCGATCAAGTCCGCAACTCTTACCTGATTGAAATCAAATTGTAAATTTTGTTATCAGAAGTTATATCAATATTACGTTCCATCAAAAGCAGTAATTAGTACATCATTGTAGTAAACTTTGCCACATAAACCCTGGTACTGTACCACGTACCAACAAGGCAAGCCATTTAAATGTTGCAACACGTGAGAGGAATTCAAACCAGACAATCAGGTGTTATGCCTAACATGCGTACTGGTATGAGCACATCAATGCATGTCAATTGGTGATCATGCTTCAAGCATGCTGCTATGCTATGCTTTTTACAGGTTGGGAGTTGACACCAACTGGTTTAATACAGTTGCCTTTTTAAGTACCTGCAATGGCTTCATAACATCAGCATCTCGTTCATCAGTTCTGCTTACAGCATCTTGAGCTTGAAGCTCCATGGAGTCTCGAACAAGCTGACTTAGAAATGATACATCATCAGACATGACGCCCAGCCCTTTCAAAAGTTTAGAGCCAAGCTGTAAACTGGTCTGCATGCAGAAAACAAAAGCTTGGAATCACTATATAATTTTTCTTCGAAAAATGAAAATGCAATTCATAAAACTTTACAAGTTTGATCAATTTAGTTGTTACCTCGGCATTTTCAAGAATAGCATCTGTTGCCCCGGCTTTCTTTAAATCTAAGAGATGCACAAGGTCCTGAGCTCTTGCATATATTGGGATCTGCATAGAATTACAGATTCTCACTGCATGATAATAAAGCCCATACTGGACGTAGAATATAAATTTAACACATTCCAGCCGACCTGAGGGCATATGTTCGTTATGGGAAGCAGATTGTAACAAGAGCAAAATTTGGCCATTTGTTGTAACATTAAGGTTCATTCATCATGAAATAAGTTACTCAAAGAATATATCTATTAAATTAGAGAAACAACTCAAGTTTTATCAAAGAGTTGTGTGGTACTGTAGTATGAGAGGTTTGGTTCCGTTTCCATAAATGTTATGTCTTACTGTTCAATCTCCTCTTAATTTTGTCAGAGAAGTAGATATGCGCAAAATGAAACTGAGGGACTTAATTCTTTTTTTGTTTAAAAAGTACACCTCCCCTTCCCTGGAGAACGGAATCGAAATCAAATTCAAGACCTTGAGGTCCCATCCCCCAAGCTTCACTTGTGAGTGGACTTCTATGAAGAGAGGGACTTAAAAGTTAAAACTGTAAAGTTGGGTTCGTGCGCCTTGGCGAGATGGTCTCAGCAGACATGTCAAATGTTTTAGCCAGACTCTATGAGTTGAGGGCTTGAGTGCCTTTGACTTAAGTCTCTACATTCACAGTTCCGTTAATAAGAAAACATATTGTTATTGGTATATTCGTACGAACTATTCTACTTTCATATATAGAAAAAATTATAATCAGATGATATCTGGTTATATAATATTTCTTAATAAGATGTTAAAGGTGCATCATACTTATGCATTAAGGTTGAAGTTGAATAGTGAGTGGTGGAACCAGAGGAGATGAGTCATGTCTTGTAATTAGTCCTTACAATCACTATCAAATTTCCCCCCTTAGAGTTCAGACTTTTAATGTTGTTATACCGAGCTTTCAAGAATGAATGTCTAGTAGCAAAGAAAGTGCATAATTACCGCAGGGAAGGCACCCCGAATTCTTTGAACAGCCTCAGTTGACTGTTCCTTTCCTGTGTACATGACCATGACAGCTTTCGGAGAAGTAACACCAGCAGTTTGCAGTACTGCTGGACGTGATCCATCCCCATATAGAATTGGAAAACCCTTTTTCCTTCCCGCCTGCTCGCAGCATGGAGTACATACTCTGTGTTAGAAAGATCTTACATTCAGTAGCAACATCTAGAGGATAAATCAGCATGCCAACTACAGGTCCCTTTACCACACGGTTATGCTAGGGTAATCGATCAATGGAGTTTGCTTATGGTAGATGGAATACAAATTATGCCATATATTTTTCGAGTGATATTTACTGACATGTGTCCTATCTTTAATTGTTCAATCTTTTTTTATAAGAAAAATTCCAAATGTATCGAAAGCAGGGTTATGCAAAAAATTTCTTTTCTTTGTTGAAACGTCAAATGTGCATGACTCGATTCCTAAGTCCTAACATGTACTAAGTGCGCTTCTTGTGGAAACCTTCTCAGTTCTCACTATATTAAAATGAAATATTTTTTTTTTGGTCGATAAGAAAAAAAATAAAAATACAATGGAAACCTTCATTTTTTTGGTCGATAGTACAATGAAATATAAACTCCAGTTAATCTTCATATGAAAAAATGACTTCTAATAGAAAGCTGATCTGGTGTACCAAATTCATGAAATTACATCACAGATTCACAGGTCCACCAGATGCAACTAATAAACTAAATAAATATATAATTTAAACCTTTCGTTGAGAAGTTACATCCTTTCACAATCTTAATTCCTGAAAAAAAATCTTGCTTTTTAAACTACAGAATTAAATTGAATATTAAGTCACAATCAAAACATAAATTTTCTTAAAGTTTGAATAGATCCTCTTCAAAACTTATACCAATTATATTTGGAAAAAAATCAAACATGTAATGAAACTACCTAACTAACCTTAACTATTCCAGGATCAAGATCAAAAGCTACAACAGGCCATCCCGCATTGTCACTATCTAGTCCAGAAGCCAAAGGAGTAGATAAGAAATTAGCGAGAACCTGTATAAGAAAAAACTTTAGAACCATGAAATAGAGATAATCGAAATGATGATCTGTTCTGGCTATATGATGACTGTTGTACCTGACCCATCTGTCCAAACCCAAGGATTACAACTGGTTCACTTGCACCAAAGTCCTCCATCTCAGTGACTGGCTGTGAATGTTTTAAAATAAACTTAGCTGCATACCAATATGGAAATTATACTAATAATATGAGAGAGACCCAAAGGAGGATATAAAACTATCAAAGGCATCTCTTTATCACAATGAGAATGGTATAGACATGAGTCCATATAGCATTATATTTATGAGGAAACCAACAATCCAACATGATCTATGAACGTAGTCTTGTTTCGGCTTCTCATTCTTGCAATAAGAATGTGTGAGGTTGAGTCTTTTAGGGAGCAAGATATTATAGTCTCATCAATTTAGTGACTTCCCTTTTTTCCAATTATTATCCTTTGTACAGCACTGTGTGTACATCTCAATATACTCTCATTATTTTTAGATACATACTTGACTGACCATCATTTTGAGGTCCAACCTTTTGTGGTGATTGAGAGTCCAAACAAAAGCTCCTGGAGATTATCTAATTATTTGAATCTCAGAGCAGTGATCATTGAGGCTTATGTCACTACCTTAAATGGTTATCCCCTCCCACAGCTCATATTAAATTTTAGGAGTTAGGACTGATAAATGCTGAATCTAAATGCATACACTCTCTAGATCAAACTTCTGATCAATGTAGTCAGCAGCCTTCCTTCCAACTTCATTCAAATAAGGAGTTAATGCCATTGACAGCACAACAACAATTATCAGCAGTTTGTTCAACTCAAGTGGTAGGACCCCAAGCCTGCTCAGAAAATTTTCTTAAGTCAATAAATAAGCAGATACAGATACATGATCCTGAATATAACAGCATATTTGTTTTTGACCTGTTCGCTAGAGAAAATACCACAAATCCAAACTCCCCTCCTTGGGAAAGAAGAAATCCAATTCGCAGACTTTCTTGCAAAGTTAGTCCAACACGGGGTCCTAGTGCTGTTATAATAAGAGTCTTAATAACAATTAAACCTGCCAAGAGAGAAAATACATTTGGCCACTCTCGGATAAGGAGCTGCATAACAAGATTGAAAAATTATTAGAAATATATATATTTGCATTAAAAAAAGCTGCATAACCACTTCCTTTCTATATTTGTGACGCAAAAAGCAATTAATGAATTCACACAATCTTCATACATGGCAATCCATGTTAAATTATTCTATCCAATTAACACTAATCTGCATTAAACTGTGTGATATTGAATCAGAAAAAGGTATACAATTGACTCTCAACGTACATAATTGTACTTAAGGCCTACATGTTATTTTTTATTTTTTTTGATTGGCAAGCGGGGTTGAGGGGACCCCTACCCCTTTTAAATTACGTGTGGATACTTATATCAACAATCAGTTGTTGACGTGTTTCGAACCCACAACCTCTCCACTTTGTGAGAGGGGTGCTACTATTGAGCCACAGGCTCATTCACAAGGCCTACATGTTATAGATCATGTTGTCCATAATTGACTTTATTTTTCCTACCATTTTGATCCCAATGCGCTTTCCTCTAAAAGGAAAATGAGACTCTTATAAGATACCTGCATGTCAACGGATGTCCCTGTGGTCACAAAAAATAACCCAAGAAGTAAGCCTCTGAAAGGTCTTATATCAGCTTCAATCTGTGTCCTGAAATTTGTTTCTGCTAGAAGTGCCCCAGCTAGAAATGCACCAAGCTGTTTGGAAATTACAAACTCATCAATTGAGTTAATAAAAATATCATGTATATAAATATTTCATAAATATGTGAAGATTACTTTCCCACCGTGTCACTGAATCCTAGTTTTTGTGTAAGAAGTGAAGTTCCAGCAACTGTAAGCAGACAGAGTGCTACAAAAGCTTCCGAACTCCTTGTTTCTGCAACAACCTGTTCATAAACTCCCCCTTAATTTTTTTATCAAAGCACTTTGAAATAATTGAAATAGGTAATGCAGTGTCACGATGATACCAACTTCAAAAATACGCCTGAGAAGGTATTTCCCTCCAAGAGAAAGCAAGCCTAGTCCACCTAATGCCTTCAAGCTTTCTGCAGCTAGCATTGGCCAAATACTTTCCCCTACAAAAGTCTACAAAAGAGGATAAAGAATTGAGATTAGCGAATGTGGTTACAACTACATAGTTGATGCATTTAACAAACAACCATCAACCACAAAGGATGAGCTTGCACTCGAAGGAACGATTTCCACCAATACACACACAGAAACACATACGTACATCCTATAATTATATTATAATTACACTTGTAAAAAAACAGTGCACCATTAACGTACCTGACTCTCTAGTACTGGAAGTATGACTAGTAGAGGGACGACAGCTATGTCCTGCAGATATCAACCAGTTAGTGAACATGTGATAGCATTTATACTTATCTTAACTCTTAAGTCTGCCTAAGTGATCTTTTCAGATTCAGAAGAGAAAGGTCAAGAAAGTGGGAGTAGCATTCCTGATTCTTAAATGATGGATAAGGATGCATTAGGATACATCTCAGATGATTACCTGCAGCAGAAGTATACCCAAAGTTGCTGAGCCAAACCGTGTTGGAAGCTCACCCTTTTCTGCAAGAAGCTACACAGAACCCTTGGTAAGCTAAAAACTAACACATCAGTATAATTCGAGACATTTAGTACTCAACAAACATCAGATCAAACACATGAGTATGCATGTAAGCACCTAAGTGTATGAGTGATTATTCCTGCAAAACGCAGAAACTAGGACAACTATCAAATACGTATTCAAGGGAATATCTATTTCCAGTTAGATTTTATTTTCTTTTTGTGTTTGTCTTTTATAGTTTTAATTGCACCGTTATCCTCGCATCTATAACCTTTATCTGCTGAAAACATTTCCCATAACTGTATACTGTTTATAAATACAAATCACTTGTCTTAGCTCTTAATATGAAGCTCAAGCTTAAGAAGCACCAATAAGTTCAAGCAAACAATTGGCTCCCCTATATCATGAAGAATGTCACTAACAGAGCAATATGAATACTTATTGAATCAGAGTAAGGCACTTAGACACCTAGATGCTGCACACCTGAAGAACAAAAGCAGAAGATGACAAAGAGAGAGCTGCACCAATAACGATAGCCTCATCAACACTTCTAATGTTTACCTGCAAGTCATCATATATAATGAAAATAAGCGGATAGATTTAGGCAGCTCAATACGTGCCAAAGAGAGGTATGACCACTGAAAAGCTAGAGAAAATCGAAATGATGGAAATGGCAACGTGTACTCAATATTCAAACAATAAATACTCACCAGATCGTCTCTTGAATGGAAAAGGAACTGTAGAATTTTAGTCCCAATGGCTCCATTTGGTGGGAGCTCAAACAGTGTAAATGCCAGAGTAGATAACAAAACCTTCAATAAACAGAAAAGAAAGTATAACCAGGTCTGATATGCAAATAAATGCAAGAACATTTGAGCAGACATATACAGGGTCATTTAGGTTATAATGAACCTTTGCACAAATTTGGAGTTCACAATATTCAGTTGAAGTAAAATTTAAGCAGATTTGATGCATGCAAGAACCACAATGGGCAGAAAAGGAATACTAGAAAGATAAAATAGAGAGATGCTAATTCTACTTAAAACTGAAAGTGTGCCAAGATATACCTGAGTGAGGCCCAGGCCAAAGGCAAACTTTGCAAGAGCTTTCAATCTCGCCAAAGAAAGCTCTAAACCCATCTCAAAAAGCTGGAGAAGTGTATAAAATACCATGTAAGAAATCAACAGTGTTGTCTTAAAACTTGCAAGTCATAGGAGCTCAACTAATTGATAATTGCATTAAATCCTAGCAAAAGATCTGATATGCAAAGAGAGAGAAAATCATGAAGGAGAAAACAAAAATTGTCATATATAATATTTTTGGATGATCATATACAAGTACAACAACTCATTATCAATGATCTTCAATAGATAAAAACCAGTGACTCACCAAGAAAAGGATCCCCCATTCTGACAGAACTTTAACATCGGTGATGTTTCTAATCAAACCAAATTGGTTTAATACAACTCCGGCGAAAAAGAAACCAAGTATCTGCAACCAAACAATGTATATCATATCATATACCAGAAATAATATCTAAAAAAATCTCATATATAGGTATATTACAAAAACAAAATTTAGTTTGTTGAACTTACAGGGCTAGCTTTAATGAGCTTGAATGCAGGAACAATAATAACAGTAACTGCTAAGAATGTCAAAGTATCCATTCCTAAATCATTAATTACATCAACAGCACCCGCAACATCAAGACCAGCTGAAGCATATATACGGAACTTATTCTTATGATCAATCTGTTTCTGGTTGCCGCTGCAAATATAACAACCTTTCCAACTATACATTGATGTGACAAGTAAGTTATTCCTCTCAAAAGCATTGTGACGTTTCTTCAGGTTCAAACTAATTGTATATGAATGCTTTTGTGAAGTTGAAAAGACTTGCGAATAAACCTGTGGTGGTTTATTACTACAACTACTATACATAATGGGATTTCCCTGCAGCAATTAAGTAAACACAGTTTTAAACAAAAAATGATTTAAGAAGAAGAAGAAGAAAAAGTTGATGAAATTTGGAGAATACAATACAATAATACCTTAAAATTCTGACAAAAATTCATGATTTTAAATGAATTGAAGAAAGAATTGCTGAAGGAATCTTGAAAACATTAGTTTACAGACAGATGTTTGTTTTAAACCCTAGAAATTAGAAGAAAAAAAATTGGAAGATGTTTTGATGAGATAGAGTTTGAGTGAAAGAAGTTTTGAATGACTGTGTGTGTGGACTGGAAAGGACGACAACGTGGACAGAGTTCTCCATGGCAGCATTGTGGTCGTTATTCTTCTTTCAACAAACGGTAAATATGGTTACTGTTTTGTTTTGTTCTTAATAATATGATTCCAGAACCAACTTAAACTGATCTGAAGTTGGGCGGTCCAAATCTCGTGGGCTGGGATAAGCCCACGAGATTGAGTGTAAATCAGAACCAACCCGGACACCAACCCGGTGAAGGCACTGGGTCACTGGGTTAGTGGTTCGACCACTGGATCACTGGTCGGACCAATCCAATATTAATAGAGTTAAATATATTGTTAACTCCAAATGTTTAAATTTTAGTAATATATTTGTATTAAATATAAACATAATATCTCATAAAATATTATAAGTACACTGGTATACACACAGGTTTATGTGCTTTAGGTTGTGGGTTCGAGTCCAACTAAATGTCTAGAACTAGAGATGAAGAAGAAGAAAGCACCTTATTTTCGATAATGTGACGTGTATTTCTTTTACTTGAGAGTTACCCTGTATAAAAGTTTGACATGAGTTTGATCACCTTTATTTGTTTTTGTTTGCTTAGTTTGTCTGAGCAAGGGAAATGCTACGCTTGTGCACAATTTGACAATCTGCGTTTCTCATCTTATGCTTCACAGTACATACATACATGACCTTGAAGTGCCTTCCATTAAGCCTGTCAAAAGGTGCTCAGGACAAACTGATCAAGCATGTCAACACTGGACACACCGCAGGTGTGTGCATTGTGGTTGAACACCAGGAAGAAGATCTTGAAACTAAGGCAAGTGGCAAGATATCACTTTCAGTTTCCTCAGAGATCTGCCACCGGACTGGAAATTAACCATGGCTCAACAATGGTGTTGCTGAAGCCTGAAGTGGCGTAGCCAGGATTTCCGGTGAGGGGGAGCACCCAACCTGTATAGGTATTCATAGGATCACAAAAAAAAAAGTACTCCATAATTGAATCCAAAAAGGAAAGACTTCCAAATATCAAAATTATCAAATTATGATGGGATAATGTACTAGCAAAGTAAAATTAAGTAGTAACCTAGATTCCTTAAATAAAAGTAACAATTATTTAGGCATGAATTAAGAAAATAAAATACAAAATAACCATAATATCCTTCCTATGAATGTTAATTCCTATTACTTAGTTAATTATATTAAGGGTTAAACTAGTAAAAACAAAAAAAAAATCAAACAAATTAATATTTTTTTTGGTGTACGCAATATACATGTAGGTATTTCCAAAAAGTTGAGGGGGAGCACTTGCGCACCCTCAACCCCCTCTGGCTCCGCCACTACGTGTTGCATGCACAAAGTGGAAACATCAGCAGAACATAAGAGAAGCCAGCTTTCTTGTTTATTGGGCAAAACCTTTTCCCGTCCCCGGACCGCCCCGTTCCCCGCCCCCCACCTGTACAGGGCAGGGATGGGGTGAACCTTCTTACAACCAACCGTTCCCCGCCCCGCCCCGCCTAGGATGTATAATATCCAACACTTCTCTATGTACCTGCTCGCATAGAAGAAGCCTTGTATGCCCCCTATGCCACAATATGGGTGATCTGGAGTATGCGGAACGAAGACATCTTCAGTGATTTTCAGTTTGAAAGTGGTACAGCAGTGCAGCGAATCAGAGCTGCAACATGGGCATGGATGGAGGTTGACAGAGTAAACCTGCAGCACAGACGAAACCACAACTTCTATGAGCTCAGACAAGGGTGGGAACATCTTCTCAACAATGTAAACTACAGCAGCAACAGCATGAGTTCTGCAGGACAAACATGTTCTTCCTGTCTTCTTTTTCTGTACGTAGCTTTCTCCTTCTGAATACCAGGAGCAGGGAACACAGGTTATGCTTGAGAGTATGACTTGTTGTCAGTGTTCTTTGGCATTGTAATGGGTCAGATAGTGAGCTTAAGCTCTTTTACCTGACGGGGTCTTGATAATACCCGCTGATCAGGCTTGTACAGTTTGGGCAGAAATAAAATTTCTACTTTATCAAAAAATAAAATAAATAAATAAATAAAATAGAAGAAGCCTTGTAATTTAAGTTGCAATTCTAATGAACATGACAAAATGTCAACCACACTTTCCTCAAAAGATTAGACTGACGGATTGCCTCTCCCAACTCGAAGGCTTGAAGAGCATAAACATGAGGTGGATTACTATTATACACAAATGGAATTTCCCTCGTAGTAATTTTGGGGTTTTCACAGGGAAAACAAAACTGGAATTTGAAGAACACCACCTGCAGGTTCACCCAACTTTGAGATTCTAGCAAAAAGTAGTTCATAAACAAAGCTGCTTCAGTATTGAGATACTGTTATTCTGTTACGGTGGTTGAAAGAATAAATCTAGAGACAGAAAAGCTTTTAAGCAACTGGAATGGTGAGGAATTCAAGTGGGAGTCTACTTATTTTTGTTTTGGACAAATCAATGTACAGTACTCATATTATTATTAGGATTTGAGTTATTTCTACTTTGAACAGGTAAGAAACTTGGTACAGCTTCATCATTTTCCTAAAAAGGAATAAAAAAAGGAAGGGAAGAGCCCCTACAAAGCAGCCCCCACTGCTGTTATTAGGAAGGCTCAAACCAAAGCATCCATTAAAATTTCAAGACTCTACAGACCAAAGTTCAACAACCCATTAAAACATTATCATAAATGTTGACACCCATGCAATAAACCATGAGTGAGACTGAGAATAAACAAACAAACGATGCATGTGTGATCCCATAACCCCATGTCTTTTAGCTGCACAGGTTGGGTATGCAAACCCCGCTGTCTGGGTTCTGTTGCTCCTTCCATATCCTCCCTGTAACCCTCAGTTTCAGCTCCTTCCTGTCACCACCAGAGAAAAAGAGTGCCATATTACGCTGGATGATGAGGCCGTCATGGCTGTCTCGGACCTTCCGATGACTATCGCGGATGCTTCTAGGGGTGCCTTCCCAAATTAGTTTTCGACCATTTGCCCCCACCTCTAGACTATAGCTAAAGTTCCGAGCCTCTGCTTCATCACCCATAAAACGAAGAAAGGCCATGTATACAGGAGCCATGCCAAGCTGGAAGGCTTCAAAATGCAGGCAAAAGTATTGACCAAAGCAATGGAAGACCTGACAGAAAGTACAATAAACAACAACAATCACACATCCAGATATGCTAGTACTAAGCATGCATTCGCGCATTCGGGAACATCAATGGTAGATACCACTGGTTCTGACAAACGGTGTAACAAGAGATCTTGAGAGCAAAACCAGGAATATAACAGTAAGTATTCTTTCAAAGAAGTACTCACCCTCCATTAAAGAGAGAATCTACTTGTTCACTGGAGCAAAAAATATAAATGATAAATAACTCCCTTACATAGATATTTGGTCCATTTAACACCATTTCAGAACTTAAAGTGTCCAAAATCAATTAGAGGATACCTCTGAACTTAGAAAGGCAAAAGATGAGTTGGCACATTAAGGGATTTATAATTGAATGTGCACCAAAACAATGGGACTGGTAACATTATAAAACTTCGAATTAGAGAAATAGTGAACCAGTTCATGATTACCAGCATAATAAAACCATCAACAAGTATGAATTTTGAGCTAGGTCTCAAAGAATTGGCCAGATATCAACTGGTTTTAAGTAAAGGGCAAGTGATTCACAATTATGGTTTGGGTGAAGAGTGCTAAAAGGGGATATAATCCACAGGCAAGAGTAATTTAGAAGTACACATTTATTTGTGGCAAAGCTGTTAGGTCAGATGCAAAATGACAGTAGGAAATCAACTGGACTTGAATACAGCTTCACCTCCAAAAAACCTAACACACCAAGAAAATTGTTGATCAGATTGTCATCTGGTGATCAATGCAGAAAATTGGACAACACAGACTTCGATCTTCTAACACCAGTTTGTCAGTACCCACACACTGAAAATGACTTATCAAATTTACAATTCAGCCGCCCAACTCATGTATACTAAGTCGTATAGGTGCATTCATCAAACATTTTATGTCATACCACTATCACTTCATCCGTATCCAATTACACTACTAAAATGCAAGTAAAGAAATTTGGTACTTACCGTTAACATCCACGTGGCATTTTCAACTTCGCGGGGATTAGATTTAACATATCGATGGTTAAATGTGCAGCCTGTGTGCATGTCTACCTTGTGATCGTCCTTCAAATGGGTGACCAAAAAAGGAATATCCCCAACAACAGCACACTCTGATCCAGCATACGGGCAATTATACGGTCTGAAGCTACACTGGGCTTCGTGCTTGAGCTTACTGTAGTAGGGGAAGATCTCAGGGCAACCCAAGGGGCAGTACTTGCAGGGCAGTTCAAGTGATTCGGCTACCTTTTCCAACGCTAGACACCTTATATCTCCAAGCTCCTGTCTACATGTAGGACATCTGTTGTGCACCCTCGTTTTACAGGTGGAACACAATGTGTGCCCATTGTGACACTGCAACATTTAAAATTTGTAAGAATCAGCAACAACCATCATACCTCATTGTGGCTCAGTAAGACAGAACAAAGATAAAAATGTTTAAAACGAACTAAGGACAATACAGCCGTCTGCCCACCACTGCAAATGTATTGTAACAATAAGGTGGCTCGTGATGGATATAGGATGTGAGCAAGCACCATTACGCATTTTCAAGGAGATGAATAAAATAATAAAATTCATAGGTATGTAACAAGTTATGTATTAGTGTCACACTGTCACTTCAAACACATTTTTCCACCATCAAGTGTACAATTCAACTAATAAATAACAAGTTGCATTGTTTACTTGCCTATGTATGTGCATGTCGGTTGTCACATAAGTTCTTTGGTCTACAGATCTAGACTCCACAAATTAAGTTTTCCTGGCAACCTTTCTAGCAGTTGAGTAAGGCTGTGAAGTTTATTTCGATATGCCAATCCCATAAGTTTTGAATTCATTTCAAACTGTATTTGGAAGCTCCGTATCGAACAACGGTAATCTCAAATGCGTCCCCAAGTGAAAAAGAAAGTCATCAAGATTAGCTAAATCTTTAATACCTGTTGTTTTTTCAAGAAAGAGAATTAAGACCCCGTAACAATTGCAAACAAATAATCACATTACGTGTTTTGTATGCAATAGACTCTTGTGATGCATAAGAGCCTGTGGCTCAACAGATGCATCCCTCTCACAAAGCGGAGAGGTCGTGGGTTCAACACGCATCGACAGCTGATTGTTTGACTAAAAGTATCCTCACGTAACTTAAAGGGGTAGGGGTCCCCTTCAACCTCGCTTGCCAATAAAGAAAAAGACTCTTGTGATGACAGAACTTATATTTACTAGCACTGAACCAATGAACTGAATACCAATGGGATATGCTATACTCTACTTACCATTTCCATTTCCCAAAACTTATCGTCGTCCCTCCATATTGGATCCCACCCACAGGAATACCCCCTACCCAAACACACACAAAATTATTGAATAAATAATTATATCCGCACGTCCTGCAAAAGCCTATCACTGCAACTCAGTGCCTGTTTCTACATTTCAATACACAATTAACGGAGTACAGTTGACTTTCACCCAGATATGTGTGGCTTTAACAGTAGCATTAGGCAAGACAATTATCATATTGGTTGAAAACCAAATAAGATATGAATGTTTCTTCGTCCTTCCCTATTAAGTACTCACCCTTCCACCCAACAAACATACAACTCTAATCCTAACAAAATTACGTAATACCTCCAACATTCGAAATGGCATCAGACCTCAGACAGTGATTCCTGAAAACCCCATCTTCCTTCTAACTCACCCCAACCACAGACATATTAATTCCCATCAGAAATTTTCGGTCAAACCATTGTTCTACTAAAGACCTCACCTTATATCATGAAATCCTCAAATTGGGACATAAAATTCCCTCAGATTTCTATCTTCAATGGATCAAAATCAACAAAAAACACACACACACCCAAATAACAAAATTCTGTGAACAAAACCAATCAAATTGACCATGAATCAAAAAAATCTACAAACCCCAATTCTGCATTCATCAATATGCATCAAATTCAAGAAAGCAAACATAAATTGGAAAACGAAGACAAATAATTGAATACCTGATGAATAGGTGGGTACATTGAATTGGTGCAAACAGGACATTCAAGCAACTCATGAACACTAGTTGCCGGTGGAATTGCCGAAGCAAATAGATTTCGATTGTGTTGAGGTTTTGAAGAGAATTCATGATTAGAAATGGAAACATCCTCTTCATCAATTCCATCAGAAGATGAAATACATTCAATACTATCTATCTCCATTCACATCAACAACAACAACAACAACAACAACACCAACACCAACAACCACCAACTCTCTTCTTCCCTTTTCTCTCTCTCTCTCTCTCTTTCTTTCGTCTTCTTTGAAGATGAAAAGAAAGAGAATTAGAACAAAATTTTGATTAATTTGAAACTTAATTAACAAATAAACAAACAAACAGACCCTTTTTTGTTGTTGTTGATATAGAGATGCCTTTCTTCTTCTTCGCTTTGTTTAAAGAAAGAATGAGAGAGAGAGAGAGAGCGTGGAAATCGCAGAATTTAGAAAATGAAATTAATGACAGAAATTACATTAACGGAATAATCACTTTTTATTTCGTGCCAAAGCTGTAATTAGTTGTTTACTTTTATTAATCACGATGGTTTTATCTTCGGGCCCACAAAATTTGGGCTTTAAATCAGATCCAAGTCCAATAAAATTTGGGCCTGGGTTTAGTATTCTGACACGTGTGATTTCATAGATTTCCCGGAGTTTTTAAGGATTTAACGGAGGTTTTAGTATCTCTTTTTATCCTCAACAGTCAACAAGCTCACATAACTGAAATCATAACTACTCTATATCTACAAATCAATCGAATTCAAGATTTCGATGGAATGTGTTAATGCTTCAATCCTTAGAAAATCCCAATTTTCATCAGAAATTACATCTTTTAGACCAAATCGATTTAGAAGAAACCCATTAAAGAATTATGGAATCTATCCAAGTTTCTTTCTCAAAATCCCAATTTCTTCTTCTTTTTCAAATGATCGAAAGTTTCAAATATCAGCGCATTTCGGGGGACATTCAAAGCGAAGGAACTCGTTAAGGAAGAAGCTCAAGGAAGAGCAAAAGGTGAGTCTTGATACTGATTCTGATGAAATTCAACTTTCTGGTAATTTGGAAGAGAATAGTAGTTACAGTGATATAGAAAAATCGAAACTTTCATCTGATTCTGTTTTGTGGAGTAAGTTTGAGAATTGGGTTGATCAGTATAAGAAAGATGATGAGTTTTGGGGTATTGGGTCTGGTCCTGTTTTTACTGTTTTCCAAGATGTGGATGGGAATGTTGAAAAGGTTTTGGTGGATGAGGATGAAATATTGAGAAGAAGTCGAATTGAACCCTCGATTTTGAAGCAAGAAGGGTCTATGGATGTTAGTTCAAAGATATCATATGCAAAACATTTAGCTAGAGATATCGAAAAGGGAGAATGTAAAGTTCCGAAGAATAGCTCAATTACTAAGATTGTAGTTTCAGGTCAGGATTCTGGGTTTGTTAGTGGGATTCGTTCTGTTATTCTCCGGCCTCACATGCTTTCAAAGCTTCCACGAATTGGTTTTGCGATTATATGCAGCTTCTTCGTTGTTTGGTTGGTGAAGGAAGTTTTTATGGTCAAGAACAATGGGGTAGAATTGACGAGGAAGGAAAAGGAAATGCTTAGGAGAAAAATGAAGTTGAGAATGGAGAAAGAGAAACTGGAGGGTGGAAGTGTTGAAGTTCTTCCAGATGTCGTCAAACCGGTGATGGGATCCACTGTGAGGCCTCAATTGGATAAACAAGAGCTAATGAAGAACATATCAAAAGCAAAGGGATCAGGAGAAGAATTGAGGTTACCACGCTCTTCTAGTAGTCTTGATCATGAAAGTAGAAATTTCAACAACAAAATTCAGGAAGTAAAAGAAATGGCTAGACATGCGCGGGAACTCGAGAAAAACAATAAAGAAGTACCTGAGAATGTAATTGAGGAAGCTTCCGATGAGATAGAAGACTTGGAAATAGATAAGGAGCTGCATGTACACAATTTTCATGATGTATCTGATGGAAATTCAGTGAAACTTATAAACAGAGAGCCATCATCTGCAGATGTTCCTCTGGCGGTTGACATTGGATCCTCTCTTGAGCGAGCATTTGTAGATGCTTCAGGGAATAGTGATTCTCAAGTTTCTGCTTTAGCTACTACCGTCAAAGATTCAGGAAATGGGATGAAGATTCAGTCGGATCCAAACGTGAGTGAGTCTGGTACTTCACACTTGATGGACACAAAAGAACAAATTGAATACTGTGATAATCCAACAACAGAGCCCCTATCTGTAGATGGCCCTGCGACAGTAGATGTTGGATCATTGCTTGAGGGAGCATCTGTACATGCTTCAGAGAATGGTGATTCACAAGGTCCTCCAGCTTCAACTGTTGAAGGTTCAGAACATGGGTTGAAGAGTCAGCAGGATGTAAACAGTAGAGATTCTATTACTTTACAGTTAATGGATACAAAAGAAGAGGTTGAGTTATCTGATGCTTCTTATGATGAAACATATAATTCAAAAAGAAGTTCAGCTAAAACAAAACCAAAGATAATTCTGACAGTCAAAGAAGCTAAGGAGTATCTTTCTCAAAAACATGTTAGAGGAGATCTTGACAGAGAACCTAAAGTTAGAAGCCTGAGATTAGATGCAGAAGCTCCCAAACCTTCACCTGACAAAGAGGTGCATTTCAAGGAAAGCCAGATGCAGGATAACGAGAAGTTACTCTACGAATCGTCCATTTTTGACAAGACACTGAAACCAAGGCCTTCCATGAATTCAAATGGAAATTCTGCTCTGAAGAAAACGGGTTCGGATGGCGATGTCTTGCAATCTATTCTGTCAAAAACTGATGAGCCCAATGAGTGGGAGAAAAAGTATGAAAAGGGTGATTTCCAAAGACCTAGAATGTCTGAGGAATATAGTGACAATGACTGCAATCGAGAAGCTGCCCCAGTTATATCCAAGGAGAGTTGGATGGAGAAAAACTTTCAAGATTTTGAGCCGATTGTTAAGAAGATTGGAGAAGGTTTTAGAGAAAATTATGCAGTTGCAAAAGAGAAAGTACAAGAAGAACTAAACTTAATTTCGGAGATAAATCTACCTAGCTACAATGAAGACAATAGCGAACTTGAGTGGATGAAAGATGATGGTCTTAGAGAAATTGTCTTTCAAGTCCGAGAAAACGAGTTGATGGGGCGTGACCCTTTCCACATGATGGATGCTGCAGATAAGCAAGCATTTTTTAAGGGTCTTGAAAAGAAAGTTGAGAAAGAGAGCGGAAAGTTGTTGAATTTCCATGAATATATCCATTCAAGGATTGACAATCTGGACTACGGGGCAGGTGCTTGGCATTCTTATAGATCTTATTTTATTCCATTCCATATTCTTGAAGAAAATGCACTTTACATTATTTTAAATAGATTAATTTATTTTTATCGCAAGTAAAACTCTTAGGGTAGCTTCCTTACTCTGAGCATTAGGTGTGAGTCAATACTAAGAAGACCAGCACAGACCTGTAACTATGATATTCTATAGTTGTAAAACTTTTTAGATTGGTTATGAAGTCCTTCATTATAATTCTCATGTTACTACAAATAGACCTTAAATTGCTAATCTGAATGCACTTATTGGTTATAACTTTTGGTGTGTGTGTTTTTTCATAGATGGTATCAGCGTGTATGATACACCAGAGAAAGTGATACCACGCTGGAAAGGTCCACCAGTTGATAAAGCTCCTGTATTCCTGAATAATGCTGGAAATCGTCAGAAAAATGAAAACACCAGTGTCTCCGATCCTATGAATCCGAATATGGAGGACACTAATCAGAAGTCAGCAGACACATCAGATCGTGATAATATTTTGAGGAAGTCAGTGCAGACTGGGGGTTCTAAGAACCCAAAGACAGTAATAGATTCCAGTGATGGTTCTAGTAGAGCTGGCAAAAAATCAGGAAAAGAGTATTGGCAACACACTAAGAAATGGTCCCGTGAGTTCTTACAACTTTATAATGAAGAGACTGATCCTGAGGTTAAATCTATCATGAGGAATATGGGTAAGGATTTGAATCGCTGGATCACGGATAAAGAGATAGAAGAAACTGCTGATCTGATGACCAAAATACCCGCAAGGAAGAGGAGATACATAGAAAAGAAAATTGAAAAGGTTAAAAGAGAGATGGAAATGTTTGGACCACAAGCGGTAGTTAGTAAATACCGTGAATATGGAGAAGAGGAGGAAGATTACTTGTGGTGGTTAGATCTTCCATTTGTGCTGGTAAGTATCCTATAACATATCCTTTCCTCTAGTTGGACTGTACCACATCGGAAAAGCATATATATATATACCGACACTTAACCCCTAGGTGGACAGTGGGAATCTATTCGATAACCTTGTGTACATCTTCTAAGACTTGTGCATCATCAACAACATCATTTGTGAATCTTATTGCTATAGTTAGTGGTGTTGTTGCTGATTCAATTATTTTTATTCTTATAAAGGATAATAATTGTGTAGAAATTAGAAAAATGATCATCATCATTATCAACATTGATGAATTATGAACACTCAATGTTAATTGGCAGATTTGATTCCAATCTCCCCTTTCTTGTTGTTGTCAGTGCATTGAGCTATACACAAATGAAGATGGGGATCGGAAAACAGGATTTTATTCCTTGGAAATGGCAGAAGATCTCAAGTTGGACCCAAGGCAATATCATGTGATTGCTTTTGAAGACCCTGGTGATTCTAAAAGTTTTTGCTATATCATACAGGCTCACATGGAAATGCTTGGGAGGGGAAGTGCTTTTGTTGTTGCTAGGCCTCCGAAGGTATATAAATTATTTCTACGATGAATTATGTTTGTTGTCGCATATCTCAAAAAGATAATTAAAAAGATTAAATTAATTTAATTTGAAAATTTATATAATTGACGTGGTTGTTGTGACGAGGTGAATATGATGTGTATGTTCTTGGCATTCCTTTAGTGTATGTCATATTACTGTTTGTGATTTTGAAGTCATTTCTTCGTGGGCTTAGTTTGGATAGGTAGAAAGTCTTGAATTCACATAAGTCTGTGAGGATTGACCTTACCTTTCCAGTATGTAGTATAACAGGGTTCTTGTTTTCTTCAGGATGCCTTCCGAGAAGCCAAAGCAAATGGTTTCAGTGTTACTGTTGTCAGGAAAGGGGAACTCCAACTTAATGTGGATCAAACACTTGAGGAGGTGGAAGAACAAATCTCTGAGATTGGAAGCAAGGTGTATCATGATAAGATAATGCGAGAACGCTCAGTCGATATGGGATCTTTGATGAAGGGTGTCTTTGGTAGCGGAAAACCATCCAAGAGGTATCTCTTAGGTTATTACTAGTATAGCGGTTTGATTGACATTGTGGTTATCTGTTTAGGCTTTATGAATTCAAATGAGCATTGATGGTAACATAAATATGTTGACATGGTAACTCATTTTTTTTCTTCTTTCTGGGCCACTATCTATTTCAGAAGAAGGTCGAAACGGAAAGTGAAGAAATTACCAGCTAGCTAGCAATAAAATGTACCTTCCAACTCTGAAGGAAAATCTGAACGTACAAGGTTTGATTCCAATCCAGGTACATAGTTTCCCTTCAATAAAATGCTTTTGAATTCACACGCATGCATGGTTTCACTTTATGAGTACTCATATACATGTACATAGGAACAAATAAATATATTTACAATAATATATATGACATTTCTTCTGATTAGCAGATTATTTGTCTCTTTCTGTCTCCCTTGTACTTTCTTCACATTTTCTTAAGTTCTTTACGATCCAGATGTTAGCTGTTAGCTCTAGTTTAGTTTTGTCGGTGAGCCCGCTTCTGTTATTTGAACTTTCAGGGATTTCTGTGCTAATACCAATGCTTTCTTGCATCTAAGTTGAATCACAATTAAATTACTGTCAACTTTTCATTCTTCTTTGAAGCCCGAACTAAAAAAAATTGATGTCCACAAAACATACATGTGAATCCTTCCTGTCCAATTTGTTCCATTGATAAAAAGCTGGAGCATTTCACAGTTGAGCGTATAAATTAGATCTGTTGACAATGGTGCAATCAGGTGGTAGAGACTAGTAAGTCTTCAATCAAAGTCACTTCTCATGATGGAGACCGTGTTTGGTTTGCATCTGAACATTCACTTAAAGAAGTTGTGATTCCCTCCAGGACAACCGGTAACCATTCGGTGGTGTCAGTACTTCCAAATGTTTCTGAAGCCCTCCTTTGCATCTCAACCCCATGGGATGAGCTACCATGGGAAGGACCAAATCCTAACCTTTTTCTACTTTTTGTATCCTCGACCCAACGCTGCAGGGTTGATTCCACAGGCTCTGGCAAAAAACCCTGTTTGTACTTGCTACCCATCTTCATTCAATACAATCAAACAAAGTAGACATTAGCATGAGTTTCTGTGAAGCTCAAGCATTTAGAGAAGTAAGAGTAGAGGAACCTTCGTACCTGGGTGACAATAGCATACAGTGGTAGGGTGATGTAACTACATAGAACTTGAATAATTAAGCTGTAACAAAAAACAAAGATAGGTCAATGCATAGAATTATGAGAATCATGGAGATGTTACAATGACATGCTTCAGCTATACCATGTTTTTTATCCACTTTCAGAACTACGACGATTTCGTGAACATATTAATAAATTATTACCCTATAATGAGTCTGGGTATTATGAAGCGCCCTTTTTCCATGATACAAGAAGTGAATCCATAGGTGCTCTGCAAAAAATGGTGTTCGTTAGTATGCACATTTAATGCATTGAGAGATATCAAATACATTTTCTTTGCCCCACAACTAACCAAGATCCAGAAGAAGAATGCAATCTCAAAAGCGTTTTGAAACAATATGAAATGAATCAAGTAAAGAACAATAGCAGGCCGACCAAACCAGAAGTGCTTATCAGATGGATTCATTGGGAGTGCCCTGGGATCATTTGTCTTTCTCTCTGCAACCTCTTCAGCCAATTTGGAAATAATGTGTTCTAGCTTTGCACCCACGAGAAGTAGAAGCTGTAATTCCAAGTACATTAGTAAGCCGTTCAACAATAATCAAACACCATCATCCAGATGTATTGCCTCTGATGCACTTACTATCATTGGTAAAAATGACAACCAAAAGTATGAGTGCCATCCTGCATTAGGAACACCAAAGGCAACTTAGGAACTTAATGAGACTATCCCAAAAGTCGAATTCATTGAGGTATAAAACTACACTGGTACCTTCAACGTTTAGAAGCAGAAAGATCACAACAAAGAGCCACAAATACCATCTGAGTTTTGAGAGTTAAGAGGACAGGAAGGCAGTATAAATCAGTTAGCCACTTAGCATGTTAAAGTAAGGTTCATGAAGGGTATTGTAGGGGCTACCTTATACCGACAACTTTCTTGAAATCAACTTCAAGTGTTCGCATCATATATTTGTGGAAATTAAAATCATCATGTGATGGAACATGCATCTGAAGGAAACACAAGATACTGTCAGGTTAGCTATCAATCAATTGAAAGAAACTAGCGAAAGAATGCAACTAACATGTTATTTGTCTTTAAATTCTTACCTTGATAAAGCCTAGTCGCATTGCGATGTAATCTGATTCAGTCACAGAGCCATAGAATTGTTTGATAAACGCCCTCTAAGCACAAGCAAAATGAAGTTTACCAACTCAGATTTCACATGTATATATGTAATGATTGGCTAGGGAGGAAAATCAACTTCTGTTGTAGAACTTCGGTGGTGAATTAAGCACAAAGAGAATTATGGTGCCAGTTGAGTATTTTCTGAACTTTCAAGTAAATTCGCTAGGAAGTTTTCTGTCTCCAACAAATCTTGAGAATCATGCTCCGAGAATGACCAGCATACATTAGCAATGTTGGAAACCTAATGACGTTCTCAATGCATTTTTAACTTTATCTTTCATGATGTAGCAATTCGTATTTCTGTGATGACACTCTCAATTGCATTCTCTGTGATGTTCTTTCTAGTAATTCAATTAATTATATGGGTTCTTCATGATGTGCTTTGTAGTTATAATGTAATATTCGTAATGACAATCTCAGTTGATGTATTATATGCCGTTCTTAGTAATTATGCAAATAGAAAGTTTAAAGCTCAGGTTTTGAACCAAAAAATAAATAAATAGAAGAAAAGAAACACACAATTAAATATGTATCTATTTCATACGAGCACGAACACTTACAATCCAACTTATGACAACTGACTTTCTCCAAAATCCTACAGCACGCAGCCTGAAAAACTCAAGATGAGGGTGAGCGTGTGCATCTTTTACTGAGCCAGGAGCTGGAAAAGGAGGAAGAAGATATAGTTATGAGCATTATAAGTTCTGTGCTAGAAAATGTTTACTGAGATTAGGCAGTTCTCAACAGATGATCATGGCAAACAATTACTTTTTCCTGGCTCTGAACCATCGTGCCTGATTGAATCCTCCCACTTTTTCCATTCACGTATCTATAGATAAAATAAAATGGACAATTAATATGGGTCCATTGATTTTGTACTGGAGTTACCACGACTAGGTGGTGGCACTGTGAAGGAGGTAGCTCACCTTCATCCCTCCAAGAACCATGGTTGTGGCACAGAATATTACATGGACAAGTGCCAACACGAAGATGAAAATATGTAGCTGATGTAGTGCTTCAAGTGATAGCAGTTGAACTTTTCCCTGAATGTCAATTTGGAAATTCAGTGTAATAGAATCCTTGAGTACTCATAATGCATAATATATGTATGAATAGCACCCGTTATGTTTACTTTTGTGCAATTTTCTGAAATTGTTAAAACTGTTGCATAATGCTCATGTTGACTTGGTATATTTTGTTTAATCAAAATTGCCTAAGAGTTTAGGAGTTCTCAGCTCTGCTAGATTGAGCATGATTGTCTTACACCTGCTTATGCCTATCTTATAATTCTATCTGCTTAGGTCTTTTAATCAATTTTTTTTTCTCTGTTGTGTGTGTGCCTATTGAAGTATAACCTGTTTAGAACAGGGATATTGTATAAGCTGTATAAATTATTAAATTGGCTATTGATTTGTGGATATTGTTAACATGAATTGAATTTTAATATGCAATACCTTATTTGTGCAGTACATAACGTCAGTACCCTCAGATAAAAGTCGCCGCCCGTTCCACCTGGCTGCAGGAGGAAATGTGTCATCATTGGGGATGTAATGTTCTGGAGAGGATTCAGCTTTCCTTTTGCAAGGAAGCATGTGAGTGGTAAGATATCTTGGTATGCACATGTGGCTTATGAGTCCTTGAGTGACGGATAGCATAAGCGAAATAAATCCCAGAAGCATTAATTCTGCATACAAACATTGCTTAATCTCAGTGAACCAAGATTATGTTGCTAGGTTGACAGAAAGGCAAACAGTTCAACACTTGTTCCAGATTCACTCTTGAGAATTAAAGGAGCAGTAACGAAACTCAAAGAAGTTGCAGAGGTGTTTGACCCAGCTGAAACTTTAGCCTTTTCACACTTTTAGTCGAGTGTATGGTGTACCATTCAAGAAGATAGAAACCACAGGAAAATAAGTAAGGATTCACAGACCTTCTTTTAGCTTTTGTAATGCCTCAAACAGTGCATCCTGTTCCTTGTGTTTCAAAAACTGCACACAAAACCAAATCAAATTCGACATAAGTTGTTTGTATCTGCCATGCATCTTTACTTATCATTGTTCTTCTGGTCATCATAGCTCATGCATGACAGATAATTTTTGGTATTGTTAAGTGTTAAATGCTTGTAATGAGTTGTTCCAGATTATAGAATAAGTAAAAGATGGTGTACGTACTTTTCCAAGATGATGAATTTTTGGTATTGTTAAGTGTTAAATGCTTGTAATGAGTTGTTCCAGATTATAGAATAAGTAAAAGATGGTGTACGTACTTTTCCAAGATGATGAAGGGCACGTTCGACTCCAAAAGAAATGAAAACAATCACAAAGCAAACACCAGCAAGTATCCATGTTGGAGTATATTCCAAGGACTGTATATCTTCTTCAGCCATCTGAGAAGTGAGAACCAGTAGAGGACAAAAGAAAACAATGAGTTCAATTCAACTTATATGGTGAAGAAAAGAAAAGAAAGAATCAAAGGATACAAAAGACTGGAAGAAATAGATTCATGGAGTAGATGTAAAGACAAAGAAAAAAAAGAGTACTTTTTTTACCTTGTCAAGTTTCTGCATTTACATACATATTCTTTTTTCACTTTAGAAATATCTCTGTTTCAATACACAAACGTGTGGTATGGTGTATGGTGGACACTTTTTAGTGCGCTACCGATAGTCATGTTTTGGTGCTTTTTAGATGTGCCTCTGCCACTGCCACCCTATGATGAGGGCATGAATGATCACTCTTTTTCCAACTCTTTTATGAGCTCACCTGTATTCTAGGTTAGTTGGGTCCTCAGCACTTTGCACACACAAAGTCTTCCATTTTGATCCACTAAATCAACCGATTGGCCACACACTACACAACTACAAATCCAAGGCAATAAAGAAATAACACATGTGAGCCTTTGGCTAAGTGCTCAACGGTAATGTATCCCTCTCGACTCTAATTATATATTGCTGACAGAGTTACTTCACCTCGTTAAAAAAGTACTAGAGTAGGTGTCCGTTACCCTCCTTTCCACGGGCGGTCATCAAATCTGAATCCCTTCACACGTACAATAATCGACATCAATACATCAAAAAATTAAGATTTAAGATTTTGAACTTCACCTCGCTATCTAGGTGCCGAGTTTCCTGCCTGTGATGTGTCTCACTTTTGTTGGGTTTTCACCATATCTCACATACCTTAGCAGCTTAGCTTTTGTAAATTGTAATGCCTCAAACAATACAATCGAATCGATCCTGTTATGCTTATGTTTCAACAGTGGTACACAAAGCCAAAACAAATTGACGCAATTTATTTGTCTCTGTCATGCATCTTTACATATCCTTCCTTTGGTTGTCGTAACTCGTGCATGACACAGTTAAGATGACGACCAGCAGTCCAGCATAATATAATTTTCCGAGCAACACCTCCAAAAGAAGTGAAAACAATGACAAAGCAAACACCCGCACGCAAGTATTCATGTTGAAGCTAGTAGTATATATACTCCAAACTGTAGGAGTAGAAACAAACAATATCAGTGGAGTACTTCAACAACTTATATGCTGAAGAGAAGAAAAGAATCGAAAGTATCAAACCATACCAAAACAATACTCTTTTTACCTTGTCAAGTTTCTGAGTTTCTCCATTTACAGTACTTTTTCAGATTGAAATATCAGAATTCACTACAAACGTGTGTGATATGGTGTATGGTCGTGACGCTTATAAGGCATGGCATGGCATGGCATGGCATGCATACATGCATCATGATCAACAACTGTTGCTATCAACCGAGCCCAACTCAATATGAAGACCCAAGCCCAAACATAGCCCAACCCAAAGTCAGTTTCATCTGGATATGTTTAAAGAAGTCATGCTTTGCTTACAGAAAAACAAAAGTTCGATCATTTTGAAAACCAATCTTTCGAAGTCATTGATCATCACGATTCTGTTTTCCACCCTTTTAGTAATCTTTTTATCGAAAGTTACATGTAATGCAAGCGATTGATGATGAGAAGAAGAAGAAGACGAAGAACATAAAGCGACAGAAAACAACAATAAATTCCGAGATGGATGATTCAACAATTGAATCAACCGTGAATATATCGATAGAAGATATCGTTAAATCTCCATTACCTGGATATTCAATACCTTCTTCAATTACATTTAGTTCAGATGATAGTTTGATTCTTTATTTAAGTAGTTCTGATGGAACTTTGAATAGAAAAGTTTTCTCTTTTGATTTATTAAATAGTAAGAAACAAGTGGTTTTTAATCCACCTGATGGTGGTTTTGATGAAACTAAATTGTCTGTGGAAGAGAAATTGAGAAGAGAAAGATCAAGAGAACTTGGATTAGGTGTTACTAAGTATGAATGGATCAAGTCTTTTTCTTCAACTCAAAAGAAGATTATGGTGCCTTTGCCTTCTGGGGTTTGTTCTTTAAACCTTTGAAATTATTTGTGATCATTTGTTTTGAATTTCAATTGTTGATAATTTGGGTAATTAGTGTTTCAGAAATTTTTAAATTTAAATACTACATTTTAAAATGAGTTATATGGTTTGCAATTACTTTGGTAGTATCCTAGTTTAAGTGACTTGTTGTCGTGCAGAATGTATGTATGTTGCTGGATATATATATATACTTTTAATGAATTTGAGATACGAAGACAATGCATGTTGTCAATTGTGAGTATATAAACATACAGTATTCATTTACACATATCAAGGAAATTTCAGATACGTTTGTTGTCTGGCTATAATGTTGCTTTGCTTAAAATAGACACGACTATGCTATTCATTTCATGGCACATAGTGCATCTTGCGAATGTGTTTTGAACATTATAATCAACATATTTTAACTAGCAGTCCACATGGTGACATGGTTTTGTATTTTTGTTTTAAAGGATCAAAACTTCAGTTCTAAGCAATTTCATTCCATTTTGATGATTCTCTTTTTAGTTTTTACCAATACCACATTGAGCCTGTTTTTCGTAACACTGAGGGTCTTGTTTGTTGTTTGCCTAAAATAGTGATTAGAGTTCAACCTTTTTGTTTTATCTTATTTTTTCTTGACAGGTCTATATCCAAGATCTTATTTGTTCTCAACCTGAATTTAAGCTTCCAAGCACATCATCCTCACCAATCATTGAACCACATGTTTCTCCAGATGGAAGTATGCTTGCGTATGTACGAGACTACAACTTGCACGTGTTGAATCTGTCGGATGGAGAACCTAAACAATTAACATTTGGTGACACCGGAAAAACCATGGTAAGATAAGTTTTGTTTTGATAGATTGTTCTGTTCTCTGTACGTGTTGGTAGCGCTCTTGACAGGTCAATGTCTTAGTCTGAGTTTCGACTAAAGTATTTCTTGTCTTTTTTAGCTTTAGAAGTTAATCTGTTTAACAACTGAAGACATAAATCATTACTTGTTGTAGGCTTGTAGCATATCCAAATTCCTGAATAGTTAGTTATATTATATAACAACATTTTCACATATGTTGTATAGTCAAGTTGCATATTGCTTTGGACTAAAGTGTTCTAATTATTAGTGCACTTTGTTAGGGGTTTTGTTTTGTAAATTTGACAGTTGTTTACTTTTTTTTCAGACTCATGGTCTTGCCGAGTACATTGCCCAGGTTAGCTTTCTTTATTCTTGTTTCTATTTGCTTTAAGTTGATTAATCCGGCTTGAATTTTATCTCATGCTCAGTTTTGCTTCCTGTAGGAAGAGATGGACCGAAAGAATGGATTCTGGTGGTCACCTGACAGCAAATACATTGCATTTGCACAAGTGGATTCATCTCATATACCACTTTATAGAATTATGCATCAGGGCAAAAGTTCTGTCTGTTCGGATGCACAGGAAGACCATGCTTATCCGTTTGCAGGAACATCAAATGTCAAAGTCAAGCTTGGAGTAGTTTCTTCATCTGGGGGTCCAATTACTTGGATGGACCTTCTATGTGCAGGAAAGGACCATACGAGTGGCGATGAAGAATATCTAGCCAGGGTCTGTTGGATGCCGGGCAATGTTCTTGCAGCTCAGGTTTTGAGTAGGTCTCACATGAATTTGAAGATTCTTAAATTCGATATTAACACAGGTAAGAGAGAAACTCTTTTATTAGAAGAGAATGGTGTATGGGTTAATCTGCACGACTGTTTTACACCTCTGGGTGATAGAGGGGGTATGTTTTCAGAAGGATTTATCTGGGCTAGTGAAAGAACGGGATTTAGACATCTTTATCTTCACGATAAGAATGGGGTTTGCTTGGGGCCCATCACAGAGGGAGAGTGGATGGTTGAGCAAGTCTGTGGTGTGAATGAGACTGCAGGGCTTGTATACTTCACTGGAACTGTTGATGGTCCTCTCGAATATAACTTGTACTGCACGAGTTTGTTCCCGGACTGGAATCAATGTTTACAGGCCCCACGAAGATTGACCCAGAACAAAGGGAGACATGCAGTTGTGCTTGATCATCAGATGCAGATGTTTATTGATAGTTATGACTCCCTGACTTCTCCACCTACAGTATCACTTCGTTCATTGCATGATGGGAGCTTGATCAAAATTCTATATGACCAGCCAAATACCATGCCTCAACTCCAACGGTTTGAACTTGTACCTCCAGAAATAGTCGAGATACCTGCAAATGATGGGACTATTTTATACGGGGCTTTATACCGGCCCGATGTGAAATTATTTGGACCCCCGCCGTACCAAACCTGTGTCAGTGTGTATGGTGGCCCAGGTTTCCAGTATGTTTGTGACTCATGGAGGAATACAGTAGACATGAGAGCTCAGTACCTAAGAAGCAAGGGTATCTTGGTATGGAAGGTCAGTATCATTTTCTTTTAATTAGGTGGTTTTGGAACTTTGCACTGAAGTAAGTATTCCATGGAAGGAATTCGTCTATATGCTTAATAACGTAGTCAGTGCCTTAGTGGCATACTTTTCTTTCTTAAAAGTCTTTCTTCAAGTTTGCTGACATTTTTCCTTGTATGTTTTTCATCTGCAGCTAGATAATAGAGGATCAGAGAGGCGAGGGCTAAAGTTTGAGAGCTATCATAAATATAATTTTGGCAAAATTGATGCTGAAGATCAGCTCGCTGGGGCTAAATGGCTTATTAAACACGGGCTAGCAAAAGAAGGGCATATTGGAGTGTATGGGTGGAGCTATGGCGGATACCTTTCAGTCATAACTTTGGCGAGGTTTCCGGACACATTCCAGGTTGCGGTTGCTGGTGCACCTCCTACGGCATGGGATGGATATGATACATTTTACACTGAGAAGTACATGGGTTTGCCTTCGGAGCATCCTGCAGAATATGAGTATAGCTCAGTAATGCACCATGTGAACAATATTAAGGGCAGATTGCTACTTGTGCATGGACTGATTGACGAAAATGTTCATTTCCGACACACAGCAAGACTCCTGAATGCATTTGTGGCAGCTCGAAAACCATACGAGCTTCTAGTTTTCCCGGATGAGCGCCATTATCCACGGCCACATCAAGACCGACTTTACATGGAAGAGAGGATTTTAGAGTTCATAGAAAGAAGCTTATGAGGGGGAAGTTCAGTCCTTTATGTGATTAATCTTTTGTATAGATATATAATAGTACTAGTTGGAGACTCGGAGATAACATGGAAGGATGCTTTCCCTGAAGGAGATTTTCATTTATTGTTGTAGTTTCTTTTAGGTTCTAATATTGGAGTTTCCAAGTAACTTGCCATATTGTAAAATCAGAATTTCTCGAAAAAACAATTGAGCATTAAGAGAGTATAGTTTATATATATACAGCATGTGGAGTAAAATGGATTCATATATCTTGAGGAATTATGGAGTTTACACATAAAGTCCCCTGTTTATATACTGTATGTCTGTATGTAACTTTCCACCACCCAACTTGAGTTTAGCAACTAGCAAGCTAGTGCTCAAATCCTCTATTGACTTCGAGTCCTTGTCGATGGTGGATAAAGTTTAAACATCAAAGGACGGCAACTACACCTAAAAAGTACACGCTCTTTTTTGTGTTTTGAAATTAACTTATATATACAAGTATTATGGTAGGCCACCAATGACCAATCTATAATTAAAGATGAAGAAAGAGAAGCTTTATATCATAAAATTCGAACGTTATAACAAAGCTCCCAGACAAACCGCCTATGTTAGACGCTCTCATGTGCCTTTCAATCATGAGCTTCCTTGTGTTTTAGCAATTAACAGAGGGCGCGCGCATGGGAATAAGTTTGGTGCAAAAGTTACTTAAATCAATCTACAATTTTACATAGATGTATCTTTACCTAAAAAACAAAACAAAAAAAAAAATCTACTGCATAGCTGTAGATAATAAAAAACAAGCAATAAAATTCATCCTCAATCGTCTTTATGCATATATCATCGGTTCATTATAACAACTGTGAACTTAATTTCAACCTTAATTTCACAAGTTAAACCCACCATAAGTTTGAAGAAGACTAAGAAGTATGATAGAGTATTAGAGTGAGGGGAGGGATTTGTCCCCTTAATCTGCAGATATTTGCTAGTGTATGTATGTACGTGCATCATCAGTGCATGTGAGTGCAGTATGTGACTCGTCTTGGATTAGATTTTACTCCTATATTTGGATATATCAATCACCAAAGATTGCAGGGAATAAGAACAAATAATAATCCTACGTTTAAACTCACTTTAATATGATAATTACTTGGGTCTTGGTATCTTTAAAGTCTAAAGTCTAAACTGGATCACTTTAAGTGGAGACAAAAGGCGTGCATTTAGCTGCACTATATTGTTTTTTTAATCAGATTATGATGGATGGATACACTCATACACTTATTAACAAATTTAAACATACAGTATTTAGATTCAATAAGTGCTTAAATCAATTTGTATTAAGTGAGGCTCGCTCTGATTTCTAGCCATAATCCATTGACAGGTTTTGGTCAATTCAGAAGGATCAACATACTTTTGTTATCAAAGGAATTTGCCCAAGTGATAGAAGGTGTCATGCATGAGGTGGGGGTACTAGTACTAGTACTAGCTAGTCGAGCAGATCACAATTCCAAGATTACTACTCTTCAATTCAATTCTATTTGAGTTCCTAAAACTCTAAAAGCGCGTGGACTATTTCTTTGTTCAATTACTGTACCTTTCAAGTCTCATGTTTTTTTTTTTTAATTCATTAGTATAATTTCTTCATGATGCCTCATGCCTTCTCTAAGATTTTTGGTTAAAAAGTGAATAACAAAAAGGTAATAAGGATCCCATACCCTACATAAAAAAGTTAATACTAGTAGTTTATAATTAAATAATTGATTATTTAATACTAATTATGTTGCATTAGCATTAGCCATTAGGGATCAAAATGATACAGAAATTGCTAAGAAGTAACTATCATATTTTAAACTACTAGTATAAACAAATGTAGCCTAATGCCCTACCGGGTCACTTGAAGTGAAGATAAGTAGTGTTTACTGGATCATTACTCATTAACTCAACAAAAAATGTGAGTCAGCAACACGTGTCCGACAATTATAGGATCATATGACAAAATTTTGTGTCAGAAGGGTACTTTAGTAAAGAAAACAACAACCACATTCGAAGAACTTGCCTCCTTTTTCTTAGTGACCAAGAATAAAAAATTAACAACGTTATTAGTCAAATAAATACAGGGAAAAAAAAAAGAAAAAAAGGCAACGGTCTTATCTTTCCTCATTTCTCCTATTCTTTCTCCGCGTCATCTCGAACAAAGAAGAGAGCGAAAACATCGTTCCTTTGATTGAAACCGAAGAAAGAGTAAGTAGTAGTAATCTTTAACAATATAATGTTTTAATTGATTTGATTACTTTACTTGGTTTAGTAATCAAATTCCTCGCTAATTCCTCGTCATTTTTTTTTTCTATTTTTAATTTTCGATTTAAGCTCCATTTCTTCATCATCTTCTTCTTTGGTTCTTCCCTAATCGGTTAGAATCCCAATCCAATCTTTTTCATCTTCTTAATTCAATCAATTGAAATGCTGCTTTTGTAAATATATATATATCAATTACCCTAATTGCATTCTATTGGGATTGTATTAAAAAGCTTTGATCTTGAAGGTGAAAAGGTAACATTTTGCAACCTGAATCAAAATCAAGGTTTTTTTTCTTATGGTTTTTAGAGTTAATTGATTTTGGGTTTTTGGTTAATCGATGAAAGATTAAATCTTGGAGGGTTTTCGAAGGTGAATTTACTTTGCTTTAACATTTCTAGGGATTTACCTTAATCTATTTGATTAAGGTTTTTTCTTGGATTTTGGAGCTGGTGAAATGGAATCGTAACGCTTTAATTGATTGGGGTTTTTCTTCTTTGGATCTTATTTTCCTCTTTGGAATTGTAAGATTAAATCCCTCTTTTTTTTTCGAATTTTGACCAAATGGCTTATAATTTGGTTGAATCAAGCCTTATTGTTGATGGGTTGTAATTATCTTCAAGCTTTTAATTAGAGTAAGTGTACAAAAAGTTTTTAAATTTCTTGATCCGAGATGTCTACAGCTAGTGTTGCTCGTAGAATTGTAAATGAATCTGTTACATCCCCTGGTTGTTTCGGAGGTGCATTGTGTACTTTGAACGAATCCATCTTAATTTACCTTACGGTGGGTGGATCGACAATTCCAATGCAAGTGTTGGAGTCTGATTCGATTGCTTCTGTGAAACTTCGGATACAGACTTGTAAAGGGTTTGTTGTTAGGAAGCAGAAGCTGGTTTATGATGGTCGAGAGCTAGCACGGAATGATTCTCGTGTTCGTGACTATGGAGTCACAGATGGGAATGTTCTGCATTTGGTTCTACGGCTTTCTGACCTTCAATTTATCACCGTAAGGACTGCTTGTGGGAAGGAATATGAATTTCATGTTGAAAAGAGCAGGAATGTTGGGTATGTCAAGCAACAGATTGCGAAAAAGGGGAAAGGTTTCGTTGATGTTAAGGAGCAAGAATTGATTTGTAATGGAGAAAAGCTTGATGATCAGTGGCTCATTGATGATATCTGCAAAAACAATGATGCTGTGATTCACCTGCTGGTTCAAAAGTCTGCGAAAGTTAGAGCCAAACCTGTTGACAAGAGCTTTGAACTATCTATTGTTGCACAAAATTCGAATGGGAGGAGTTATGATGAAGAGGAAGTAGTTGAAGAAGGAGAAAAACAGTGGAGTAAAGAATATGATGAGCTTCAAGTCATAACTAGGAAGCCACCAGATCGAGATATCTGGTTGGAACCTGTTATCGTTAATCCAAAGATTGAGTTATCTTCTGTCATTAGGGATATGATTAACTCTAGTTTTGCTGGATTGAAGATGGGGAACCAACCAATTAGATCTTCAGAGGGTTCTGGGGGAGCTTATTTCATGCAGGATTTATCTGGTGACAAGATTGTTTCTGTATTTAAGCCGATCGATGAAGAACCAATGGCTGTGAATAACCCTCAGGGCCTGCCCTTGTCAGTGGATGGCGAAGGATTGAAGCGTGGGACAATAGTGGGAGAAGGGGCATTTAGGGAAGTTGCAGCTTACCTTTTAGACCACCCCAAAAGTGGACCACGCTCATTTTCTGGGGAAGATATCGGCTTTGCTGGAGTCCCACCAACGACGATGGTCAAATGTTTGCACCCTGGTTTTAACCATCCAGAAGGATTTGAATCTACCACCAAAAACATGAAATTTGGATCCTTGCAGATGTTTGTGAAGAATAATGGAAGCTGTGAAGACATTGGTCCACGGGCTTTTCCAGTTCAAGAGGTGCATAAGATATCTGTATTAGATATAAGGCTGGCTAATGCTGATCGTCATGCTGGGAATATTCTTCTTGGCAAAGGAGAAGATGACCAGACTGTGCTGATTCCAATTGATCATGGCTACTGCTTGCCTGAGAATGTAAGTTTTCTAATTGTTATTGTTGCCATCTCTACTGCTATCTATATTCAATTATGTATGTATTCACGACCTGTCAATATCCCTTCCTCTTCCTATTGAAATTGCTTGTGGGGTTATGTTTCAGCAGTTTCTGAGTACAAAAAAGGCTTACTTCCTCTAATTATTTGAGTCATGTTTGATACCTTACTCAAGATTTGCAACAACAATCTGAATTCTCTTCACCGTGGTGTAGGACCCCCACTAATAGTTTGACTGTAGCTGCTCTATAGAGATAATTGAATTACATTACTTGACCTCCTGACATAATTTTAACCGTAGCTGCTCTAATTATTTAGTTGTCGAATTACATTGTTCGACCTTCTTGAATTTTTATACTGTTGTTGATAAAATTTGGTTGCTGCATGGTTCAGTATTTAGCCTTCTATTTTTTAATTTTTTTTTTTTTGCAAATGCAAGCTGGGGTTAGTCCATAAATAAAAAAAAAAAGGCTAATTACACTCTAGCATAGGCAATTCCCATAGCAGCCTTATTTATTACCCTTCTATTTAATTCAATCTTCTCTTCACATCTGTTATAAATCATGCTTCAATCAACTTTATTTCTCTCTTAAGAATGAAGTTTGTATTAAGTCTGGACTCTGGAGTCATTACATTAGTTAATTCTAATTGTCTTGCGACCTTAATTTTCTTATCATATACTATTCTTCCCTACAGTTTGAAGACTGCACATTTGAGTGGTTATACTGGCCGCAAGCCCGTGAGCCTTACAGTCCTGATACCATTGAATACATTAAGTCACTAGATGCAGAACAAGATATTGCCCTTCTGAAGTTCTATGGATGGGATCTTTCAGTGCAATGTGCACGCATTTTCCGCATTTCCACCATGCTGCTGAAGAAAGGTGCAGAGAGAGGACTTAGTCCATTTACCATTGGAAGCATCATGTGCAGAGTAACTTTAAAGAAAGAATCTATGATTGAGGAGATTGTTCATGAAGCAAGAGACTCTGTGCTCCCAGGATCCAGTGAAGTTGCCTTTCTTGAATCCATCTCGCAGATCATGGATCGCCGCCTTGACGGGCTCACTATATAAGAGTCATAGGTACATATGTGTACATATATGCATATGTTATCGTAAATATATATGTTATGTATGCATGGATTATGGGTCCATCTTTGGATGGAGTGCATAAGTTGTGAATCCGAATTAACTGCTGGAACTCAGTTCCGAAGTATCCATTTTATTTGTTAATGCATCTGAACTGTGCAGCAAGCGTCAGGGCAAGTTTCTTAGGGTATTTCTTGTTTGGGCTTAAACATTTTTTTATTTTTTCCTTATGGTTTGTAAATGTTTAACTACTCAATTTGGTGAGGGTGAACCATTTTTGAACTTCATTTGACTTGGAGTTTATGATATTATAAATTATTAGTGTAAATATATGGCATTTATTAGTGTAAATTTTGGTCTTTGTTTCCTGAAGTGAAATGAGCTAGCACGGTTAGCTCTCAGTATTTTACTTGCATAATCTTGTTTTTGTATACTTCTGTGGAGCTCCTTGAACATGCCATGAATTCTTCTCTGTTTGTTTTTCATTTTCCCCTCTTAATTGTTGTTAGGTAACTTTTACAGTCAGAGGCCACACTGGTGTTAATCTGAAACGTTTCGGAAAGAAAATTTTAGATGGCGGTAGTGTTTGAAAGTTGGATTATGGGTAATGCCAATATACAGGAGGAGGTAATGCCACAAGTGAAAATTGGATTTTGATCACATTGGAAGTCCCTAGGGCAACTTCCGCCTTACATGGAATTTCTGCCTTTGCAAGTGAATGTTAGACTTGTGTGAGTTTTGTTTTGCAGAATTTGAAAATCACAAGCTCTCTGCAAAACAGAAGTCACAAAAGTCTTCCATTCACATTTCACCCACAAAATCGGAAATAAATTACTGCAGACAGAATTCAGACTTCATTTTTGTTTGTTACTTCTCAATAGTCTCTGTTTCCATGTGATATCTCTTACATAACTCATGCACTACATGTCTACATTCCACTCCACTATCTTTCTCTCTCATCACCTTTTCTTGATTTCCACGCATCTCATATATAAACTTCTTCCTTCCAACACTTTCACTAAAACCAAAACCCAACATCCAAACACTCCCTTCTCTTTCTCTCTCTATTCAAGAAATTGTTTTAGATATAAAATTCCTCGAGATGAACAACAATAACCACCAACACCATCACCACCACCACAACAAACATCAAAGATCTGGCCGTACAAATCTAGCATCATGTATTGTAGCAACCATCTTCTTAATCTTTATCGCCATTGTAATTCTTATAGTTTTCTTCACCGTTTTCAAACCTAAAGATCCCCAAATTTCAGTTAAAGCTGTTCAATTACCTACTTTCTCTATCTCTAATAGTACTGTTAACTTCACTTTCTCTCAATACAGTTCCGTTAGAAACCCTAATCGAGCTGAATTTACTCATTACGACAGTTCACTTCAACTTGTTTACTCTGGAAATCAAATTGGTTTTATGTTTATTCCTTCTGGAAAGATCGATGCCGGTAGAACTAAATACATGTCGGCAACATTTTCCGTTCAGTCTTTTCCGTTAAATGTAAGAGTTGGAGTGGGACCTACTGGTACTGCTACTACTGATGCAATTGACGCTACTACTACTACTACCTTTGGGTTGGGACCCACTTTGGAGATTGAATTGAAGATGAAAATGGCAGGGAGAGTTAAGGTTTTGCAATTCTTTACTCATCATGTTGAGACTAGAATTTGGTGTAGAGTTTCAATTGCTGTACATGATGGTACTGTTGTTGGTTTTCATTGTTGAAAATAATTGCAAAACCTGATATATGGGAAAAAAATTGTAAAAATTATTATTTTTGAATTATTATTATTGTTATGATTGGTTAACGTGCGCACTTGTGAAGAGTCAGTAAGTCTGATCTGAGTGGGAAACTTCCAATTGAGTAGGTGAAAATTATGTTTATGTCTAAAAAAGAAGCGGGAAACATGGATGTGTTTTAGAGCTTAATACCCCACAGGCCCACACATACATGCATTCGGGCGCAATTTGTGGTTTTCTTGGTTTTAATATTTGGAATTTATGTATTCACATTTAATTGCCGATAACCATTTCATATGTTTGCTTTGATAAATTTTAGGTTGAGAAAGAACCTCACAGTCTAGTGACCAGAATCAAACTCCTGAGTTGGTATTAAAGATGAGAGAAAAGAAAGGTCAATTAATTCACATTCAAATGTGATTGAATAAATCCATTTTCTTTAAGCTTTGCATACACAAAGTTCTCTGGAAAAGTGAGGAGTGGAGGGGTCCAAGTGTCCCAAGAGAGAACTTTAATTACATATCTGTTTTGTCTAGTGTTCAGAAGAATGAGAAGATGATAGGAGATTGCATCTAAGGTTGAAATGATGAAAAGGGAAGAGAATGCTTTGTCAGATTAGATAAAGTAGGGTTAGCAATTAGCAAATAGTTTAAAGTGATAGAAGGGTATGTACCTTTTGTTAGTGGGATATGCTTTGTTTCAGGAACCAAGGCAGGATTTCAAAGGGAGAAGTTATTTGTTGAATATCTTATACATTTAGCAAATGGTTTGTGAGCTGTTAAGCCCTTATTTAGCACACATTTCTTGGCTCCTAGCTCAATCAGAATAATCATTTTTAAATAATTAAAAGAATGAAAAAAAAAAAAAACTACCAAAACATATAGTATTAGGAAGATTGTCACTTTTTTCTTTTTTTTTTTCTCAATTCTGCGGGGATTATTTTTGCTAGTTATATGCCCACCATACAAGTGTCTTCAACTTTTTCTCTCATCTTCCTTTCTTTGAAGTTTGAACAATGTCAACAAATTATCTACTCTATGAAAAGAAGCCTTTCTCCTAAGCAAATATTCTCTCCTCTAATTCATAGTCTAAGAAAGCAAGAATTGATTGTAACTACTGTTATCCAATAAAATCAGCTCAGAACAAAAAAAATTAAGAAAATTAGAAGAATCATTGGAAAAAGACGATACAAGACATTAACTTACAAACTCCCGAGGATGAACCTACTAACCTAGACAGCCCTTTAAAAATTATGGTTGGAAAAATGGTGAAATGACAAATTTATAATTCTCAATGCCAGCTCTGTATGTATGTGAACTGTAAACGGAATCCATCAGTATAATAAACTTACAATTCTCTTCCCTTCAGTACAACGCACAACATATGAAAGCCGTTTTTGTAACTTACACAGAATTACATACAAGGAACCTTGCTTCCGAAAAATTTGTTAAGTTTTCGTATGAATAACTGATCAAAACAAATTACAACGAGCAACTCTTACTCCCAGGCGATTGAGCTGTCTTGTCACTTCACCAGCTCGAACGGACAGCTTTTCCTTCTCCTAGTCTCAACTCTCAAGGTTTATAATTACTTCAAAACAATGTACATGATCAGCACATTTGGTATCCTCCAGAAAGAGAGATCAGAAAGGGTTTCAACATGTTTACTATTTTTCAAGAAGTTCATTTACATGTCGAAAAACATACCGGAAAAGGAGATTATGAGGTACGTCCGTACATCGTTTTTGCATCAGGGTGTTCACCAATGATCTTTTGCTCCACTCCAATGCAACAAGCGGATTTGATCATCACGTACGATTAACTGTACAAGAACCAGAAAGGAGAGATGGTTTTAAAAGTTTGACTCAAATTACAAAAAATCATTTCCGAGCATAAAAGCGAAAGCTTACCTGAAACATTGAACTCTGAAGCTCTAAGCACTATACTTAACCAAACCAGCACAAGTTCAGGACTAACAAACTCATCAAATCAGTTTCAACTAAGGATTTTCAACAGATGGTACTGAAGTGGCATGGAGTCTTTTCCTCACTTCCTCAAGGCAATACTGAAGAGCCTTAAATTCCTCCAGTTCAACAAAGTTTACAGCCTGAAAACAAAATGGACTTGTATCTTTAATGATAAACACGAACATGATGAGCAGGTGAACTTGAGTGCAATACATGTATTATTGAGAAGATGATGAAAAAGGAGACTAGCATGAATCACCCATATTCCACTCTTTTTACAACATTAAATATATATATATATATCATGCATATGACATCATGTGTCAACTATCATTAATAAAACAATATAAATTCAAGCTGATGGAAGAAGGGACAATCAAGTTCTCGAGTTTTCTCCTCTTTCTACATCTTCTTCAAGTTACAGATGCAAACATCACTAAAATCATAAACAACAGAAGGTACTGATAACAACAAACTATACAATGGTCAACTGAATCAACAAATATGCAGTATAGCCAATTTCTAAGTGACAGTAGTACCTAGACCACCACAATACACTTCAATTAAATGTGACATCTCTTGATTGTGGACGTTATGTATCTTACCTGCTTAACCGTGTTCCGAAGATGCATCTCAGCTGCATTTAATTCTCGACGACTACCAGTAGACAGAGATATATCCATGTATGCCTTGCAAAGTTGAAGTGAGGCCCTTGCAAATTTTTCAAACCGATCTTGGTTATTCCACAAATCAGCTCCCTGAAAAAAGAAATAAATCAAATAATTACAAAAGCTGAACACAATAATGATGACATAAAGATCTATAGCAATCTGGTGACTACAGGGACATCGGTGAAACGTAGTTAGGAGTGTACATGCTCCATTTTCGACCATGACTTATTCTATATGCAATTATGCATCATTACACATCTTCCTAGACTCCAGAATTTGGACTTTAATGGGTATCAGAAAGGTAGATCATAAGAGATCCTAGGTTCAAGTCTGTCGCCGTCATACGGCTGAGTAAAATGTTGTTGTTTGGTGCGTGTCAACTCGTGGGGGTTTCGCTTGTCAAAAACAAAGGATAGCAATAAGCAAAGAATCAAGTATGTATTAATATTAAGATGAAGAAAAAGCATGAGAGCATCAAGTTCAACCATATTATGGTAGAAAGGGAAATGAACTGAGGAAAGATAGACTCTACAATACATGTCACAGATCAAACGTGTATTTATAACAAACACAGCAGAGTTTCCCAGTATTCAAAACAGCAATAAGTCACAAAAATTCCTTTGTTTTCTATGTTCTGGCATCATTACTTCAGGAAGGATATGCAAGCCTCGTCAAAGAGGTACCTGGTATGATCTAACTTGCTTTAGAAGAGCTTCAGAACACATTGTGAGGTCCCCTTTAATCTTGTGCCACCGTGCATATAAACCCCAGATGTCTTCTCCAATACCACTGCGTATACACTACAGAAGATAAAAATGCATCCAATGAGTGGTAACTGGTAAGGATTTATTACATGAGAATATGAGACTCGACGTCTGAGTCGACTTCTATGATAAATTACAACTTTGACTCACAGTGATTCTTTATTAGAAGACAGAAATTGGGAATAAAACTTGTAGATATTGGAATACCTGCTGCAGACCTTTTCCAAGCAACTCCACCAAGTGTTTAGTTTCACGTGACCATGACAAAGTATGATCTTGGTCTTTCGGTTCATCCGTAGAATTTCCAACAGATGCAGAAAGATGATTAGGAATGCTGCAATTTGGATCACCACTGGCAGCATGAGATGGATTCTGCTTTGAAATCCGTGATTCTATCTCTATCATTATTGCCTCCAACAATTCAGCATCAACTCGTTTATTATTAGTCAAATTTAATACCATAACTGTAGCTTCTAGTGCCTACATCAAAAAATGTTGATATCAGTGTCAGACCAAGCACTTTCACAAAGAAATGAATGACTGAAGAGGGGATGCACAAAATTTGATGAAATCTTCACCCTTTTCCTTGTAGTGTCACAATGACAATGACGCAAAGTTCAAAATAACCCAGAGAGGACTGAACAAATTATTACATATGCATCTGGTTTTATCTCAATCTCAATTAGGGTAAATCTATCTCATAAATTTCAACTTAAGAATATGAACATCCTTCTATTCTTCTATAAGTCATTTTCTCCATTGATATAAAGACATATATACCTGTTGAAAGTTTCCAATGTTCACAGCAACTTTACTGTAATTCTCCCACATCTGCCAGTTGTTTCGCCTGCCAAATGATCGTGATCAAACCACTATGGTCAAAACTTGGCCCAAAAAGAAACAATGAATGTCTATGATAGATTGTCTATGATGAATATTTGATAATCTTTGGGAATTGAGGACCAAGTAAAAAGGAGGGGATGAAACTCAGCTTAAACAGAAAAAAAAATTAAAGTTGAAAAAGTAAAGGAATAATAAATGATACATGCAGTTTCCTCTCAAATACCATAAAAAGAAATCAAGTGCCCAACCAAGCAACCTAAACGCTATTTACATCTGACCACAGGATTTAGCCGTGGATTTCAGTATAGAATGATGTTGAAGGCGGAAAGATGACATACCTGAACTTTAAGGCTTCTGTAAATGAAATAAATGCTTCCTTATTCCTTTTCTTGATCATATGCCTGCAAGATTATAATGATAACCTACTGGTTAATGTTAAAATTGTATAGAAAATCATGAGGTTGTATATGGAACACAGCCTAACCGTCCAGCTTTACTTAAACCCCTAGACCATTCCACCATAAAACCATTTGCTGCACAATCTAGGGGTTTAAGTAAAGCAGGATGGTTAGGCTGTGTTCCATACTTCCATATACATATAATATGCAGCCTACTAGTTCACATGCAACTTCAAAGTAGTAAAAAGACGCACCAACTACCAACTTAGACAATTAATTCATATGTTAAATCAAGATCATGCAAATTCGTGACAAATCTTTGCATCACAAGCTACTCCTTTTTTATTTACTGGCAAGCTGATATGGGGTCAAATGGATGCAGTGCATCTTTGTAGGAAAAGGATGAATCCAACAAACAGTACATATTTAAACTTTAGCATGCAATCTCACGAAAATCACGTAATTTTGCAATGCAACTCGGTTTTTCATGAGACTAGAAAGATAAAGGTTGGTTATTTCGATCTGAGAAATTATCAAGTATTTTTGTCATTACTTAGCGATTTTCTCGATTTCTTGAATAGAACCTCCCTAATATGGTCGTAACTGAAGTGCTAGTGGATCAATGATTAAACATCATATCGCACAATCTCAAGATGTAACATGCAAAGCAACGGAAGAAATAGCATACACGCAAGCTAAGTTGTTCCATGCTTCCCCATTATCAGGATCAAGTTGAACAGCACGCTGAAAGCCTTCCAATGCCTTCTCCATATCACGAGCCTGGATCATCCAATAAATATCAGACTTAAAATTTTAAACAAATAAACAATCACCTTTCACTGAAACCTCTCAAATTCAGAACATACTGATGAATAGGTATTTACAAAACATTAACATGTAATACAAAGTAGATTTATATCACTTTGCCCTTAAATATCTAAGACTAGAAGAAAGTAAAAATTCGGAAGGCGAGATCCTTAGCATCTTAGTCTACGTGGTAGCAGTCCTTACATAAATCACCTAACATAGGAGAAGTGCATTTTCTAGGCTGCAATATATTAAAATATAAGAGCTTCCTCCTCTTTCTGAAACTCAAAACAGTTTTACCTAAACAAACAAAAATAAATAAATAAAATGAACAGATTCACTTTGCAGGGGTTACCTTCAATGCAGCAGCACCTAATGCAAACCAGCCATCTGGAAACAAAGAATTCAAGGCCATAGCAGATTCCCTGGAATAAAATTAAACTCAGAGAATCAAGTAAATATAGATCTGAGTCAAGTAAGGAAGCGGGCACACACGGCAGGGAAGGGTGGGAGTGACAATTTTGAAGAGAAATACCAGAAAGTTTTAGACGTCTCGTAGTCCCCTCTATTGTATGCACTACGCGCAAGAGATCGCTGCCGACAAGTAACAAAAATGTAAAAAAGATAATTAAAGAAATATGCAACGCTAGATGCCAGCAAGAAAGTGAATTTACCTTGGCACGAGCAGACCTATTGTTTGAAACTTCCAATGCTTTTTCATAGTAGGCATCATTGTTGGTAACATCACCCAAAGAACACCTGGAAAATGAATTGTAGTTAAAATGACAAATCTGTGTGATACTTCCGATGCAAGTTAAAGTAACAGAATGAGAGTTAACCAGCTAACTATTCGGCCAATCATTCTCTAGCAGTCAAAAACTTAATTTTACAAATGGGTTTTCCATGTGCAAAAATTTGAGACTGCCAAAAGCAATTAGGACTTCAAAGCTACTCTAGCACCTTAGAATGCATGTGATCATCTGGTAGCATCTTAGAATGCATGGGTAAAAACTAAAAAGAAACAATACGTAGATGCACCCGAATCTCAATGTGGGAGATGAAGTCATTGTTATTAGACAGAGAAGTTAAATGGGAGAAAACATATAAGTTTTACAACAGTATATGAAGCAAGAGGTGGCAATTAAAACGCGCGTCTCAAGTAACATACCATAGCCTTGGATCGTTGGGCAATTCACAAAGGCGAGCCTTAATAAGCTCAATAGCCACTGCCTTCTTCTCCAGTAAGCTGTCCACATAGAATAAATGCATATAAGAAAAAAAAATTATTTTGAACAAGTTTCAAGAAACATTGAGAAAAAATCAGAGATCGAGCCATGTCACACCAGTAACAATGTATAAGATTGTCCCACAACTCAAGATCTTCAAAAATCTTCAGTGCATCCCCTATCATACCGCATCTCACTAAGAGTTCACCATATTCTCTAAAGGCCAAAGGAAATATACAAATATGTTATAAGCTTATCATAATTGTATTAATAAGGATAAAGGCGTAAAGTAAAATTATATCTCATTTCTGAAGATGATAGTCAAGCAGGTCTATACTTTCGTAGTGCAGGTATAGTAGGAAAATAGACGCCAAAAGAACAGGGAATCCTTTGAGCTGCTCTAGGAAATGATTCATAAATACTTTGGACCTGAAAATCAGAGAACATATAAACAAGCTTTATATAACAGAATTCAAAACATCTAGAATTAAAGAACTAATTCAAAACATCTAGAGTTAAAGAATTTAAATTGCCCAGACTCTTAAATGAGGAAGGATAAATAAATGTTATAAAAAATTTAAGCTTTTAATTGATCATTTTCCACGACCAATGACTTTATGTCATTACCAGCTGCCATATATAAAAAAGTCAAGACTTTTTCTTTTGTAACGATTGTGTTTTCCAGGAATTATCAACCTGCGAGAATCCATCTCTCTTTATCCAAGGTAAAATTTGAGCAAAATTTCAAGACAAATAACATAGCACCTGCATAACTCTCCTTGCAAACAAACTTTTAACAAGCGTTGAACTGTTATTTGGTAATTTCCTTAACTATTTATGTACAGTCGTTTTCAAACTTGATTACTAACTTCCCACTCTCAGACAGGCCATGAGTATCTGACAAAGATATCTCTTTTCGCAAACAAGCTTTTTTAACAAAGACATTTTTTAACTATTATTTGATATTTTCTTGGTAATATGTGAAGGCATTTTTAATCTTGGTTTCTAACTTTCCACACTTTCTGCAGGCCACGTGACTTTTATATTCAGAAACTGTGAAAAGTTAATGTTTTAAGGAAACAATTCAATAGTACGAGATGCAGCATAATTTAGTCACATGGTTGCATTAAACCAAATGTTCCGAGATAATTAAATAAGAAAAAAAATGTAGAAATGATAGGCGTCATACTAGTTTATCCATCATCAAGAGAGCACGTTCTTTTGTACGGTTACGCGAAGACTCCCACCTAATGCGTAAGATGTTACAAAAGCACTGAATCTGAAAATAGAAGGAATAGGGTCAGAACTCACTTGAAATGACCATATTATACGATGCAATGATGTAAAGTAGGGGATCAAGAGGCATCTTCATGGTAACATTAAGAAACAAAAGTACAACATGATCCAGTTCGCTACAATCTCAGAAAGAAGCTCAATCAGATTCCATGATTATTAAAGAAATTAATATTTCAGGGATCGAATTATAGATTTTTTCAACCATAGAAGGAAGACTTTGCTGTCATTCACTACCTCTCCCTCTGACATTTTTTTTTTTTTTGTCCATGTCCGCATAACTAACCAAAGAATGAATTTTTTTTACTTGTAACTATTCCATCTGCATGTGTCTAGTAGATATTTATATTCACCATTTTCAAAAGAATGCACCTAGGCTATATCATAGGGCAGCTTGCAAGTGCTTAGGTTGATAACAAGCCCTTAGGCTCAATCATGTACCTAAAAGCACCTAGCGACTGTAAGTGCACAGACAACAGTAAGCCTTGATTCCTGCTCGTGGTAGTAGATGTCAAAACTACTAGATTTGGCACTGTGACAGTATATCATTATCCAAAACAGGAGGTCAATTCTAGTTCTCCATTAAATTATGCTTATCAATATAATTTCCACTTTGTGAAGAACTCTTCAATAACACAATGACACACCAGTATATAAAAAGAATCAAACAAAAGTAACGGTAGACAAAACAATAGAATTAAACAGTCAAGACAACATGACAGAGTAACAACTGAAAGTACTTACTATAAAGTAAGATAATTCTTGAGCATCAACAGCCTCTATGAAGGGGGCCATATCCCATCCTGAAACACAATTACGAGGCATAAACCAAAAGAGGATTTGCAAACTAAAAAACGAACATGCTACTCTCGACTGTCTTAACATTATCGCAGGAATAAGCTAATGCAGTATATGTGGTGCTTATGAAGAAATTAGAAAATGAAGGTACATCAGGCCTATCTAGAGTTCCAGCAACATACTTTGCATCTCATCGTCACGAGCCTTCTTTTCAATGATAAGACATCGTGACAGAATCACTGCCTGTTGGATTGCAAGTAATGAAATAGATGTATCCTCTCCATTCTGAGCACCATTATCTCCATTCCCAGCATCCTTTTTATTCTCTAGAAGTTTTGGAACCATCAGCACATTAGAAGCCTTATGGATTTCATCAGACCCTAAACCCAAATTATCTTCGCCCAGTTTAGATGCACTAGATTGAAGCTCACAGCTTCTTCTGGAGCCAATGACACAAATAGGAGTAACTGTGTTTGCAAACAGCACTCTCTGGGCCAATGCATCCACCTATTGCAACAATCAGATAAAAGACATAGAATGACGGATTGCATAATACAAACTAATTGCAAGGATGGAAGAACGTGTTTCAGCAAAAACCTGATCTAAAGTTCGGACACCAAGAACTCCAGTAACAGAAAATTGCAGGCCAGATGCTTCTTCAGCAGTGTCAAAATATTTTCTGAAAACCATGGGAGAATATTGTACAATGGAAATCAGATTGTCTTTTGATTGTCACTGCATTTTGTTTTATCGCAGAGCCAAAATAAGTCATACTAAATACTTCATATAATTACGCACCTGGACTGATCAACTCGTCCGTAGATGTTTTCTATTATTCCTGATTCTAAATGAACCATTGAAACAAGAGTTGATGATTCCCCCTCGCGTAACCAAGTACTCCAATAACTTTCAATGTTTTCCACTTTGCCAAAATGATTAAGAGTTTCAGCCATCAGCACTTGCAATGACTCATATAAGGCTGAAGTGTGCTCCTCTGAAAGTCTTTGCTGAAGAAGAACAAGTCGAGATAGCCACAATGAAGTGCTTCTAAGTCCAGTAAATGAATCGACCTTTCCTTCCAAAAAAATGTTTTTTACTTTCGTGAACAACATCTTGGCATACACAATATACTGCATCAAACAAAGCATCAAACTAATAAGATAATGGTTTATCTTTATCAATCAAAAGAAATGCTAATATGGAAAAGTTTAATGGTTTCATTAACGAGACAAGCCTAATATACCTGTAACAGTGAAAACTTTCCCCGCAAATCTGAACCAGTAGTAGACATGAAATGATTACGAGCCCAAACATTCCACTTTTCCATTCCATTGCTTTCTTTTCCCCGCATAAAAACAAAAGGGAATGAAGGAACACTGACATAAGGTCTGTGACAAATTGAACTTAATCACTACTAATTCTATAATAAAAATTAAAAACATCACAAACTTAAGTATAATTACCCGGTAAGATTGTTCTGAGTAAAGGCGAGAAAAGCAGCAACACCAACACAGAAGAGAAGAAAAGCTCTGGAAGGAGAATTTGAATCATAAGGGAGAAGGAAAGCATCGAGGTTCTTGTTGAGCTCCAAGTAAAATTGCTCAGCACTTTCAATTGAATCATTATCATCGAAGTTCCATGAATTAGAGAATTCGAAAGCAGTGAGTTGACCTAGTTCGGAAATAGAAAGAGCTTCAACATACTCTCCTTTCTCTATGAAACTCACTAATTCTTCTGCCAATCGAATATGAAGATTCTGATGAGCAGAAGAATAAGAAGAAGTAGTTTGTTCTGTAGAAGAAATTGGTGAAAGAGAACATCGAAGAAGACGAAGTTCAAGAGAACGAAGAAGAAGAATATCTGAAGCAGAATCGGCCATGGCGATTGGTTGAAAGGTTTATTCAGGGTTTACGTTATTGTTTGTTTTGGGCTTATGATATTGAAAAGTTTTGGTTTCCGGGTTATTGGGCCTTTTTCTTGACACGACATGAAACAAATACGCCCATTACATGTTGCCAAAAGCCTTACCCAAACCTAAAGCAAAAGCCCGTGATGGCTATTGTTGGGCCTTTTGACACAATATGTAGCAAAACAGCCCATTAAATGTTGCCAAAAGAAAGCCTGTAATGGATATTAAACCTGTGTGACTAGTGACTACTGACAACTGACTGAGTGACCCAAGACTTGAAACAATTTCAGAAACAAAAATAATTAGAATTGTGACAACAACAATCAGAATGTTAAAAGAAATTATTTGAGTATAATGTTGCAACAATTAGAGTCATATAGACCAAATTTTCATCAAAGTGTTTGACAATTTGTCTGGAAAATAGTCAAATGAACAGAAATGCTACATATCTATACTGTAGTGTAATCTAATCCAAGCAAGTCCGACCAATTACTGCTCGAATTGCTAGATTTAGAATTAAATTTTGTAACGTGAGCAAGGAGGAATAAAATTGAGCACATGGGTAGGTCACAGACACAATTGCATTTTGGTTGTCTGTTACATTCTGAGAAGAAATATAGCATGTGGTATGTGGCTCAGTTTGTTAACAGGACCATTATAGTACACAAGCGTGTTAAATTGTTCAACATGTAGTCCTTACAAGAAATGCACTAATGCAGAAACTAGAACTAGAATTATTCATTGACATTCTTACGAGATAATACAAGTGTGATTCTACCATTGTAGTTATGACTTATATGAGTAATATTGACTATATATTGATTCTTGTACAATTTAAATAGTTAATCCTGCTAAGAAAGCTACCCCAGTAGATGGCAACCATGATTTTCCATATATAAATTCCCCTACTGTGAACTTGTTTGCCTCCTCTGGCAAAGTGATAACACGATAGCCTGGCCACGAGACTCGTTGCCCAACAGACCCACCAGGACCATAATTCATGTACTCTCCATAATATAATGTATCAAGTGCAAAAGTCGCATTCCACTCTAGCCATCCGCGTGGATGTACATGGTCCCCGATGTAGGTTTGCAAGTAAACAGCTCGAGAGTATAATTTCCATGGACGACCAAGATACGTAGGGAAGCTGCCTTTGGATGCTTGAAGATCTGATGTTGCAAGTATACGACAACCATGTATTGAGATCCCAGTGTTTTGATTTGGATCCTTTCTATTTTGTGCTGTGATAGTGTTCTTCTGTAGGTCCATTGGCTTGCGAGCGTATATGCTACAGTTTTGTATCACAACTGCTGCATTACCAAAAATGAAATCGACAGTACCATATATATCACATTCACGGAAGAATTGACGTTGTGAATGTACATATAATGTGTCTTGGTACCCTACAATGCTGCAACGATACACAACTGCATGGTCTGCACTCACGCGGAGAGCCACAGCTTGGTGGTTTGCTGGGCCTGCCCAGTTCACAAAGGTTATGTCCCTTGCAATAAATCCAGTCCCACTTGCAGCTGTGTTCAATAAGAAAGGCAGATAAAGTTGGTGAGTCAGTTACAACCATTTCATAATCTAATTCACTCAAAAAAGTACAACTACAAATTGACTGCAATGAAATCGTACCAAAGGAAGCGGTATGGAAAGTGGTAATGTTGTCACGCATCACACTTCTTCCACCTGAGATCACAGTACGACCTTTTCCATCTCCGATGAACATTAAGTTCCACTTCTTTCTTCCTATCTTCAAATTGTTTTCTTCATACCTACAAACACAAAAGATTAATATTAACTTATTAATTCAAATCTAATTAAATTGGTGAAAACAATAGTTCCTATAAAGAGGAAGAGCAAAAAGACAATTTGCTGTCATTGACAAAGGACTTAAAAGAAAGAAACTTCACTGTATGACTTCTACTAAAGCCTACCAATTTGGAGACAAGGACATAAATTCCTTTTGGCCTTTTTATACTACACTATTCATCCCAACTGTTTAGCACTATCTATAATAACTTCACCGACACTGAACAACAATTTGACTAACAAACTTCATCTATCATTTCTTTAAAAATTAATCCATAAGAAAGTGAACCAATTCATGTTCAGTTCTTATCTTATCAAGACTTAATTCGTTAATCTATTAAAACATGATATAATATAGGGAGTAAGTTTAGAAAAAATGAAATTAGTACTTATTTACCTTCCAGCCTTCACGTAAATAATAGTTCGGCGATTACTATATTCTGGAGCCGCTTTAATAGCCTGAGAAACCGTTTTATACGTTCCATTTCCATCTTGTGACACAATTATATCGGCTTTAATCATTGCTGCCGGCAAATCCATCAACTTTCTTTCTTTCCTTCTTAACCATCCCGGAAAACCACTCTTCTCGCTTGTTGAAACGCTTTGCAACAACTTCCTCTTTCGGTTTTCTATCGGAATGCCGTCGAAATCTTTATCCTTACTCGAAATGGCATATATGGCCAGAGAATTACTCACAAGTTCCGAAACATCTTTCAAATTCTGGACCATTTGATCTTTCACAGTACCACTTACACCTTCAAATCCTTCCATACACGTGTCTTGATTTGTCAATGCAGCACTAAGCCACGTCATCACATCCTCTCTCGACGAAGCTTTATTGGTTTCTGATCCGGTGGAGTATTTTAAAGAACGTGTGATGTGATCCATTGAATCTTCTAACAATTCAAGACAATCTTCAAATGCTGATCGTACACGTGTTCCCATTTGAGCATTAGCAATCGCTGATGCACCGTACAATGCCAGATTCATTCGTCGGAGTGTTGTGCTGAGAGAAATGTGAACAAGTTGAGACTCAGTAGCATTGAGTGAGTCAGGAACGGTAAGGAGTGAATGGGTGCAAAGACTTGGGTAACGAGTTCGACTGCATGTTTTAGAAATTGCCATAGTGGTTTTAATATGAGTCGGGTTGTGGGATGACCCGGTTCGGAAATGTACTAAGAAACCGGCTGAAACAATGGTGGTGAGAAGTAAAATGACAGAAAAAGAAGTGAAGAGAATAAGTTTGGCATTAGAATAACAATGGGATTTAGTAGTTTTTGGGGTGGTTGAATTGTGATTTGGTAATGACTCAGGTGGTAACATAGATGTTGACTCGGACGATTCCATTGTTGTTGAGTATTGGCTCATATGACTTGGTTTCCTCTAGCTAGCTTAGCTATGTTGAGAAAGAAAGAAAGAGAAAAGAAGAAGAGTAAAATGAGGGAGATGGAAGAGAGGAGAGAAGTGGGAGTGGGTATATAAATGAAAAGGTGGGAGGGGGGAGAGTGAAGAAGATATTAATTGGAGCTGGTGTGAAGTCCATGTCTGGAGTGCTATTAGCTGTCTTCTACTTTGAACAAGTCTGATAGCTAGCTATACATATCAAGTGATAAAATTTTTTTTTTTTTTTTTTGGTAAACCAAGTGATAAAAAGTTGTGATGAACTTGGAACACATTTTTTGATTATTTTTATTTTCTGTTTTTTCAGATATATACATTAATTAATACATATAATGTATATCAATTATTTGATTTGATGCATAACTTGCATTGTGTTGTATGACTTGTATCTATTAATTTAAAGTAATTGATGTGTATATATACAAAGTAGGCCGGGGTACCCTTCATTTGATCTTAGTATGTACATGGAGACTGGACGGGATAAATTTAATGTCAAGCTTTTGCAACAAATGTTATCCCTAGCTCTCATTTTCGGCTGGAGGAAGAGTGAGTGTGATGTCAAATTAAAGAGCTAGGAAAAGTTGAAAACATAATTGGAAATTAAAGAAAAAAAAAATTAAAATTAAACTTATGCCTACTTTTATTATGGCAAATTATACAACACGCAGAATTGGTACATTAATACGATTATTACTTCTGTTCACAATAATAATTTGCTGAATTTTTTTTTAATAATCATTTGGTGAAATTGGGTGCCACGTTTATATTTTACGATAAGTGTTACTCCCACGTGGCATATAAGCATGTCCAAATGTCCAATATAATCTGGCCACATCAAAAAGTTAAAAAAAAAAAAAAAAAAAAAAAAATCTTCTTAATACCGTGAAACCAAACCCACCACAGCACTGGTGACCGGCCAATGTTTGTTTTTTGTCACAGAAAAGCTTCAACACGGAGAAATCATCAATGATACCACCTTTTGTATTTATGTGTAGTCTATTGGATTGTGAAGATATGTGGTGGATGGATATGGGGAGCTTTTTTATCTTCTTTTTGAAGTTGGATCCAATGGGCTGATTGAGATTTGATGAAGTTTCCGAGAAAATTATAATTAAAGGAAATATAATAGTTGATCGTGGGAATATATTCCCAGAACTGACTAAAGCAGTGGGGTAATCTTTTTTACTAAAGTTTGTATTAAAAATAAGATCTATTACAACTTTAGCTTAAACCACTGTTCTGCACATGTAATCATCTGCATGTTATGCATGGTTTAGGTCTAAAGCTTTACATAACTACGAAGGATCATGCTCACTAACCCTACGTGTGTATTCATTTCAGTCTACAAGTTACTTTCTTTTGTTTATACTAAAGAATGACACAATAATAGTAGTACTCGATCGATCTTTAGACTAATGGAGATCAATATGGTATATCTAACCCGCCTGCAGCCACTATGAAAATGTGTCAAATAAGTTAATTGCTTGTTAATTAAGGTGACTGCTTCTGTCATCTCAGTATAATTCAATGCCAAAAAGGCATTAGTTTGTATGCAAATCGATTAAATAGGGTTATCCCAGCTGCAAGTATTCTTGATTATGCATGCTCGTAAATTAAAGTGGTTTAGTTAAGTACTGTTATTTAATGAAAATGACAAAGGGTCGATCATGACCTAAAGTCCTTCAGATCGATTATTGATCAGCTCAACCATAATTTTGCCAGAACATGACGCAGTCTGTTGGGTCCAATAATTTGACGTATCTCTGACTCATTCGTTACCATGGTGTGAACTTTCGCATTGAATATTATAGATTGAGATGACTTCTCACATATATAATTTGATTAAAATTAGATGGTGTGACGTAATATAATAATTAAGTAATAAGAATAATTGATAATTTGATACTAAGTAATCCTTTAATCTCTTGAGTGGATATATATAAATGGTCTTAGCAGGAACCTGTACAAGAAGATAATGATCATATAGAACAGAATAGAATGGTTTCTGGCTAGCTATTATTGCCTTGATTAATAATGGCCCTGCCCTGAGATTTGAAATTAATTAAAATTGTTTGAGGATTGGGCAAAGGACCTAGATCATATGTACAAACCGGTAATCATCGATGAATAATCTAAAGAAATTTAGCTAGACAATGTGGGGTTACTTTAATTTGTAAACTCAAGTGCCAGCAATTTAGCAGCTGGTGCAGTGTTGATCGACTTAATGTATATTGCTCTACTTAGTTATTATAAGTAGGTCTACTATAATGGCAATATGGCATTATTAGAGTTGTATATTAATGGCATAAACACTAGGACAAATTAATGACTTAAGTAGCTCTAGTTAAGTAGGTGAAAATAAAAATTAAAAAATAAAAATAAATTATATGATCCAAAAATAACGAACTATTATTTCTGCTGGGAAGTCATTGTTGAACATGAAAGAAAATCGATTATATACAGTAGTACACCAAGAGACTCTATTCTAGCTTTAACTTCTAATCTTCTATAACCACTACTTTCAAACCATGCATGGACAAAGACTGAAAAATTTCAAGTCTTTCGATCACAAGAATAGATATATACTTTTAAAAGTGGATTTAAAAGTAGAGGCCTGGAATTTCCTATAACACGGTTTTGTCCAAATTTCGCAAAGCTTTATTTCGTATCCTTGACTCCTTTGAGAAATGAGAATTATGATTTACAGGAAAAATAGGGAAGAAGATACAAAAACATTAGGGACATTACATGTGTTTTTGAAGCTTTACAGCTAGCTTACACCGACAAGTACGTCCAAGTCTTCAAACTTCAAAGTCTTCTAACATGCAAACAGCAAAATGGAATTAGAGTCTTCTGGGTGGCGGCATGTTTTGGTTGTTTTCTTGTTTTTTCATCAAAATCACACTACAAACATAGTTGAGATGTTATGTCTTTCATGTTTAGCAATTTCTACAATTCAATCATGAATCATTCATCATGTCTTCTTAGTTCTTACAAAACGTTCATTCACAATCTTGATCACTGTATTAACCTATTTCTAGATCAATGCATTCACTAGGTCAGGTCGTTGACAGACTTGACCAATGGAGGGAGTTTTAGATCGAAGTGGCTGCACCTCGTTGAGATTGAGATTGCCTACGTACTCTAGTTCGTCGGGATTGAACTTAAAGATCAAGCCATCGTAGTTCTGTTTATATAGAAGGTGAAGAGGTGAAGATCTTGGGCCTGCAGATTCTCCGACATATTTATGGTGATATAATATTCTTCAGCGATTGTGTAACGGTTGTAATGATCGGACAACGGCTGGAGAGAATATCTTGTGCGCCGAATTAGGGCACGTGCGTATTAGCAGACCGCTGCTGATTATGTAGTCGAGTTGTTGTGGTCGAGCTATGAGTAAGTCGAGATCGTAGCGACCTGATGGACTAACGACTATGCCACGTGGCTGCTTTTTATTGGATGGAGTATATAGTCCCCCTACATAAGCCCCCTCTTTTTAGGTCGGCTGTAGAAGTCGAGCTGAAAAGACTAAGAACTCTGATCGATGTTGATTTGAAGTTTGCTTTTTGAATTTACGGACGTGGCAGTCATGCAGGCTTGTCTGTAATAATCATTGCGCTCTTACGGGGAAGTGGAGGAGTTTCCTCGAGCAGTTAGCCGTGTAGTTATGGCAACTGACGCACTTCTTGCTTGATTAGGTCTTTGCGTGGCACGTGGATTGATCCGACGGTGGACGTGAATCGTTTAGTGAGTGGAAAATAACTGCAAGGAACGTGGCTCCCCTGCTCGATCTCGGCCGTTCATCTGTTTCGAACCGATGGCTGGGATTACATGTGCTACAGTATTTAAACTGTGGCTTGCTTGAGAAGGGTTTACCTATCTCATTTTCTTTGTTGAACTGCTGCCGCATTTCTCTTGCGATCTGAAGATCTTTGAGAGCTCGTGAGGTTAGTTGCTTCTGTTTCTTTGTTTCTTGAATTTTTTTCTCTTTGCATCCTTTTGTTTTCTTTTCTGTTGCTTGAGAGAGATGTCTGACGCAAGTGACTCAGAATGAGAACTTGAGTGGTGATGGTGGTGAGGAGTATGGGTCTGAAAGGACTCATTCTGAGACTGCGTCTCCTAGTCGGGGTGAAGGAGATGTAGATCCTGAAAGCCCCCAGAGTAGTGGTTCTCATGGGGAGGACACATCTGATGATGAAATGGTGGAAGGAGACGAAGGTTCATTCTGTAGAGTAGTGAATCCGAAGTATGTCCATAGGCATATTGCATTTAGGAAGCAGTATGGGCTTAGCTCCATTGAGCATTTGGAGATTAGATTTTTAGGAGATCGTTTACTTTTGACTGAGTATCGACCTAAGAACCCTTTCTCCACTGTGTTTACCATGACCCAATTCCGAGCTGGGCTGAGGTTGCCTTTATCTTGTTTGGCGGTCGACCTGTTGAATGCTATCGGTCGAGCTCCTTGCCAGATGAATGGCAATTTCTGGAGAAACATGAGGGTAATTGATGACCTCAACAAGTTGCATAAGTGGAACATCACTGTAAATAATGTATTGGACCACTTTAGTTTTAAACGTTCTTCGAAGGCCGAGTTTGCGGGCTATAATATGCAAGTTAGGCCAGAACGTTTGCCTTTGATCTATCTGGTGAGTAGTGAGCAATGGTGGAAGGATCCCATGCTTATTACTGGGTCGATTACTGAAGGGAGTATCCAGTTGCATCATGTGACTAGGAATGACTCGTGAGTTTCTGGTTGTTAGTCTTAGGATTGTAGATGATTTTCTTATTTTCGAACTTGCTGACTTTGTATTGTATTTGCAGCGATCAGGGACGATCACTTGGTGAGAAAGAACGATCTGAAATCTGCTCTGAACGGCTTCGGTTTGTGGGGTGATAGTCGGAAGATACAGTTCTTACCCCACCTGAGGGAGCATTTTATTCCCAAAGGTGGTCCGAAAACAGTTGAAGAGGAACTCGAGAGGAGGAAGTTGCTGAAGAAGACCTTTATGTCGTCTGTACATAAAGCTGAGGCGGGACGATCTGGTGGCAGTTCGCGCCCTGGGGAGAAGGAGCGAGCTAGTGGTAGTTCGCGACATGATGAAAAGGGGCGAGCTAGTGGTGGTTCCCGCCGGTCGGAGAAGGAACGATCTGGTGTTAGCTCGCGCCAGGGGGGATAGGAGCGAGCCCCCAAGTCGTATCCCCTCCGACCTCACTTCCCAAACTACCTGTCGGGTCGGGGAAGAAGAGGTCGTTCTCTGGGAACCTGAAGCTGATGGAGCGCCCAACTCTGCCTACCTCCCCTCCTCCGAAGTCTGTGAGATCTCCTGAGCCTTCCTTGGTGTCCAGGAAGACTGCTGCTCGGCCTTTGCATAAAGGCAAGGGGGTATTGTCTGAGTTTCGCCCTGGGCCGTTCGATTACTTGGATGGCCGTGGTGAAAAGCATGTTGTGTATGAGAACGACAGTGCAATTGACGATCCCTGGGTTGCCCGAGCTGTAAATGAGGGCATCGTCTTGGATGCTGATGCTCGAGCAGTGAAGTCTCAAACTTTGCTGGTGACTTGCTCGAAGATAACGCAGCAATGTCTTTGGTGAGTGGGGTTGTTAATTCCTCTTTCTTTGTCTGTGCTGAGTTATTGTTGTCTAAACGATGTTTGTATGTGTAGCTCAACGCCAGCTTCCAGGAGGTTCGTCTGGTCGCTGAGGTTGGAGCTCGAGCTGAGATTGACTTGAAGCATCTCAATGAGAAGCTCGAGCAGGCGAAGAATGTTGATGTTGTTGTCGAGTGCAAGTTCAAGGATAAGGAGGCGGAGATGTTGAAGGAGATGTTGGAGCAGGTAAGGGGAGACCTTGCTGCTGCTAGGTCGTCTGCTGCCCACTGGGAGTGCACATGTCATGAGAATAGCGCAGCGTGGAAGGCCTATTGTGACAATTTGGAGAAAACTTTAATGGGGTCGCCCGAAGGAGAGGAGACGCGAGGTGGTGCTGAGGAAGCTTTAGTACCAGCTCTGGACACCTTGACGGGCTCTAATGATGATGTCGCAAGTGGCCAGATGGAGGTGGATAACCCTAGCGACCAGCCTATGCAGCGGTGAACTAGTCTCGGTCTTCGGAGAGATTTGATGCTTAGTAAGGCGTCCTGGATTCCCACCAGGTCTTCTTGCTTGCATTTTGATGGTTGCCTGCTCATGGGAAAGTACATCTCCTTCTTCTTGTCCTTCTTCTTCTCCCTTTTTCTTGGTGCTTGGTAAGACTAGCTCGAACCTCCGCAGATCGTCTGTCTTAGACCTTGATGGCTTATTTCCTCATGGGAAAGTACATCTCCTTTGCGTTTTTCGCGTTCAATCTCCAAGACCAGTATTGTGAGGTCGAGTGAACACTAATTTGTTTATCTGAAGTTGTAATGAACATCAGTAATCGATTTGATTGTGTACAGATTGATTACGGCCGATGTCTTTATTTGATGAGCTTGTAGTTAAGTCGTTCTGATCAGCTAGTTTCCAGGGAGTCCTGGTAGCTCGTTCAGAAGGCAGGTAGACGAGATGAATGGCTGCAAGTAGGACGAACTGAAACAGTTCTTCTTGTATGCCTTAGTTTAATGTTGCTTTCTGTCAGCTGTAACTGGTAGATCGTTTTACCTGTAATAGTTAGAATTTCATTTAGTAAAAAAAAATTTCACTTATTTACCTTGCATTCCTATTCTTGTTGTTTTGTCTGCTTGTATGGGTTTTGCAAACAATAAGTAACAAGCATAGTGTTGGACCTGATGGTAGATGAGGTCGTATGCATGTTAGCTGGGGTGTACGTGGGTCGTGGGAATGATATGACCAATGCACCAAGTTAAGTTGTGAATGTTTGAACTTAACAAAATTAAAATTAAAATTATCAAAGAGACTAGAGTTTTGATAATTTGTAGGTCGAGGGATTGGATTAGACCTTAAGAGCCATTCATGTTTGAGCTGAGATAAAGACAAAAATGAGTTTGTATATTGAAATGTAATAGATAGATGCTTACATTTCATTGATAAAACTTTTTCAAGTGGTAAGCATTCCATGGGTTCTTAACGTTCTCCCCTTCTGGTGTTTGAAGACGATAAGATCCATTGCTTTGAACCTTGGTGATAATGTAAGGGCCTTCCCAATTGGCATTGAGTTTGCCGATAGTATCCTTCCTTTTGTTGTGGAACATATTTCTTAGAAATAGTTCTCCTGGTTGAAAAGTTCTAGGACGTACGCCTTTGTTATAAGCTCGCTTGAGTCGTTGCTGATATTGCTCGAGTTTTATAACGGCGTGGTTTTGTCGTTCTTCGAGGAGATATATTCCGAACGACCAGACCTGATTGTTAAGTTCTGTGTCCACCAGAAGGGATTTGGTCGTGCCAAATGTTAACTCGGTGGGAATAACGGCCTCAACTCCATAGCAAAGACTAAATGGTGACATCCCTGTGGATGTACGAGGAGTTGTTCTGTAAGCCCACAGGATGTTTTCTAGCTGTTGTGGCCATTGATCGTGTTGATCCTCAAGATTTTTCTTTAAGTTGTTCAGGATCTGTCGATTTGCAGCTTTGACTTGGCCGCTGACCTGTGGATATCTAGGTGTTGACCTAGAATGATCGATTTTCCATAGCTCGTAGAAAGCCTTGATGTTTTTTCCAACGAACTGAGTGCCATTATCGGTGACTATTCGTTTTGGTAAACCAAATCGTGTGATGATGTTTTCCCACATGAATCTTTGAACATCGGCTTGAGTGATGTTGGCGAGTGCAACGGCTTCTACCCATTTGATGAAGTAGTCTATGGCGACTAGAACAAACTTCTTTTCGGATTTCTTCTCTTTGATTAAAGGGCCCATGATATCGAGCCCCCATATGTGAAATGGCCATGGTGTTGTGATGTTGATGAGATCGTTGGGATGCTGATGTTGGTTATCAGCAAAACGTTGGCATTCTTTACACTTCAACACAAATTTCTTGGCATCTTCTTTGCATTCTTGGCCAGAAATATCCCTGGGATATCGCTTTATGAGCTAAGATGATTTGCCCATGCTTGGGGATCAAGCACCGTAATAACAGACCAGTTGCAGATTTTCTGAATAGCTTACCCTCATGAAGTTTATACATAGTGACTTTATGTAATAACTGACTAGCTTCCTTTTTGTTGGATGGTAACACACCAGTTTGAAGATAAGTGATGAAAGGTTCCATCCAAGTCCCTTGGATGTCTGCTGGTGTTGTGGCTAGTAGATCGCAGATTTGGTGAACGTTTTCTTCTTTGAGTAGATATGCAGGCTGTGTACTGATTGCTATAGTTAGAGCTCGCGGTCGATCTGACTCGATCTTAGATGCTAAGAACGCCAATGAATCAGCATGTCTGTTGTCATCTCTAGGGATGTGATCGATTGTGAAATAACTGAGTTTGCTGATGAGTTCCTTTGCTTTGCTAGCATATCTGATTAAGTTGACACCATTGATCTGGTAATTATTGGTGATCTGATTGACTACCAGTTGAGAATCACTGAATAACTTGAGGCGAACTGCCTGTAAGTCGATAGCCATTTGTATGCCCTGGATTAGAGCTTCGTATTCGGCCTCATTGTTGGAGGTCGAGAAGTCGAGACGAGTTGATCTCTCGAGCTGTGAACCCTCAGGTGAAATGAGTACAACACCTATGCCACTTCCGTTTGAGTTATGTGAACCGTCAACATATAGTTGCCAAGTGTCGGAAGGACTGTCCTGGACTTTCCTTGTTTCTGGTTCTGGTTCCCAATTGATATCCTCTGCTGGATAGTCTGCTAAGAAATCTGCGACGACCTGGCCTTTGACGGCCTGTCGAGAGACGAACTCAAATGTGTAATCACCCATGTTCGGCCGCCCATCGAGCCATACGACCTGTTTTGTTCTTCTTTTCTAATATATGGCGTAACGGCTGGTCGATGATTACTTTGACAGTGTGGGCTTGGAAATAGGGTATGAATTTGCATGCAGCGTAGAGGAGAGCTAATGCTAATTTCTCTAGAGGTGTGTACCTTATTTTGGCCTGCTGCAATACTTCGCTTTTGAAGTAAATTGGGCGTTCGACCTGATTTTCCTCCTTGAAAAGCACTGCGCTGATCGCAAAATCTGACGTTGCGAGGTACACGCCGAGTATGTCTCCATCATTAGGCCTATGAGAACTAGTGGAGTAGATAAATATGCCTTGAGGTCGTTGAAGGCCTTCTCACATTCTTCTGTCCATTGATATGAAGCCCCCTTTTGAGAATATGAACCATTGGTCGACATTTATCTGATGCTTTAGAAATGAATCTATTGATAGCTGATACCATGTCGTTGAGTTTTTGGATCTGCTTCTTTGTTTTTAGGCTGGGCATGTCGATCAGGGCTCTGATCTGGTCGGGATTTGCTTCAATACCTCGTCTTGTAACTAGATAGCCGAGAAATTTTCCTGATGCAACCCCAAACAGGTATTTCTCTGGGTTGAGACACATTCTATATTGTCTTAACCTTTGGAATGCCTGGTCGAGATTGGATAAATGATCTTGCTCTTGGTTGCTCTTGACTAGCATATCGTCGATGTAGACCTCCATTGTTCGACCTAGCAGATCGTCGATTCGTGGCAGTGGGAATGAATCTTTAGGACAAGCTTTGTTCAAGCTTGTGAAGTCAATGCAGACTCTTGTTTTCCCATTTTTCTTTAAGACTGGCACAATGTTGGCTAGCCAATCTGGCGTGTCGACTTCCTTGATGAACCCGACTTGTTTGAGTCTGTTTATTTCTTCATTAACTGCTTCGTGAAACTTAGAAGCGAGCCTCCTTGGTTTTTGCTTAACATGACGATAATTTGGATTGACGCGCAGTTTATGACATGCAATTGATAGGTCTATTCCAGGCATATCGATATACGACCAAGCAAAAACATCTTTATTAAAAGAAAGAAAGTTTACAAAGTTGTTGTACTTATCTCCCTCTAATTCTGCACTTACATAGACAATCTCGGGTCATCTTCTGACCCTAAGTTCACACGTACTCCTGGATCAGTGCTTCCGAGATTAAGCTGGGGGGAGCTCCTTTGCTCCTTCTGTAGTTGCTATTTAGTGGCTTCGGTCCTTTCTTTTGATGGGCTCTTTGATTTGTTGTCGCCCTCTCGAGCTTCTGATGAGATCGGGTTCTTCCCCTTAGTGTCAGCATCCTTGGTTCCAGAGGTGGATGGCTTTGCAGGCGCTTCAAGAATTCCATGACATTCTTGTGCAGCGTTCTGGTTGCCTCGAAGTTCCATTATCCCATGAGGTCCAGGATAGCGGAAAACTTGATGATATGTGGATGGAACACCTCTCATGGCATGGATCCATTTTCGACCAAGAATCGCATTGTACTTACTTGCGATGTTGAGGATGCTGAACTTGGCGGTCACAACAACCTTGTCTTCTTTTCGCCCTACAGTGACGGGCAACAGTATTTCACCCTTAGGATCTTCCCTTGAACTGTTGATGCCTAGGATGGGGGTAAAATCGGGGATGAGGACTGAATCAGGTAACCTCATGTCTTTGAAGGTTCTGTACATGAGTATGTTGCAGGATGCACCAGGGTCGATGAGTACCCTCTTGATGATGTAATCGGCTATTCTCAATTCAACGACAAGTGCGTCGTTGTGAGGTGTAACGACCTTGTTGAGATCGTCCTCTGTGAAGGTAATGTCAGTCTCCTGGCGAGCCGGGATGTTGAAGCGAGCTGCTCGGCCAGTAATGGAGTAGACATGATGAAGATGCTCTACTCGTCTCTTCTTCTCTCTTGACACGGGGGTGGAGTTGGATTCACAAATCATGTAAACTACATGACTCTCTGACTCGCTGTCGCTATCAATCTTGTTTGCGACCTTTTTATTAAGTTGGTCGCGTAGGTCGCCTGTTGGACCTAAACGCTAGGAGAGGCTACGCCCTCTGCTGCGGACTGGACTTGTGGAGGCCGTTCTGGCCTTGCTATGATGTCGCTTTGGTGAATGCGGAAGCGTTCTGGACCTTTTCTTGGCTCGTTTGCCATTGGTATCCTCCTGCCTTCCAAGGATCCAATTGTTGAGCCTTTTTTCATCGGCCCAAGTCTGAAGAGCGCGTTTCAAAACGCGACAGTCATCAGTTTGATGACACCGCACCTTGTGAACTTTGCAGTACGGTCGACCAGATGTGTCCTCCAACTGTGTGAAGGTAGGAATCTTGCACCAATGGTTATGCTTGATTCTCTCATAGATATAACCGGCTGGTCGTGTGAACCGGTGGTAATCTCGTTGCTCAGTAGGCAACGACTTTGCTTTGAACCTCTTGTTGTCGGATCGAGGTCGTTTAGTGGAGCCAGATTCCACGTTGGAGATGACATGATTCTTTTCCCTACCAGTTAGGGCTTCTTCGAGCTTGATGTAACGATCTACCTTAAGGTATAGCTCGTCCAGAGATGAAGGTCGCTTCATAGCTAGAGATTTGTGCAGGTCGGATCCCTGGATCAGACCGTGAGAGAATGCGATTGTTGCGAAGGTTTCATGTTCCTTTGCAAAATCTTGAATGGAATGTAGTTCAGATTTGAATCGAGCAAAGAAATTGCTCAATGATTCGCCATCCCGCTGCTTGACTTTGAAGATGGAATCAATGGTGATAGGACGCTTCTTGTTATGGATATAAAAGATAACGAACTATTTTTTGAGTTCTGCAAACGAGCTGATGGATCCTGGCTTCAAACGGTGAAACCAATCGAGAGCAGGTCCGGTGAGGCTGGACTAGAACAGTAAACATAGTAAGTGATCCTCTTTGATGAGAGGAAGGGATTTGCGAAATCCTTTGATATGGTCAGTTGGATCTTCAACTCCTGCATATTGGTCGAATTTGGGGGCGTTGAGCTTGTTAGGCAATTCATGGTCGAGGATCTCCTTGGAGAAGGGAGATTCCTGAAATTGCTGAAGGGACTGGACAGCAAGTTGTTCGGCGGTATGGCCTTTGTGAAGTTGTATGATGGCCTGAGTGGCTTTGAACTCTGCTAGTTGTTGGTTGAGTTCTTCAAACTTTTGATTGGAGTCATCAACAGCAACGACTCCATGTCCACCATTTGCTCCTGGTGCTGGGTTGGTAGTTTGTGCAGCCTTTAACCGTGCGTTTTCTTCCTGAAGACGGTTGATTTGGTCTTGCAGATCTTGGATGGTCAATTCATGGGTAGCCATTTGAATGAATGACTTTGAGTTGGGTGGGAGGGTTTGGGTTTTTCGATATAATCGAATTCCTTACAGTCGGCGCCAAATGTATTAACCTATTTCTAGATCAATGCATTCACTAGGTCAGGTCGTTGACAGACTTGACCAATGGGAGGAGTTTTAGATCGAAGTGGCTGCACCTCGTTGAGATTGAGATTGCCTACGTACTCTAGTTCGTCGGGATTGAACTTAGAGATCAAGCCATCGTAGTTCTGTTTATATAGAAGGTGAAGAGGCGAAGATCTTGGGATCCTGCAGATTCTCCGACATATTTATGGTGATATAATATTCTCCAGCGATTGTGTAACGGTTGTAATGATCGGACAACGACTGGAGAGAATATCTTGTGCGCCGAATTAGGGCACGTGCGTATTAGCAGACCGCTGCTGATTATGTAGTCGAGTTGTTGTGGTCGAGCTATGAGTAAGTCGAGATCGTATCGACCTGATGGATTAACGACTATGCCACGTGGCTGCTTTTTATTGGTTGGAGTATATAGTCCCCCTACAATCACTAAAAGAGTTGCATGGGTGCAAGTGTGCAACTAGCTAGCATAGCCTTAGGTTTTACAGGTAGGGTAATTAAAGATCCAATGCCATTTATTTACTTGATGATAAAAAAATTTCCAATATAATGCCCCTTTTCTCTTCCCTGTTTCTAGCTAGGCCCTATGTAGGTGTACCAACAAGGATGGACTGAACCCTACTTCAATTAATCCCAGCAACCTAATTTAGTTTGTTGTAAATTAATGAATGGATAAGTGGGTGGTCATAGTTAGGTCATATAGCCAAATGGTGCAACATACTACACTAACATATTTTACAATGAACGATTCTGTTGTCAATCAATCCCACATGGACTGTTTGTCTTCATTTATCTCATAGAATTTTCTTGAAGCCTTTCACATTATATTTTTAAATGTAATAGGACTTCACTTGCTATGATTCCCTACATTAATTTCAATTTTCAACCTTCCAAAAGGCTATCAACATTCCAACCTTCTAAATTCCAATGTTAATTAGTCTCTGTAACAGTTAGAGATACTGTATATATATAGGACTTGCTGTTCTTCAGTAGGAATAAAATTAATTCAATGATCTATATATATATATTGCTCAATTATTTATTTCTTTAACAAAGATAAAGATCATGTATTATTCATTCGGTCACAGAGATTTTGGGACCAACGAACTACCACATGTGACTATGTGAGTGAGTCCTGTGATCTGTGAAGTGCACAAATGTGTCGGTGGCAGTTACTGTAAGTTGAAACAACTAAAAGGGGGCAAAGCACGTACCATTGCCTGCCTAAAGACCAACATAAATTGTTATAGGTTTATGTCTTGTGCAGTTTTGAGTACGAGAAGTTTTGAGAACAGAATCAACAGTCAACACTGTTGCATGCATCACATCGACTAAGGGAAGGATCGAGCTAATTCAACAATTATTTTCAGGTAGATAGTAGCATTGATTGAACATGATGATGGTTTTGGTCTCGATGTTTTTAATTTGCGGAACGATTATTGTTCAATGATGTCCCAAAGCAAAAGAAGTATGTTGCAGAAAAACTCAGACCAAACTGTTTGGAGGTGAGATGTTTTGTTTTTTAAGATAAGTTTGCTTAATTATCTAAAAAAGATAACAATCCTGATCAGCCCACATCAAATAATCTGGCGCAGGTGTAAGAGAGGCCGACAGGTGAAACAGTTTTTCACCTTTGACAGCTAAAAACCCACAAAAATTACATACAGTACTGTAGAGACGCTCAGGAAAACTCCCCTAGTGCAGAAGTAATCTCAGAAAAGCAGTAAGATTTCCCAGTTTGTTAACACATCGCTGAAACTGTAGTTCCTGTTCCTGCTAGTGCCTCCAATCCAAAACCAAAGCAGAGCTTTTACCTGGTTGCATATTGTGTTCAAGTAGCATCATTTCTTGTTGTCCAGATAACCCAGCAAGTAGCATAGGGTGTTTGGTTCCATAGTTTGCTGCCCACACCATCATCTCTGAGTTGTGGTTATGCATTAAAAAAGTGCTCTAACGTATTGACATTTACCACCATATCTATGTAATCCAGTATCCCGTCAGTCAGGCCAATCCAGATAAATTTAGAGGTCTCACAGGGAAAGAGTAGGGGCACAAGAGTTTCCTGGTACTGCTTGCAGAAAATACACTCAGTATTGAGGTCCATGCCCTCTATGTTGCAGTTGGGATCTTGTCAGAGTTTTCCCATGCATTGCACCCCACATAAAAGCTTTGATTTTGGATGGTATGTCCACAGACCATACTAGGTTGCAGGGGAAATTAGGTGCCTGAAGGTTGTGTTCTGGGTGCCTCAATGACTGAAGGTGAACACTTTCCATGCACTTAGTGTGTGCCTTTTGTTCCTTAGTATCTCCTTCTTTGCCAGGTCCAAACCATAAATGATATCTGGCTGCAATTTGGAATTATTTTCTTATATACACTTAAATGGGATGCTTAGGAAGCTGAAGGAGAAATCTATATATGCACATAACAGGAAGTTGAAGGGGAAATCTACACATGCACATAACCTAGCCATATGTGTATCCAAATTGCTAGATTATATGGAGTGGTTTCACCAAATCTAAGCAGTAGTTGTGTAGGAGTGCTACACATATCAATACTTAAAACTCATTGCAATATGCAAAGAATACAGATAATAACCATGTTTAGCTCTTTGCCCAAAAACTCTTTCATACATTAGATTAATAGCTTACTCTAATGCCCATTTTCCAATTTTTTGCAACACTTGTTATTGTGGAAATCCAAAGCAATATAACCTTTGCTTTCTTCTCAGATAATTAAATAAACCAAAGAACAAAGATAGGTCATCATATCATACTCAGAAGGGAAAATAATAATAATTAAGTACAATGTCAATATTTGTATAGTTTAGAGTGCAAGTGCAAATCTGGCCTCCACCATTGGTGAATCCCATGAGCTTGTTTAAAATCTGCCGCAGGACTAAGATTGGTTGTCAGACTTGCAGAAGGAATAAGGTGTATCGGATCAGAATCCTTCCCCATTGCATTCAAGAATAAACTAGCTACTGAATTTTGAGTTGCCAGCCTCTCAATGCCTCCAGCTCCCATCTCTTCCATTCTTTTCCTATGCTCAAAATAACCAATATACTCCGAGCAAATGTGATCATCTGGATGCACATACAAAGACGGGACCCATGGAGACAACGCTGCAAAATGGTCATCTGACCGTGGCCTGTGATTGTTCCCTTTCATGGCCATACTAAGTCCTGCTGTGAGCAAGCTGCTAGCAATGCGGATTCCATGTTTTACTTTCTTATCCCTGATCCTTTCAATTGGAGCAGAAAAGAAAGGTGGATTAAAGAAAAATGCTTCAAGAAAGATACCGGTCCTGGCCATGTTTTTCCCAGCAAGCATTCCCATTGCAGACCCTAATGAATGCCCAGCTATCCAAATATTTAAGTCTCCACATGCTGCAACCACATTCCGGACTGCTTGCATAGCTAACTCGAAACGGGAGGTACAATGAAGCCCATTTCGGATTATATCTAGGTCCAATTTGAGATCCTGTGATACAGAATCTCCCTTAGTAATTGTACCTCGGAAAGCAATTACATATTTTGGAGTACCCTGAGTCAACGACTTGTCACCAGAGGGTGGGGGTCTAAATTCATATACAACACCGAAAATAGACGAATCCACGTCATCCACAAGCTGACGGAGTGGCTGAAAATGGAAAAATTCCCACCAGGGAGAAGCAAGGGCATGGGGTCCTTGCCGATTCGTCTGACGATCCCTCTCAAGAACATAGACGCCCTGAACCAAGCTGGCTGCAACAGATCTTCGGTGGTGTGCACTTTTCCTTCACGATATAATATTTATTTATCATACTCTTTAGCCAAAAGAAGCACCAATAAGGAACTAACAGATTAAACTATTGGATGTTTACAGGCCAATACAAGCTAGATGATAGCAGGCTCTAATTGAAATGAATGTTATAAGTTATAACTCAAAACAAAAATTATAACTATCCAATTTGTTTTAACCCCCCATCTTCATATTTGCAAATAGGTATGATTTGCTTGGAAGGCCATGCGTTAGTCTATCTTATAGATCGATGTCATATAATCTTACCATTATAAACATTAAAGTATGGCGACAAAACAACTTACCAATCGACATCAGAGAGATGTAAAGGTCCTGAAAGGTTAAATATATCCCTCTTGGATGCCATTACCCCTTCAGTTCCTCCACGGATCCGCCCTGACATTTCCAAAAAGAAAACTGCACCATGGTGTCGATGGTAACGTCAGTAAAACCATAAATTTTGAGGCGTCGTCAGTTAACATGAGTACTTGGTCAAAGGCTAGGTACAACAACAAAACGTAGATTGTATTGGCAGTAACTCTTACATGAAGCTCTAAAAAAACATTTCTCATTGATAAAGCTCAACTTTTATCTGATATCTAGTAAATTGATCAAGATGACTAAACAAGCTTGGCATTTGTGTGATTAACGTTGCAGCATAGTAAGCAATAACTCATATATAACAAGTGCATGTCATCATTTAACATGTCTAACGCAATAGTTGTTTGAGATCATAAAAAGATGATTTCGTCCTGGACTTGACAGTTGGTGAGTTGAAGGCAATTAAGTGCCATTTAACAAAGATCAGGTCTACAATTTATAATGTAGGTTCTTCGGGAACCCCCAAGCCCCAACTACCCCCATTTGAAAGGGGATCACATTTTTGAGGAGTCTAATTATTAGTATTTTTAAAGACATGTCTAACAACGGACATGCATAAACAAAAACACAGGCAACCATGTTATCTTCTTTAAGGCCGATACTATTTCGTTCTCTAATTAAACTATCGTGGATCAATAATTGCAGAACTAACAACCAAAGGTAATGTGATTAATGCATTAGCATCCTTTGGGAAGTTACAGAATTCAAAGCACCAAACTTCAGAATTGCGATAAATAAATCAACCAAAATAAAAGAAGAGAGGACTATTAAAACATACCTGAACTGGGGGCACCTACTGCTGCTTAAAAACTCCCAAACAATTCAAAGATAAAAATATCCATGTCTATTAACTTGGGAGATAGAAAGCTGGAAACAAAAATGAAAAAAGTTTGGCTTAGAGTCCTTATCATTTATATATGCGAGTAGAGAGGTTTCCTGATGCACCAAACCTTATAAAAAAATTAACCAAATATAAGTCAAATCTATATAAAAATTCAGATTAGTAAAATCAAGATTGATGAAGAGAAGGGGATCTAGGGTTTTAATAAGGAGAAGAAAACAATTAACTTCTTTACAAGCTATAGAATATGACCAAAAAAAAAAAAAAAAAATGATATAAAATCTAAAATGTACCTTTAATTTGATATACAACTCTAAGGTTTATCAATTTTGGATCAAAGGTTGGAGAAATGGGGTTTATTGATTTTGTGTGAGGGGTAGGAAGAAGAACTATTTGTTGGATTTTGGGAGAGATTGAGAGAAAGAGGACTGGTTGGTTATTTCTGTTGTTTACTTCTTCGTTACTTGTAATATGAATCTGTACTAGGATCTAATCTACCCTCTGTTTTAGTGGGACAGGATTCTTAAAGACTCCAAATGGTTCCTGTCGTTTTCAGTTAGCTTATGTCAGATACCGTTGAGTCTTTGGGGCCCACAGGATTATAACCTGAGAAAACTACAGAAGTCACCGCCTCAATGAACTGACAGATTTCTGTGTGGTATACACGATGTCACGATCTAAACATTCCCGGAAAGTTTCTATGTTTCTGTACTTTTCTAAAAGGCACATTTGTTTAATTTTTTGGCAAGCCTTGTTGTTGTTTCTTTGGTTACACTGTTATAATGCTTTATCCATGACATGTGAGACTGATTCACATTCTAAAGAGAATTGCAATTTGATGCTCAGTAACAACTAACACTAGAGATAAATTTCACAACCAACTCAATAGGATGAAGCCCAGTAATCTATACAAACAATATACTTTACTCAAAGCCTGGCTAATCTCCAGAGCATTAAAACATTCACCATGAGTTGGCTAAAAAGCCAAGAATCAGATTACCACAAGAGACAAGCCATGTGGAATTTCAACAATGTGTTACATCATATACTAAGTACAGTAAAATTTAATTAAAGAGTCTGTCATGTTGAACCCCATCGTCGTAGTTGAATATGTGACTGCAGCCAGCGAAGACAGCCTTCTGCATCAATGAAAAAATCAAGCTCCAATTTCCAACCGTCCAAAGTGCAAAATATAATAGAGCTGCACTCTACTTGGCCCAAGCAACCGCATCAATCTCTGCCTGAGCACTTCGGTATAACTCTAATCTCTTAGCAAGAGAAGTTCGGCGCTCCATGACTGCGGGATCCTCATCTAACAACTTGGCCAGCTGCTTAGCCTGCAAGATGAAAGTAGCAACAGTCATTTGATGCAATTCACATGCTAATGTTAGCTTTTAACAACCATAGACTTCACTTCCAAAGTTGATAGATTGTTAACTTTATAAGAACATAGATATCCAGAGATATTCCATCCAAAACCGAACAATTTCGACAATCCCCACTAAAAGATGAATATATGTGATATGATCATCGATATATTTTCTCTATTTCATGCTTTTCTCCATTATCGAAAATGGGTAAATTGTCAAAAAGAAGGTGATAAAAAAAATTCAATAAATACCTCCTTTGTACCCAATTCGGCGAAGAAATAATCAAGTAGGGAACGTTTGGCTTCACGAACTTGACAAAAAACGACAGATTTGGGAATGGAAGTCCGCAGACTCCCACAAACCATGTTAACATAAGACAAAACAGTTGTTCCTGTTGTTCAAAGTAACAAAACATAACATAAAAAGTTCAGTGTGGATATTCAATCATCACACCATGTCATCACAGTAAAGAATGGTAACAAGTAATAACTACATTTTGAAACCACAGTTCTGAACACCAAATTCTAAAAGATGTTGTGAAATTACACTCACCAATTCGCCTGAGATAAGAATCGTTGTATCTATCAAATATTGAATGGGTTGGGTTTCCACCCTTCTCTATATCTTGAGGAAGTTTTCTGAAGAAGTCAACAGTTAGATAACTACACTCCATGTCAACTAGTTTAAGAGTTGCTTTTTTGCTTTCATCCCTCATTCTATCCAATGATTCACAAGCAGCGTTTGACACCTCCACTCTAAGAGTGGGATACTGTTTAAGCTCCTGCATACAACACGGCATAAAAATAATTACAGATATCTTTAACTAGACACGCAAAAGATACAAACCCAATCGCAGTGGATGAAAATGATAACATGATTACATTCTGAGTCAAGCTAAGATGTGGGAGGTCAGCTGCAGCAAGAAACTAACAAAGGTAGTGATGTTTTAACAGACACATACCCATCATTCAACAAGAGTGGACTCTTAGCAACTTGCTGAAGGATGGCCCTGAATCTCATTTTTTGAGTTGGATAGCATGCAAGGCATAGCTGGGTCCCATCCTAGGTGCATCTCTTACTAGGGCTGGGCAAAACCGATCCAAAACATGCAAACTGAACCGAACCGAAAATAAGGTGTTTACATGTTCGGTTGCAGTTTCTAATTTTGCAAAACACCTACTTTGGGTGTTCGGTTGCAGTTTCGAAAATTTTCAAACACCCAAAACCGAACCGAACATGTAATTTTGTATATAGTCCAGCCCATCATGTAATTCTGTATACAGTCCAGCCCATTTGTCCAACACTCCAACAGTCCAGCCCATTTGTCCAACACTCCAACAGTCCAGCCCATCTACTAGGTGTTCGGTTCGGTTTTATTCGGTTAACCGAACCGAATCACATGTTCGGTTATGTTTCGGTTTTAGTAAAAAAAATTCGGTTCGGTTCGGTTCGGTTTCAAAAATGAAACAGTTCGGTTTCGGTTTTAGTTTTTACAAAACACCTACTAAGTGTTCGGTTGCCAGCTTTGACCAAAACCGAACCGAACCGAACCATGCCCAGCCCTATCTCTTACACTCTTAATTCCAAGAGACATTAAGATAACAGTATTGTGTTCTCAGGCAAGAAAGAGGTGAGAAATCGGCTGTAGCAGAGACCTAACAAAGGTATATGGAAGTTTTACTAGACGCATACTTACCATTCAATTTTCTACTATATACCAGCCTACTAGTTACACTTACTTCCTTGAAATGTCAAGATAGCCCTTCCTAGCCTTCTTATATCATTGCTATATCATGATTCGAGTTAAAATGTTCTACTTATCAAAGAAGGGGGGAAAATAAAGTTGAAGTGTTCCACTGGTCAAAATGTGTTCCACTCTCTGTGCTACTCAATTAATGTGAGTGTGTCACGTCCTAATATAATGTGAATGGTGATATAATGAAATACAATCTAATAATGCATAACTAATAACTTAATGATAAATCGAAATGTTGATTAGTTAATATATGTTTATTTTTTAGCTGAAAACTTACCGAGGTCTCATTGATAGCCTTATGCACCAGTTCCTTCAGTATAGAGTGAACCTAAAAACATAGCAGGCAAAAGACAGGAAAAAAAAATTAACACATCCTCCTTCCTTTTAGATATGATATGTCAAGAATTAAAAACAATATTACAGATAAGATGATCTACAACAGAAGAAAAGCAGAGTAAAAGCAAGTACAACAAATATTTGACACATTCTAATTGTCTATTATAATATATGTGCTGCACAAAAATCTTATTTGCCGAACTTCAAGCATGAAAGTTTAAGCAATTTCAGAAGCTATAATTGCCTATTGCTAGGATAACACCTCAAAGAAAAACAAGTTGTATGCAACACTAATAATTAGATGGATGTTGAAGCAACAATACACCAGATGACTTTCGAAACAACAACAGGGACGAATTTTAAAAGAGAGAGCACATTACAATATAAACCTTTTTTAGATATTTTCTTAAATTTCAAGAGAATAACAAAGTGGCCTAACTGGCAACTGCCAACTAGTAAGAAGTCTATACCAACACAGATCACGAGTAAACCAAAGACCCACATAATATTCGACAACATGCAGAAATGCACAACAAAAGGACATGTTCCACCAACTCGTTATCCCCAATCCATCAACCATATCTACTAATCATCCTATTTAATAAATTCATAATGAAAAAAGAAACCATATAGCTGAAAATGACAGGGAACAAGAGAGCAAAAGTGTTATATATTCTACCTTATGTATTACAGTGGCACACCATACGTGTTAGCGTGTATTCAAAATTTAAACCTTTTATAATCTGAAAGCATGTAACCAATGCTACTGATACACATTCAAGAGCGCAGAAGTGTGCACACAGATACACATGCACAAAGATAATAGGAAGAAAAGAGTAAGACCTCTTAAAAAACTATCAAGCAGTTGGTCAAACAGCAAAATAAAGATCAAGCTGCTATTTTAACAAGCGTACCGCATCAACAGCAGCCTCTGCAGGACCTCTGATGGTAACCAATGAGGACTCAATGAGACGGCGATATCCTTGTTCGGGAGCTATCAAATGTGGCTGGTATCCATCTGCTTCAGTAATTAGCTTTCTTACATTCTCCATAGAGAGTTGCTTGTCGAATTGCAACCTCTTCAAAGCCGCAGGAAGTTGATTGTCAAAAACACTGTAGATCTTATCACCACCTGGGCGTCTGTGGACATGAATTCAGAATGAAGAACAGATGAATACATAAAAGTGATAAAACCAAAATGCTGTGAATGAATCATACTACAACCCCAGGAAGAAAGGTTAAAGAGAAAATACATACATGCCATCAAGATGTTCTTTGTATATTCCATCAAAAATACGGCAAATCTCCATTATCGTGTACAGTTTTCCCTGGGAATATAACACATATACAATCACAATCCATTCGCATGATTAATGGAAATATGGACATATCAACCAACATCTTGCAACATGACTTACTCCAGCATCAGCAGCAACAGGCTTTCCAAGACGACTCAATTCTGATTCTAGTTCACTGATACTTTTACTAATAAGGGACTGGAGTCCTGGGATTCGAGACTTGATCACAGTTTCCAAGTGCTGCAAATATAACCATTACAAACACGTTATAGATAAATAAGCTAAAATAGCAAGCATAGGAATATGTTCCTCTGAAAAGTAAACAAGAAAAACATTGTGAGTCTCTAACTATCCAATAATTCATTTTACCTTCGACAACATCTTTCCTAGATACTCAGAGCCCATGCGGTGAGCAAGATGCTTGTACTCAGGGCTATTCGCAAAATATTCTCGCTCTCTTTTCCGAGCAGCAATCATATCGACGCTTTTGTTGATATCAGCTTGAGAACGATTAACAACACCAATCCAAGGAAACTGTAATCGATATGACTTGCCTTCTAATATCTGACAAGTGCAAAGAATGTCGGTCAAAATTGTAGTCCGAATCATATTCCTCAACACATTCAAAACCACAACAGTATATCGATGGATAATAAAATAGCAACAGCATCTTGACATTATAGGTTGCGGTATCAATTTGAAAGTATTTCAGCAAACTTACATCAACAGCATCAGTACCCTTATCCATAAGATCAATTTTAGTCAAGACTCCCCATGTCCTCTCACCTGGAAAAGTAAGAACAGTTATAAGAAGCATTGAAACAGGGTTTAAAGGTCGGATGAATGCAATTTGAACTTGTATACAAGTAACGACAGGATGGAAAAATAAAAGAATAAAAAAGCTTACTATTACATTTCTTAAAGCTCTACAGTTTTACAACTTTTTAATATATATATTAGAACTGTAATATAAGATAAAATAAAGAGCTGGAGCGAATTCATAGTATAACAAAAGAGAAAAAACGGCTAACCTTTTGGATCTACTTCTCGGGAAATCTTAATTGCATCTGAGGTAGCAAGATCTTGATTGGCAGGTGATACAGCTAGAATTATACAATTAGGCTGCAAGTATAAAGACAAGAATCAGATGATATGAACGATCTCTCATAGATTCATTCGAGTAAAAGAATACAGAATATGAACTTTATGGTTAAGGACGCATGACATGAATAGTTTTATACAGTAATGACACATATGTAATGAACAAATACAAGCTTTTAGGAAATGAATTTTCAGATGTAATTACCTTTTCAATAAAAGCGCGAACCATGTTCTCAATGTCCTGCACAATGTTCTCGGACTGACCATCTACATTTGCCCGCATTCAATTAGTCAGTATCATAGTGTAGAAGAATACTAGTGCACTGTTGCAACAGTAAAATAAAACGGAACATAATGCCTTGTTATTTTACCATGAAATTAATGACATGTTACTTACCCACAGCTACTTTTGTAAGTCCAGGAAGATCAATCAGGGTCAAGTTTACAACTGTCAAGTTTCAAATCATGATTAGAACCAATATGAACATGACGAGAAATGTAATACACAGCATTAGAACATTATATCTGGAGAATCATGAAAAGTAAGGATGTCAAATAGTAGGACCATTTATTCTTACTGACCAGAGCTTCAAGACAATTATCTATATTCTCACATGATACACACTAAGATACCACGTATTAAGTTGTTAAAAATAACTCCTAGAGTAACATTCCTATATAAAATACTGTCTAGGGAAAAAGCTACATCCAAGTGTGATGTAGGACATGTTAGGAGTTATTATTTTAATTCTAAGTATGAAATAAGTTCTAGAATATATTGTTTTAGGTCAAATATATTATATTAGGAATCATTATGTTTTTAGAAGTCGTTTTAGTTTAGAAGTCCTTTACTTGTTAAACAAGCTTCTTGCTCTATAAAAGAAGCTCTAGGTTATTGTAATAGAGAGGTTGATTATTATTGAATTGAATAGAAGAATTGCTTCTTGAGTTATCCTTGTTTTCTTGCTAGATTATTCATCTTTTCCTTCTTTTTACTTGGTGGATTCCAAGCTTCACGTTCGTCTAGGTTCCTAACCCTATCTTCTCATCTTCTTTGAGAGATTCTTATCTCTTTCTTCTAAGTTCTACATTAAAGTGTCTCCTGTTTGGACTTGGGAAGTAGATTGGGAGATTATAGAAAAAGGGCGAAGAGAAAAATTATGCACGTTTTACCTGTCTTTGGAGACATGTGAGGGTTGTAAAAGATTGCTTATGGGATGACTAAGCTCATAGTTGGGCAACAAAGTTTTCTGCAGGTTTTACTTTTTTCCCTTTCTAATTTGACTAGAACACGGTGTTCAGTTAAAAGAGGCTTATGTCTATGAAATGATTTACCTATTAAAAAGGTTAGTATAAGCTTATGTCACTCATTTGCTCGTTGCTTACTTAGATTTCTCCAAAAACGCCTACACTAAACAATTGGCTGAGACAATTCTCTAAAACCTTAATCACTCAAGCAAAGCATTGTACAGAAAATATAGTAATACTAGTTCACAATTCTACGAAACCTTACCAAGCATCGTCTTCTACTTAATTAAACAACAATAACACTGTGTATCTTACCATTAGGAGAAAATATACTAAGATGAATTGGGACACTGGAGATTTGTTTAGAGCGGCCAGTTTCACGATCAGTCTCATCAGAAATCTCCTTTCTCACAGCAGCTGAAAACAGACAACAAAATTAGCAAGTAGATAGATAAAAGAAAAAAAAAACACTATTTGACTAGTGTTTAAAGAATCACATATAAAGTAGATAAGCTTGGATCTATGAAAAATATAAATAAATGACTAGTGGTGGCACGCAAATTAACACATTAATTAAAGAGACACTGCTCACAAGATGGGTAAATGACTTCAGAGAGAAGGGATATTTTTTTGTATTAAAGCAAAAAATATATACAGCAGGTCGGCAATGTTAGCAACAAGACAAAAACTGATTGCATCTTTTTCTGACATAAAAAAATTTACCAAAATCAGTGAACCGCTTCCTTGGGAGATGCATAAACTCTGCATATTCTCTTCCTTCCTCGATTCTGTGAAGTTGTAACACGAGTGGACGCCGAGTCACAATTCCTGCACACCATTCATAAGCATCACTACCACCATTGTCAACAACAATAAGTATAGAATATTTTCTAGAATTAGGACAAAAAAAATATGAGAAAGGGATATTTATAAGATGATAAAAGTCTAGATAAAACAAATTACCAGATCCACGGGGCAAAAAGTCCTTTCCCACAATGCTCTCCAAGACTGAAGACTTTCCAGAGCTCTACCAAACATTACAAAAATGTATAAGCAAAAAGTATAATTAAGCTAGACCTAGTGTACATATCATACTTAAACAGAATGTCAATGGACCTTCTAGGATATACATAAGCTCGAGAGTCTGGACTCGACATAGTCATCAAAAATCATTTTAAGTAAATGGAATCGCACTACAATGAATTCTTCATTCCTATGATCCTAAATTGTCTCAATAACTTTTTCGCAACTGGTTAAACACCACTAAAACATAAACACCATACCATATAAAAATAATCTTACCTAATTATCAAATGTAACCTTAATTTTTAGAACTAACTCAATTCAATTATCAAAGAACTCAAATCCTCTCCTAAGTATAAAATCTATCACGATTTCGAATTTCTTCTAAAGGAATTGTGTAGATGAAAAATATTCAAGTTTGTGAACAAAATCAAGATTCAACAACTACCTACTCATCAAACCCTCCAGATCTATAATAAGTTAAAAAGCAAACTCAGATCTAGAAGAAATAAACATCAATAACAATGTAAAAAAAACCTAGATCTACCTGGCCACCAACGACGGCGATCGCCGGCAACGAATCCCAAAGAGTCGGCAATGCACTTTCTTCTCCATGGTCACCTAAAGCAGTACAAGCTCTTTGCAACTTATTTACCAAAGTAATCAAGTTCTCCATTACTTCTTTCTTTTCTTCTTAGAGAATATGTTTTCAAATGAAATTCAAATGTCCGTGAAAAAAATCACGGAAAGGGTTAAAAGAGAGATCGGGAAATTGATCGAGAAAGAGAGAGATAGTGATGAGTTTGAAATTATATGTGAGAGAATGATAATGTTGGACCAGAACAGGCCCATAGACCACGGCCCATTGTTAACATATATATTTTGAGCCCATCCTAACAGTTGCTCCCGGACTCCCTCGGAGTGTAATAACCATAGGTGAAAATATCGTTTGAGGGCGGATATCCGACCTGTGAAAAAACAGAAAATATCGCGGATATCCGACCTCCTGTGTCGGATTTTTGAGGTTTGGCAAATTCGAAAAAACCGGAAAATATCGCGGATATTCGCGAATATTCGCGAAAAATTCGGCAAATTGGGAGGTTTCCTGCACTTTCCGTGTTTTTTTGAATTTTTCGATATATAAACTTATAATTAAAAGGAAAACATACATTACAAATTAAACACACGACAAATCATACAAGGAAGCTAAGACGGAACTATTACACAAGATAGTTTTACTCATAGGTGAAAAAATCGTAAATATCGGGCGGATATTCATAGAAATTTTATATGTTTACAATACAAGAACTAAACACAAACAACCTTATTACAACTCAACCCATAATTTTATTTTAATAATCAAAATAAAAGACATGCTAACCCCAGAATGATAGACGCCCCTTGTCAAATCGATGAGCTTTGAGTCGCACACGTGTGGGGACGAACTCAGTACAGTAATATTCCCATGACATTGTTTGCTCGTACGACCTGAATTGGTCAATATGCATATCATATGCATCTTGATCCATACAATACGGAGCAAATGATTCAAATATAGGAAATCTCGAGTATTGTTGAACCGGCATTAATGTATCGGCTGACTGCACGTCGGACCCACTTGTCATTGGGGCCAACCAACTCCCTATATTAGGAAACCAAGAACCACTGTCATCTGGTTGGGTTTGGTAGGATGGTACACTGGAATCATCACTTTGGGAGGTTCCTATGTTACCATAAGAAAAATGAGCATGGGAATGAGCATGTGTTTGGAAACATGCCTTGGATACCAATTATTCATTACACAAATTCGATACCAATTATTCATTACACAAAAACAAACCTTGGATACAAACAGTATACTGGTTTGCCAAAAGTGAGAGAGAACTTCACTTTGGCATGGGCGTGCTTTTTTTTCGTTTCTTTCTGATATATTGCTCTTGGAGGGCCATCAAGTTCGTCGCGAAAGTTTCCAAACGTCTAGTGCCTTTTGGACATTTTTTTGATAATCTCATCGAAAATTCTAGTTCGGGGGGATTAGAAATAAATGTGTTAATTTTAAAATCGAAAATTTCCAAAATTTCGATAAATATCGGTTTTTGCCGATTTATGCCGCGAATATCCGATAAATGCCGACCGGCATGGGGTGTTTTAATATCCGAATATATGCCGTATGTCGTACCGTGCCGATCTCTGAAAAAACGGAAAATATCGCGAATATCCGACCGGCAAGAACGATATTTTCACCTATGGTAATAACAATATGTTCTTGTGGTTGTTATTGACCTTTCCTTAATGGCTTAATCACATTGCAAAACGAACAAGGGTGGAAAATTTATTTTTGTTAACTTTTTAATCACTTTTATGTGTCAGTAATCATTTTTAATAGTTTGAAAAGCTTTAAACCAACCTCTTAACACTAATTATCAAAAGCCTATATAAGAGCATTCCCAATGGTAAAACACTTTTAGTGGTGCCACGTAGGATGGTTTTAAGGAATTTTAGTGTTTCCAATGGTTTTAGCAAAAAAAAGGTTTTAGTGTTTCCAATTGTGGATTATTGAAACCGCACTTATTGTGGGGTATGGATCTTTCTTTAGATGAGTCCATACCGCATTAATTGTGAGGTATGGATCCATACCGCACTAATTGTGGCGGATGGATCCATACCGCACTAATTATGGTGGATGAATTCCTACGTGGCACTTTTAACTCCTTGCCAAGGAGTTAAAAGTGTTTTGCTTGAAAAGTGTGTTAAAAGCTACCATTGGCAAGTGTTTACACTAAAAGTTTACTAGAAGTTTGCTAAAACCTACCATTGGGAATGCTCTAAGGGTTCACCTTAACCTCTTTTTTCCTTCTTGTCTTTCACGCCCTTTTTTTTTTTTTTTTTTTTATCTTCCCCTTCTATCTGATACGTTCATCTTGTTCATTAATTCTATTGTTTTCATTTTATTGCATCTTAGTCCTTTGATCTATATTTTGTACGTTTTGAATTGTATAATTTTTTATCTTATTTAGTCGTTGTTTTAATATTTTTTACCACTTATGTTTTTCATTAGTCTTCTAGATCATAATCTTCTTTAATTACTTCACTAAAAACCATCTTGTTTATTTACGATGTGTTTTGTATTTATTACGTTGTTGTGTATTTTGCAAGTACTTTTATTTTGTTCAAGAAAAGTCCAAGGGTTATTAGTACAAATCTACATGTCTAAATCCAAAATTGCATTTTGACGGTTAATAATCAAAACTTGTTGCAAAAATGTGTTTAAACTTTTTTATTTATTTATTATTTAATTATGCTTTACAACGCGAGTTTGGACTTATTTGTTGGGGTATTTAAAATGGGTAGTCAGCTAGACTTTTACGAGACTTCTAGCTGTTTTATAATTGGACCTTTTGAGGGAGGGGTTTTTTTTTGTTGGGCTCGATAAAATTTATTGATGGATTTGCGTTTGTGTTTGCTCTTCTTAAACTCATTTCTCTTCTTTAATGTGAAAAAAATTGAATTGAAAAAGGTATAACACCTCAAAGTACTTACTATATCAAATTCCCGCATTTTTTTTCCATTTTTCATTTTTACATCGAAAGAATCGAAAGAAGTTCCTCTGAGAACTTCTTTACATATCAATTGAAATGAAATTTTTTTTTCTATCTCCGTTCTTTGCTGAAAGCGATCCTCTTTTCAGATTTAGAGCTTCATTCAAACAATCCACTAGTAGTTGAGTTTCGTTCAAAAACTATGGCAATTATAGCTTTGCAACCAATTGAAAAGATAAGATTGCCTTGATTAATCAAGCAAATTAGACAACCAATTCAATTTCGTGGTGTTACTGACTATTTTAAGAAGACTGTTAAACCATAACAATTCTTTCAACCTTAATAAAATATGTGTTTGACACTAAGTGGATGCATTTAAACTAACTATACAGAGTACTTTGCTATCTTCTATATGTTTAATTGATTTTTCTTTTTAAAGATATAATAAACATTGGGCTTAAAATGAATATCGATATAGCTAGCAACGGAACAATTACTCAATATACCAACAAATGTAACTAAATGGCTCAAATATATATACATAACTTAGATACTACAAGACTATTGAGCCAAACCCGACCTCGAGTCCGCTAATGAGTCATAATACCCCTTTAAACTTCCAAAAAGTAAAAGATTCTCAATAACCTAAGAAGGAAATGCCAGCATTACCTAAAAACAGGCTCACCACAACATTTTTTACTTACAAAAACAAAACAAAACTAAAATGTAACCTTAAGGAACGTTGTTTTATGGACTAAATACATATCCATCGTTAGATTGTCTCTCTATTTATAATCCCAAAGTCTAAACTAATTAAAGTTTTAAAACAACCTCTACCCCTTCGTATCAAAAGCTTATATAAGGTTTACCTCAACCTCTTTTTTCTTTCTTGTCCATCACGCCCCATCTTTTTCTTTCTCATCCCGTTATATAAGTTTTAAACGTTTTGTTAATTATTCCATTAATTAATCAGAATACCCCCTTTAAACATCCAAAAAATAAAAGATCTTATAGCCAACATAACCTTAGGAAAGGTCTTCTTAAAAAACGTGGTTTGTTGGACTAAATACATCTCTACTGTTGGATTGTTTTGCTTTATTTATAATCCCAAAGTTCAGACTAGTTAAAAATTTAAACCAACCTATAAACTTAATCATCAAAAGCATATATAAGATTTATCTTAACCTCTTATTTCTTCTGCGTCTCTCACGCCCCCTATATTTCTTTCCCCCCTTCTATCTGATGCGTTCTTTCCCCCCACTTATGTTTTCTACTAGTCTTCTAATAACTAATCTTGCTTAATTACTTCACCAAAAAACCAACTTGTTTATTTACCACTAAGTAACCGTATGCGTTTCGCGTATTATACTGCAAGAGGGTATCATAACTATTCGGGGGAAAGGACACTTGGCGAAACTTTTGAATCAGATACTACTCCTTGAACACCAGAGGTTAGATACTACTCCTTGAGCACCATATAATCCTTCAACAATCAGCGGTTTGGAACTTTAACTTTCTTTGCCACATAAGCAAAAGTGCTTTGATATAGAACGATCGTCAAAGCAGAAGAAACGGACTGAAAAAATGCAGGCCTCCAACCAATAACAAAACCATGAAAACCCTATTTGAAGTATATTGATTTTACATAATCCCAAATAGAATTATACTCCAAATCCTTGAAAGAAGCAATTAGTAGTTTACTTCTTACCCACATCAACAGGATAAGATACAATGGTTGCTACAAACGCACCAGGATATGAAATAATAAACTCCAAAATAAATTTGTTCGAAGTGGCAATGTTTGAAACTGATGCTAAAATGGGATTCTCAAAGCCTGCCAATAATTCATACGCAAGAATAGTATTGAAAATACCAAAGTATGAGCCACCAAATAGAGTTACATGCAATGTTGCGAGAGAACCAAATCTATAGAGACCTCTAAGGCTAGCATTTTCATGAGCACCCTTATATAAGGTATAAAGACAGACACTTTTATCTTTGCCCATCTCCTTTTTCATAGAATTCATATAGTCAAAATGATACGACAAAAGAAAAAAGGTTAAACCAACACTCGAATCCAACATGATTTGGTAAGAAAGATGATTGAACCAACTGTTAAAGTTACGATCAAATGCATTCCGATATAATGCATTTATATAAAACATGCTTACCTGCAATGAAAAACAAAATATATATACTTATATTGACCATCAAACATATCAAAAAAAAAATCACAGTGGAAGGCAATTTCACTGCCAAAGCAAGAATCGTTCCTTGCCAAAGAGACAAAATTCCTTTCATGGCCCCATTTCCATTAGACACAACCTTTTTGAAATAATCCATCACACTGACAAACTGAACTGCTCGTCCAATTCTAGCAAGTTCAGCTTGATTTATTAATACAGACTTTGCCTTTTCCAGAGGTTGTAAAGCAGCAATAGACAAAGCTGATGTAGGGATACTGACATTATGCCATTCAAAATATTTCCTTACATATGAAACACCTAAGGCAAGTGAATATATTAAAATACCACACTACATAAAAAATCTTTTATATAATAAAAATTGAAGGGGAGACATGGCAGCAGGAATTAAGAATATATAACCAAGAAAGGGTCACTTAATGTTTTATTTTGAATAATCATCAAAAGGTCTATAACATAGTAGTTTTAGCAATAAAAAAGTTTTATTTAGTTTTTCCAAAATTTTCCTTTCTTGTCTTACATCCAAAGTTATCTAAACTACTTTATAGATGACACCCCCAAATCGAAATTGTTCACTGGCAGTATACAGAATTGACACGTATTTCTTTTTAAAAATATATTTATATTTAATTTATTAAATGCAAATTTTCTCTAAGCCCATTTAATATTATACAGATACAAATATACAAATAGTATTTCGGCTGAATTCTATCTTTTTTTAGTTTATTTACCCTACTAAAAACCCAGGGCTCATATCCACGTTACTCTATCTCTTTTTTTTTGGTTGTACGTTACTCTATTTTTAGGGGGTGTTTGGCAACACACATAAAAAGTAACTTTTTAACTTTGTAAAGTAAAAAAATAAAAAAGTATATTTGGGTTATAACAAAAATTTATTTATTTTTAGCAAAATTTTTGTTTTTTTATAAAGCCCAAAATATTAGCTTTTTACTTATGAAAATTAAAATCTAATCAAATTGGGCTTGATCATATTTCTCCCAAATTTCTTTCTTCCACCAAAAATCTTTTCGATTATTTACCCAATCTATTTCTAAAACCAAGTTTTCTTCTTCCACCAAAAATCTCTACGATTATTCTCTCAATCTCCTTCAAAAACCATGTATTTCTTCAACAAAAAATCTTTATGATTTTTTTCCTAATCTCCTTCTAAAATCATGTATCATAATATCTTCTCCTCCACCTTAATCTTAGGTAGAAAATATCTGATCTTATCTGATTTCATTATTTAAGCACCTCCAATCTTACAAAAAGAAAACCATCTTTCTTCTTTGATCCATAAACACATCTACAACATTTACTTAATTACAATATATTATCATTCTTTGGTGAAGTTTTATTATTCCATATTGCATTACCTAACATGTTTTTTTTTACTTTTTTTACTTTTATTTGGATGTATTGCCAAACTAATTTTTCAACTTTTTTAATTTTTTAGTCGGTACATTGTCAAATTAACTTTTTACTTTTTTATTTCTACTATAAATAAAAGTAAATTTATTTTTTGTTGCCAAACACCCCCCTAAGGCCCTAATAACACGTAAAAACATGCACATTCACATAGTATATAGATATATAAATATCTCAATTCCGTTCATAAATTTCGTGGTAAAGAAAAAAAAGGGAAACTACGTTGTTGAATATATCAAAAGTTTTGATACTCATAAATTTCGTGGTAAAGAAAAAAGGGAAACTACGTTGTTGAATATATCAAAAGTTTTGATACGACATTGCTAATGCCGTCCGAACCCCAATATCCACCTCCCATTGGGGAAAAGCCCACTTTTCTTCTCTTTCACAGGTGGATTTTTGCTTTATGAAGGTGTATTTTGCTGAGGTATGGCTTGTATGGCGCAAACGTGAAGGTGGATATATCCACCTCGCATTGGGAATGCCTAAAAGTATACTAGTAAAGATGAATTCAACTTGGGGTCAGGACCGGCCCAATGCACTCCATGGCTCAATCTAGGAGGTCAATTAAGTTCACTGACTAGTGACTAGTCAAAGTCCTCCAATAGCCCAGATATCAGGCCATAATGAACCGGCCCAAAATTGTTGAAGGTTGTATGAATTTTTCCTACCCGGCCCATTTGGTACCCATAGTTCTACCATCCGTTTCGGTTTCGGATACCGAATCGTTAAACTAAAACAGTAAAACCCGTCCTTTGGAAATCTTTCGAAATAGAAAGAGCTTCACCTTGTTCTGGATTCTATTTCTTCTTTCTTTCTGGAAGTTTCTATCACTCTCTATAAATATTGTCTCGTCTTTCCTTCTCTCCAAACTCCAAAGCAATTTTCAAATCTCAGAAATCCTCAAAACCCTAGAATTTTCTTAAACGTTATTTATTTCTGTTGTTCATCAATGGCGATCATCTCTGATTTCCAAGAAGAAGAAAAGCAAGAGCAAAAACCTTTGAACTTGTCTTCTACTACTATTACTTCTGATAAAACTTCGGAATCTGAGCCTGGTAAAGAAGAGGAGAAGAAGAATGTTCTAGGTTTGTTTCTTGTTTCCCTATTTTCTATTTATTTCCTAAAAAAATGTTTTTTTACCCAAATATTAGGAAAAAACTCAATCTTTTTGCTTATATCAAGATGATTTCTATAAACATGGTTTTTAAATCTTTTTGTTATTATATGTCTAATTATAATCTGCTTTAGAACAATCAATTAATCCCAACTGTGAAATGTCATGGATCACACTATGAATTTTTTGAACGCATCCAAACTTTCGAGGAACTGTAGATCAGTTGTTTTCTATTTTTTTTTTACAACCGTCAACTTCTTCGAAGAATATGTGGATAGTAGTGTTCAAAGGTATTTGATGTATGACATTGCCATATAATTAAGTAGGGTTCATCCTAAAGAATGTTAGAAGAGTAGATGCTTGCAACTTGAGTAGTTCATGTAGAATTCAAAAATCACTAGCTAATCTCACACTTTTTTTAATTAAATTTGAACAGCTCCAAATAAGGGAAATGGGCTCGATTTTGAGAACTATTCCTGGACACAAACTCTACACGAGGCTACTATCAGTGTTCCACTTCCTCTTGGAACTACATCTAGGTTTGTTGTTTGTGATATAAAGAAGGATCGAGTGACGATTGGTTTGAAAGGTCAGCCTCCAATTGTTGATGTAAGTATTTTGCACTTTTGATTAGCACTCTCTTTTACTTATGTTCTTTCCTTAGCACCATCTTTTGGTTAAAAAGTTAAAACATAACACCTGCAGGGCGAACTTTTTGGTTTTATCAAAGTCAATGACAGCTTCTGGAGCATAGGTATGATATAATCACACCACTTTAATGTTATTGTGTATACTATGCCTAGAGGCATGACACATGGATTTTTTGCAGAGGATAAGAAGATGTTAACTGTTCTTTTGACTAAGCAAAAGCAGATGGATTGGTGGAAATATTTGGTGAAGGGTGAACCTCATGTTGATACTCAGAAAACAGAACCTGAGCCTAGCAGGCTCTCTGACATGGATCCTGAAACCCGCACAACTGTTGAAAAGATGATGGTATGCTGTTCTCGATTTGGTCCTATACATCTTTGATGACTAATACGATTTGTGTATTATTATGTGTTCATAAAGCAGGCTTTTTCTGTTCAATTATATGCCTTTTATCATTATTCTATCCTGTGAACCCAGAATAGCTGATTTGGGGAACCTTTTTTTTTCCTCCAGTTGTTTACAATATAGAAAATTCAAATTTATTTATTTCATGCAATTCACTTATCTTCAGAGGAAGTGTTTCTGGTTTATCTGCATATCATCTGTTCTTGTGAATTTTATCAGCTGATTTTCTTTTGCTCGATAAGTTAATTGTATTACTCTTTACGATTGTTTTAACATTATTGTTGTTTCATGATGCAGTTTGATCAGCAGCGTAAGCAAATGGGCCTCCCGACCAGTGATGAGATTGAAAAGGAAGATATGCTTAAGAAGCTAAAGGCTCAGGTGAGTTCTGTCTCTCTCCATTTAATTAAGTCATACTGAGATTTTTAATTTTAACAGTGCAATTTTTGGTAATTTTCAAAAGAAAATAGAGGGAAACCTTTTCTTTTTTAATGGCTGGGGTGTTTTGGTGGGAGAGATGACCCACATATTTTGATTATCATTTTATCTAACGGGTACAATGAGGGTAGACATGTAGAGAGATAAAGTGGATAGTGGTTACGCAGGAGGTCTGGGAGGTTAAATTGGCCTTGAGGAGAGAGTGTGGTGGATATAGACTTTAGATTAATTAGGATATCAATTAGAAAAACATGTAGGTAAAATTCATTGTCCTATGGTATTTGTCTAATCACAATTCATTTGTTTTCATGCAGCATCCTGGGATGGATTTTTCAAGGGCAAAAATAGGATAAATGTCCCGAGTATGTCACTGCTGGAAGTTCATTGCGGAAATCTTCTATTTAAATGACCGTATTAGATTTTTTGGTTGTATTGTATTTGAAGGCAAGCTGGCATAGTACCAGAAGGTTTATCTGTAGGATATATGGATTGATTAGTTAATCAAATAGCTAAAGAAAAATTAGATTTGGAATTATGGTTTACTCTGTCATAGTGTTTCACTTATTATTGAAGTAGTTTTAGAAAAAGTACAACTTGCTTGATAATTACTTGATCTCTACTGTAAATACCCTACTGGCAAGAGATTTGAATTTCATTGACCTAGAATCAGAGCAGAAACAAATCGTGTTGCAGACTTAAGGTGTGCAGTGGGGCCTTCAACTGTAGATCTTGGATTCAAGTCATGGGGGCCTTCAACTGTAGACCATGGATTCAAGTCATGGGGATGGGGTTAAAGTAAATTTCTATTGTCTTGAATTCCAGCGTACGTGATTACCCAGATCTCAAATGGTTTCACGTATGCTGAATTGTCAGACTTACTAGAAACACCTGTGCAGTGCACCATTAAGGAGTTTGTGCCAGGCATGAAGTTGGTTTTGGTTTTGGGCTAAAAGTTCCATTTCCAGCTTATTTTCTCCTTGAGTCCACCACCAGATGAACAGAGGGTGATCATTCCTTTATCTCAAAAGAACTGAAGCTAGTCGAGTGATACGAAAAATGAGTTCAACTTCAATGTAGTTTAGAAATCTTATAGTTTAATGGTGGCTAATAATGCTAAAGATGAACTTCTTTGTCCCAACCTCAAAGAGTTGAGGCAGGTCTAAAGCCACCAAGTAGGAACATACCTTTGGGTTTGGCTGACTTGTACTTATAAATGTGAAAGCTGAGATGTTGTCTTTATAGGAAATGACATAAGAAACCATGAAAAGTTGTTAATGGCTTTGGTCGTGTCTCCTATGTCTCCTATGTGGGGTGCCAATAATACATGCTAGCTAGCACACACACAAGTCACAGTGAAGTGAGCACTTCAACTGTTCATCTTTCAATGCTTTTAGAACGCGTGTAGGCCTTTTTAGGAAACTGACATAGTGTTCACTCTCATAGTTCTTTTCCTGTTTTGGGTAATACCTCACCCAGTACTCACCTCAGACCTCCTTTGGGTGTTAAGCCAGTATGCCTTGTGAACAAAACAAACACATTTTGGTGCACTCAAATTCAAGCTCCAGAAGAAAAGAACATATTTGTAGCATTCACGTTTGGCAATTTTAGAATTAATTTGGTCCTCATGTGACTGCTGGTTACTGTCAATAAAAAGGTTTTATCATCTTCAATGACAAGGTGCATTAAATAGGAAGACAAAAGGCCTGAGGATGGACAGTTAGATGAGTATCGTTGCGACATGTGTACCATTATACTGTATCTACCCCCCTCCATTATCATTCCTAGCGTACCATTGTAACTTACATTGTTGTTTTAGCAGAATTAGAACTGGAAATTAATATGGTAACCAAATGAATCATACACTATTTTACTACTGTACTGCTAATTGTTATTGAGAATGGCAGATAAGAAACGTACGTGTCAGCTTCTCATTTAGCTGATGTCACGTCCTGTGTACTTTCCATAGTTATTGGAGGTCATGTGGCATTCCAAACTTTGGCTTGTGAGATTTGTTTTGTCTTTTTATGCAGAATATTATTGTAGCACGATATATGCTCGTGGCATGTCAATATGTCATACAAGAAGACATTCTCAGTTGAGGCTTTAAAGTATCAGTACTACTACTAATAATGAGGCATGTTGTTCTTGATTTGGTTCCATTGTACAATACTCTTCATTCTTGTTTAAAGTTTGCATTTAACTCACTTTGAAAGTTTTAAGAGTTAAGACAATTGTTGTTGTTTAAAACATGCTTAAGCTAGGTTCAGCAAAGTCCCAATTATACCAGTTCTTGGTTACCCAAATTTTATTTTGCATTGGAAAATACAATTTCAATTGTAGTTTATTTGAGGGATCGAAGTATATTGCCATATATCACTGTATTGTGATCTGATCTACAGTAGTACAGTATATGTATTGGAAGCAAGCAAGCATAAATGATTCTTGAACATACAGTAGTACAGTAGTACTAAGGAAGATTTTGGAGTCCTTCAAGTGGACCTACATTCAATCTCCATCAAGCAACTCTTCTTAGACATACATTGCATGTCTCCATAGAAAGAATCCAAAACTGCTTTGGAGTTTCAACAAAACTAAGAGTGTAACCAGGGTCCCATTGCATCAATTCAAAATTAACATTTCAACCAAAGTATTGAAAGACAATAGCACAAAGGGACAATCCACTACAGCTGGTGTAGACGTTTCTTTCTTCATCTTGTTTCTTACTCATCTGATCAATTTTATCCTCTATAATATACAACTTTTAAATCATTGGAAAAGGATGGAATCGTAGTAAAAGAAATAATTATATGTTAAAAATGGGCTAGTGTTGTGTTGTGACTTGTGTTGATGTTGAGGATAATTCGATCTGTCTTGTATGTATCTCCCATCACTGTAAAAGTGTAAAGCTAATAGAGAGAGATACAAAGAGTATAATAAGCTTCAAAAGTTCTGGTAGATATAAAAGCTAGCTAATAATGTGTAGATCCTTACATCCCCCCTTAACGAGAGTTTTCAGTTTTCACTTTGTCCTTTCAATTTAGCAAGTGACATGTTAATTAATTAACATAAACATAGAATTCTTTCACTTGATATAAGGCAATATGATATCAAGGAAACTGTGTTTTGGTGTATTTTTTACTCCCTTTTGAGAAGAATGTTGACTGTATCATTGATTGTGAATTTGTGCAGGAGGATCATTTAGACTGTATAATTGTGCAACTTGCTGTCGGAACTCGGCAACTTGTTTCATATTTTGTTAGTATACAGTATATATATATGAAAATTTTATTAATGAGATAAAAAAGATAGAGGTGGGTTTAAATAATTAATATATTATTTTTGATAAAAAAATAATAATAGGGTTATTTTGTATTTGGTCCTTCTAGAAGATGGCTAATTAGTATGTGGTCTAAGGATTTTTGTTTATTAGCAAATAATCCTAAAATCGTGACTTGACTGCCAATCAATACAGTTGACTCGAGTTAAGGCATCCATATTTTTATAAAGTCTAAATTACTTTTTTTCTTTTAACTTAAACATAATCACTACCTTCAACAACTCTAAACTCCATTATCAACTCATTGCCATACCTCAATCTCAATCCATCATCATCATCTAAACCTCAACTATTAAAATGACTAATACAATCTCATCTCACAAAGGTAGTGGTCTTTGTCTCAAGAAGAACAATTGAAAGAAAAAGATAGTTTAGTTTCATACACTAGTGGTGATGCGAAAAAATTTAAGGAATTGAGAAAAATGTTTGATATACCTATTCTTGATTCTACCTTCATTCAAAACAATAACAACAAATTAACGATAAGTGATCAACAATTTAATTTCCCGAATCATAAAATCTTAAAATTCTACTTATTTTCTATTACAATTTACAACCCATTAAATTAATTTATTAGTAGTTACAATTTGTAACCGATTTTTATGAAGATAAGAAATTGGGTTTAAGTTAAAGTTATAATGTGGGTTTTTAGAATAATGGTGTTGATGGGGTTGGTGGTGCGTAGAGGTGGTTAATGGTCATCGACTATTGAGTCCAATGTTATCAGAACCAACCCGGACATTGGGTCATTGGTCGGACCAGTCCAATATTAATAGAGTTAAATATATTGTTAACTTCTAATGTTTAAATTTTAGTAATATATTTGTATTAAATATAAACATAATTTATCGTAGAATGTTATAGGTTTGTGTGCTTTAGGTTGTGGATTCGAGTCCAACTAATTAGCAATATTCTAAAAGGTCCAAATACAAAATAACCCATAATAATAACTCATACATATAACTTACCATTAAGAAAGTGAGAAGTACAACATGACATGTACTACATATGTATGCTAAAATATCTGCTGGATTCTCTATCAGTTTCCACCCAAAAAAAAATAAAATAAAAATTGTCATCATCATATACTGTAAAATGTTTCTATAACACGTGTACGCAGCTCAGTTAGCACATACACGATGATACATCTGTATAAGGAGAAGCCAAGTCTTTTTGCCATGGTGCGATCTGAAACTGATAGAGAGATGACATTTGAGCCCTTATGTCCCTAGAGTGCTCGTTGTTGAACAGTAGTGTAGAATCCATTGTTGGGCATTTTTGTTCATTTTGCCATTATTGGTTATTTAAGGTTGTCTTGGTCCAAGTTCCATGCACATTTAATTTATTTTTTCTTCCCACAAGCATATACTTGGATGCTCTCCAGGGCTCCAGGCCACTTTCTCAAAGGCAAGTTTGAAATTCCTTGATCTTTACTTTACAATACACATTCTACCACATATATTCTTACTTTCATTGAGTTTATATTGAAATGAATTGACCTTATAATATTAAGCACTCTTTGTAAAGATCTGCAAGTGGGTGTTACTATGTAAGTTGAAAGTTTTCCTTTTCACACTAAATCTTAGCTTCCAGCTGACAGTAGCATTTTATACACCAATGTCCAAAGAAATGATGAAGTCGATCATGCCAATAAGCCCTATTAAACATTTAGAACGGGCTCTTAAAATATGCATAACGCGAGCGGGAATGCTCTTATGGCAGCACATACAACCAGTCCATGCAACCACTATGCAGCTTTAGATTTAATGTACAACCAATGATGATACAATGACCCTATAATATATCACAGTGCTTGACTGCTTGTATTTCGACGATGACCCCTAGCTTCCATCAAAATCTTGGGTCCGCCACTGGTTAAAGAATGGTGCTTTTAGTGCAAAACGTACCTACCCAGATAGGTGCATGTCAAAGAAGAGTGTGTACGTGCAAAATACATGTCATTTGGCTGCCTAGCTTGTAAATTCATTTTCACACATTCATTTTTAATCTATACCACTAACCTGTCCTCTTCAGCCATGCTGAACAAAAGAATACAAGTTGCAACTACTGTATATGCAAGACCATTAGACGAAACTAGAAAGTAAAAAGAAATGTGCCATTACAAAGCTAAGTCGGCTCTGCCTTTAGTCATTATCAAAGGAAGTTGTCTATCACTTGTCCCTAAATATAAAAATGTGCTCTTTTTATATAGTTCTCTTTTACTCTTTCTGGTTTAAAAATGGAATGTGGGTCTAATGGTTAATTTTTTTTTATTTTTTTATTTTTGATTTGCAATGTGGTGGACTAGATTGGCCTCTCTTGCTCTCCAACACTGAAAGGAATTTGAATAATATGGACGATAATTGGGAGACAGATCACAGAATCTATAATTGTGTTCTTTCACAACTATATATTATTAAATTTTATTTGATTCACTTTTACAGTATTATTTCTAGTTTTATAATCAATCCTTAGTCCCTAGCAGTAGCTTGCGTCCTCAGTGACGCAGATGTATGAGTTAGGTTCACTTGGATTAGCCTAATGTACATTTAAAGAGACTAATACATGCATGCTTTTTTACACTAATCCAACATAGAAAGGAAAAGAAAAATAACATGCATGGGAGATGATCTAACCCAAAGATAAATGTACAAAATCATTTATGGACAAAAAAATCGATCTTCATTGGCATTCTAGCAATCAATGGCATCTGCTTTTTAGAACTTTAGTAGAGAGGTTACGAAATCTCCTTGTAAACTTAGTAGATGTCTACTTTTGAGGTAAAAACTACATATAATCATGCATATAGTCCTTGCATATCTATATTAATTAACTAGCTTGATTAGCAAATAAAATGACAATTATATAGGTGATAGGTCAAATGTGGAGCGATAGATGGTTCAACAACATAAAAAGAGTGACATACAACATTGCATGACAATTACAGGATTAAGTTCTTTATAAACCACCCACTAAACAAATTATACTACTAGAAAAAGTAAGATTGTAACAGATAAGACAGAATTAGGTATGCTCGCATAAGTTCTAATTGGAGAACTTAAAAATAGTAAAGGCTTTTAAACGTTTAGAGCACTAAGAAAGCTTTAAACAAAGCACTAAAATATAAGAAAATTGTGTCTTGAATCAATATATACAGTTGTTCTCATACTTCAATATCAATACAACTGGTGTAGGTAATCAAAGAGTTGTAATCGTTTTGTCTTTGTAAGGCGAATCAAAGTAAAAGCGTATACTAGACAGTGAAATCAAAGAATCCCATTTGAATAAACACATACTGTATGCCATTGCCAGGCCATATTAGGAGAAAATGCATCTGTACACCCTTTTAGTGATCAATACACAAATGTCAACTGATGCTCAAGTGATCACGATTTGACAAAAGAATTCATTAGGCCAATATATGTATACCTTAATGGATCTACACAACACAATAACACATCACAGATCTCTATCAATTATACGTTATTAGGAGTTGATGGATTTGCCGTATTAATTAAGAGAAGTAGAGAACACATTTGATCCAAAATGAAAGTCAGCTCCTCCATGCATTATGCATAGGGTCACACTCACATCTAAATACAGTATTAATATAAAACCTTGATACGGAGGAGACTGACGCTAGGGGAAGAGAGAGCAAGAGAAAAGAAGAGAGATTTAAAAAAAAAAAACACTAGACAAACAAAAAATTAAAAAAATAAAATAAAAAATAAACATAAGTTTGAGTTCCACCTGACTCTAAATGGACCTTCTAACGTCAGTCGATTAATTAGTATTACTCCTTACATGAGAAGTTGGAGCTTAAAAAAAAAGTTGGAGCTTCTTGAATTGCTTAGCTTTTAATAGAACGGCATAATAAACAGACAGAGGTTTGTCTTGCATATACAGCAGTTTCAATACCACAGTACACCATGGTTAATTAAGTGGGATCAAACTAATTAATTAATGCATCACTTTCATAACCCATTTCTCACGAGTGTTACTTGGACCAGTTTGGGCCCTCGGTAAAAACAGTAATACAACACCAATTTTGCCTAGCTTGCTACAAATACTATTTTTTTTTTTTTTGATAAGAAAAATTTATTAATGAGATCAAAAAGACCTGGTCTGCTTACAAAGAGCATGCAACGTCAGGTTAGGATATCCTAGACAAAGATGGACATAAAATTCCCTAAAACAGTTGAGGCTAAACTTGAGCTTCAATTCTACTTGAGCTACAATGCTACTTGAGCTTCAATTCTACTCCAACTCTACTTCACACAGAAAAAATGAAAAACACCAATTTTCGCAAAAACTCCAGCATGCGCTCCACCTACACTCCCAGCACCAAAGCCAGTGTGCGATCTAGCTTGTTCCATACTCCCAGCCCCAGGTCCTAGCTATGGCCATAAGCTCACTCCATCTCTTCTCAAGTGACAGTAAGTTACTATGACAAAACTCGAAAGGTTAACATTTAACAATTTTACTTAAACGCACAGTAAAACCTGAAATTATATTACTAGTGGTGAAGCACAGTACAGTGGTAAACTTTTTTGTTTTTGCACTTGGCCGAATTAATAAGGATATTCATTTCTTGCATAAACATAATACACTAGTGTCGTTTCTTTTGTACTTTGGAATAAAGCCAAGAAATTTTTTAAACTGAAAGATATATGTTCACACGACTCTCAAGAACACAACATCCTTTCTACATCTCTTTAAAAACAAACGGTTTAGATCTATAAAGTCTATACTCCTTACAGAATACCATAATCACTTTCCACTCCTTCATTACATCATTACTTCTCTTTATTAACTCAATAAATAAAAACCAAAACGAAGGAAACAAACTCAGATTCTTCTTCTTTTGAGTTCTTCTACCTCTTCACTCACTCTGCAAACTATCAACAAGTTTCTAGAGAGAGAAATAGAAAGATTGAGAATTTTTCCATTCAAGCTGTGGTTTTGGAGAGAGAGAGAGAGAGAGAGAGTGAGAGTGTGTGAATTGAAGCTGAGAATGTATGCAGAAACAGGGCTATTGTACCCTTATTTCCAAAGCTACTCTCAAGAAATTCAATCCTTTGAAGAACTATGTGGTATTCACAAATCCAATGGCTCTTTGGTAATTTCTTTACTAATTTTGTTCTGATTATCTAAAGTTTGCTTCTTTTTAGTTCAATTTGTTTGTTTTAGATATTTTTTTTTTTTTAAGGAATTTGATCGCTTTTCATTTAATTAAGCATTTTATGTTTGATTATTATTCTTATTCAATCTTTATGAAGCAATTTGAAACTAGAGAGTACTATTTTGTCGGCAAATTTGTTCATTTTGTTTATCTGGAGATGATAAATTGTTTTAATTTGGAAGAATTAAAATAAATTGATGTAAACTTGATTTTGAAAAAGTAAGAGAAAAGGCAAAAAAAAAGTTGATTTTTCCTTTTGTGTTCTAATAAGTCCTTTCTTTTGTCTGAAAAGTCTAAAAAGAAAGATCAATTGACCTTTGCTTGCTTAAACTCAAAGTACCAAAAGCAGTTCAGAGCACTCAGAACAACTTTGGGAAATCCAAATAAGTTAAGAAGTGAGAAGACAAGGACATTTTATTCATCTAGAGTAAATTATGGGTGTGTGAGCTAAAGTTTTTATCTTTGTTAAAGAACCTGTTTTGTTGTTTTTTGCATTTTTTTCTTTTTTTCTTTTCTGGTTTATGTTCTCATTAATCCTTTTTTCTTAATCTTTATTTGCATTGGCCAATGACCACACTAGTGGAGATTCTTCAAAAGAAAAGGAAACAATGAAAGGCAGACTTTTTATTTCATTTGTTTTGAGTGAAATGTTGGATATTTCACTTTATTATTCCACATACTCTTGCATTGACCATTAGTAATGAAATCTAATTTGAGCGCTTAAGTAATTTTGCCCGTCTCTAGGAAAATTGTCTGATAGTCTGAACTTAAGATATCCAGGATTGATTGTTAATCCTTTATACTGTAAAATTATAAAGTTAGACTCAGTCAAGTGATTTGTGCATGGTTACATGTCCACGAGTACATGATGTTAAGTCCTCAGTGGCCTTAAACAACAACACATACACCCCACCACCATCACCTAACAAAGAGCTTAAAAATGGTAATTAAGGAGGGGGAGTATATGCACCTTCTACTAGACTACCTGATGCAGATTTGTTTTATTCTGGATATCACATGGATGTATGTACTTTTCTTTTCATGATTCTATATGTTAACCTCTTGAAGTTGTGATGTATATGACTTGAAATGTACACCTAGCCACCTAGGGCATCAACTCTGTGTCCTACGGTAACATTATTAGTTGAATACGTTTGACTGTGGCATTAATATAATTCTTCATTTTTTCCCCTTGACAGAGCAACCTTATTCCAACTTCCACAATACTGGAATACGACCTGGGTGGGGAAGGGGATTTATTCAAAGCCCCCGAACCTATCATTGAAGAACCAGTTGCAGCCTTTGATCCTGTTGTTTCTGCCATTTCAATGATTTCTTGTGGTGAAGATGTGATCTCCTCTGACACAATCAACGTTACAGACATTGAGTCAATTCAAAGCGATTCCCTGCTGAGTGAGGTTTTTTATGAGTGCAAGAAGGACCTACTGGCAAATTGTGCTCTGAAAGAACCATTTCCTGAGGTGGATGTCACAATTCCTGCCAAGGAGGACCTGAATCTGGAGAAAAGTAGTTTGGCTCCACAGGGATCAATTTACAAAAGTGTTAGTTCTGGGTGTTTGAGTTCAATGGACTGGATTTCTGGAAGTGCAGTAAGACCAAATTTTCTTGATTTTCAAGGAGTGGACTTCGGTTATGGGATGCGAAGGGCATACAGTGAGGGAGACATGCAGGTCAGTGCAGCAACAGCAATCTATATTGGAATCATAAATATAAATTTGCATTTTATTGTTTCTATAGTTTCTTTAGCCTCGAAGAGTTGCCTGAGAAGTCATGGAACCAGGAATTATGCCATTTTATCAGTTCAAATCATAGTATAGTCATATTAAATGATATTGACAATTGGCAAATAATAATAATATGATATAAGGATCATGTTTATAATGACACCCTATACAAGAATTTTCAAGGCCATAAACATCTCAGCTTCAGGGCCATGAATATCTCAGTTAAGCTGCTAAAGTCGTGGTTCTTTAGCGTAAAAAAGAAAGCTAGGCCACTAGAATGAATGATTCTTAGATTTATTAAGTTAAGAGGCAGTTATTTTTGAGAAAATCATTATTCGACGGAATAACAGTGAAAAATAGAAAGTTGGACTTCTGTGCAAATAAGTAAATGAGAAATGAATGTCAGGACATTTCTTTGATGAGTAGTACAATTTTTGGAAAAGATTCTTGAAGGTAGTAGGAGTTATGAGGACTCATAGTTGGTACTCATGATGGAGATCTTCTTCAGAAAGAATAACCTTGCTCGGCATCTCTAACCTTGTTTTAGGACTTTATAGGTAAGGCTCAAGTTAACTCGTAAGAAACGTGTGAGGGTATAAGCAATTGAGCTTCATGATAAGCATACACACATACAATTCAGGTGTAGTATTGATTGTATCAGCCTTTCATATATTTGTAAAACCCAACAGGATGGGAAGTTAAAGTAAAACAAATAATACCCTTAACTTCAATTTTTATTGGTTTGATATTGGGTCACTGATCATAGGTTTTCTGGCAGACTCTCAGCAATGGAAAAACCAACCTCTTCCATTCTCCCATAGAGAGAAGCTTAAATGTTGCGAACTATGCCATTGAAGAACGCTTGCAAAAGCTTTCGAGATACAGGAAGAAAAAGACAAAGAGGAACTTTGGCAGGACAATCAAGGTAAATTACCCAGTAATACCATTTCTACTTGAATTAGCAAAGCACGTGTCATCTTACCTGCTGCAATAATCTCCGAGCTTGCAGAAATTGCTATACGATTGCATTAACATTATTATTTACAGTATGCCTGCAGGAAAGCTTTGGCCGACAGTCAACCAAGGGTCCGGGGAAGGTTTGCAAAGACAGAAGAATCTGAGATTCCCAAGAAGTAAATCCGTAATATTAGAATGCTGATAGGTTTGTATGAGTAGTTATAATGAAGTTAGATGAGAGTCATAAGCTGATGTAAACTGAGCAGAAGTTAACTGGGTTGTAGCTTGATCAACCAGACTCCTAGCGTACACAGTAGTTGATACTTTCTTTACTGTTAGTCCCCTAGTTGGTTAACATGCTCCAGAATTGTTGTATATAGGTTTGTTGAATAAAGGTGAACTCTGTTTCCGACCTCTTGTATTTCCAATTAAGAAAAGCTGGTTTGGTATCTCATATCTGTACATCATTATGTCTTGAATTGCATCTTGAATATGCTGACAATTTTGCATTTGGAATTGCTGGAAACCTCATGGTTCTCGTCCTCGCATTTAACTTTATAGGATGTAATTCAACATTTCAACAAACCTTGTCTGCAAAATGTAAATGCACAATTTTGGAAATGTTGTCCAAAATTGTGATTGTGGGTTTTCTTTACATATGAATTAGTTTAAGAGATGGACATACAATATTGCATTAGCTACTGCCATGACTTAACGCAACCTCAAATGCTCAATGTGCAGTTTTTACTGGCTAGCTGGGTGATTGTGCCACCTGCACAGTTGCACGTTGTTGGGCTTTTGAAAAAATAATCTAGAAATGGGCCTATATTGTTTGTCATATTGGGCCCTGGCCCAATTCGGTACTGTAACTAAATAGATATGTGTCCATATTGTTTGTCGTATTGGGCCCTGGCCCAATTCCGCTGAGAGAATGTGTTCAGTGTTCTCTTCTCTTCTCTTCTCTCTGAAGTCTGAACTCACTTCAGTGACTTTGCGAATGGCGACGAGCAAGAGCAACCAACAACAGCCCGAATAGCAAGGCGTCTTCTTCTTCTTCTCAAACTCATGTAGAAAAAGGTAAGAATTTTTAAATTTTCCTGTTCGTCTTGAGATAGATATATGTGTTTGTAATTTGTATGATGGGTTTATTCTCGAAAAAAGTTCCCTACTTGCTTAAAGATCGCTCATATCATGCATATATGCTGTAATTACATTTGGGGTTCAAGTACATACTACTACAAGTATTTGAGCTTGATGGGTAGTCTTCAAGTTCCAATTTTGTTCATAGTTCTATTGGGGGTTTGTGTTTCTTCGTTTTGGGTAAAACAACAGGGATTTAAAGCTGGTTAGAAGCATATTGACAAGTTTTAATTTGGTTGTTTCTTAATAATAAATAGATATTGAAGCTCACGACGGTAGTGTTTGCAGGTTTACTGTAGTTTGACAAGCACTTTGAAAAACCACCTTATAATTGTTTTGCACCACGATGGAGCCAGTTGTAGTTGATGCTGGGTCGAAGCTCCTCAAAGCAGGATTCGCTATTCCTGATCAAGCTCCAACAATGGTAATTAATACATTCCCTCCATCTATTATTGTAATTTGTGCTAGGTATAGAGTAATCTCATGGGCTAGGTTCAAGATATATCAAGGAAACTTGTTTTGATAGCTTTGTTGTGGCTTGCTAATTTATCTCTGATCCATGCGTATATGTGTTCACTCTTAGTTGGTTTTCAATCCATGACTTGGAGTAAGATTTGTAGGACTGCATTCCCAATACCGTAAAGCCTTAGACCGTTAGCTGTCATGTTTTAAGATACCAGTCAAATTTGGTTCCACATTTTTATTGCTTTAAACCAATCACAGGTAATGCCACTAGTAGTATATAGGCCAAGTTCATTCTCCTACTTTCTTGGTCTTTCACCGACAACATCTTCAAGACACAACTAGTATGTTCATGATATAAAGTCTCAGCTTCAATATTCGTCCAATACAAAGCATCTTGACCTTTTGTTATATTCATTTGTTTCATTGTTCAGTTTCTTATGTTTGGGAAATGCTGTTCAGATAATCCCTACTCAAATGAAACGGATTCTTGATGATGGATTAACTGATAATTCTTCATTGGAGGAAATCACTGTTGATCCAGTTGTGAGGGGTTTTGTAAAAGATTGGGATGCTATGGAAGACTTGTTGCATCATGTGCTGTACACTGGCCTTGGATGGGAGATTGGAAATGAAGGACAGATTTTGATGACGGATCCACTTTCAACGCCCAAGGTAAAGAAATCCTCAGTCTGTTTCCCTTTAATCATTATAAACCATTGGAGTATAGGTCTTTAAGCGATTATAATATGCCTATTCATCCTTAGTGTTTAATCTTGCTTATTTATGTATGACAACTTCCAAAGAGGGGAAATGATCTATAATTGTAAATTTGTAACATACTAACAAAAAAAAATGAGCAATAACTGCGAAGAATAGATCGACATTGGACAAATAAGTAACTGTGAAGAATAGATCGACATTGGAAGTTAGGGGGAAAACTGTTATATGCCCAACACTATTACACACAAAAAACACTTTAATGACCAAAAAAAATAAAAATAAAAATTATTACACAAATACGGCCTCTGTATTGTTCATAATGTTTGTTACACTGCCGTTTTTAAAGTACTAGTATTTGAAATCAATAGTGAAGTAGAAAAAAAATCCAACCTTAATGTTGATCTTGATCTAGAGAAGGTTAAGAATTTGTCAGTGGGGTTGAAAAGAGAAGTCAAAGAAACAATGGTAAGAGATGGCAGCATTGTTGTGGATGAGAGGGGAGGAGAGAGAAGAAGAGAGGAGCCAACTCAAGAGGGAAGGGCAATGGGAGCCTTTTTAAGGTCAATGTGGTTCCTTTCTTACTAAGAGCATTTAGATATTGACATGGGTATAACTCATCCAACACTTGCATAGTTCTGGTCTGCACTGGGGGTGTGTTGCTTGATAGATTAAGACACCTAATTGATGTTGCATTTTCTGGTCAGATACGTACAGGCTTCAGTCTTCAATTAACCCCTTGAGACGTAGATGCGCTCAAGACTTACATTTTCTTTAGGCTTTGTGATGTGTCTCTTTATACTAAGATTTGTGTACACCAACTTATATTAAGTGGATCCTTTTGTCAGCTTATTATATGCACAACATGAGTGACACAATAGGTGCATTATTACTTGGCAATGGACACTAATCACACTATATTATTTACTTCATCTTAACTGTACATGCATCCTGGATTCCTGGTAATTGAAGTTCTCCTTTAGTAAAATATTGTTGCTTGGCATGAAAAGCTTAAACACTGAGATTTTATCATTTCTAATTTATCCTGAATTTACTGATAATTCGTTTGTTGTTCATAGTTAATATAAATCGTTGGACATATCAAATATTGAATTTGAATGCTGCTAACTAATTTTCCAAAAATGAAGTTTCTGAGAGTTTTCTACTTAACTGTCTTACAATTTTACTTCTTATTTTGTCTTACAGGCAGTAAGAGAACATATGGTGCAACTGATGTTTGAGACATTTAACGTCTCAGGATTCTATGCATCTGAACAAGCAGTACTCTCTCTTTATGCAATTGGACGCATCTCTGGCTGCACTGTTGATATTGGTCATGGGAAGATAGGTATGTCATCCACAAGATTTTGTGGTACAAATGTCGTAAAAGTTCAGCAGGTTTAATGGTCTTGACTGGATGTTTTTAAGTGGCTTTGTTTGAAATAGAAGCCTCTCACTTTCTTTGGTTCAACTTCTTTTTTTCAACAAATTAAGAACGTAATTTCCTTGATATCGATAGGAAGCAAAATTCGTTTGAAATAGATGCCTCACTTTAGCGCAACACCGCAACCCAATTATTATGGTACTTTCTCAGGCTTGAGCTCAACCCAATTATTATGGTATTTTTTAGTGGATTTGTTTGAAATAGAAGCCTCTCACTCTCTTTGGTTCAACTTCTTTTTTTCATCAAATAAAGAACGTAATTTCCTTGATATTGATAGGAAGCAAAATTCGTTTGAAATAGATCCCTCATCTTAGCGCAATGCCGCAACCCAATTATTATGGTACTTTCTCAGGCTTGAGCTCAACCCAATTATCTAGTCCAGCCTGGTTTTGAGAACATTGGCCAACTCATGTATATTGGATGCTCTGTTTGAAATCTACATGTATCGGCCAGGAACTCAAGATTATTTTCTAGAGAGGGATGATGTTTAAACCGCTGTTTATGGTGATATCACCAAGTAAATGTGCTTGACAAAGGTTTCCCTGGTTGACTGAGTTAATATTCTTGGCTATCTTATCGACGTACTCATTTCACTTTATGTTATGCATTTCATCTTTTCCTTTTTTGTTCTAGCCTTTTATTTTTCTTAATAAAAATGCTGCTCTATTTGGAACCTTTGATTGGGTTATAAATTGCCTGTCCTATGTCCTTTGTGCCCATAATTTTATGTGCTTGGAATTGGGAATGAACAATTCAATATGGATCTTTGACAATATAGAGACTAGAAGCTCTATAATTTGTGCCCATCATTTGTATGTTTTTTTGTATTGAAATTCACAGTGACTGAAAGCTCTATAATTTCCTCGACAAACTTTGGTTGTGGGGTTTTGTGTACTTATTTCTCCTTAGTAGGTTAAGGAAAACTGATCCCCTCAGTATACTAGCTTCGGACAAAAGGTATCTGCAACTAGTTGAAGTGATACTTTATTGACACTTGATCCATTGTCCTGTGCCAGATATTGCACCAGTGTGTGAAGGTGCAGTTCAGCACATTGCGTCAAAAAGATTTGAGATCGGAGGAATTGAATTGACTAAGTTATTAGCACAGCAACTCCAAAGTTCAAATCCACATGTGAACCTCTCTACCTCCGATGTTGAGAAATTAAAAGAGCAATATGCATGCTGTGCTGAAGATCAAGCTGCTTTTGAGAAGACCGTATTATCTTGCCAAAGAGAACAACATACTCTTCCGGATGGACAGGTTTTTATTCTTCCAAAATATACTTTGTTTTTATATTAGGAGATTAAAAACAACTTGATTGAATGGGATAAGTTAATGTTATGATAATAATGACGATAATCTGTCAGAATTTAGAGTAATTCCACACAGAGGAATGGCTCAATCTATATGGTCAAAGCACCCACTTGGATGTGACAACAAAGGTCATAATTTCTTTCCTGTAATATGTTTCCCTCCTCCGCCCGAGTGTGATATTAGTTTGATGTTGATGATAACTTTAAAATCCATGACCTTACTCTGTCGATGTCATTAACTTAAATTGAAAGGAATTCTAGTTTTGAAGAATAATTGTTCTCAGCTTATGTACACATTTTGAAGAAAATATATATTGCCGGGAATCTCATAATTTTTGGGACAAGACAGATGGAATGGATCTGATCTAGACCTTTCAAAAAATGGACTTTGACTTGCAATAAATTCAGCAGTGCAGTGGAGTGATGATCTGGACTCTTGACATTCAAGCCATTACTTGATCACCGCTTTGAATCATACAACTTACTTATTTCATCAACAAGATCTCCTTGATTAGGATCCATATTACAGCTATCTATTATACATTTTACAATGGTCTTACTTTACAGCATTTTCCAATTTTCTTTAACTGCTTACTTCATGCCATATTTTCATTCTGAATATTTTGATGGCTCAGGTGATAACCATTGGAAGAGAGAGGTACGCTGTTGGTGAGGCTTTATTCCAGCCATCTATATTGGGGTTAGAGGAGCATGGGATTGTTGAGCAGCTTGTACGAAGTATCTCGAGTGTGTCGTCTGAGAACCACCGACAGCTATTGGAAAACACAGTACTTTGTGGTGGTACATCGTCAATGATAGGTATATATGTTTCTCTTTGAAGTCTGGGAAGATTTATTGAAGTCCGATTGGCTTGGTGCAACCATCTGTAGTTTGTTATGTAGTCATCTATCATTCCTCATCACTATTTAGATCAACTAATTTATATGGACTATACAAGAGAATGACAACCAGCTTATCATAAGCTGTAAAATGAAGGAATAAGATGTTGAGACTTTCATCATTGAAATTTGAGCATTTAACAGATCTCTGAAGCTGCTGACTCCAATCTACTGGGTTTCCTCTGTAGGTTTTGAAGAAAGATTCCAGAAAGAGTCTAATCTATGCTCATCGTCCATACGTCCTTCTCTTGTAAAGGTATCTATTGATCACCCAAGAGATTATTTGTTTTCTGTTAAGCTTAGTGTAAACACAATTCCTATTGTACCATTTATGAATTTTTTTTCCAATGGCTTCCGAAACATCTGTTGAAAGTTACCTTTTCTTTTTGTGTTATGTTCTTGATTATTGTTTTATTTAGTAGGAAGTGCAGGATGTCACAAAAGTTCATCTGTAAGCCTACCTTTTTGAACTGCTTTTTCATTGGTTTGGATTAGTACACCTCTTTAGTATAGGACTGAAATGCTTCCTAAAACATCTGTACTTGGACTCTTTTGACTTTTTTATATTTCCTGTTGACTTCCTGCTGACTTTAGAGATGAACATTTCACACATCAAAAAGAACAACTGAAAAGATAACACAACTTGAAGCATAGGTGATGCCCTCACTCTAGCACTAACAGCACATCAAAAGGCGGGAAAGTGGCCACCTTGGACGGGAACCCTCCCTCTCCCACCTTTAAGAGTAGAAAACCGCAGCTCACCAAGAACATAGATGACAAAAAAGACTGAATATTTTCTAACTTATGGAAATCGGATAAGATGGCACTTATTAATGGCGAGCCTTTACTTTGGGTATTTCACAATCCCTTTTTCTCCATGATTTTTGTTCATTGTGCGGCACATGTGAGTCTGAAATACACATTGAATGCTTTATTTCACTGAATTTCTTTGATTTGTCTGGATGTATCACATTTATCAATTTTCTTCTCGATTGTTGATGTACAGGCTCCTGAATACATGCCAGAGAACATGACAAATAACTCAGCATGGATGGGAGGCGCTATACTTGCCAAGGTGGTCTTCCCTCAAAACCAACATGTGACTAAGGCAGACTATGATGAGACGGGACCATCAATTGTTCATCGCAAGTGCTTCTAAAAGATCTCTATTATTTCCGTGCCTTAAAACTAGTGATAAATTTATTCATGCCCTAAAGAACTGATTTAGTACCCGGATGTAGGGTATGGTAAGATGTTCCAAGAGTTGGCCATTTGTATATTGTCAAATTTTTCAGATCAAGCTTCTGCTGAAGTACTTATATGCTTGTAAATATTCTGGTGTTGCAACACACCGCCATGGTTTGAATACATTCCATTTCTCTTCTATGATATGCCTGACCAGACTTCAACTTTTGTTTTAAAGCGAGAATGCATATTCTTATGAGTCCCTTCACAAAATTTCAAGCACGCAATTCCTTTAGTTCCCAAAAGGTTGGCAATACCAGATCAAAACTTTACTTGCTTCTTTTAGATTCTAGACTAGATAATTAAAACACAAACCATAATGGAATTGTTACTTAACAGATGTTAGATTCTGAACGAGAAGTTGATTTTGGACCAGCTTGTGCAAAAACTAACTGTAGCCTCAAGAGAAGAAAATAATAGAAAGTAAGTGCATTTTTTCGTATTAACTGAACTAAAAAACTGACAGAAGTCTGCCTCAACTGTGTCTTAATCTGATAAAAGACTGAATAGGAAAGATCTTTGTACAAGCAAATATTACGTTCTTGCGCAAAAAATAAATCTGAGCAATACTCTAGGCTTCCTACACTTAAAAATGTAGCTAAATTTGCAGGGGAACAGTAAGGCCACACAACTGCATCATTATGAATAGGGATAGACATTCTCTGATCATCTTCCCAGCTGTTTCTTTTAGTTGGTAAAGTTACCAAATCGACCTCTTCCGCGTTGTCGTGGTTGAGAGCCAACTGGACCATCACGTCGTGCGATGTTCTGTTGCACACGCATCCTCTGCTCCTTCATATTTGCAAAGAGGGAGTCTAGCGTCTGAGGCCTCTGCTTAGGCACCATCTTTGCCAGCTGATTCTGCTTCTGTGCACAAAATTCGACTCGGTTATTTCAGAACACTTGGAAGAATGGCCCAATTCTAGGCTCTCTAGCTCTATATATTCAACAGCAAAATCCAATACCCATGTCCTAATCAGCAAAAAATGCATCATTATTTATACCTTGGCAGCAACGAATCCAACATCAGCCCTCCTCTGACCTGGTTGAAATCCAACTCTGCACATAACAAAAGAATGATTGGAGTCTGCCAAGTAGAATCGCCACGACCATTCAAAAGAATGTAAAGAGGTAGCAAAAAGCTCCAGACAGTTTACCAAAACGCATTTTCATAATTTTACTTAACCATCTCCTCAAGTTTGAGACTTACTGCTTATTATTCTACAGCTTTTAATACTTAACTGAAAGACTACGCAAACCAAAATAAACTTCAGGAAGATCCTCCTCCATCAAAGCATAATTCAGAGAAAGTACTTTATATTTCCCTCAGATAGAACTTTCCCACCCACAGATGCAATACTACACCTACGAAGACAAATACTTCACAAGAGACTGACAAGTGAGGCCAAGAACTCCATGACAGTAACGACTCATTTGCAAAAAGATTTCACTCCTCACAAAACAATCCACTGAAATGTCTTCAAAGCAACTACAAAACAAACAGTGTACCCTTGATCATCCAGTCATCTCAAAAGCTCCTTTCCCAACAGCCACTATCTTAGGCTTAAGCCAGTTTGTGTAAGAGAGAATAAAGTCTGCCCGGACTCAAAATTTCATGTTTGTCTATATTGATGTGACAAGACGCAATCACCACGTTTCATCAAGGCCGCAGGTAGTAGGTGACTTTAAGATTAAAGTTAAGTCGAAAAAGCCCAATCCATCAAACTGTCTAAGTTGTTGCAAGGAAGGACCAGATGTGAGGTTGCAAAGGGACTCAGAGTTATCATCCTAGCAACCTGAAGCTTGACCCTTGAATTAATAAGGAAGAAATTCCCAGCACAGAATAACTGACATCCAAGTTTAGACATAACAACTCAACCCTTTCAACATGATACAAAGATGCTCCACTATATCAATGAAGGATCATGGACCACAAACTGTATCTACCACCTTGAATTCCAGCTCATACAAATCTCCAATGAAATTGTAAAATCAGATGGCCCCAGGTGTGTAAATAACAAAGCTACTTCTCCATCTTTAAAAAACACTTCATACCACCACAATTGAAAGAAACTAGTTTGTAATGCATGAACAGAAAGAAGATCAGATAAACCAACTCCTGAAACATTATTCCGTAATAATTATTCCTGCAGCTTTTGGTGGTGTGACCACAAACCAGTGGTTCAATCTATAGATCAAAAGCTCGTTAACATGAACCCACTACATATTAAACTGGGGAGACATGAGAGATGTCATTGACAGGAAGAGACCCACAATTTACCTGTGAAGAATGTGAGGATGTTTAAATAAAGCGTAAAATATATACACTCATTACATACCACCATAACATATATATATTTATACCTTGGCTTATTCCAGTTATTATCCATTCTGTTACGATTAAAAGGCCTGTTACGAATAGGAGCAGTTGCAGCCTTCCTGGCAGCCTCAGTTGCTCTAGGAAACTGATTTCCCTGGTAGTTGGATCTTCTCTGAGCAAGTGCACCCTTAACAAGTAGACAAACAATGGTGGATGTCAACAAGACGCCAACCAGGCTTTACCAAGCACATGCAACAAAAGGGATATAAATATCAATATACCTGTCTGAGTGATGATCTCGAATCCATGAAACGCCGCATCTTAAGAGAATTGCCTTGGCCAGCAGCATTAAAAGGTCTCTGGGTTTTATTCTGTACAGACAAAGTATCAATATAGGCTTGTGCCAAAGCAGAAACTGCATAACTACAATATAAATGCTAAAGCTTTACACAACCAATAGATGACACTCACCGAAGCCCTTCGGTTATTAGCCTTCACTGTAGGTTTCTTGTTCATCTTGATGATATCATCTGTTCTCACACAATTCATAATAATTAGAGGTTGATCACAGCAAAACCACTCAACCAAGGAATAATCTCAAAGTTAAATAAACTTACCCAAAGCCATGCTCATTTTCTTCTCAGTAAGAGCAATTGCTTCATTAGTTAGTGGTTTAGCAGCCATCTCAATCTGAAAGAACAACAACCTCAAATCAATACAATTACCAAAGCATGTCTTCCATTAAAAATAAATCATATTTTGTTGCTGCATCTTTCAAAACTCTAGGTTTCCATCAAAATCACTCTGAACAAAACTAAAAAAAAAAGAGGTTTTTCAAACAAGAGGTTTTCCATCAAAAACCTAATCAATATTCATCAAAACCTAAATCAAGATTTATCAATCATACAAAACCCTAGGTTTTCAAACTAAGAACAAAACCTAAATCAAAAACTAAATCAAGAAATAGGAATCAAAACTACTGCTACAACGAATTCAAGACACTATCGAGAAGGTTGCACCTAGATTAATCGATCATATAAAGCTCTAGGCTTTCAAACTTGAGAACAAAATCTAATACTCTCGAACGAAAAAAAAATCAAATTAAAACAAAAAACTAAATCAAGAAACAGGATTTAATACTATCGCTAGAACGAATTCAACATCAATCGAAGGAGAAAAACTTACAGATCGGTAGGCTTGATTGATTGTTTGAAGTTTCGAATTGAAACTTTTTTTTAAGATAAATCGAGCAGCGAAATCAACGAGAATCTAAATCTATAAGAACTAGGGTTTGTTGGCGATGAAGACGAAAGCGTTCGGCGTTCGTAAAACACACGAAGACGATAACTTTCTCACTCTCGGTTTCTTGCGAGGAAAGCGAAGAAGAAAAGAGAAGACTAGAAAGAAAAATCAACACGCGGTTAGCTATTTATAATGTGGTAGTTAGGTCGGTGGATTTCAACACCGCGTATTAAAAAAGCAGTTAAGTCGGTTTCGTATCCGTCTCGGAAACTTGCATATTAAGTCACACGGTTTTCCGGAAAATAACGCTAAATAAGGAAAGGTGGGGCTTGTTACATGAGCTGTCAGCCATTTTAGTTAAGGATCTGTTTGTTTCTGACGGAAATCTTGCTATTAACAGATGTAAATTATTAGGAATTTATAACACTTTTTTTCAAGATTATCACATTTAACTGCATTTAAGTGATTTTGACTATATATTGAGTCCTGGTTTTTTATAAAACCACTTCTATAGTTTCGATCACATAAAATAATTTTTGGACAAATTTTTGCAGGACAACCAAGGAGGTCCATAATATTTTTCCTCCAAAGATTGGATACTGGCCAACTCTGTCACAAGCTCTATAAGCCTTAGATAAACAAACTCCCAACAAACTTGTGAGAAGTGAGCATATGAGCCTTAGATTGGATTGCTGCTTAGAAAACAGTAATAAGCGAGGATGAATATGGCTGCCTCAATTACTAAAATTTGAATAATTGCAGGACAAATATTCAAATGCTTGCAATGCTCACGACTCCATGATGGCAAATCGGTGAGAATATTGAACAAGTTACAAACCATAAAAATGTAACTTCATACACACACTACAAAAAATTACAAATGTGAAACAAAGTTCTCACATTTCAAATATTAATTGGAATACATTCTGAATATGAGGAATGAACACGGGTGTTAGCTACACTATCTTTCTCGTCTTTCTACCAATGAGTTAACTTATTTACACAAGACACAAGGTTCATGCTACGATTCACTAGTCTTTCTGGGTGTCGTATCAGATTCCAGTTTACAGTCTTCCATCAGTGCTTTCAACCAAGAATCAACCTGAGTAATCATATAAGTAACAGAAATGTTAAACAAGCATATTACTACATGGTGTGGAGAAAGAATTTCAGAACAATGTATATAACTACATGTGCGCATGATGGAATACATGGATCCAAGCTTATCTTAGACACGAGACAGCATATGTCAACAGTCACTACACATTGATTAACAACAGCATGGCTTCTCACACAACATTTTTAAGTCATCACAAAGTACCATGTTAGATAGACCCTTAGCTTTACCACTTGTTTATCTTGAAAACCTCATCCTTAAAATTGTCTATGAAGATGTTATTACTCCTAATCAGTAAAAGTTGCTGATTCGTTAGTGCTTTACAATTTACCTCCCATCAATCAACAGGATCAGAAAAGTTGGTAAGGTGACCAAGATCGCAGTCTAACATTTTAATTTAATTGGTAAGAATTTCAAAAGTAATCCTACACTTCTAACAAAGTAGAGATCATTGCGCTTACCTGACTCTTGGAAGAACTCCAGCATTCAAATCTTAGGCCCTGACGTGTTAAGACATGAAATATAAATCGTTGTCCATCTTCATGTATGGAACTCGACAATGGGATTACTTCAACTACATCAGAAAGTAGTGTGGAGTCTTGAGGACTCAAATCTGCAGAAAATGGATTTCAGTTGGCAAATTATACAATGTAGAATCAAACTATACATTTAAATATAAAGAGAATTTTAGCCCATAGGGATAGGGGTATGAGCTCAAAAACATTTATCAGCTCAGGTAAACCGCAACTGCCAATGAAAAACTTTTGACATTGAACAAAAAATAAATAATAGAAGACTAAGGAAAATGACGCAGGATGCAACTATGCAAGGACTGTGTCTAAGAAAGAGAGTCACTTACTCACTTACACCTAGTTGCAAGGGTTATATTTTTTATTTTTTTTGGCCAGTAAGTTGCAAGGGTTATATAAGAGACTTACAGCTACAGTTAAGATGTGGCCTCCAAATGAAGTGAGTTTCCACAAGCCAGCAATAGACAAACTTTTCTTCATGTCCGTATGATATTATGATTGATTATGAGGAAAATAAAATTAATGTAATTTTCACATCAACCCATTAATAATGGACCCAGCCTTATGGTTTGCATAAGAGTGAGTGATATAATAATTGATTTAAAACCATTGGGAATATAATCACGTTTTTGGTAGTGAAACTATTGTAACATAAATATAAAAGATAATAAGCTCTGCGTTATTATACCTCATGCAATGGGAGGGGAAAATATTTTTTTTTTAACACACTATGACTTTGTCACGAAAGAGACTGAATCAAGAACACTCTCAAATCATAATATATACAGGATACAGCTACCACTTTAGACAATTTATTTTCCAGGGAAACATATCTCAGAGTAGCCATTATACATACTGTACTCTAGTCCAACATAAATAATTGTGTTGGAACAACTAATGTCTAGCATGATAGTTGAGCATGGGTTGTGAACTTCGAGAGATCCCTAAATAAACTTAAAACTTTAAGGTACCTACATCGACAGAAAATTTGGAATGAGATGCATACCAAAACAGTTACCTGTAGACAATAAGTAGAAGAAGATACATGATCCCTGAAGAACGACGAAGCGTGGAAGCCAATCATCAACATCAGTATCATCGATAGGAGGTTCTCCTGGTAACGCTGTCCATCTCTAGCAAAGCAAAAACAATTAAACTCAAAGCTCATAATGAGTATCTAGTAGTTGATTGTGATTAAAGAAGAAAATAAATGAGAAATATGACAAACAGTCATTACAGTTCGGATATGCAAATAGCCAGCCAGACGAGCAGATCTCAAGATTTCATCAACATGCTCTAACCTGAACATATACAGGGATCTCAGCATCGTCATAAACCAGATGATACAGCCTGGTATATGTATACGCAAAAGGTAAAATACACAAGTTGATCATATGAACATCATCTTTCCGACATTCAAGTTTTTTCTTAAAAAGTATCATCTCCAGAACTTAAGAAAGACACAAATTGAAGGTTAGATATAAAATAACAATCCCTCCTGAGAAGGTAATTACATTCTTTTCATTAAGTATTCTTGACTATTTCTACAATTTAGGTGAAGGATGCCTTTGCAACTTGTATGTGTATGTGGAGGTGTTCAATACTGAAAAAACCTTCGATAGGCATGTAAAAAACCTCCAACATGAAGGACACGAAGCTGATAGCTCATACACTATGGCATGCTTGTAATTTATCCTACGAAATACTCTTACCACATTAAGGGAAGGATGAAATGAAGCCCAATCAGGACGTGAAATAACATGACATCATAAGTTAAGCAATCCTAGATCTACCTAAACATGTGCAACACAAACAGTAACAATAATGATAACGTTATCACTTTATCCTAAATGTTCAAATTGGCTTAACGAATGTTGTTCCTCCATTCCAACTTCCAATAAGCTATTGAAAAAGTTTTCCTTGTTTAGGAGAGGGGAACGTGTAATGTTTTACTAGTACTTGACCATGACGGGGAATCATGCTCACAACAACACTGGCTAGAACTTAAACTATGGCATGTAATGGGCAGCGATTGTTGAGACTATAGCAGGAATGAGAAGAAATTGGACAGTGGACTTATTCGATTATCAAACTCTTAACAGATGGGAACTCTTGAGGTAAAAGAGAGAAAATTTTCAGAGGAGGCGACAATAAACAGATGTAAAGTTCCTTTACCTAGCTTTGAAATGAGCTTCTCTTTCTTCTAAAGCGGCAATCTCTGATCGAAGAGATTCAGCAGTTAGTTCAGCCTATCAACCAAAGCCAATACTCGACAAGTCAAGCAAGGAAACAAATAATGAAATCATGGCTGCCAAGAATACTAAAGACTGTTTAACCAACCTTTTCCTGATCATCCTTACCAGACCTCCAAGGAAGACCAGGTACACTAAACATGTTCAACATGGACGCAGCACCCATTAGCTTTCTTTGAGTCGAAATACGATTATGATACCTGTTCTACATAAATACATGGAAGCTAAAAAGTCGTTGATAGATATTAACAAATAAATCTAATACTTCAAAAACTGTTGCTTAAATTTTGCTTCTAAAGTTTTACCTTAAAGAATAATCAGTCCTTGTTTGCGAAACAGAGGAGACCTGTTTTTCCAGAGAGTCCCCAGATGGTGTTGAAGCTGCAAAGTGATCAGGGAAAACCTTTATTTTCCCAATATCATCATCCATGAAGATTATTCTAAACTCCAAAGAGAAAGTGCATGAAGTTTTTGGCTAAGTTTTCACTTCCTGAAAAAACTCCAATACCTGACCCAAACGAAAGACGAGCCTGATCAACCATAAACGTTTACTGATACGAAAGTCAAATATTATAACAGCTTTGGCTTACAAAATATTATTTCTATAGCACCTCAATAAAGAGCTTCAATCAGTATATATAGCAGATCACCCAAGTCAATATCTCCCTCTAAACCTTCAAATAGCACCACCAAAAAATTCCATCAATTATGGAAAGTTCACTCGCATCTGACAATTCATAGCGTATTCATTAAAATAATAATGGACAGTTGACAAGATGTTGGCTTCTCTGATGAGTAATGAACAAGCATGATATTAGAAGATGTGTGCCAGAAACCTAGGCTGACTTACTAAATTACTCTAATTCATTCTCCTCTTATTCATCTTTCTTCCTTTTTATTAAATAAACCATAAGCACAGTAGGATAGCTCATTGGTTATTTAGCGCATTAAACACCAATTACATCCAATCCATGATCCTTTTGAAACCTTTAAATCCCTTTTCTAAACCACCTATTTTATAAGTGCTCAGTCCTATGTTTAAGAAGTCCAATCTATTTCATAGCAGCTTCACTGCCTTTCACATGTCTGTGTTTCTGCCAATCTGCCCTGAAGAAGTTACTTAACTTCTTGATCGTCTTTTCCACACATGATCTTAAGTTCCAAATAGTTAATAATTCAAACAAATCAAGAGAAACTAACCCTAACTAGAGTTTCATAAAAATCAAAAACTAGTTACAGCAACCGATCATAGTTCAATTATTAGAAGAAAAGTAGTTGAAATCAATTAATCAACTAAAATCATATGAAATACTCCATTAGCTGTATTTATCAAAGATTTCATACCTTATTCGTCGAAGCTGAAGAAGAAGAAGAAGAAGAAGAACCAATAATGGAGTTTCTTCTCTTTTCTTTTCTTTTCTTTTTCTTCTCGCTGGCTCGTGAAGTTTGGTTTACTCGTTGGACTAAATTACATGAACTGTTTCGTTGGGTTCGGTGGTTACTTTTTAACGTTTTATTGTTTCTTTGTTTTGAGAAGACATAAATGCCCGCATGCTGACTTGTCATGGATCCACTAAACAAAGTTCGTGGACCTTGGCCCATAAAGTGTTATAAGAAGAGTTTACTTCTTAAGGTCCAGGGTCCATGATACAAAATCTGAAGTATATTTGAAAAGAGTTTAGTAGTTTACAAAGAAAATGTGTATCTGGTTTTAAGTACTTTTTTTTCACTTGAATACTGCTTTCTATATAAATGTATAATGGCCTAGTGAGGCAGAAAGTTCTTCCAGCCATGATCAAGAGTTCACGACTAATCCAGGAATTTGATTAGTTTTGACTTTGGGGGGAGGGGGAGGAGAAAGGCTACTTATACCGCGCGCAGCATTGCCAACAGCTCCAGAAGTCCAGAACACAGGTGACTTAGCTTTAGTTGACACCACGCTAATATTTTCATACACACAGAACTGCATGCTCACATTTTTTTTTTTTTTTGGTAATGAACTGCGTCCTCAATTTGAACAGTGGTATTTGGGTGTTGGTATATCTAGTCGACTTTGCAGTTTGCACTACAATATTTGCAATAGACAAAAATTTCTTTACTAGCTGCTGAATAATGCTATTCAAAACTAATGTTTCAAGATGATAGATGATATTAATAATCTTTACAGTTTTTCAGTTTAATTGAAATTGAAATCATGACACCTTAATACTAAGATCTTAGCTCTTAGGTCTAGGGTCCATTATAGATTTATACTAAGATCTTATTTTTACAGTATAAAGAACCAAGTTTAGTAAAGAAAAATAAAAGCTTCCATTTTCTCCCAATTTCTAAATATATTTTTTTGTATTGGAAGTTGCTTTTTGGTAAAACCGAACTTTAAAGATATATTACAATGCATGTTAAGATTTTATTACCAAGACAATACAGAGCAGCAAGCAGGGTAGTAGGGTTTTAAGGGTCTCTATATATATATATATATATATATATATATATATATATATATATATATATATGTAACTCAAAATCATAAATAAATCACCTCAATTAATCTCTCTAGACAAGAAGAAGCTGAAACCATTACATACATGGCTCCAGAGAAAGAGAAAGATCCTGAGAAAGGGAAAGCAGATGCCGATCAAAAGTGTACTCCATATAGACCATATTGGTACCCACTCCTCTTGGCTTTCATCATTTTCTTGGGCATCATATGTATCGTGTGTGGGATCTTATCCGGTGTTTATGGCCGAGAGACTCCCAAAGTCTCTGTCATTGACCTCTACGTCGACAACTTTCACATTCCACAAGAGGATAATAGTACTACAAATGGTCGAATTCTCTACCCCAAGATCAATCTCACAGTGAGAGCAGACAACTCCAACAACAAGATCGATTTCACCAATGATAGCACCTTTGAGGTCAGGGTTGCTCATCCAGACTTCAAGGTGGGCAGTGGTCTTCTGCCTATCATCTCTAAGTCTAGTAAAACTATAACGTTTCACACTGAGTTAGCCGGTACAGGTTTTATCTTACCACAAGTCAATTATACCATGTTAAATGAACAACAAGGCAAAAGGAAGATCTTTCTGGAATTGAACATGAAATTGCCGGTGGAGACTAAGTTCTATTTTGTTAATACTTGGATGTTTACCCCTAAGGTGCATTGCTCTGTCGTGGTGGATGAGTTAACTAACAACGCTAGCATCCTCGAATACAACTGCCATTTTCATTGGAACTAAGGCTTCATAGATAGAAATTGTAGGTCGTAATTTATTACTTTACTTGCCTTCACAGATATAAACTGTGTATCTGTAGGTCGTATTTTATTTTTTGTTATGTAGAACTTTCTTTGCATTATCCTTCAGGCAGTGGATACAAAACTACACGTGTATGTAAATATGAGCGGAGAGCGAAAAATAGATTAGATTAGAAGTAACTGTTACTAATACATAATTTACATGAATGCAGTCAGCAAAATGACCGGTAAATTAAAAAATTTTATTAAGAATACAAAAAATAATAAAAACAATTACAGACCTAACAAATCAAAAAATAATAAAAACAATTACAGACCTAACAAATAAACTATAAGACCTATCAGGAACAGAAGATGGGGGTCAGTGCTCCATGTGGAGAATCAATTGTAATGTTTGCAGTGTATCTAATTCATGAATTTCCGGCAGTTGGGAGCTTTACATAGGCAGGGGACTTTGCAGTCATCAGACTCGTCAGTTTCAAACAAGTAATCATACCTGAGAAAGAAACACATAAATGACCAAGATTGATTTTGGTGACTAATAAAGCTATAGTGATGTAATATATAGCGTTGGGTCAAGAGAATACGTTAGCTCTTCGCCAGCAGAGACTATGGTTTTGGCAATTAGTACAATTCTGCTCTCATCATCACCCACACTCATGATCCTGGCGTAACAGTTGGGCATGCACTGCAGCATGAGGATACAATGTTAAGCCTCATTATCCAGATTAAAAAACAACACTGATATACATAAATTTAACCAAAAAGATGATCTCTAGTCCATCAAATTTGCAACAACACATGTAAAGTAAATCAATGCTTGAAAATCCACAAAAGTTGGGGGAAAAGTCAATCTAAATGAAGCATACTAAATCTATTCTCGGCATGTCTTAAATGAGACAAAATAAACTCAACTCAACAGTAACTTACAGAGTGGTTTATCAAACGTGCAATGTTCCCCTTGTCTGTGGCATCAACCACTACTTCTTCACTTATCTTAAACAACTGCAAGAGAAAACTTGTGAGTATAAGCATCGTCATCATCATCTGATTAAAATTTCCCTCAAAAAATTGAGATAGAAATTTGGGATTAGATGACAACTCAAGTGTCTACAATGAAGAAACCCAAAAGTCTATTGACACATAATTATGACAAGCGGAGGAGATGTGGCCGACTATACAATCAGTACAACATGAACTGCAGCAAATGATAGGTATTCCTCAATGAACAATTTTAGTTACAAGCAAGGGTCATGTTTCCGGGAATTGAGGATGCAATAACTTGATGTCTTTGCTAAAACGGGGAGGCCAAGCTTCAACTTAAATTCAAGCATTACTTTTATGGAACAAACCTGGAATTAAAAAGAAAAAGACAGGAAAAAAGGAAAAAATCCCGACTCACATAGCAATCTTTGCCTTCAATTTTGTAGCGCTTCTCCCTTAGATCTGCAACACTTCCCCTAACTTGCTCCCCACGATATTCCAGAACCTACATGGAATCTCAAAATAGGATACTCTAATGAGGAACTGAAAAAACACAAGTTTCTAAACTTGAGAGTTGTCCAAAATGAAAAAAAGAAAAACTCCTCGCAGACAACATTAGCAATTTATCATACCATTTCTCCTTCTTGAATGTCACGACGAGCAAAGAGGCCCCATCCATGTATCCCAGATCTACCAAAGCAAACTCTATCGTTTTCCGTTCTCTGGTTCCCATAATGAACAACAAACAGAAAACTGAGAATATGAATCATGCAAGAAAACTTCGGTGAAAATGCAGATTGTTATAAGTTTACCTGCAAGTGGTATAGCCGTTCCCTGAACGTAGAAAAACTTTTCGGATCTCTTTCCTCCTGCCAAAAGAACATCAAGTGTCAAGATGAATTCATCGTATTTAAAATTCACATTAAATAATAAATTTTTTGAACTTTATAAATCAACAGTATCAAGATTACCTTGGATGCTTTCAATCTTTCAATTGTGTCTAAAGAATGATGACGAGGCCCCATTAATCTGTGAGCTATTGCATGCTCACCCGTCCTCTAGAAAATATGCAAGAAGCAGAAATTAAATCAGGAAGAATAATGCTTGAATCATTGTCATCCAATACAATGTCAATCCAAAGATACAGCGCAAACAGTCAGATATGACAATTTCACCAACACTAGTCCAAGAGTGGGACCACATACTAAATTATCTTCACGGGGACAAAACTGTTTTAAAAAACTAATGCTAGCATACCTTATTTTTTGTTCGTTTAAAAACTCGGCACCTGGCCGCAGATAATGGGTCAACTTGATCAGCTTCTATAGTCGGTTCTTCTGGAATTTCAGTTTTCTTGGATGAAATTAGCCTCGAACCAGTTCGCTTCTTATTTGAAACCAGACTTTTGGCAGAGAAAGTTCCTGAAGGGGTCTGTATGACTAAAACAGTGTCTGGATTTGGAGCTCTGCACATTACAAAATACAAACATATATGAGGGCTTCCAAGGAGCTTTAGCAGTATATCCTAGCCACCTAAAGATAAAGATCTATGTTTATTTTTTTAATTAATTATAATTGTGTCATCTGGGGATCATATCAACTCTGCAGGATAACTATGAAAATACTGTATAACATTCTTTTAGATCAGAAAATAAGTGCTGAATTGCTGAACATACCAACAAGCACAAACATTCCTGAAGGGGTCTGTGTACCAGGTCACAGCACAAACATACCAACAAGCACCCATATGTACAAATTTACCCACATTCCCATACCCAGAATAAAATGTTTCTCTTCTCTATTCACCACTCCATGAAAGTCTACGTCTCCATTCCGCGCATGTATACATATAGTAGACTGGATGGGTCTGTACTCTTTAAGGAGAAAGAAAAGAGTTTTACCTGTGATAAGCACAGTATGATACCATCCTTGTAAGCGGTTTCCCATTTCTTTCCAAGGAGTGCAACTGCAATTCATACAGGAGAAAAGAGAAGAGTCAATTGCTTCAGTACACAAAAGCAAATAACTGGATTTATGTGGAAAAACTTGTCAGAACACTCCACAATCGTATAGACAGAATTCAGCACTGAAATTCATTCGGAGCAGAAACTAGAGGGATTTGGTCAAATTTATCACATTCAAGCTTCACATGTCTATACAGTGATAAACTAATCATTCAAACATGAAGTGCATACATGGCATAACAATAACTTCATGTCATGCAATCATTAAAAACGAGGATTGTTTCAGTACTATACCTCCATGCGATATCCTGCTCTTGATGCACACATGGCATGATAATAAGTGGAGCACTTGGAACACTTTGTGCAGGAACCATGAACTTGCTTACAAATCACACACACCTATGGTCCATGTCAAAAAAGTAAGAGCTTAGCTTTGAGAATTGAATATCCACACAAACGCAAATCAAATAGATGATAATAATATTTTAAAACTTGACCAAAACTGAGTTATCTCCTGTATTATTACAACTATAGAATTTTTTGGATTCCTTCTTCTTCCAGAACATTCAGGGTGTGGATTATACAAGATTTGATTCGAGAAGGTTTAGCTTTTATTGACGACCTTCATGTACTAGGAAGTATATAAAGAGAAGGTGGAATAAAAGTTCTTCATGAAGATGGCAAAATTGTACAACTCTACATATGTTTCCTATCCCAAAGATATTACTCATTGAAGTGTAAAATTCCCCAAGTAAACTGTCTTCTGCAATCAAAACCACAGACTTTATGCAATATATACATCTCTTTACAAGAGGAGGCTCTGATAATCCTAAAACATGAATCTTACAAACTACAATATTTTATCTGGTCGACTTCGAAAGGACTTCAAAATCATTCTCAGGCAATTATGGAACTTATAGAGATATTATGGAACTGTTTGCATGAAGATTTCTGATGGATGCATCCCCTGGTTCTTAAGGTGGAAGTCCGGGATGAGGAGTTACATGGACTAAAAACCGAAAAGCAATAACAGACTTACATCTACATACAAACATCATACCTTTACAAAAGAATCTGATGAAATTCTCAATATTCCAACAGCAGGCTCCATCTTTTCATCACTTGCAAAACCAACTTCTGGTTGAAACCATGCACAGGTGATATGAACCCACAAGGAATCGACATCAGATGGCTTCAGAGCACCCCCTAAAGAAGAAAATGTAGATCCGAACGATCAAACAAAATCATGCATTTGATAAATTCACATCTGAATAATAAATAACTTAAATCCAAACCAAATGAAAAAATAATCATGAAAATTAGTAGGAATCAAGTTTACATCTTTCAAGTACATCATGACGTTGTCAATTTGTCATTGAACCTTTTTAAAGCTTAAACCATCAATCAATGCAAAATTTTCAATCCAGATCTATATGTGCCCCTAGGCGTTATAGGATGCAAACTATACATGATGAAGCCAAAAGCTATCAAAATTCAAGAAAACATGCCTTTTACAGGACAAAGACAACAATCCCTCTTGACATCAGGAGTTTCACATGCTCTGCAAACCCATGAAGTGAAATCCCGAACATTTCTTGCTCCATAGCATTCTTGGTGCACAGCTATTTGACATCTAAGATAAAAAGGAAATGACATCTATTAGTATTTATTTTTTCATTTCCACTCGTAATTACGTAAATTTTTGTCTACTCAAGAGAACCCCAAAGTATCATAGTTGGGCAGCATTAAAAGTTACAAAGGAAAATGAAATACCTGTTGCAGATAATAATTTTATTGTAATCCCAATCTTCAACCCATCTACATACAGCACAACGTTCTGTCGTCCACTTCGCATAAACAGGTTCATACCTCTCTATTTAAACATAATGTTTGATTAGGAGAGCTCAACTGCAGAAATTTTTTCCTCGGCAAGCGTAGGAAGGAGGCAAATGAAGGAAAACAGACAGAATGCCTGCTACAAATGACAATGTTACCTTTCAAGAAAGCAAGCAGCTTCTGTTTTCTAGACTTCATAGAAGGCCGTTTTGTAGGCTCTGCAGAAAGAAGTCCGCGTTCATAACACTTTGAAACCTCCAACATCTGCAAAGTTCACAAAGACAAAATTTGCAACTATTAGCCTCTGCATCAGAAGGTACATTTCAACAATTACAGTCTGAAGAAGTAGGTTTAATAAAGTCATGGGTTATAACTATGGCTGCTATCCTTTCCCAATCTTCTTCTTCCATATCTTTTATCCTCTTTTTTTTTCTCTTTCACTAACCATCCTTCTTAAATATACACAGCCCTGGGGAAAACAATTATTCCCTCCCTTGAAAATACAATGGCAGTGCTTTGGCTGTGGTGGCCTGTGCTTTTGGAAAACGCATACATTTCATAGATCCCAGTGTAAAAAATCTCTCTATATTAATTTTGAGATCAGTGTCCCCTGAATTCTCTTGTTTGTTAAAGCAGTGAAACTAAATCTAGACAGGATAAGATGAGCAGTCTAAAAACCAAGGCATTTCAAATAAGGTCAAACTGCTCCGTAAAAGGTGATTAAAATTTGCAAACAATGATGGTCGATGGAAGACAACTAAAACGCAAGGAATCTGATAATTTATACATCTTAGTTCTAAAATAAATACTTCAGAATTTCTTTTCTTCTTCAATGTTTCAATGAAAGCATCACTAGTACTTATTTACAGTGTGAGGACCAAAATCCTTATGTGAGTTACGTCTATGAAGAAACAAGCTAACTATAATATCAGGAAATCATATGATCAATTGCATGTATATCTGACTATCTGCATGTTATACTGGATAATTGCCAATAAAAAAACAAATTGAGCTCATAACTAGGATGACATCTAAACAAAATCAAGCGAAATTTCAACAAGATTAACTAAAGTATAAAGTTACAAACCCATTTTTCCAGTGGTAGCATTGAACCTTTCACTTTAACAGTAGACTTCCAGTTTGTCTTTTTAGAACCTGTGTGTTTCTCCCACTCCGCAAGAGATTGCTTCTCCACCCCACAAGAACCGCATTTACACACAACTCTGAAACAATAATAAGATAATGCTTACCCATATAATACTTCTGGAATCTCAAAACTCAAGAGAACGTTTAAAATTTCTAACCTACAGGTTTACAATACAATGTCAATGTAAGATCAGATCAGATCATTCCGTATGAAAGCAATCTTAGCATGCCAATTTGATTAAGAATATTATCATGTCAATTTGATTAAGAATATTATTTCTGTCTTTTTCAAGAAAAATTATTTGAAGACACAGAATATTATCAAAAAGAAATTGCGTCAACCAAGATTGTCAGAGTAACTAACTGGGTCTCATGAAATAACATATAAAGACACAAATGTGAAATCATAAAAGTCATACAGTTCAAGTAAGAATCACGAAATTTCGGATAATTACATGTATAGAAAAAGGTCAATATTGGACAAGGCTACATTAGTCATTCTAAATGACTGAATCGGTTCTTTATTGTAAATAGCATCAGCAACAAGAGATACTTGCTATATGTTACGTTCCTTGAAAAGAAAATGAAAGAAAAAAATGATAAGGGTGGAATAACTCTTTCTAACACAATCGCAGGTTTCACAACTTACAGATGAAGACTGGGAAAGTATGTCCCTTCAATGCCAGTGCACACAACACTAATCTTATCCGGCAGCAAGACTTGTTTACTTTTTTTCTTTGAACTGTTTCAAAAAAGGCATCATTAGTACAGAAGATCAAGCAAAGTGAATAAATTCAAGTGCAAAACACGCATGCAGATATTGACAAAAAGTTAAAAATCTGAATCAGCAGAAAAAGAACTATTACCTGATCTTTGGATGCCATTCTTCTGAATCTGATAACTCGAAATTGAACTTTGTCATGCAATTGGGGCAGAAATAACCAGCTTCTTCGAAATCCTTTGACACATATGCAATTCAATCAGCATCCTAACTCTTCATCCTTTTTAAAGACATTAAAAGGAATATGCATAGTATGAAAGCAGGCAATTATATCAACAATAATAGCCATGCAAACCTGAAAAGCGTTGCTTGAATCACACTCCGCGTGAACCCAAACTTTACATCCATTACAGCGTACCTAAGCATACATAGCAAATTTGATCAGCAAAGTTCTTCATTTAATGAAAAAAACAAATACTACTTAGTCACAGATATCTCACCCAACTCCCACCATCTGAATGATGCCAAATTTTCTTGCATATGCCACAATACTGTTTGGATTCTTTTAACTGTGATAGCAATGAATAATCAGCTTTAATAGATAAGCTCTTACATGCATACGAATTATAGTAATAAAGTAAGAATGTGAGTATCTGACTGTCCAAAGAAACCCAAGATAAGAGTGGCATACAAACCCTAGCACAATGTTTGCATAAATGCTGGCCTCGATAGGCTGACTTGTTCACTTTATTTGTAGCTTTAAATGGTAACTTCGAGCCACAGCCACCACACCGTAGTGAATCTATATTCTAAACAAAAGGAAACAAGCTCGAATAACTAAACTTGTTTATTTGAGTCATGAATTTCGAGATAAAGCAATACATGACAAACATCTGCACTCTCCTCTACGAGACACAATACATCAATACCGAACAATATGTACAAGAAGATACACATTGAAAAAGTGGTGTTATAAGATAAAAGTGAACAATCAATAGTCTGCTGAATTTCAGAACTATCCTCTTCTCCATTAGGTGATGAGTATTCCAAATTGGGCCATTCTCATGGTTCCACAAGGATCCATGCTGCAATATAGAGTAATAGACTTCTATGGGTTGCAGAGGCATAGAGATGAGCTTCTGATGGTACATAATTGTAATAAAGGAAGACACATTACTGAGCACTAGGGCCAAAGACCTCTGCAACGGTTTGATACACTTCCCAACTCTGACACTTGAATGGAACACTTGTGGGTGTACCAAAAGTCAATGAAAGATTCCTTGTGGGTTATTCAATGCATTCAAAGTTAATATTTTATTCCAGTTTCAGAGGTTCCAGTGAGTAGAGTACAGTTATTACAGACTGAGATTGAGCAGGGTTTTTACAGGGACTGCCTCTAGGATCGAGTAGTATCGTTCATTTCTAACCTAGAATCCCGGTGGGTCAACGTTGGCTATGTTATTTTTGAGAATTTGTACATAGATCTAGGTGATCATGAAGTGTTTTTATTTGCTTGTGCTAATATCCACTTCTTGAAGCTAGGCTAACCTACTACTACTAGTATACTTGTGTTTACTTTCAATGTTGCCCATATTACAAACTTCATTTCCTTTGGGGTTGAAAAAGTATTCAAAACATTAAAATTAGGGCATAAAATTAGTCAATGTATGAAAACTTAAACAGTCTATATAACACAACATATGCAACAGAAAGAAAGAAATTTAAGTAGTCAAATTCGACTATTTCCAGGATCTTTTATTATTTTATTTCCACACTGAGCAAAATAATATCAAAATTCCTTTTTGAACATTAGTTTCTGAATTTGAAAGATGAAATATGTACACAATCATGGACAACAATATCAATATATCGCTCATTACAATTCACAGTAATGTAAGTGTAAAACTTATCTCTTATTGAAACATGGTCAAAATCTATACACTATACTATGTTTCAGAAGTTCTATTTACCTCCTACTTCCAACAGTCCTGTACTGTGAAATAAAATATTGGAATAAAAGGTTCAACTTGCCTGATTCAGGGAGTTACACTCCTGATCCTGGTTGGAATCCGTGGCTTCTTGGATCGCTATGGGTTGCTGGATATTAGTCTCCACAAAGCCATGCTCTGCTAAAAATGCCTCTTCTATGGCCATCCGAAGATCGCTGGAATTGCTCTCCTGTAATTCTGTCTGCTCCTGAAATCTGAATTAACAAATTTGGCAAAAATTCTAACAGTTATCCAACTATTAGAATTCAGATATTTATAATAAAAAAAAACAGAATATTAACATTTGTTGCAATATTCTAACTATTAGTAGTAGTGGTAATAAGTAATACCAATAACCTAAGAATAAAATATCAAAATCCAAAAGTACACACCTCTCTAAATGTTCCACGAAAGGAAATACCATATCATGCCTCACCCACGCATAATCCTGTTCACAGTTTGTCATATTAGCATTGAATTAAACGAGACCAGTCGAGATTTCCTAGATTGTCTCTGTGTGTCTGTGTGTGAGAGAGAGATATTACCCTTTGCTTTACATTGCCAGAGTACCCAAAGAACATGACACAAAATGCTCCGGCAACACAGGATTTTAAACCCATACCACTTCCTTGCAAAACAGGATCAATCACGATGGCTGGCCATGTAGGATACGCTGCTCCTGGTTTAGCCCAAACGATATCACCAGCAACAAATTTTGCTCTCTCAGTTTTCTCCTCTTCTGAATCCTCAATTTCAATTAAAGGCTCATGAAGAGACGTAAGAGAACTACGTGAGCTAGAATACTTTTTAACGTCAAAATGGTTAAACCCTGAATAACCCACTCCTTCTTCTTCGTCTTCTTCATCATCATCATCTTCCTCTTTCACCAATGTAAGTAATTTTGCCCGTTGATAACTATATCTATCCACATTGTTCTGTTTTCTAGTATACCAATTCACATTGTTCTGTTTTCTAGTATACCAATTCTCAAGTTTTGAACTTTTCGAACTATATTTCTTTTTCTGTGGAAGCTTAATTTCCTCATTCAGATCTAATAATTCTACTGTATTACCTTTTGATTTCTCTTTCTTCCAAGGTTCAAGTACAGAATCATTAAAACGAGAAGGAAGTACCTGAATTCGACCTCTCGAAGTTTTGACAAGCGGTGGACGAACAACTTCTGCACTACTGCTATTTTGATTAGCACCATTATTAATAACAAGACTTTCTCTACTCTTCAATTCCACTTCATTATCATTAGTTGGACAATAAGAAGTTGCTTCTGTATACCAAGAAGTAGCAAAACTACAAAAATCTTCACCATTATCACCAAATATTCTTCGAAATCCGTAACCATTAAACGGAAGTTTTCTAAGATCAAATGAGTAATAATCATTATTCAACTTCCGTTTCTTCGAACGTCTACCACTTCTCTCTCCTTCACAACCATTATCTCCTCCTTCTGCTTTACATCTTTTTAAAATTGGCATTCTAGATTTCAATTCTCTTTTAATAATCATCTTCTTCTATTTTCACTACAAACAAACCTAATTACAACTTCAACAATAAATAAACCCTAAATTACACCACAAAAACCCTAATTTCAATCAATCTCAATAACTTTCTTCCCAATAATCATCAATTTTACTCAAAACCTAATTTTGCAACGAAAATAGTAGAGAAAACCGAAAGAAACGAAGTGTATAAAGTTAATTAATTGAAGAATTAGAACTTAAGGAAGAAATCGGCGGGAAATTGAAGAATTTTGACTGAAAATTGAAGAGATAAGGGGATCTGTTATTGTTGTTCGAAGAACACGAGCTCGTCTTCTTTCTTTGTTTCTCTCTCTCTTTCTCTTTCTCTCTCCTCTGATAATATATCTCACAGTTATTAATTTAATTTAATTTAATATTATTGGTTATTTATATTGGAAAAATAGACAACCGAGAGCGAGATAGCGTTGTTGCTTTATCATCAAGTTTTGGAAATTTTGCTGGTGTTGGTGTGAATTTGTATTTTTTTTGTATATATAATAGCTCTGAATTTGCTAAATTGCAAATTAAAAGGTGCGTATGTTGTGTAATTTGCAAATGGAAATCGAAATCCTTGTATTTGAACATTGTGTTCATCGTGTTTGGGATGTGAAGATGAAGAGAAAATTGTATTTAAGTTGGTTTATTTGGTTTGATTTGAAGTTTTGAACAACAACACATCATGTTGTGGTCGTGCAACTGTGAAGTATCATGACATGAAGTAATATTTAATGTTATCCACTTCAACCTGCAGATTGCCATTTGATACGATTGAGATTGAGTTTGAGTTTGCTCTGTGCGTATGTAGCAAACATATGTATGTATGCCATGGAGGTTTTTGGTTTCTTGACATTTGGTTTAGTTGATGGGGAATCCAAGAAAATGTCTGGTTTGGTGGTGAATAAATTGTTATGTGTAGTTTTATTTGGAAGGAGTAGATTGCCATCTTTGCTATTTGAAATTGATATCAATAATTGCCATATATGATCGATTCATCTTCCCATGATACTTTTGGAGCAATTAATCCAATGTTTGCTACAACGAAATTTCTAGTTTGTAACATCTTTTTTGTCCGTGATGAGATGCAGCAGGTTGAAAGTGGCAACAATGAATCACTGGTTTTGTAGTGTTAGGACCAGAGATGATCACGACCTTGGCTGGTTTTTAAGCTTTTTTTGCAGTTTTGGGAACATAGTTTTGGTACCATTAGATTGTCCTTGAATCTGTAACATATATATGTCCTCATGTGAGGTTCATGGCCACACCAGGAGGTTTTGTTGATGATGATGATGATGATGATGATGATGGAAGTGAATAGCTTTTGTGTGTGTTGTAACTTATAACTTGGGTATGTAATAAAATAAAACGTTTTTCTTTGGATTATGGGGAAACAGAAGTTCAATGGTTGGAATCGGTGAGTTTTCGTTTTGTTCATTTTGTACCAGTGTCATCTTGTTGTATCGGGCATGGCTTCTATCTATTTACCAGCTTTTAGCACAATTTTGGTACAATTAGCGGGTGGTTGACTCATAATAAATAAATGTTTTTTTCACTGAATTAGTCACCAGATTTGTGAAGTTCATGTTGATGACCCTGGAAGATATCCAATTATTGGTTATCGATGTGTATGGGTTAGTAGCAAATAAAAGAGTCATGGGTTGGAACCTTTCTTCTTCCATTTTCGGATTTCGTCGATCGATCTCCAATCTGGAGTGTGTGAGTGAGATCTTTATGGTAAGCATTTGTTTTCCAGTTTGTATTGCTATTAAGGTTAAATTTCTAAGTTAAAATGGTCATCTGGTTCAGTTGAACTTCATGTGAGTGAATTTGGTTAAATTGGAATGGAAGGTGACAGGTGGTCTTAATTTGTTACCAAAATAAGAAAAACAAAGCAATTCTGGCTAATGCCTCTCCATCTGCTTGAGGCTTGAGCTGCTGGAATCGGGTTAGTACATCTGGTTTCATCTTTAATGGCTTTTCTGGGACAAATTGTGTGATCTTGTTCAGATGGTAAAATTCTTGAATATTATTGGGATAAATGTCCATATTTACTTCTTGAGGGCGGCGAGAAATGATAAAGGATCACCTATCTTCCATGTTATTTGATTCAAAGGTTTGGGGCCATGTTCTGATCAAACCAGACTCGAGAGTAGGAAGTAGCAACTGGCTAGCAACATGTTCACCTGGGTTCCATGGGTTCTTCCGTTCTTGTATGTCTTGTTTGCTTAACCACATGGTTCACAACGTTCTCATCTTTCCCTCATCCTTGAGACTTTATGTTTTGAGAGTTGTGTGCGATATAAGGTGAGAAACGTCTATGTTATGAAGTGGTCAATAGAGCTGAAGACCTGATTGGGTATAATCAGAATGGACAAGTTTATTGCACCGTGAAAGCACTTTCATGGCTACATGCTGTAATATATCATGTGATATTACCTAGGTAGATTGGATAAGTATAAAACTGCTTTAGTTTTGGATTGAGAAATCAATTCTCAAAAGCATCTGCATATAGCTTGTCATATTCTTCGAAAACAAAGGTCCTGAAGGTAAAATTGTTTGTTCAAGAGGAAAGAAAGATCGGAATGGTGGATGGTAAAATACATAGTAACTAAATTGTATAGGGCATTGCAGAGTTCAGGAAGAAATGGTGTGGCTGAGTATGGACTTGTTCAAGAACTTTCTTTTTTTTTTTTTTTTTTTGTTTTACGAAAATGGGACTATGGATGATGTAAGTACTAAGAAGTGGAAGGGGTTGTGTTCTGCTAAGCTCCACGAGTTGCTGGTTGTGGCGGGCTGGCGGCTGATTAGTTGGTCAATCATTTGTTCATTAAAATCCAGTAAAATCTGATCCATTTTCTCATGCAGGCATAAGAGCTATTAGTTCATCTATTTTGCCAATGTTCAAAATCGACAACTGAGTGTTATAATTTCTTATTACTTATACAAGATTTCTATTATCCTGGAATTGCTCCACTACTTGATGAAAAACAAACAGCAGAACTGAACAGAATGCTGGAGAAAGAAAGAAAGAGGGATAAAAACAGATTATTAGGGTCCAAGTAGAAGATAGTCAGAAACAATGCTGATGAAGATAGGTTGCCCAAGCCATTCCATAGAACTCAAAACTCCAAAATACCCAGGTCTTCATTATATATTCCAACCAATGCTATAGCTTTTGCTCAGACTCTACTTAGTAATGATTTATCACTATCTAGGGCGGATGGTCACATTTAATAAATTGCCAAAACCAACCCCCAAAACATTGTCTTTTACTGACTTGTCACATTTTACCTATCCGATAATGGGAATATTTTGTACCATGGACTCAAGTTTGGTGGCAATATTTTGTACCATGGACTCAAGTTTGGCACATCTCCACAAACAAATTTGGTACAAGAAAACCAATACGCGGACCATGGTACATTAGTAAAACATGGTTAGCTTGAGTTCAAGAGCTGATATCTCCAAAATAACTATGTTTTAATTATCTCATGTCAGGAAGTTGAATTTTTCTTAAGATGAACTCCATACTAGAGGGGCCTTCTAGTGGAGCAACCATATAATCTGGTCCATGTTATCCTACCACCTAATCTCATCGATTTTATAAAACATGAAGCCTTAATTTGATTTTCACATCAATCAGAACACTTACCAACACTAATAACTTCACGCCAAGCGAAATCTCACCAGGTCCAAACCACCATAAAATCCATGGCGACGCTGCAAGAAGATAAAACTAACACAGCCACAGGCAAGTTAGTCGTGAAAATTAATAACAAACAGATGTGAATCCTGAGTACTCGACCCAAAACATAACTCCAACCAGGAAACCTTTCCCTTATCACCTAAAGATCCTATATTCCATACTTTTATTTATACCATTGAAAGAATAGGCACAGCTATTGTGCAAATGATCAGCAGAAAGAAGATGTGAGCAACAGGATTTTCAATGAAAAAAGCATTTGAAAACCAATCAAATAGAAATCGTCTTAATGTGTACTTTCCGGAGAATGTATCCGACTTAAATTAACCGACTTACACTCAATTGACATTGGTGCCAATGCCTCACATGCCACAGAACCATCAGTAACACCTAGGAATCCACACACAGTATCATCACTAAAAGCATTGTTTCGCCCAATACTGGCAGAACAATTGCCTGTTGCATCACAAGTCATAGTGCTCTCCTCCATATTATTGGATGTATTGATGGTAGCCGACAAGGCATGTTGAAGAGGGTCAACCTCAGCATCCTCCAGATTCTCCACACTAACAGCTGTCTGTGAGTCCGCCTCCTTTATTTCCACATGATTGATCGATGGTGCAAGCTCCTCTGGTTCCTCGATACCATAAGTTGGAACTGGCTCAACCACCTCTTCAGAATGCTTTGGAATAGCCTCATCACTTTTCTTCTGATCCGAATTTAGAAAAAGCTCCTCTGCAATCTCCGGACCAAAAGTTGGAACTGAATCCTCCATTATTTCATGATTGAAAGAGATAACTGGGTCATCTGCTTTCTCACTATCAGAAGCAGGAACTGGCTCTTCTACATCTACCTGGGTCGGAGTTGGAATCAGTTCTGCTTCTTCCATAACATCTGTTAGTGGTTTTTGCTCCTTGTCAACGATAGTCGCATCTGAATACAGCATCTCCACATCATTAGTTGAGACATTCTTTGGTCCTGTCCCAAGAAAAGACAAAACAGGAACTTTGGATTTAAGTTCTTCACTCTGCTTCTTGTATAGCATCATAGCTCTCTGCAAATATGAAATGAATCAATCAGCCGAACTGAGCCATATTCTCTATTTAGGAACAAGAAAGATACAATCTTGGATATAGAACAAACCAAGCTTGGTTAACCAACAGCTGACAAATACTAACCAGGACTTCAAAAACAATATGATACTGTGGAACCTGGGACTGGACCTTTGTTACACATAATTACATATACACATCACATTAAAGTGTGCATAACATAGCAAGTCAATATACTTTTAACATCATAAAGCACTACAATCTTCAGCAGAGTAAGCCACGAAGAACGTTCTAGAATCCATACCTGAAATACAGAATCCTTTATTGCGGGAAAAAGTGGAGAACTCGAACACTTGTTTGCGATCCTCTGTCCTGATTTTCCATTCTTCTGTCAATTTTCATAGAGAAAGAATGAGCAAACAGGCACCAATTTTGAGTAAAATAAAATGTTTTAAAACAGATTAACCAAAAAGCAAAAGTCTCCACAAATTTCTACCTCGGTAGATAAGGTGACAACACCACCAGTTAAAATTTCTTCCTTCAATAAGCTCTTGCACTGCTTATACACTTCTGGATGTGTAAGATCAACCGATATATCTAGCTTAGAAAGATATATTTGGCAAAAATCATTATCATTTAAGGTCTTGGAAGGCTCGGGAGTCTTCTCCACTACAATTTGCTTAGTGGCTTCAGTAGGAACCTGCTCCGAAGGAATTTCATCAGATACCTTTATTTCAATGCTTTCTGCACGAGAAACAGATCTGCTACGATCATTCCGAGACCTTGACCCAGGCTTCCCACCCCAAGCTTCATCCACTGGTCCACGTAGCTGATTGTCCTCTTTCTGGGATGCAGAAGGATAATCCATAGTTAGACCATTGTTCTGTCCCTTCCACAAATCTGCATTTGCGTCCCAACCCCGATCACTCACCATGTGTCTGTTCTGATCCCAATCAGGTTTCCCATGAATATGAGATTCATCGCCAAAGCCACCATTACTTCCATCCCATCCATGCAGATGTGGAGGGCATGCCTCCTCCGCTCGATTTCGCCACCCAAATGAGCGCCCATGACCAGAATACCTATCAGCGTCAGGAAGGTGGTAAGGAACCCCAGTGGGATTCATCTCCATGGAAGGCCGACTAACACCAAAAAGTGGTGGACCATGAAACTGCTGCATCAATGGATGATACCCTCCAGGAGGTGGCCCTGGCTGGAATGGAATAAAACCATTTGTTACGGGTGCGGACCAGTTTAACAAACCCTTCCATGCATTTCCCTGCACTCTCCCAACATTAGGATCACCGGACCTCTTGTAACGATTACTGGGTTTGCTTCTATTGTCTTCTTCAAAAGAGCTAATAACAGAAGGGCTATCAACACCAGTCCTCAAAGGAGGTGGCGGGGGCAGAACAGAAGATGAGCTGGTGGGCAAGTGGCTGGTCCTGTTATGTGATGATGACACAGATATTGCATCACCATCTGCTTGAGGAAACTCCTCTGCTGTTGCCCTCTCCATAGGCCACTCTTGGCTCCCTCTGTCTTCAATACCAGAATGATCCCTGACATCCTTGGAGCTTCGATGTACAGTTTCTTCAATATCATGACTCCGTCTCACAGGAGTTCTATTTAAATGTCTCCGGTCAATACTTGTCGACGAGTGGGATTTCTCTTTCGTCTGGGGTGAAACTTGTACATCTAGTATTGGAGACCTCTCAAATTCAGCCAAATGATTCTTATCATTCTGAATAGGCCTTCCCATCGACTTAGGCTTATCTCCTGATCGGGATTCGGAAGCTCTCTCCGGAACTTCAGAAACACCGGGAAGCTCCCTTGAAGAAGTTACATTGGAACGAACTCTTTCTTCTGACATAGAGTCTTTGTACTTCAATTCGGCCTGCTTTGAGCTATGCCTGAAAACATGAGACATAGTGGTTATACAACTACATAGTTTTGACCTAGTAAGTTCCTTACATAGCTCTCTATTACTAAAATTGATAAAGCTTGGATGTGCTCCAGACTAACCACTACAATAAATGAAAGCACAGTCCAGAACTCTGTATGCCTCAACTAGGCCATGTTGCTAACGTGTTATCATTACTACATGTCAAATGACCACAAATACAGAGTAATCTTCTGACCAGTCACAATTTAGTTTAAAAGACAGCATACTAATCAACACCTACAAAATGCAAGTGAAAATTATACATAAACCATTGTTTGTTTACGTTTATAAGTTTTCAATTGTAAAACAAGTTATATTTCCACAGACATCACTAGATCTAATAGATCTAATATTTTCCACAAACAGAAACTGAAGCAGACACCTCACTAGGTATGGCTCGCACAAAAAGATAGAAGTTCTAAAATGTGGCACACATCATGTCGTACACACAACAGTCTTAGCAAAGATAATACTCTCTAAGCACTACTGTGACCAACAGAGAAAAGTCACCAACTATAATTTGTAAATAAAAAAAAAAAAAAGCACCCCAAAAACAAGACAAAAGAAGAACAAGCAGATCTGTAAAACCAAAGACACAGCAAAATTAGCAATAATAATAAATAAAAGATACCTGAAGCCATCCTTGGCGAAATGAGCACCAGAGCTAGGAGAACACTTCCTTCTACCACTTACTGTAGAATCTCCATCAGCAAGACGTGACTGAGACCTTCCTCTATCCACAAGTGACTCCACTTTGCCACTGTTCAATTTCTTCTCAACCTCATAACGCTGTTCTTTTGTGTTTCGAGACTTAGTATCACTACGATCGTCCTCTTCAGATGATCTCTTCTTTCCCCTGTAATCTTTATATTTTGAGGCTCGGTCATCAGGATGTGGACTAAGATCACGATCAGAGTTCTGCGTCTTTGGCTTCTTGTGGTGGTTTTCTATAACCAATTTATTTTCATCCCTGGAGTGCCTCGAACCAGACCTGTCACTTATGTGATCTTTGGAGGAACGATGATCTCTAACCCTATCATCTCGGCTCCTGTGATCCCTGTCTGGATCTTCTCGATATTTGTCTCTGTATCTATCTTCCTTATGTTTTTCATCCTTGTGTCTTTCATCCTTGATAGATAATCTTCTTCCATTCAAATCTCTGACATCTTCTACATATTTGTCCTTTTCATCAGAGCCATCTCGTTTCCTCCTCATGCGCTTCTCCGTTTCCTTCTCTAATTCGGGATTCCTTAAATCCTCTTGCAATAGCCTATCTGAGAATACATCAGGTAGGAAACAGTGTCAGCCTATCTTCTTGCATTACACTAACTTATTCTGTACTGAAACTTACAATCAAGCACAACAGAAGCCAGGAAACAATAGCAACATTACCACCTCTTTCAAAAACAAGCCCTCTTTACCAGAAAAGAAAGCTATAAATCAAATACAGGTGAAAAACAAAGACTACCCAAGTTGAAAACCCCAAGCAAAATAATCATTCCTTTATTTTTTTATTTGTGTGTGTGTGTGTGTTGGGGGGGGAGTGGTAAAAAAAGGGAGATAACATGAGCCTGATACCAAATTATATGGTGCTACTGGCAGAAGTGAAGCATAACCAGCCAAAAAAGTCTACTAAAACAAAGGATAAGTATAAATTTTCAAAACGACATGACATTGAGATAATATTTGCTCCCAAGAGATAACAAATAACAGACTTAATAGTTGAGAGCTTATAATGAACTATATCATCTTTTGTTCTAATAAATTTATAATTTCTTAGGCAGAAATGACACCAGAAACAGCACTTAACACCACTTAGGCAATGACACCTACAAATAACAAACTCATTTTTCCATATAAGCATCTGTAATAACCAACAGAACAGAAGAAACGTAATTGTGACTGCCTCCTAAATGATTAAAACAAGGCCTTCCAAGTTCAAAGAAAATAGTTTTGGTAACATTGTAATTGCTTATTTTCAGGGTAGATTAATGAAAGCCAAATGAAGCTGTTACTTCCAGCTGTTCACCTATATCTATCCTATATTGTCAAAGGCGAAGCCAATGCGGCCAAGTTTCACTATGGCACCCCAACCTACTGGGAAGTGGGATCCGAAGCCCCAAAAATCCTGTATCTATTGCCAAAGGGAACAGGAAAGTGACCTTAACGCCTCACACCACGCCCCTCAGAACATATCTATTCAGTACCTAATCTTATCAGAAATTTCATTCAAGTTACATCCTTGATGCAATTCCATTTAGAACCTTCCGCAAGTTCTTCAGATAAATTCACCTGCAATATAGCCTTACAGAACAATGGCCTAATAACTGGCCTTCAATACCACACAACATCCAGCGGAAACTCTTCACCATCATGCCTAGCTCAATCATCTAATGGAAAAATAAAACATACAAACTGAGGGTGTATGGACTAACCCAAACTTCCATGGTTAGTTTGTTAACACAACATCAAACCTGATGCCCACTCTTCCATCCTATCAATGGTCTTTCTAAATTTTTAAAGGTATATGATAAGAAAATAAGGTAATTAGAGATCATAAATAGAATGCCGATTCCACAAAGAATCAAAAAATGATCTACATATTCATTATCCGACTTGAAATAGAAAAAACATTTCTAGTTGTAATGGATGGTATCCTATGATAACCACGAATTGAAAAGCATCACTGCCTCATATTGCCAAATATCAACCTTAGGAATGACGCTAATGAAAACGCAAACTCTTATTTTATTCTATATAATAAAATCCTATAAAAAAGGAGAGTGGAAAATGCATGACCTGTAATTTCGAGTAACAAGACGAATGCTGCCACCAAATAGATGGTTTTTTCTCCGCACAGGATTTAAAAACCATACACAAAAATAAAAACACTGCTAAAGTTATGTACTGTAGGACGAGTGACCCTATAACTGATAATATATTTTAAAATTTTATAGTGATAAATAATCTCTCGAGTAAGAAATAAGTAATCCATAGTGGATAGAAAATTGATGTTATGTCATCACTAATGGATTGCATAAAGTAAGAGATAACTAATGCCTCTGCATCTTTTAACCTCTGCATAGTGGATAAACAATCCCGTGTTGTTTTTATTTAAGAAGAGTATGTGACACGGCGTACTGCAATAGGTTCCAAAACACAGATTACGAAATTATATAATCACGTATCAGTGCATCCTAAGAATTTAGTAAATCAATAGTGGATGGGCAAACTTTGCCAGCCAAACAAAAGAGTTACTGAAATAACAAACTATCAGCCAAATTGATAAGCTACAAACAATATAAACACCCTCAGATATTTAAGAACCAAATATGTTCAAGACTCAAACTCTAAAGCAAATCACTCACTTCAAGACAAGTCAGACATTGTGATACAAATACTATAAACATCATAATCTCTAGTGTGTACACTAAACACCCTTGAAAGCTGCAGCTTGTGTCCAAAAATGGGTGACACGTGTTGGAAGAATCACAGGGGCAAAGCTCCCAACTACTGAAACATCAGAAAACATTTGAAAACTAATTTTGTAATGCTGAGTAGCATTAGGATTTGGTGAAAAGTATAATTGACTACCTATAAAAGAACTGGGGTTTTTAAACGGATAGCAAAGACAAACTACAACTGATTTGGATAAAACATATAAACAACACACTTAGTTACCTTACCAGTAATTTCTACTTCCGGCTTTGAAAGACGGTCTTCTATATGAGAACTTTGCTTCCTACTTCCTTCATTATCAACAGCACCCTTCACAGACCCTCTATCATCAGATCTCTCACGTCGGACATCTTGAGCCTTCGTACTCCTCTCTGATACATGCTCTTTGTCCTTAGAATCCTTATACTGATGAACCTCTTTACGACTGGAATCCTTCTCCTTCTCCGACTTACTCTTGGACTCAGCCTTACTGCTATTGCTACTTCTCTTAACCTCCTGAATCTCCACTATTGGCCCAGGAATCATCTCTTTCTTCTCACTCGAACTCTCATGTCTTCTACTAGATTTATTACTCTTAGAATCAACTGAAACCTTCGATTTCAGCCCTTTCTCTGAATCAATTCTAGAACTCTCCCCTTTCGTCTCTTTATCTCCAACCGAACTTCCTCCTCGCCCAACCTCTCCACCACCATTCCACCTATCAACTCCAGATGCATCAGACCTCTCTTTCCGCCTCTTCGAGGCAGAATACTCCTCAGGTAAACCACCATTACCAGGACTATACACATCTTTACCATCTACTGACTGTGCAGCCAACTTTCGTTTTTCAGAAGATGCAGATTCCCTAGAAACCCTAACCACAACTTCTTCCTTATCTTTCCTATCTTTAAAATTCACAACTTCTTCAGAATCGGAGTGTTCTCTCGCTTCCTTCGAACTATGCTTATGTTGCTTATGAGATTTATGTCGAGAACTTCTCGGCATGATGACAATAATTCAAAATTAAATCTAGAAAACCCTAAACCACAAAACTTCAATTCATATAAAAAGCCCTAGAAAAACAAAATTCGATGATTTCTTCAATCAAAAAACAATTGAGATACTTTGTTTCAACGTTTAAACGGTGAATCGTCGGAATCTGACAGAAAATTCGCCGGAATCTGACGAAATAACTGTCGGTAAAAGAAAATCGAATCTGAAATACAAGATCTCTGATAGATAAAACGACCGGATTACGGTAAGATCGAGATCGGAGAAGTGAATCGGAGTGGAGCGGCGACGAGAGAGAAGGTCGTTGAAGGAGAAGAAATGCAATTGAATCGAGTCTTTGAGTTTGAGAGAGAAAACGGAACGAGAGAGAGAGAGAAAGAGGAGAGAGAACACTTTATCTCAGGGGCATTTGTTGCTCTTTAAGCAATGATGAAACGTCATCTCTATTTACAAACCGTCGATAGGCGTTGTGATAACACATGGACGGGATAACTTATATATGTGTGACGAGATTACCCTTTCTGATTTTTTATCTCTTTGTTTGTTTGTTTTTTTCTTATTTCCAAATTTATATTTTCTTTTCCCAATCAATGAAATATTAAAGTTAAAAATGATTTATGTAAAAATAAATTGGAAAGTATAATATTAAATCTTTAATTGATTGTGTGTATATTTTTTTAACAAAATATAATTTTTATTGATTATCTAAATACATAATAGTTTTGGATTGCAATTAATACAATGAATACGTGGTTTTGGGATGGTAATACCCCGGATTCGGCAAGTGATTTGTTTAAAAGGGTGGGGACCCACGATTGTAATACATATGTTATGTATTATCACCGAGATTCTTTTAGCTCAGTTGACTTAAGAGTTCGCAAGAACTTCGAAGTTAAGCGTGCTCGAGCAAAAAAAAAACCTCAAAGTTGAATCTCGAAGAATGTGTTAGAACCTTTAAGCTAAGGATGGATAACGAATTATATAGAAAGTATTGGTATATTTAGATTGTAAAAAACAGATAAGTTTCAAGATTATTGTGCTGAGAATACGTGTTGCACAAAATGTAGTCAAAGGATCTTAACGGCTAGTAATAAATGTCTGTAATTCAAAATCCCAAATATGATTTCTTTTCTAATACATGCATCTAGTTAATCATTCCATAAAATATGTATTCTTCAATTATACAAATGTTTGAGTGTGTCGTGAGATAATCAAGTCTTCACAAAATTTGTTGATAAGGGTAAAATATAATCTACTAATTTGAGGCAAAAAGAAAAAAAAAATATTGGACACGTGTAAAATATAAAATTTCATATACCCTGGTTGACAAATATGGGTAAGATTTTTAGAACCTTGAAGCTAAGGGCGGATAACGAATTATATAGAAAGTATTGGTATATTTAGATTGTAAAAAACAGATAAGTTTCAAGATTATTGTGCTGAGAATACGTGTTGCACAAAATGTAGTCAAAGGATCTTAACGGTTAGTAATAAATGTCTGATTGAATTACAATTAAAATCCCAAATATGATTTCTTTTCTAATAGAGTGCGGCTATCACAAGTTATGCCTCACAGCTTACCCCATGAAGTCAGCCAAAACCGTTGGATTAATCTAATTAATCTAATCTCGAGACGATTCATGGACAAAAAAAAATGTTAAGTTTGTGACTCCATTTCTCTCTCTCTCTCTCTCCTCTTTGTTTCTGATCATCTTCTTCTCTCTTGCTCCATCAAATTGAAAAAATGACCAATGGCAGAATCTCATAAAATTTTAAAAATTTCTACACTGAATTAGGGTTCTGTGATTTTTGATTTCGTTTTATTGTTCGTTTTGATTGATTAAGAATAGATTCAAGCATAGGTGAAAATATCGTGCGTGCCGGGCGGATATTCGCGATATTTTCCGTTTTTTCAGAGATCGGCACGGTACGGATCACGGCATATATTCGGATATTAAAACACCCCATGCCGGTCGGCATTTATCGGATATTCGCGGCATAAATCGGCAAAAACCGATATTTATCGAAATTTTGGAAATTTTCGATTTTAAAATTAACACATTTATTTTTAATCCCCCGAACTAGAATTTTCGATGAGATTATCAAAAAAAGGTCCAAAAGGCACTAGACGTTTGGAAACTTTCGCGACGAACTTGATGGCCCTCAAAGAGCAATATATTGGGGACCATCCCAATATTCGTGGTGATGGTAGTGACCTGTTTAGAAGTAAATCAGTTCTACGTTCACGTTCACCTTCCGATGATGATGATGGAGATGGTGACCAAAACGTAGATGTTGGTCGTCGAAGGGGAAGATCAGAAGCCAGTGATTCACTAAGAGAACGCACCCCAGAAGCGATTCGTTTTACGGGGGAGTCTCAATTTCTTTTTGCCACCCAAGATGAAGACCATGCTGGATGGCAACAACCAAGAGAAGGAAAACGACCTCAACAGAAAAGACCGCATCCTAAAACGGAAACAGAATCATCTAGGGTATCTTCCCAAGGTTAATGGAACATTCCTGACCAGTTTTCTTCCCAAGGTTCGTGGAACCTCCCTTATTCTCAAAGCAACATCCAACCTACCTATGTTTACCCTCATTTTTCTTATGGTAACATGGGAACCTCCCAAAGTGACGATTCCAGTGTACCATCCTACCAAACCCAACCAGATGACAGTGGTTCTTGGTTTCCTAATATAGGGAGTTGGTTGGCCCCAATGACAAGTGGGTCCGACGTGCAGTCAGCCGATACATTAATGCCGGTTCAACAATACTCGAGATTTCCTATCTTTGAATCATTTGCTCCGTATTGTATGGATCAAGATGCATATGATATGCATATTGACCAATTCAGGTCGTACGAGCAAACAATGTCATGGGAATATTACTGTACTGAGTTCGTCCCCACACGTATGCGACTCGAAGCTCATCGGTTTGACAAGGGGCGTCTATCATTCTGGGGTTAGCATGTCTTTTATTTTGATTATTAAAATAAAACTATGGGTTGAGTTGTAATGAGGTTGTTTGTGTTTAGTTCTTGTATTGTAAACATATAAAATTTCTATGAATATCCGCCCGATATTTACGATTTTTTCACCTATGAGTAAAACTATCTTGTGTAATAGTTCCGTCTTAGCTTCCTTGTATGATTTGTCGTGTGTTTAATTTGTAATGTATGTTTTTCTTTTAATTATAAGTTTATATATCGAAATCCGCGAAAAAACACGTAAAGTGCAGAAAACCTCCCAATTTGCCGAATTTTTCGCGAATATTCGCGAATATCCGCGGCATAAACCGATTTTTTCGAATTTGCCAAACCAATACAATCCGACACATGAGGTCGGATATCCGCGATATTTTCCGGTTTTTGGGGGATCGGATATCCGCCCCTAAACGATATTTTAGCCTATGGATTCAAGTAGATGAGCAGTTGAATCATATTGGAGATCAAGAATGGTTGAAGGTGCTACATCTGATGAAGATAAAGTTGCACCTGTTTACAAATTAGAAGAAATTTGTGAACTTCTTCGACCTTCTCATGTTAGTATTGTTAAAGAAGTTTTTGAATTTTAGGAGATCTCATAAAATTTTAAGAATTTCTACATACTGTACCTCTAATTAATATTTAGATGATTTTGCGACAAATACAAGAAATCTCAGATTTATGGGTTTTGATATAGAATATGGAGTAAGAGAGAAGAAGATGATCAGAAACAAAGAGAGAGAGAAAGAGAGAAACGGAGTCACAAACTTAACGATTTTTTTTTTGTTTGGTCCATGTATAATCTCGAGATTAGCTTGATTACATTAATCCAACGGTTTTGGACTGACTTCATGGGGTAAGTTGTGAGGCATAACTTGTGATAGCCGGACTCTTTCTAATACATGCATCTAGTTAATCATTCCATAAAATACGTATTCTTCAATTATACAAATGTTTGAGTGTGTCGTGAGATAATCAAGTCTTCACAAAATTTGTTGATAAGGGTAAAATATAATCTACTAATTTGAGGCAAAAAGAAAAAAAAAATATTGGACACGTGTAAAATATAAAATTTCATATACCTTGGTTGACAAATATGGGTAAGATTTGAAAATATTGTTTTTGCAACTATGAGAGGGAAAACATCTAGCATATCTTCTTCCCATGCCCTTATACAATGAATTAATGGAAATCTATCAAACCAAAGATGGGGATTTAGATGGGGGATCCTTACAAATTGGGAGTAGTTGAAGATGCGTTAATCTTTGTATACATAATGACACAACTGGTGAGGTGTACAAAGTGTGCATATGTGCTACTGTTTATTCAATTTGGCAGGAGTGCAAAAAACAAAAGATTTAGGAATGAGTCCAAGCCTTGGGGACAGGGACTTCATCATGAAGGATGTAAAGCAATATCGGCAGGAATTTATGAAAATTGTACAAGACACTTTACAAACAATGTGGTTTGAATGTTTGATGCACTAGATTAGGGATCACATTAAAATTTACAAACACAATGCACCAAGCTTTTATTGGTGGTGATGTTCAAGGAGAAGCAAGGTGGTGTTTTGTTAATGGAAGCCACATTATTCTAGCAAATGGGGGAGAAACTGAGACATTAGACTTATTTTGAGGTGAAGAAAGACATATCTTATAGGTATGAATTTCAATTGTTGATAGCGATGGGGAAGAGTTTGTAGTTTATCGGTCATTGAAGTTTCTTGTATTTGGGAAAGAAGGGGATGACATAGCCACATAGGTATGGCAGATTTGGGTTCTTTCACATAGGTCGAGCCAGCTGGTGTCTTAAGTGGATTTCTTACGGGGTTGTTGGATTTTTTTTTTTTATGGATTTAGCTCATGAGATGCCAACTCAAATGTTTCTTTGGGCGATGCATAGGGGTAACGTCTGTTTGGGTTTTTTGGGCTTTAGTCTTTTGTTAATGTTCAAATAGTGTTGTAGTCTTTAGTAGTTTATCAATAAAACGTAAACTAATTAAAAATAAATAAATACAAACAACAAGAAATTTGTTTGTACTTTGCTAAAACCGCGTGAGGGTTATGTGAAGTTGAATACTGATGACTGTCATAAACACCAGGAATGGAGTTGAAGGGAGAAACCAAAGATCATATAAGTGAAGGGTTGTTAAGTTTTGTTGGTGCATCGAAGGAAAAAAGAGTGCTAGTCCATGAGCTGAAGACTATATTGGCATGCCTGCAAGGATGTAGACAGTTGGGTAAGGATATAGTTGAAGTGACAACTAACTCTATGCTTGTTATTCATATTCTACAAGGCAAACTGAAACCTCCATGCAGGGACGGATTCAAGAATTTGAGTCGGGGTGGTGTAGAAATACATGTAACCTATATGCTCTAGGGGCGATTCTATATATTTTAGTAACTTTTTCATGAATGTACAAAAAACATAGAAAAATAAAAAAAAAAAAAAAAAAAAAATCAATTTTGAGGGGATATCGCACCATAACGCACCCCTGGATCCGTCCTTGTCTCCATGGAATTGTTGAAATATAGTGAAGGCTATCAAGAAATAGGTGCAACTTCGGACAGAGTTCACCTTTTGTTTTTTTTAACAAGATAATAAGGTTAGGTAGACCCTCACATGTATTAATTCCTGATAAATATTGTTCCATTTTTGTCCTCATTTACAAGCATACTCATATGCCTAGGAGTTACAAAATAAGACTCTCCTATTACACTTTCTAAATTAGGCTAAGTAGTCTGTTTGGTCTATTAGACTCTCTCTATATACATGTTTATACATCACCTCCTCCAACTGATTTTGGTGGTACACTGCCACACTGGTACCTGATCTCACATACGAGATTGTTGCAATACCATGGCGGTTTCAATCTGAACTGCTTGAAGAGAATCAGCAGCCACTATTACTTTTCTCTGGTGTATAAGGGGCCGTTCGACAACCTTTAAGAAACCGGGAAGGAATTTTGGGGAGAGGAGTTTTCTGAGAAAGAAGAAAGACTGAAGGAGAAAGCCAATCCCCGAGACTTAAGGAATAAGGCATTTCCTGACTTATGAAAATTACTTTCCAAATCTGGTTTTGTGTTTAGCCGAACTAACTTATCTCTTTCCTACTTTTAGGAAGACAAGCAATGTATTATTGGGCCTTTGCCGAACGGGCCCTAAGTCTACATCCTTTCAAACCTGCCAATATGGCTTTCAACTCTCGAAACAACACTGACTTCACCTTTAAACAAATGTACAGGTTGTCAAAAAGAGTTCCAAACTACCTTGTAAGTCTCGAGGATTAATGGATTATGTATGCATCTGAGTATGCTCGTAATGGAAGACCAATATGGAACTATATATTGGTAGCACCCCTCTCACAAAAGTGGAGAGGTTGTGGGTTCTAAACACATCAATAGTTGATTGATATAAGTTTCCACCCGTAATTTAAAAGGGGTGGGGTCCCCTCAATCCCTCTTGCCAATAAAAAAAACAAAAACCAACTATATGTTTGAGAAATTAATACAGGTCCGGTCTGCCTAAACCCTGAAATTTGACACACAAAAAAATAAGGGTCAGCATAATGGTCATTTTAACACAACCCAATTACACAACTAGAGTTTGGGTGGGTATCGGGCTTAGCAACGAGCCAACGAACCACTTGTGTTGGACTTGGCCTTGGTTGGACAAACGTGGGTTACCAGAGAACTCAACGCAACCCAACACTTTGGCAGATTGGGTACAAGCGGGATTGCGGCCATGCCAATCTTCATTAAGTTTCTCGGGGTATCCATCTCGGAGTAGCATCAACGGTGTAGATTCGTTTTCTACGCTGGATATTGTGTATCAGGCATTCGAATTGAAGTGATTGTGACCGCGAACGAAGAGGAGTAGTGATTGATTAAGCACAACAACAATGTGGAAATTTGGGGAATCTCTCTTGGGTAGAGAAGAAGATCGCGACGACAATCTATTGATTGATGAATCTGACGAGTTATGCTCACTTTCCCCATTACAGGTTCAAAGTCTTAGTATTATTAACTTCACAGATCACACCAAATTGGGTTTGTTTTATGATATTTCTAAGCTTGATTTTGTTTTTTTTCGAACAGAGAATTTATGCGTTTGCTGTATCAATGGCTGTTGGGTTGATTTTCATGCTTCTGGTAAGACTTTACCAACCACCAAGTCTGTTTGCTTCAATTCATTTCGTGTGTTGGATTATGTTATTTGAATGTCTGCAGTGGTAGTGTAGGAGTAATTTCATTAGGTGATTGATTTAGAGAAAATAAATCACATGGTTTGGTTGTGTGCAAGTTAAATCAATGCGCGATAATAAACCCTCTAAGTCAGAAAGGTAGTAGTGGGGGAACTAAACTAAGGAGAACTGGAGAAGTTAACTAGCCTCAAACCACTGGGATAAAGTGACCATGTTGATATGGTAAATTTTCTTAATGATTTAGTCTCTAATTTTTATGTACTCGATTCATAATCTGATGTCTGAGGATGCATTAATGCAATTCAAATGCCATACCTTAGACACACTTAACGCAATAGGTATATATCACATATATAGAGGAGATCGTTTCATTGTTGCTAACCTATATTCTCTAGCAAGACTGTCCAGGAGCTCAAGAATCCTTGTTTATACCATTATGTGTCTAAAGATCTCTTCGCAAGTGTTTAACTGTAATTTTTTTTTGCTTGCTTCTGCCATGTCTAACTGAGTTAGGTGTGACACATCTTCTTTATTCATAATATAATACATCCACCAGTTACAAGTCCTTGGTATTAGAATGCTAGCCGGTTTCAGGCACTGAAGTGATTGTTCTTGAATATACTTATTTTACGTCCTTGTTACCTTGACAATTTGTTAGTGTATTTCCTATACTGAATAAGTGAAAAGAGTGTGTGACTTTGGGGAGGATTTTAGTTCAAGGAATGACATATATTCATGTATCGCTATGAAAATTTAGTGGTTTCCTGATTTTCAAATTTGGAACGAGATTTTTTCTTATAATATATTTGACTTTGTTGGCTGACTTGATGCCACCATTCTCTTTTAAAATTATCTTTCTTCATTTTTAGAAAGTGATGCATCATCCTTGGTGAGGTCACTAGCTCCTTATTGTCCATCTAATCTCTCCCTAAATTTTTCTGTTGCAGTCTTTGGTTGTTATTGCTAAACCCATAAAGTTTGCAGTTCTGTTCACCATGGGAAATATACTGGCAGTTGGAAGGTAAATTTCAAAGATCTAATGTCCATTGTATAATTTGTTTGTTAATGCTTTCAGTTTATGCTTCACTAGGTCATAGACTGAATCGGTCTAATCGTCAAACACTGTCACTACTAACTACCACAAGAACCATATTCTCCCTTTGCATGCATTTTTCGAAGTGATGTTGCATTTACTTGGGTGTTTCATTACTTCATGGCCAGAAATAGATCATTTTTAGCTAGACTTTGGTATATACGGCTACGAAAATTCCCAGTCTATTTAGTATAGTTGATACTGATCATTTTGGTACAGTTATATACTTAATATATAAGGAACTTGTAGTAAAAAAAGCGCCAATCAAAAACTTGTAGTAAAGTGAGGCTAAATGGCCAATCTGTGTACAACTCTATTACACCATCAGGCAGCAGCCTGACAGTGTATATATTGGGTTGACTCATAATAACACTTCCACCCAACGCAGTACAGATAGGAATTCAAGAAACTGTAACTAAACTGTAGATGATAAGCTAGAACAGTAATTTTATAACTATCTCATATTTCTTCAGTTTATTTTACTTTCTATATTAAGATTTTGAACATGGGATTGATGTGGCAGCACAGCCTTCCTTCTTGGGCCAGCACAACAGGGAAGAATGATGTTTGACTCTGTCCGTGTTTATGCATCAGCTATATACATCGGAAGTGTAATACTTGCTCTCATTTGTGCTATTTTGGTAAGCATGAATTAACCACAATATACAAGCTTGTTCAGTATATAGAAATGAAAGTACAGTGCTTCTTGAGTGTGGTACATGAAAAAAGAGCATAATAGAAGAAAATGTATAGGGAATGGACCCTTCACTAGCTATTTGATTAGATGTCTAAGCCATTCAAATCTGGTTGACTATTTACGTATGAGATCCTCTGATTGGTAGAGTTTTAACAGTGCTTCCCAAGCCCCCCCTCTCTTCCCTTCAATAAAAAAAAGAACCAATTTTCATTCAGGTGATTAAAAATAGGGGTCATTTTTGTTCAAACCTGGTTGATGATGATGTGATACAATTACTTGCATCTTATTCATTCTTTCTTGTTTTTTTTTTGTTTTTTTTTTTTTTGCAGATTCACAACAAGTTATTAACACTATTGGTTATCATTATCGAGATTTGTGCTCTTATGTGGTGAGTTTGCCTTTGCTTTGCACAGTTCTAACATTCACTGGTGTGTGAACTCTATATGGTGCCACAATCTTTCCATATTATGAACTCATATTCGTTCTAACATTCACAGTTCTAAGCACCTTATCAACATTGTTTTATAATTTAGTCTCAAACATTTGATGGTTAAGATTATTTCGTTCTCGTAGATTAGCAGGCCTGTAAGTTGGGTCTATTGGGTAAAGTTGTCTATCACAACGTATCGCTTTCACATTTTTTATTTTCTATTCTTCCGCTTACAATTCTGTTTTGTTGAATGATCTAATTGGATGTTATCTGAATCTTGTCAATGTGTTTGATCCATTTCAGGTACAGTTTAAGCTATATACCATTTGCTCGTAGAGTAATTTCCAATTTGTTCATCAGGTTGTTTGACACGGAGATATAAATCAGCTTCATATTTGGATTGTTTACAAGATTGATTCTTTGCAATTCGAACCGCTTTGTTGCCTGGTTTGTTTCAATTTTTTTTTATTCTTTGTGTTACTGTCGTATATTTTGGTTTTCAAGCCACTACAAGCGATGTACTGATGTATTTATATATTTCTTGGCATTGTGGTTATCAAATATTCGAATTGAGGAGTATGATTAACGGTTGAGTTGTTGGCAAAAGGAAAGTAAGACATGTGTGCAAGTATGGAACCACTCTCAGTTAGTATGATTAAGGGTTGAGTTGATGGCAAATAGGACTGTGATACAAGGTCCATGGAAAAAATTGTTGGATACATCAAACCCATTACTTTGTAATATTCCAATTCGTGTGGAGTTACATTTTCATGAGATAAACATTTCAGTAATACGGTTTAGTGAGGGAAAGGAAGTGAAAGTTTATAGGGATGCTTCATAACTCTAATGTTAAAAGGTTTGTCATGCCTATGGAGCACAGTGATACAGTCATGTGTCTTACACAGTTACTCTGAATATTGTAAAACAGAGAAGAAAGTGACGGGTAATATGCAATGTGGCGTGGGTGATATGCATGACAATATGACAATAATGTGGAATCATAGGTCACAACTTAACTGTTGTTGGTTAGGAAACTGGAAGAAACAGTTGTCCCGAAGAGGGCAGCTGCATTTGCTAAACCAACAAACACAGTCAATTGTTGATGGATTTCATCATAAAACCAACAATCGCAGTCACTTGTATAAAACTCTATTTCGAAGACTCTGTAGATGTGTGCATTGGTCTTCTTTTTTCTTTTTTGCTGAAAGTGTACATTTGACTTCAGAATTCAAATAACCAAAGTACATTTGTTTGTCCATGTGAGACACCGAACATGTGTGAACTAAAGTTAAAACAAAAAGTCTTGTGAACAAATCTTTACTAGGAGGAGTAAAGGACGAGGTTACTCTGTTTTAGAGATCTTATCAAAAGAAAAAACGTTGGTCACTTTTCCAACTGATCAGTTAGTTTGACGAAAGTCAACTTCCACCTTCAAACCAACATTATCCAAAAAATCTAACTAAACCAACATAGTATCAGGTTTTCAGCCAACAGAAAACGTGAAAATAGAAACGACTTTCCAACGAAATCAAATCCCAGAATCCCAGATGGGCAAATCAGTCATTACAATAGACATTAAAGGACCCACATCCACAATAGACGCGTGCCGCATAAGAACCCAAATCCACGTGTCGTATAAACAGAGAACCTAGCTGTAATTTAATAGGACCCACATGATAGGAATAGAAGTTCTTCTTCGAAATCTTCTCTGTCTCTTTCTCTTGATTTAAAAGCATTAACAACCAAATCAAAAAAGATTATATATTTTCTTCTCCACGAGGCGAAAACGAAGCAACAAAGATTTCTTCGTTTCTCTCTCTCTCTCTCTCTTTGTTTCTCTTCAATGGTTTGAGAAGTTTCGGTTTTGGAATTCTGTGTTCTAAAGAAAGATAATATATACTGAACTTTTTTGTTTGTTAATTTTCACCTGAATTCGTTTCTTCAGATAAACACACAAGAAAAAAAACACACGATCGAATCCTTCGTTTTCGTTATTTGAATTTATCTATATTTTTAGGGTTTTATTTTGAATAATGTCAGTGATTTCTGGTTCTGCTTTTCAACTCAAAAGCAATTCTGTTGTTCTTAATTCGATCAATCGTTCTATTATCACAAATCATCATGGATTGAGTGTTGTTTCACCTTTGAACTATCGCACAAAGAACAGAATATGTTCTGTTAAGAAAAGTGACAATGACAATGTGATTGAACACAAGTTTTACGGAACTCGATTGCGACAACAATCGAGTTCAGAGAGGTTTCATCTATGGAGAACAGAAGGTCCTGGACGTTCTCCAAAGCTTCGAGTTGCTGTGCGATCAATGGCATTGTCGCAAGTTCCAGAGAAACCACTTGGTTTATATGATCCATCTTTTGATAAGGATGCGTGTGGAGTTGGATTTGTTGCTGAGCTTTCTGGAGAAAGTCATAGAAAAACTGTAAGGTTTTTTTTATTTAAAATCTTTTTGTATGAAAGGTGATTTCGTTACTGAATTGTGTTTATTTATTATAGGTGATGGATGCAATTGAGATGTTGGTAAGGATGACTCATAGAGGTGCTTGTGGTTGCGAAACTAACACTGGTGATGGGGCTGGAATTCTTGTTGGTCTACCTCATGAATTCTTTATGGAGGTTTGGTTTTTATCTATCTTAGTTATTTATTGGTTGAGTTTTATTGGACTTTGAAACTTTGAGTTTGATATTTTTGTTGTGTTTGATTTTTATCATGTTTAGGTTGCTAAAGATATGGGATTTCAGTTACCACCACGGGGAAATTATGCTGTTGGCATGTTGTTCTTGCCAACATCTGAGAATCGCAGGCAAGAAAGCAAAGCAGTTTTTACAAAGGTAATTGCATAGGAATTATATTATATAATTTACACAATACACGAGCTACTGTGAGCTAATATGAGATTTTTACATTGTTGATCAAAATATTTAAGAATTCTGTCTTTGGTCATGTTCTTCTGCATTTGAGTGCTAATAAGTTTCACTAGTACATTTTTCTATTCGAAATCAGTCCATGTTCACCTATTCGCTTGATATCCATGCTCAATGTCTTTTCATATATTATTATAGCTGTTCTTATTATCTATTGAGCAATCAGTGGTCAAAGTTTTAATATCAATATCTGTGCTAACTTCATGATCTTATGTGAAGGTTGCAGAGTCACTAGGGCACACTGTTCTAGGTTGGCGTCCTGTCCCAACTGACAATACAGGTTTGGGTAAATCTGCCCTAGAAACGGAGCCTGTTGTTGAGCAAGTATTTCTTACACCAAGTCCGAGGTCGAAAGCTGATTTTGAACAACAGGTATTATGTCTGTGTTTTATCGAACCGTTAGTTGGTTTTCGGTTTATAACATAATAACTGTTGATGTTATACATTGCTCTAAAGTTTAATCTGTTTATTGATTAGCAGTCTATCCATGTTCTGCCTTCGGGCAATAAAACCATATTAAAGAATTTTAGAAATTAAAAAGTTGGCTGACTGGTTCATCTTAATGATCTAATCCGTTAGTTTTTAGATAATTATTTCCGATCTTTGTTATGTTAGTGACAATGCATATCATCTTTTCAATGTTCGGAATTTTGAGGATCTCAAACACACACATGCTTCCATATTGTGGAGCAGAGTAGGCCTATCAGTCTGTTGTTGTTCGTAGCACCATGAGTGTCACTCACCCTGGTTTTCTATATTTGCAGATGTACATATTAAGAAGATTTTCAATGGAGGCTATTCGTTCTGCTCTTAACCTCCAACATGGTGGAGTGAAGGACTTTTATATATGTTCTCTGTCTTCAAGGTGTGCCTTAGTAGTCTCTGCAAATTTCTTTCTGTCAGCCTCTTATTATAGCTTTATTTTTGACGGATCCGTGTATCTATATACTCCTTGCTCTACAGGACTATTGTTTACAAAGGTCAACTAAAGCCGGACCAGTTGAAAGACTATTATTACGCCGATCTTGGTGATGAAAGATTCAAGAGCTATATGGCTTTGGTATATATCCAATCCTTCACTTCTTTGTCCACAACCTTTACATGTAGACAATATGCATGGCCGGTCAATAGTACTGGAACATATGAAATGTTTATTGCTCTTTTACTTGATTTATATCCTTGAATCCCTTATGGCGGCTCTTGAGGACATGAGTACTTTCTATTTGGAGAGGGAAATACTTTTAGTTGGTAGCTTATTGAATGCCCCAATATTGCCACTGCCCTCATACAATGTACCAAAGGAATCATGTTTCTTGCCACTCAGTTTATTATATTATATTATTTTAATTAGATTAAAAATATGTGATAGTACGTTTATCTGATTGATGTCAGGTCCATTCTCGTTTCTCAACAAACACTTTCCCTAGCTGGGACCGTGCTCAACCCATGCGCATCTTGGGCCACAATGGGGAGATCAACACACTCAGGGGAAATGTGAACTGGTAGTTCCACTATCTAATTACTACCTAATAGCATAATTTGTTTTTCAGAAGTTTTTTACACCGTGTATTTTTTCGTGGTTATATTTAGAAGCTTATTTTTTCTCTCATATTGGGTCATCCTGAAACTACTGAATGACTTCTGGTTACACCATTTATCATCATTAGAAGTATATATGTAATTGCAATATAATATATTCTTCCGTCTTTACTTTTTTCAGGATGAGGGCACGTGAGGGTCTATTGAAGTGCAAGGAGCTCGGCCTAACAAAGAATGAGATGAAAACGCTTCTGCCTATAGTGGATCACAGCTCATCTGATTCTGGTTACATAACAATTTTACGAACATGTTACTTTTGGTTGCAGTCGTGCATTTACCCTTATTAATTCAAGATGTTTCTGAATCTTTTAGGAGCTTTTGATGGCGTCCTTGAGCTTCTAGTTCGAGCAGGCAGAAGTCTACCTGAAGCAGTCATGATGATGATACCAGAGGCATGGCAAAATGACAAGAATATGGATCCTGAACGGAAGGCCTTCTATGAATACTTTTCAACTCTAATGGAACCATGGGATGGCCCTGCCCTTGTATCATGTAAAAGTTCTATACTGAAATTTAAATTAAAGCATTTCTTTAAGTAAAGTTATCTTGTTTTTTACTGGCATTTCTTGAAAAAATTGCAGTTACTGATGGTCGGTATCTTGGAGCTACATTAGATCGTAATGGATTACGTCCTGGTCGTTTTTACATCACACATAGTGGACGTGTTATAATGGCAAGTGAAGTTGGTGTTGTAGATGTTCCACCTGAAGATGTGTGTAGGAAAGGTAGATTGAACCCTGGAATGATGCTGTTGGTGGATTTTGAGAACCATGTTGTTGTAGATGATGATGCTCTGAAAAACCAATATTCATTTGCAAAGCCCTATGGGGAGTGGCTGAAAAGACAGAAAATAGAACTGAAAGACATTGTTGAATATGTTCACAAATCAGACAGGGCCCCACCAGTCATATCAGGAGCACTATCTGTAAGCTAAACAACATCTTCTTTTGCAGATCCAACTTCCGTTTGCGTTCTCATTTATTAGAAGTTTTAACTGTGGTTGATGATAATTTTAGGCGGCTGTGAATGGTGATACTGTGGATAACAAGGGCATTCATGGTCTCTTGGCTCCTTTAAGGGCTTTTGGGTAAGTATCTCTGAACTTCTCTTTTTGCATGCTTGCGCTGTGTGAAAGAGATATATTCTCTTGAACGTTCATACAAGATAATATAATTTGCTGATATTTCTCATGCAGTTACACTGTTGAAGCATTGGATATGTTGCTGCTACCCATGGCAAAAGATGGTACAGAAGCCCTTGGCTCAATGGGAAATGATGCTCCCTTGGCTGTGATGTCAGACCGGGAGAAACTTACATTTGAGTATTTCAAGCAGATGTTTGCTCAGGTTACGAACCCCCCAATTGACCCAATCCGAGAGAAGATTGTTACTTCCATGGAGTGCATGATTGGACCGGAAGGCGATCTCACTGAAACCACTGAAGAGCAATGTCATCGCCTCTCTTTAAAGGGTCCTCTCCTTACCATTGAAGAAATGGAGGCAATAAAAAAGATGAACTACAGAGGATGGAGAAGCAAGGTTCTTGACATAACTTACTCTAAAACCCGTGGTAGGAAAGGATTGGAGGAGACCTTAGATAGGATCTGCTATGAGGCATGTAATGCAATCAAGGACGGTTTCACAACATTGGTACTTTCTGATAGAGGTAAGAGTTTCTGCAACCTAGATGCAATTACTGAGCTTTCTAGATTTGGGTAAATGAGGAAGCTTTGCTTTTGCTTTTTTTTTTTAAAAGAAGGTATGATCATCACAACCATATAGAGCTTGAAATTTCATTCGTCAATTATGGGAATATTATGTTTACAATTATTTGCATTATTATAGTGTGATGTTATATTATATACATACTGACTATATCCCATATACTAACTGTAATTTTTTTTTTTTATGTAGCTTTCTCATCAAAACGTGTTGCTGTTAGCTCCCTCCTAGCTGTTGGTGCTGTTCATCATCATTTAGTCTCGAAGCTCGAACGCACTCGAGTAGGGTTGATAATTGAATCTGCAGAACCACGTGAAGTGCACCATTTCTGTACTCTGGTAGGTTTTGGTGCCGATGCTATATGTCCATACTTGGCCATAGAAACCGTATGGAGACTGCAGATTGATAGGAGGATTCCACCAAAATCAAGTGGTGATTTTCATTCCAAGGAGGAATTGGTCAGAAAGTACTTCAAGGCAAGCAATTATGGAATGATGAAGGTTCTTGCTAAAATGGGTATATCGACTTTGGCCTCATACAAGGGAGCCCAAATCTTTGAAGCTCTCGGTCTCTCATCTGAGGTGATCCGAAAGTGTTTCAGTGGTACTCCAAGTAGAGTTGAAGGTGCAACATTTGAAATGCTTGCTCAAGATGCTCTACAACTGCATGAACTTGGATTTCCAAGCCGGTTTTTGCCTCCTGGAAGTGCCGAGGAAGTGGCGTTGCCAAATCCTGGGGATTATCATTGGCGAAAGGGTGGCGAGGTGCATTTAAATGATCCTCTTGCCATAGCAAAGCTTCAAGAAGCTGCCAGGACGAACAGCGTGGCTGCATATAAAGAGTATTCCAAGCGCATACAGGAGCTGAACAAGAGCTGCAATCTGCGGGGTATGTTGAAGTTTAAAGATGCAGAAGTACAGGTTCCTTTGGGAGAAGTGGAACCTGCCAGTGAGATTGTGAAGCACTTTTGTACAGGGGCCATGAGTTATGGGTCAATTTCGTTGGAGGCGCACACCACCCTGGCTCTCGCCATGAACAAAATTGGTGGGAAATCAAATACCGGTATCTTCTTAACTCTGACCTTCAGGTTCATTTGCCGAAAACGTACTTACTATATAAAGTGCAGTATGTGTCATTTAATCTAGAAATTTCTCATTTTGAAAAGTTTATTAGTATCATACTTGGTATGAATTGATTTCTGTTTCCTTGTGGATTATATTTCACATGCATATTAGGGTGACTGGCGTTGAGCATATTCTGTGTTTCATATATACATATTTTCCTGCACCCTCTTTTTAAGTATTGAATTCTTCTACCATATTTTTGCGTCTTGAGTGAATATAGTAGGTTCCGTCTCTTGCATGTCTCTTATAGTGAAATCTGTGGTCAGGAAGCTTAGGACATTTTTCTTCAATTGCTTTCAAAATCTTGCGTGTCGTATATTCTAAATTCTTTCCTGAAATAATTAGCCCCACCAAATGTTTGCACCTCGAGTGTGTATAATTAACTTTCTAATTTTGAGAAATATCCATATAATTAATGGGCTAATTGACTTGTTTTTAAAGGTGAGGGAGGTGAAAATCCATCTCGCATGAAGCCCCTTCCAGATGGCTCAATGAATCCAAAGAGGAGTTCAATTAAGCAGGTTGCAAGTGGAAGATTTGGAGTCTCGATCAATTATCTTACAAATGCTGATGAATTACAGATAAAAATGGCTCAGGTAATTTTGGATACTAAGTTACTATTTTGAAGATTGAACTATACATCTTAGTGTCCTTGTCTTTCCTATATATTCCTATTGGAATGAGACACCATCCTCATTTTTTTTTACTTTAATTGATTCATACATGTTGCGGGCAGATGTGGCTGAATCTGCAAAGCACCTACATTCTTACAAGGTGCCTTTGCATCTTTGTCTGCAACCTGCATCATCCCATCTGTAGTATATAATGAGGTGTAAGGTCATTGGAGATATTGTTTGTATTTGTGCATTTAATGTATTCTTAAATTGTCTTTCTTCTAAAACAGGGGGCCAAACCAGGTGAGGGAGGTGAACTTCCAGGCCATAAGGTCATTGGAGATATTGCAGTTACTAGAAACTCCACTGCTGGTGTTGGACTCATCAGCCCTCCTCCTCATCATGATATCTATTCCATTGAAGATCTTGCACAATTAATTCACGATCTTAAGGTTTATATAATTTCTGTTTCTTTACCTTATGGACCAGTTTTTCTATTCCTTTGGAGTAATTCTTGCCATACTCTTTAGAGGGAGATTTATCTAGTATGTTAGCGACATTTGTTTATCTGGTTCAAAGTTATCACTATATAGTCTAATCCTTCCGGTTGATGTTTTTCATTTGCAGAACTCTAATCCAAAAGCAAGAATTAGCGTAAAATTAGTGTCTGAAGCTGGAGTGGGAGTAATAGCCAGTGGGGTTGTGAAGGGACATGCTGACCATGTCTTGATCTCAGGTCACGATGGGGGTACAGGGGCTTCACGTTGGACTGGTATTAAGAGTGCTGGGCTCCCATGGGAGCTTGGTTTGGCTGAGACCCATCAGACACTGGTTGCAAATGACCTTCGTGGAAGAACCACTCTTCAGACAGATGGTCAATTGAAAACTGGAAGAGATGTAGCCATTGCTGCACTTCTTGGTGCAGAAGAATTCGGGTTCAGCACTGCCCCTCTCATAACTCTTGGATGCATCATGATGCGGAAATGCCATAAAAATACCTGCCCTGTTGGCATTGCCACCCAAGACCCTGTTCTCCGTGAGAAATTTGCTGGAGAACCTGAACATGTCATCAATTTCTTTTTCATGTTAGCTGAGGAGGTAAGGGAGATTATGTCTCAGCTGGGTTTTCGAACAATGAAAGAGATGGTTGGCCGTTCTGATATGTTAGAAGTCGATAGCGAAGTGGTAAAGAATAATGAGAAGCTGGAAAACATTGACCTCTCACTATTACTCAAACCCGCAGCAGAAATCCGTCCCGAAGCTGCACAATACTGCATTCAAAAACAAGATCATGCGTTGGACATGGCATTGGACCAAAAACTGATAACCTTATCTGATGCTGCTCTGCAAAGAAGTCTTCCTGTATATATTGAACTTCCAATCTGTAATGTGAACCGTGCAGTTGGAACAATGCTTAGTCATGAAGTGACTAAACGTTACCACGTGGATGGACTTCCAGCAGATACCATCCACATCAAGCTCACTGGTAGTGCTGGTCAGAGCTTGGGAGCTTTTCTTTGCCCTGGCATCATGCTCGAGCTTGAAGGTGATAGCAATGACTATGTTGGGAAAGGATTATCAGGTGGTAAAATTGTCGTTTACCCTCCAAGAAAAAGCACTTTCAATCCAAAAGAAAACATTGTGATCGGAAATGTGGCTCTTTATGGAGCAACTAGTGGAGAGGCTTATTTTAATGGAATGGCAGCTGAGAGGTTTTGTGTGCGTAATTCAGGGGCCAAGGCCGTTGTAGAAGGAATAGGTGATCATGGGTGTGAGTATATGACAGGTGGAATTGTTGTTATTCTCGGGAAAACCGGAAGAAATTTTGCAGCAGGAATGAGTGGTGGGATTGCATATGTTTTTGATGTGGATAAAACGTTCCAATCTCGGTGTAATCTTGAATTGGTGGATCTTGATAAAGTTGAAGATGATGAGGACATCATGACGCTGAGAATGATGATACAACAACACCAACGCTACACCAAAAGTGAGTTAGCGAGGGAAATCTTGGATGATTTTGAGAATCTTTTACCCAAGTTCATCAAGGTATTCCCTAGGGATTATAAACGAGTTCTTCAGAACATGAAGGTGGAAAAGGCTGTTCCACAAGTTGACATGCAAGCCGAAAACCAGGAAGAGGCAGAATTGATGGAGAAGGATGCTTTTGAGGAGCTAAAGAAGTTGGCCGTAAAATCACAGCATGAGAAAGGAAGTCAGGTGAGTTGACAGTGCTGTTAGTATATTCATCCTTGAAGTTATTACATTTTTTTTTCGGTCCCAATATTTCCTTCATTTGTTTCTAGCGGTGATAAAAGATTAAGGATATTTTGGCCTTCAAATTCGTCAAACATTGATTTGGAAGTTTGTGAGCTCGCTTTTGTTGGTCTTGGACTGAGTTTTTCAGTTTGGAACAATGATCCAGTATCTGAAACTATTTTACAACTAATCCTACTAACAATTTTGTATCACCCTTTATAGTATACAATCTACTATAATAATGAGTTTACATCACGTTTTTTTGGCCTACCTGTGAGTTTACATTATTGTTTTGAGATGCTAATAATGTCTGGTTACCAGGAGCTTGTTGGTATATTTACTTGTACTTTTTATATGTCAAGATGTCTTTTTCTTTGTTTATAACAAGAATTTTTTGAATTTATAAAAGGTGGACGAGGCCCAATCTTTGAAGAGGCCTACAGAGGTTCACGATGCGGTGAAGCATCGTGGTTTTGTTGCTTATGACCGTGAGACCATTTCATACAGGAATCCTGAAAATCGGATCAATGACTGGAAAGAAGTTATGGAGAAGTCCAAACCAGGCCCTCTGCTAAAGACACAATCTGCGCGTTGCATGGACTGTGGAACTCCCTTTTGCCACCAGGTATTTTCTGGACATACAGACATATTGTTTTCTTTTAAGATTTAAATTATTATGTTCTAAAACAATCTTTTGTTGTTGTTTGGCTTGTGTTGTCACTTTTCAGGATAACTCTGGATGCCCTCTTGGGAATAAGATACCCGAATTTAATGAGTTGGTTTACCAGAATAGGTGGCGAGAAGCATTGGATCGTCTTCTGGAGACAAATAACTTTCCGGAGTTTACTGGCCGTGTGTGCCCTGCACCTTGTGAAGGTTCTTGTGTCCTTGGCATAATTGAGAATCCTGTATCCATTAAAAGCATAGAGTGCTCCATTATCGATAAGGCGTTCGATGAGGGGTGGATGATCCCACGACCTCCGCTAAGAAGAACTGGGTATTTTTTTTCTCACTCCTTTGAAAAGGGTGGTGTCTACTGAGTCTTTTCATGTTTAGATATATTGATTCTGTCGATATGGGCAGTTTAGAAAATGACATAAGGGAAGCCTGCACTTTTTCAGTACACATCAACCAGAAATGAACACATATTATGTTTTGTGCAGGAAGAAAGTTGCTATTGTAGGTAGCGGACCAGCAGGATTGGCTGCTGCCGATCAGCTTAACAGAATGGGTCACTCTGTCACAGTGTTTGAGCGTGCTGACCGAATTGGAGGACTCATGATGTACGGTGTTCCCAACATGAAGGCTGACAAGGTGAACATCGTTCAACGACGTGTAAACCTTATGGCTGAGGAAGGCATCAATTTTGTGGTGAATGCTAATGTTGGATCAGATCCAATTTATTCTATTGAACGACTCCGTTCTGAGAATGACGCCATTATTTTGTCTTTGGGAGCAACAAAACCAAGGTAATGGGAGCAGTTTTTTTTTTCTTCTAGACTTCAAATCTTCAATACAAAATATATAGGTCAATCTACTTAAAAGAATAATATAAGAACTGTAAAACTATGCAATTTGTATATACATGAGCAACTAGTTTTCTACTAAATTTCTCACTCTAATATAACAAAACTATACTTTTATTTTCGGCATAGGGATCTTCCTGTTCCAGGACGGGAGCTATCAGGTATCCATTTCGCAATGGAGTTTTTACATGCAAACACAAAAAGCTTGCTTGATAGCAATCTGCAAGATGGGAAATACATATCTGCCAAGGGGAAGAAGGTAGTGGTCATAGGAGGAGGTGACACAGGTACCGACTGTATAGGGACATCTCTTAGACATGGCTGCACCAACATTGTCAACCTTGAGCTTCTCCCTGAGCCACCCCAGAAGAGGGCTCCAGGCAACCCTTGGCCACAGGTTATACTCTTATTCTTCAGACGAGAAAATAACATACATGGATTTAATTTATATTCTCATTTAGAATTTTCAAAGTTTATAATAAAGCTGTTAGCTGATTCATATTCCTCAAAATATTTTATGCCGTGATAAGGATGTACACTAATGATATACCTACGTCTTGGTTTGATTATAGTGGCCCCGCATCTTCCGTGTCGATTACGGCCACCAAGAAGCATTGACAAAGTTTGGTAAAGATCCAAGGTCTTACGAGGTCTTGACCAAGAGGTTTGTGGGGGATAAGAATGGGTTTGTGAAAGGAGTTGAGGTGGTGCAGGTGCACTGGGAAAAGGATTCCAGCGGGAGATTTCAGTTTAAAGAAATTGAAGGTTCGGAGATGATAATAGAGGCTGACCTTGTTTTCCTTGCCATGGGATTCCTTGGTCCTGAGCCGGTCAGTATTTTTTTCCTATTTATGTTAATGGTTTACCGGGATGAGCCAGTATTTTTTCTTGTTTAAATGATATAGTGCTGGCGATAGGAGTAATACTGGGCTCCATAGCATGGTCGGAGTTTTTCCAAGCACCTGGCGAACACACAATATCTGTTCTAGCAAATCTATCAGAACTATGGAGGTTCACTTTCAGGGAATCCAGGAATATAAATATTGTGTGTTTGTGAGGTGAATAGGAGATAACTCAAGTCCTAAGTGCCATGGAGTACATTGTGCTCCTGAATATTTGAGTTCGTGATGCTTAACCTATAAGGGTTAGAATTCATGACAAGCTGTTTATTACTCCCTCTGTCCCAAATTATAAGTACCTTATTCCATTTTAGATTGTCCCAAAATATATGTCGCTTTTGACTTTTCAACACATATTAATTAAGTTAAATGGTTCATTTGTCTATACTACCCTTGCTTTGAGATTAGAGTAATTATTCTAATAAAAAGTTAAACATTATAATTAGTATTAAATAGGGATAAATTAGAAAATAGAGTTAGTAGACAAACAATAAATGATGTTTCCTTAATAAGTAGAATATTCCAAAAGGTACTTATAATTTGGGACGGAGGGAGTAATAGATACTCATGTCTGTGTTGGTGAATTTTCTCTAGATAATTGCGGATCAACTTGGCTTGGAGCAAGACAACAGATCAAACTACAAGGCAGAGTACGGGCGCTTCTTAACTAGTGTGGAGGGGGTGTTTGCTGCTGGAGATTGTCGACGTGGACAATCTCTTGTGGTCTGGGCTATATCAGAGGGACGACAGGCTGCTTCCCAAGTGGACGAGTACCTTATGAGAGAGATGGAGGACCTCAGTAATACAACTAATCAGGAGACCGTAAACAGGCAGCACAATAACAGCAAGTACTCAGTAATGAGATAGGTGGTCTCTCCCTTTAATATACACAAAGAAATGCTACTAATCTGTACAGGTGGATTAGCCCAGATGGCTATCCCTATCCTAACAATCAGAAAAGGGGATGGCCTGAATGATTTTTATTGTATAGTATATATATAACTTAGTTTGGTATAATGTACAGTTAGTTTCCTTTTGCCTTAATTTACATGAAGGTGTTTGTATTATACTTGAAAGGGTAATTACTTTACCTCATGACGAGTATTTTCAGCAAAGCGGAAAATCACTCTTCCTGATTTGATTTTTGTAAAAGCGAATGTTGAGTAATGTTTGTTTAAAATACCGGATTTTGCTAAAGCTTCCATAATACTAAAGAAATTGCAGGTTCTTCTTAGAATGCTCACTCTTCCGGATTTTGGGGCTTGCTAAATGCCTTACCAAGGAAAGGCCTTCAGCAAGCCTAAGGACCCTGAAGACTGTAGCAGCTAATGCAGTAGTCACCTGAATCATATGAATGAAATTAAAGCTAATATAGAAATCATAGGAAAAACTCGAGAATTGTGTCCACACTTCTTTACCCAACCCCAATTTCATGTTTCAAGTTTCAACTACTTTTCAACCATAAAAATTATTTGATCTTCAAGCATTTGCCGCGCAGTTTCTTAAAAAGGATTTGTTTAATCTAAATTATTGCAATTATACAGTCACCACATATTGGAACAAAGGCATTTGGCAGTGGTGAAACTTCTACAACACATTGCACAACATTTGGGAATAACTCAATAAGGCCGCATGTGGCAGTGCCTAAGGTGCAGTCTTTCTTATACATAACTTGCAAATAGGTGAAACATAAGTTAAGTTTACTGAATCTGAATGAATACGATTCAATGGATTTCATGGATAGTACAATGCCAGTGTAAGCCCCTAAAGTCCCCAAAGGAGGAAACACAGGCGGCAGTACACCGGCGAAGAAGGCATAAATGCATAATGCCGGACTAGATAATACTAGATAAGACTGTACAGCAAGTAACATGAAGCAAGTAATAGCTTCAGCAAAAATCAAACTGACGCTTCTGCCTTCGCAACATTTTTTTGATGAAGTTCTGCCTTTGTAACATGATCTGCCACTAAGTAAAATATCAAAGTAATTGTCCATATGTGCTACAAACATTGAATCTTGATAATAATATCAGAAACCACTACCTACTAGGGCAATATACTTACAGATGTTTTGGGTTCTACGGGTTTCTGTAAGTGAATCTTATGCTTGTGTTCATATCTTGACAGGATCTGTGCACCTTTTTTTTGGTTGGTAGACGGTCTGTGCACTTGTTGCTGCAAAATCTATCAAGAAGTCATTGTGTATGCAGCCCTCATGCCTTGTGACTTAGGCTTCGGTGCTTCTTTGATTCGTGTATGCAGAGCACTAGCTGGGGGGGTTCATGATTACCACTTAAGTTCTGCCACTTGAGAGATCTAGACGATATTTGTGACAGCAAGTAAAAGAAGCTTACACTGCACCATCTTTCTCTTTTATTCCCTGCTATTATTGTCTTGTAAACCTTAAGTTATTAGGGTGAGTTCCACGCCTGGCACAATTTATTAAATCAACCCAGGGAAGGTATTGGCTAATCCTACTACAATAAACAGATGCACCCTCCTCCATCCATGCATGCAAAACTGAAAACCGATTAAATTTATAACTATGAGATTAGCACTCATTTATAACCAAGTATTGCACAAAACCACATAACTCAATAACATCAAACCAATATTCAGCAATTCTACGTAATTTTAACAAGAAATACCTCTGAAGAGAAATAGACTAGCTGGCATGAGAGCTCATCAATTGACACAGTTCAACATATGCTATATGGGACACAAAATGTAATCAGAGATGTAATAATGGAAAACTGGAAACAGAAGTGAACAAACTTTTAAAAGAGAGAAAGAAATAATCAGAGATGTCCAACATCAACAAAAACTACCAATTTAAAGAAAGGTAACACAAGGAAGCATACTATCATGTCTGGCCTAGCCTGGAATTAATAGCTCCAATCACAAGTGCAGGAAAAACATTGGACAGATCAAATCTCTCACATACTCGGGGAAAAAAAAATTGTTGCTCATTAGACGGATAAGAAAAATTCAAAAAACACACAAGATGATTCAGCTTTCCCTTAAATCAACAAAGCCTCAAAACCAATGTTCACCACAAGGCATGGAAAGCCTGAAACTATAAGAGCACAAGGCCAATCTCTGATGGTTTCAAGGCATGCCTTATCCTATAATTGTACAGATAATAGTGAAGTTGTCCATCACCTCGTCCGAATTTCAGTTCCTTCAGGAAAGATTCATTGTGCATGACATCCAAGGCATTGAAGACGTCGAATTCCTTCTGTTTTGCCACAATCAGTGCATCATTCATCAGCTGGAGAAGAGGAGTCTGTGTGGTGACGTTGTAGAACGAATAAGCAGCCTTCAAAGTAGAGTAATTAGGATTACCAAGGATTGATGATGGAAGGGTGTAGAAGCTACAGAAGTCAGTAATCTCATGAGTCTCAGGGCTCTCCACCAAGTAACTATCCATAATATTTTCGGTTGGAAGAAACAAATGTTCTACATTTCTCATTAAACTCTGGTGCAACGACAAACTGGGCTAAGTAATTCTTAACCAGCTGGGTGACAGCAGGAACATCCCGCAGCTCCATTTTCCTAAACCCCGGAGTATCCGTGCCCCAAGCCTAGAAAAACCAATATCAATAAGTTTCTTTGGATTCAATTACCTATGCCAATACTGACAGGATGCAATTGGTGTTGGAAGAACCACACCAGCAGTATAAGTAGCTTGCCATACATTCTCCAAGTGAACTCTCCTCGTAACTTCCTTAATCATAACCGGTGCAAGTCTTTTTTATCTAAGCTTCTTATGAACACACAAGAAATTTATCTCAGCCACAGTAAAAACCTCATCACGAACTCTAATCTTAGCCGGAACACCCGTAATAAAAGCAACCAGTTTTTTAGTATCTTTAACTCGAACACCAATGAGGTTGAAGAGCCCAGCGAAGAAATTCCTTGGAGTAATTAAATCTGAACATATTCTCATCATCTTCAACATAACCATTTTTAAGCAAATTATAAACCTCAGTACAAGTCTCCTCGGACCCAATGTCGCAAGTACTCCATTCATACAAACTTGGTAGATTATAAGGCTCTTGTTTAACTTCCCCTATAGGTGTTGGAGATTCAATCGGACCCTCTGGCAAACTTGAATAACCTAATAAATCCTTATATTGTCCAACAGGTTGAGTTTCCCAAAACTTATGAGGAGGAATCACTATCAGCCATATCTATAATCAATTTAAAAAAGCTAGGGAAATCAGATTAATTATATATTGAAACTTATTTAAAGATCTGAACGTGAAAGATTAAAGCTACAAGTTTTGACATTTACCTTAAATGAGAATCAATCTGAGCTTTGACACAATGGTGTGTGCGCTTTTAGGAGAGAAGGGGAGATGAAGGAGAGATGGAGAAAGAGTACTGAATCACTGATGCAACCTTAACTAAGAAGTAAGAACTGTGTTTCATTCATGCTAGTTGTCTAGTTACAAAAACTCCAACAGCTTAGATTTCCATATCTAAACAACCTACTCATGACTCATCTTAAACAAAACAAAACATTATCCATCTAACTGCCTCCATCTCACCAGGGTTTTGCTCACCACTCCCCAACCCCCTCAAGATTTTCAAACGTGGCCATAAAATCTTGATAAAATCTCTATGAGAGCAAAAAAATCTCTCAAAGAGAGTGACACAGATAGTATACGACTGTATAGGGACATCTCTTAGACATGGTCTCTTTCCTTGCTTATAGATCATATAGTGCAGAGTTGCAGACGAATGCAGTAATACCGGGCTCCAGAGCATGATTTGTATTTCTCCAGGCACCTGGCAAACACACTACATCTTTTCTAGCAAATACATTAGAACTATTGAGGTCCACTTTCAGGGAATTACAGGAATATAAATATTCAGGAATGAGCAAATAATAAACTTCTAATGAACCACTCATAATCACCTAGTAGAAACCAAGAGTTGATATCTAATTTTTATTGCCTCATACTGGAAAATGAACTGTTGCTAAAATTAACTGAATTGTTAAAAGTTACATAGAGATTATCCAGAAAGTAACTCTTTCAATGTATCCACAAAACTTCTCTTTTTTAAACATATCTTTCAACAATTCTATCCTCTTTTATCAATCATTTGCAAAACAAAAGAAATGCATAAAGAACTGGTCCAATAGTCCAGCATTTCAACTTCAGACATGTCCCTCAGAAGCAGCCACCCAACTGCCAAATAAAATAAAAGTACTAATCAACATTAAAGTATAAGCATAATATTTATGTTTAAAGAAGAAAATATAAGGTCTTTTCAAGCCATCTGCCTATTGCTAAAATTTGTAATAGCCACGATAAGAAATGCCATTAAAATTTCTAATCTTGACAATTGTGAACACCTTATTAAAAAAAATGATTTAGAAAATAAGAAAGTTCATCATTAATCGTGCTTATCATCAAATTTTACATCCATGGTATTCAATACCCGAGATTAATCATGTCGTGGATGCATGTGTGTGTGGATAGTCAACCTCCTACACTTCTCTGGTTCATTAAAAGGGTTCCATCCTTCAAAAGTTGTTAAGTTGTTGTATACTACCAGAATATAAATATTTAATTGAAGAGATATCTGAAGCTCATTAACAAATATCACATACCATAATAGCCTCAATCTCTTTTTCAGAAACTGGTGTGCGTTTTGGCTGAAGGGAAGCTTTCCCTCCTACAGCAGTGTTTACTGGAGCTTCTGACTTTGAGAAGAAACTCTGATGTGCAGCACTAGCTATAGATGATGATGGAGGTGGAGCACCAGAACCTAAACGTTGATTCAATTAGAGTCAAGACTTCAGACAAATCCAAATTAATAACACACAACAAAATATTAAATTTGAAATCAAGCAGCAGTGACTATTAATGTATAAAAATCGAGAGACAAAAAAAATTTTGCTGACTAGAATTAAGGTTGTTCAGAGAGAGGGGAAGGCTAATTGCTAATAACCATTCAGTATCTCAATTAGCACCATCAAGCATTCACAAGTTCATTTCAGAATGTCATTAGCTGATTATTTTCTCGTCATTCCACTTGATAAAACTCGTTTTGCCATTGTTTGCAGTTTGCACAACTAAACTATGGTGTTCACGTCATACTTGATGTTCAGAGAGAGGGGAAGGCTAATTATACCCATTCGGTATCTCAATTAGCACCGTCAAACATTCAGATGTTCATTTCAGAATGTCATTAGCTGATTATTTTCCAATCATTCCACCTGATAAAACTCATTATGCTACTTTTTGCACAACTAAACTATGGTGTTCACTTCATACTTCACCGGCAACAACCACAGTTCATATTCTATTCAAATCCAATATTTCCTAGTCTCAATGGTAATCATCTCGTCACTTAGAATAATCTAAAGACAACACTTTATCTCCACAAAATCTTAACAAACCGAAAAGGGGAATTCATTGTTTCGAATGAAAATCAAAGTATGTAAAATCGATTAAATCTAGATTTATTTCTAAAACACAATCAATTCTAAACATAAACCAAGTTTAGATTAATAACCATAAGTCAATCAATTCTGCAAAAAAAAAAATAAAAAATCCAAATTTTCTTTATCAAATACAAAAAAAAAAACTGTACATTGACACGAGTTAAGAGATTCATATACAAATATATAATCGAGAGAAAGAGAATCGAGAAAGATTAAAGAAGAAGAAACAAACCAGAAGAAGGTTTGGGGTGTCTCTGTGGGAATTTGATTCGCGGAATTCTCTTCATCAAATGGGTTCCAGACATCTCTCTCTCTTTCTCTCTCTCTCTCTCTCTTAATCAGAGGTTTGGGGGATTTTCTTTCTTCTTCTGTTGAGAAAGAAAAAGCGTTGGATTATTAGGACCACGACGAGAGAGAATATCAAGGGTCAACAATCGGTTCAATACAATGGTCTGAGTCTATGACTGTGGTCAACGATTAGTGTGAGCCGTCGGATCCCCATGTAGATTTTAGATGTGGATTTGACACGTCGAGATTCTAATTTTAAGTGGATGGACTAATTTGCCATTTACAGTACTACGTGCCATGCACGCACGCACAGCGTGCGTCTACCATTTGGTTAATTTTTTAAGTGGGCTTTAGCTGCTGTAAACTTTGTATAAGTTGTGCTTTTATAGTGGGCTTTCCAGAAAGGACTGGTCGCGCAGTTTGTAGCGCGTTTGTCCTCTACTTTTGTGTAATTTGTTGAGCTTATCAAAAAAAATTTATATTCTAAAAAAAAAAAAAACTGTTTTGTTAAAAAGTAAAATGTTACGGACTTGCGGCTAGAAAAAAAAAAAACTAAGGCTGTGCTTGTTACTCAGTAATATTTGAGTAAAATCTGTTTCCGCAAGTTTTGCTCAAAAAAAATTTCAATTGTTTTACCGAAAAATCGAATACGAGTGCTTGTTAACATAACAGAAAAAATAAGAGAAAGATTACAACGAGAGGAGAGAGAAAGAGTTGTGTGAGATGTTTTACCTGTTTTTCCTGGTTTATCGAAACCGGAGTATATGCTTACGTGTTTTACCTTTTTGAAATCATTTTTACAGTGGGACCTACTAAAACTCAGATCACCAAGCACTTGCAAAAGGAAAAAAAAAAAGAAAATTGCTGATGTGTTTTTACATTCCGGTCTTTTTCCCAGAGAACAAGCACGGCCTAAAATTAAATTTCCGGAGTTGAACGAAACCTGCCTGCTTTAGTCTTACGTGGCAACCTCCCATTGGTTCTATTTTGGGCTTTTACTGTATCTAAGTGCAGGCCGCTTAGATATGTCGGCTGCCAAGGTAGGTACTGGTATATTGTCTGATTTTATTCCCCACATTTACAATAATTATTATTTAATTTAACGAAAATTGTCATTTTCCGAAAAGGGATATCCATGGTGGAAATTTCCCAGACCAATCAAATGCACTCCAACACTGCACCACTTGTGGTTCAAAAGGAAAAAATCCCGCCTGTGTGATCTGCAATGATCCTCTTCAAATTTTGCTCTATCCTTTACACAAAGGACTGATATTCATATGATTGATATCAGTTGAAAATTGAAATCAGAAGAAAGAAACATGCTCTACTTATTTTTTTTTTTCTTGGTACAGTGAAATCTATCTAAATGCACACCCTCTATGATGTGCAGACGATATTAGTCCCATATATATTAGAGATATCAGATATGCATCCCTCTACTGTAATGATGTGCACATTATTTCTTGGTCTCATGACTGCATTTAGACAGGTTTCACTGTAATGAAAAATAATGTTACTACAAGATACCAGAATTTAAATAGGTCTCCGTGGATGTCCAGCTACTACCATTTGTAAACTTAAACAGGAAGCACTACTGCCTTATGCCTTAGCCATAGGATCATAGTTAACCACAAGAAGCATGCATTAAGGTTGCAGCATTTAAACAGAAAAAAAATTCCCACATGTCAACAGTTACAATAGTTAACGAGGTCAAGCATCGTGAAGAAATTTTTGTTCAACAAAACCTAACAATTCACACAAGTCATGTGATGGGTTTCAAGCTTGAATCTAATGCAAAACCAGCTGCAGCAGAGGTTACATTTAATACAAAGGCCAGCAACAGTAACCAGCGATTGACTTACAATAGACGCTGCCTCTTCTTTGCAAGATTTTCAAAGACCTGATGCACATCAGCAGTTGTAATTGGCTTTGACGAGTCAACATTCTCCTGTATAGAACACAATATAGCATTGTTAGGAACAGAATTACAAAAATGTAAACCAACGACTACAACAACAAAAGGCTTCCCCTCTGTAACCTGACTCCCTACACAAACACAAAAGAAGAAGCCTACCCAACCCAACATAGAAGATCAAAATTATAAAGAACATACCAGGAAGGACCTAAACTCATTCTTCATATCAGCAATGCCACTTAAAATCTCAATCTTTTCAACATGACCAAGTTTGTTGAGAAAATTCAACTCAGCTCCTTCCTGCTGCTGCATCTTCTCCTGCCTCTTCTGTTTTGCCATGTTCTCATATTCCGCAATTGAGTCCTCTTTGTCAAGCAGAAAACTAACACTCCTCTGAGTATAAACCTCCAGACACATTTCACACCTGCAAAGAAGTCCTCTCCAATTCTTAGCAAGAAACATAGGTTTACTCTTCTCCAAAATAGTGGGTGTTACTCTTAAATCTACTCCTAGAGAGCACGTGGAACATGAACGAGTGCTTTGGTTGCATTCCCTTAAACCCATATTCGTCACATATTCCCCTTCAGATGACACAACTTTTCCATCCTTCACAGTTTCAGGAGCAGCATCAGTTACACTATCCATATTTGGAGTGTCCAACGAGACAATGCAATTCTCAAGCTTCGAAGAGGATGCACAAGCAGAATGTGTCCCAGCAGACACATTTTCTTCTTTGCCACTATTTAGTGAAGGACCACATTGTCTGACAGGTGCCCAGATGGTTGGAGGATAAAGCATCAAGAAGGAGCATGTGTTTGCACATGCCTGGCAGATGAAATCCTCATACGTAGGTTCTCCTTCCTCATCTCTTGGTATCTGTTTCAATTAAAGAAAATAGTGTAAGGATAATTAATTTATATTTATCAGTAGGGTGTAGCCATGTAGGCGTATTCACATTTCACAAGGAAGATATGCTCAAAGTAGTGATAGGATACATATGATCTTAAAAATCAGACACAATCACTGTATTCACGTAACATGGGCAGAAAGCTTTGATCGCATTTGTGCATGGAACATGCTTTCTCTTGAAAACGAATACTATAAGATGATCATGAATGCTGAGTTGGCTATAATTCTCTGGTTCTTACATGATTCCACCACTCAACCAAATTTTTTACTGAAGGGATGCAATAAAATCTGTTGCTACAACATTTGGTGTGCAAAATAGCTATATATTTTAGCGTTTTTTCCTAGAATACTTTGCTTTTCAAAAGGATCTTGTGTGAACGTAAAAGTAACACCTTCTGGTGGAACTTAAAACATCCCACACCAACTAACAAACTCTAACGCATAAAAATTGCCATTGCAGCCTTTGTTGTAATTAATAAAATCATTTTCCTATGGCAGGGGACACTCTCTATATAGCAGAACTTTTCACATCATAGGTAAAAAATAACTGATACAAAATTAAAGTCTTTGCCACCCATGCTGCAAAGATAGTTATCTTTTATTGAATATTCCGCCTAAGTTGTTCAATCAAAAGCTAAAACCATCTATATTCGTTATAGCCTTAACAATGAGATGCTCATATCTAAAACAACAACCAACACTGAATAATTTAAGATGTTCAACTTGGTTAAGATGTTTCTGTTTTTTATGAGAACATTTTCGGACTGTATATATGAAAAAAGAAGACTGGCACATACATTTGCTATTCATCAAAGCCTTCATCAGTTAATAAACATGTCGGAAATGTGCTGGAACTGGATAAGTATAATAATTATTTCTGCCTTTTTGCTGCCTTAAAGGCAGTTGCATACAGAGAAAGCTTGGAAGGAAAGAATATCAAAAGATAAGTTGTGGTAATAAGAGACACAGAAAACGGCTTTGACTAAGATAAGCGATATAGTGAATGAAGATCCCTGTTGTTGAATCTCATAAAAAGGTGTTGAACAGTTCAAAGCTTTCCAAACAGGATATAAAAAGCTGGAATAAAAAGAAGAAATAAATAATGAAACAAATTAGCAATAAAAGTTCTGAAAGCCAACCTCATCAGATGACTCAAGACCCAAATGGTCTTCATGAAGCCAATCCTCGCAGAGACAGCATTGTATCATCTCAACTTGTTCCTCAACATTTGGATCTGGGTAAGGACGGCCACAGGTGCAGTAAGAACCTTTGAAATTCTGGTTGTATGAGTTCTCTGTGTTCTCTATATCCTTGTTTGCGAAAAGCTTGCAATAAAACTCCCCAAATTTGGAGTTTCCACAGTCACACCTGAAGTTTCTCTTGGTCCATAATTCGATAATCTTATGGCATAAGATGAAAAATCACCATCAGAGCAAGAATATTATACCTCTGGGAGTGTAATAAAGCCAAGATCAACAAGAAAAAATAAAATTTGGTATAAACTTTAAGGTTGTATTGTAGCATCGCTTTGGGCAGGCATCTAGGGGGGAAACCTTTCTATCAACTCCTACCGGACATCTATCGCTTCCTAGTATCCGATCGTCGTCATCCAAGTAATAAAGCATTTCACTACTTAATTATCATCAGTTAACACAACAACTGACAAACTTCTTATAGATTATTCAAAATGAAAGAATAATTTATATGCACTTTACTTGTGTCCAACAACTACTATGATGTAATTGGAATTGTTCGACTATGGACTTCTCATATGCAACGTATACACTAGATAAACAACAATATGCTATGTCTGATCTGTTATGATTGTGTATACCATATAGTGGTAGATAATCCTTTCTTTTTCTGATGTTTTGGCAATATTCTAATTCTAAAAGGGATTGAAGCTTGAAGCTAAGCCTATCATTTTATAGCATGCACGGATTACTCAAAGGGCTTCTGATTATAAAAGAAAATGCTGTGGGTGTGTCACACTAATTCAATGTATGTTATATGGGTCAAGTAACATGAATTGACTCATTGAGTTGTCGTGATACCCAACTTCACAGCTATTAGTGGTTCCAAAGTTTTCGGCTAGATATTTGGCCTTCTACCACTACCAAAAGATCTCCTCAGACCATATAGTTCAACTAAACTATATCCAAATTCACTACAAAATCTTTTTAGCATGTTAAGTTACATCAAACAAATGTGGAAAGGAAAGGGAACCATACCTCATGACCATCATGGCAAGACAAACTGCATGCTGTGCAAAACCCAGCATTCCCATCTGGAGTACAAGTAAGACAGGAGAAAAGCGCTTGCCTCTTCATATAACCGTTATTATAAGTGCACTCTTTCCCCTCATCTCCTCCCAAAATCAAATCAGCCTCCTTCAAATCAAAACAAACAATAAATTAACAAGCAAAATCACCAATTTCGAGCAAAAAAAAAAAAAAAAGCAAAAGCAAACCTAAACAAACAAATATGACATAAATTGAGAGTTGAATCCTACCAATTCTTCATCTTCAACATTCTTTAAGTACTCTTGGATTGAAACTGTCTGTTCCGCCTCGTCTTCAAACACATCAGCCATTTTGCTTCAAATCTATCCAAAACAAAGCTTGTTGGATTCCAGTTTAAAAATATTCTAAACAAATTGAATGAAATCGAGCTCGAAATTGAGATTACATACCTGAATCGACAAACTTCTTGAAGAAACCCTAGGAATCTGAATGTTTCTGACAAATTAGGGCACGAAAAAGGGGATTTTGATGTAAAGTAGAAGAGAGAGCGAGAGAGAGTTATACGGGTCGAGCGGTGAGTGACTGAGAGGCCTATTGAATATTGATATGTCATATGTGTTTTGGGCTTTCACTGGTAGTCTAGAAGTATGTTTTTTCCCGCCATAAATACAAAACAATATTTCTTTCCCTCTCTTTCTATACAAAGAGTTTCCCTCCAAATGGTTCATACTTCATAGTTCATACTTCCTTTATCAGAAAAAGAATGGTTCATATGCTTGATAATCATACGCATAGCCAGGAGTGGCATACTGGCATTGGCAGTTTTTGTTTTTTTTTTTTTTTTTACAAAAACAATCATCAGGTGCATTCGTTACCTCGAAAAATTTCGCATACATATTATATACTCCATATACTTTCGCCGTCTCATACTCAGATTCTTCGCTCTGTCCCTGAGCATAACCTCGTAGGTTATCATAAATGTTTTTGCAATAAAACCAAATTTAAACGGAAAAATAATAATAGAAAAAATTGAGAAGAAGAAAAAAAAATCTTTCTAACAAAGCAAAATGAAAGGACGTACATGTTTTTCTTTATCCACCACCCAAATCTAAAGAAACCTTGATTAACACATTTTTTTTTTTCAAAAATACCAACATCAATGTTGGTGTGTGGATCCAATAGCTCTACAATCTACATGAATACATGAATAATTGACAAAACCTTGCGAATGAGCCTGTGGCTCAATGGTAGCATCCCTCTCACAAAGTGGAGAGGTTGTGGGTTCGAAACACGTCAACAGCTGATTGTTGATATAAGTTTCCACCTGTAATTTAAAGGGGTAAGGGCCCCTCAACCCTACTTGCCAACCAAAAAAAAAAAAAATTGACAAAACCTTTTGGGTTATCTCGCCTATAGAAAAATGAAAACTCATGCACCCCTTGTTGAGTTTTAATGACTACATTGAGTCATGTTCGAAAAATCTTATATCCAACCACGTTTAACCTCAAGGTGATGCATTTAGTAAACCCAAAAAATGTATCGACCCCATTGGGCCTGCAGGATGTGAGCGTGAAAAAGGGCGATAATTTTAACCTCAAGGTGTTTTCTGTTTTGGTGGTTCTTTCCCTACATATAGAGTAGGGACCTTACTACAGTAGTTTTAATAAGACTGGGCTGGTCTATTGGGCCTAATTGATGGGTCAGACTGTTGGATCAATTATTGGACTGGATTTTTGAACCAACTGTCAAACAACCAGAGAGTAGATTGCCCTGCAAGTTACCTGCTGCCAAGTGCAAGACTGCAAGTGGTGTTTCGTATATCGTGTAGTGGCATAAGCCATAGACTACGTTACATCGCGTTGCGCGGTGCGTCCATATCCAGGCAAATCTCTCTGTCTCTCGTGAATTAGATGTTCTGTTTGGAAAGTAGCACAAAAGGTTTTGAGATTCAAAGGGAGTAAAGATTCAGCTTTATTGGTTAGTTCTTTCATCCCTTTTTCTCAATTCCTTTCTGTATAATCGATCTATAGCTGCATATGATAATTGATTGTTTATTTGTTTGTTGAAATTTAATAGTATCAAATGTCTTAGATATCAGTTTATATCTCTCTAGAAGAATGGCTTTTGTACTATGCACATTATTTGTTTGTTGAAATTCCTCAATTAATCACTTAGCTTTATTAACTGAATATGGTTGTATTTCTCTTTGAATTTAATCAACTTTCTGTAGGTAGCAAATGTTTGACCACATACACTCTACATGTTTGTTGAAATGTCTTAGAGAAGATTTCCGAGTTTAATTTGAGTATTAGACATGCTTGACTATACACACTCTACATGCCCATAATAAAATCAATTATAGGATTACAATTGCTGAGTGATTTGTAATAATCATCATACTGTACCTTTTCATTCAAGGTGACAAGTGTACAGATGAGGAATTTACATTCTTGGTTATAAGACCCTGAGTGCCGCGGGACAAAATCCTATCCATTTTCATGGAATCCAGAAGAACTCTATTAACTTTATCAGCTGTTACCTGAGTATCTAATCCAAAAGATTTAAATACCAAATCAAGGACTCTTGATACTTATGTTTCAACACTTCAATATCATGACTTAGCTTTTTCTCATATTTTAATATACAAAACATTCATGAAACAAAGTAACAAACATATACAGTTTTTTGCCACCAACTAGGAAGCTCCCTCCATATTCCCGACTCAAAAAAGTACACATGTTAGTAAGCCTTCACCATCTCTATATATATTTCATATATACTTCAAACTCAAAACAATCCTTAAACATAAACTTTTTCTGAATACTATTATGCATCAGAATAGTACTGGCACTAGTTGCATACAGTTAGGTTCAACAGGAAGAGGTGACTATCAAGGAGTTTCCATAAGGAAATTGGGGAAGTGGGTATGTAAAGTTTGAATACGTGGAACGCAAACTCGGGTTTGGTTAGGTAGTTTTGCAGCACCAGAAGCAGCTGCCATTGCGCATGATGTAGTTGCATTTTACTTTAGGGGACCCGAGGCTAGACTTAACTTTCATGAAATGACAGATAGGTTACCACGACCTATAATTACCAGTCCTAATGGGTGGTTCGAGTTCAAATTCAGTTCCAACTAGAGTTACTCTGTCACCAAGTGAAATTCAGGCAATCAATGACTCAACATTAGATTCACCAACATGGATTGAGTTATCTCTCATACTACCAGGCATATGGACTTTCTCTAGCAATTTAGAGTACAGTGGGTGGGGTCATCTAATTGGCCCACTTTGGGGATTGTAAAACTTATCAAACTTGGGGAAGTTTCATATATGCCTATAAACTGATACCCTTAACTTAGCTTCATAATATCATTTATAAGGAGCTCAGAAGTTTAGTCAGATCTCGTGTATGTCTTTTAAGTGTAAGATTAATATCTTCTCTTTCCTAAGTTTGAAAATTATTTCTTTTTTATTAACATTTTATTAGCCTGTTATGAACATATACTGTATATTCTTCGGCATGCTGGTTGGTAGATCTATATCACACACTCTACATGCCCTTCAAGGTTTCTTATGTTTTTTAAATACTTGTGCAATCCAGTCAATAGTATAAGTGTGATGTTGGTTGCTCTAGTCCTTTTTAACTCCCTTCAACGTTTTTTTTTAAGACCGGTTTCTAGTAGATGTAGTCATTGCTAAGGATATATTTCTCTTTTTTGTTTGTCCAAGTTAAGACCTCAAAGTTTTCAGTATCTGAAGTTCTGAACAATTTAATTGTCGTAGTACACTCCGCTCGTTGAATCTTAGTGATTGGATTCTAGTAATAATCACCTAGTTTGTAGAGTACTTTGAATTTAGTAAATAGTTACTGAGACTGAACAGTTGAGAGAGTTGTTGGTGAAGGACCAATGTTAAGAATCTTTCTTAATATTGATTGCGAATATGTGATCTTATTTCCATGTTTGGTTAGAACCTATGTCAACATTCTTTTATTCCTTAATTCTTGAGTAAGTATGAACTTTTGCTTTTTTGTTTTGGAACGTTTATGTTCATAATCTAAACGTCTTTGTTTCAGTTATTAGTATCTGGTTGGTGTAAAAGAGAATGAAGAACAATCTCAGACGTCTGTTCTCATCAGTGATCCAGATTCCTAAACTAGGGATTGGGTCTGCTCGATCTAAATCATTAATTTATTCTGATTTGGTTCCATCTTTGAAGAGAGGAATTTCTAGCTCATTAATCCTTCGACAACAACAAAAGAATCCTGAAAATGCAAAAGAGAATAAGAAGGAAGATGTATCGTCAGATCCTGCTTCAGGTACTCTCAAGGAGAATCCTGAAGGCACAGTAAATGAGGGCGATGTAGATGAATATGGTGTAAATAGAAAGACTGGTGAGGTCGGTGGGCCTAAAGGACCTGAACCAACTCGGTATGGTGATTGGGAAAAGGGTGGCCGATGTTGTGATTTTTGATGGTGGCAGTGATTTAGTCCCCTCATTGGTTGTGAAATCATGGTCTAACAAAAAGTTGTCTGTTATCTCATGGAGGTAATACTGTCTATGTATCAAGAGGAAGATGTACTCTTTTTGTGAAGTTACATGGATAGTTTTCACCATTCCAACTATATGATTTTGGGAAATAATATGAGGTAAATGTTTTAAAACTTTTATTTTCATGTTTTCGAAAAGTATCGTATTATGCCCTTTGGGTTTCTTTTATGTAAGTTTTTGCAAATGCAATTTGTAAAACATTGCAAATAATTAACTCCAGATAGCTATCAGCTGTGTGTTATATTGTCAGTTTCCTTGTGATTTTTTTTTTTTTTTTTTTTTTTTTGCTTTTGTGAGACCTATAATGCATACAAAGCCTAAATATCAATTATCATTAGTTCATTACTAGTAAATTCTGCACTGTTCATTATACTTTATTTCCTCCAAAAATATTTCCAGCTCCCCAAACTAAGGGATATATGTTTCCCTCCATGGCTCCATGTAAAGCAGCACTGTTCATTATACTTTATTTCCTCCAAAAATATTTCCAGCTCGTGAGAACACAAAATAGAATAAGCTGCCATTTTTTCATTGAATATAACTCACTCCCAATCTATCATTAGGACAACAGTCAGAAGTTTAACAAGTTTAATACAAAGCAAAATTCTTTCTACCATGAATTCTTTCTAACAATTCACCTAAAAAAAATAAAAATAAATAAATTCTTTCTAACATCTTACGAGAAATGAATTTGAGTTGAATTATGTGACAATGTTAATAAAAGCTGAATACATACCACGCGCTATGATTTATCAGAATTAGAGGCAACGACTTCCCGCTCATTAGAATTATAGGCAAAGACTTCCCGAGTGCGAGTACATATGATGTCGTACTTGCGCATGAATATTAGGACTAAGCCAATGCTAACGCATGCAATGCTCACTAACCCTAGACTTATAATTTTCTTATAGTAAATTGCTTCTCCCACCTTCATATCATCTAACAATTTATCAGAACTAGTATTCCATATCAAAAGTGATTCTATACTTTCTAATCCAATTGTATCTTTGTACAAACCAAAACTTCCATTTGAGTCCAATTTGGCCCTATACAATACACTGCCTTTAGTGTCTCCAAAGGATTCTTCACCATTGGTGAAATTCCTGAGTGTAACAGCATCTGCAAGATACAAATGACCATCAGGGTCTAGCTTCAATGCGAGTTGATCACTTCTTTTGAATGTTTTGCTGTCCCAAACACAATTATTAGCATTCATATTGTAGACGACGACATGTCCATCGTGTTGCAAAGTCAAATTGTACTGTTCCTTCTTAACTTCCAAGTCACTGGACACCAGACTATGTCCGACCTTCAATGCTTGACTAGGAAGAATTGTATCAGTAGGATAATCGAAACTCTGCCATACCATAGTAGAATTAAAATCATATATCACCAGGTTCCCATTATCTTGCATCACTGCATAATAAGCGGTTTTACCTACGTTGAATAATGGTGTTGCGTCTTTGCCCAATGACTGAACCATGAAGACACCATCATTACCAAAAACTATGGATGATTCAGAAAAGAGAGGATCACTATGGTTAGCAGTCCATACAAGTGTTTTTGTATTGGTTGTAGTTAGCCATATACCAATTATGTATTGATGATATTCACTAGATAATGAATAAAACCCAAAAGCAAAATTTGTTGATGGGGAGAGCCAGTAACTGGTTTTGTTTGGTGAAGTAGAAATGGATGAACCTATGGTTATATTGGATGTAAAGGCTGAGTATGATTCAACCTGAACTACAAATAATACTGGAATCACAGAAAAGAAAAGTAGGATTGGAAGAAGGTTACCTATGTGCTTACCCATGTACTGAACTATTATCTTCCTCTTGTGTATTGAAATTATACATTTATACTTGCACATCTTGTTAGGGTTTGAGTCTGGATTTGTGGAAATAATCTTATATTTCTAAACACAGGAAAATAATGTTATATTTATGGAAGTACTCTGATATTTCCAAATAAATGGCAACATGATATTCCAAATAAAGTTAGAACATATGCATATATATTTTTATTACCTTGTTTAAAAGCCATTCTCCCAAAATTAAAAATAATTTATTAATTGGATGGAAGAGAAATACTGTGTAGGAAACTGTGGTAGTGTGGTACCTAGTACCTACGTGGCTACGTGAAGTATTTGTAAGAAGAGAATCAGAAAATCAGAAAAGATTTTCACAATACGAAATTACTTGGACTTGGACTTGGACTTGGACTCTCTAATTCAGGTATTGGGCCTAGACTTGTATATGGACTTGGCCCAATAAGTCATGTGTGCGTTGCACCGGTGCAACTCTTTAAAGTTAAGGTCGGTTGGTCTTTAAAACTTGGTCTCGAACACTAGCGTTTCGTCTTCTCTCTCACACACCACAAGCAATTTTCAGGTATCTCTTTTTTCTACTTAGGTTTTTTTTTTTTTTTTTTTTTTAAGAAAACCATTAGAAGGTGTTGAAGCTAGAAAATAAGAAAAGGGATTGAGTTTAATTGATATTGCTGTTTACTGTATCTGTTTTATTTGGTAATCTAAATTTTATATGTATTTGGATCATTTGAGGGTTTCAACATAATTAATATAAGTTAACTATGAATGAACTCATACATTAGAATTTGATATTGGTGTTTTAAATATAGTTTCATTAATATGAATTCAGTTTCTTCAGAGAACATTTTGACTATAGCACAGACTACATGTTTGTCAAAATGTCTGAAAGAATGTTCAAACTTTGATTTTGAGTGTTAAGCATGTTTGACCACTACCTGCCCTTAAAATGAATTTCATGTTATACCTTTTATTCAAGTTCAGAACTATGTTTAAGTTATCTGTAACTTGGTATGCAATTCAGTCAATCGTGTTTATGCTATGCTATGTTGGTTGTTCTAGTTATGTTCGTAGTTTTGTATATGTCGCTTCAATTTTAGTTGCACAAATTACACAGCTTGTATCAACCCGCATTTGTTCTTGAGTTCTGAACGAACTCTTACATTAGAATTTGATGTAGGTTTTCAGTTTTAGTTTAGTTGTTAAGAATTCAGTTTCTGCCGAGCACATGTTTGATCACAGCCAGACACACTCTACATGTTTGCTGAAATGTCTTAGCGAATGTCTTAACTTTACTTTGAGTGGTAGACATGTTTGATCACACCCACAGTACAGTCTACATTGCCTTTAACATGGTTACAATTGCCTAACGATTTTTAAGAATCATACACCTTCTATTCAAGTTGGTTTTCCATATAGCCATTTAGTCAATACTGTTTATGCTATGTTGATTGCTCTAGTTCTGTTTGTATATGTCCTGAATTTTAGTTGATCGTGTTTCACAAATTGCACAACCTGCATTCATTCTTGAGTTCTGAATGATAAACACTGAAATATAAAGGCGGTTTTTTTTCTTCTATTAAATGACCATAGTTTTAACCCATTAGTTCGGAATTAATAGCAAACCTAGTTCATTTATGCTGCATTTCCTTTTCCAAACGAAGGTGACGAGTTTCTACCTTAATGAAGATGGTATAAAGAAGTCCAATATTTTAGACTGACATAGGTCATTTGAAATTAACTGGTGGTAGAGGTTCTGATGTCATGCTAAATCATGAAGGCAAGCAGGTTTCAAACTGTATTAGTCTCTGTGCCCTGTTTGACTAAGAAGTTGACCATTGCTAATGGCTTCAACTTTATGAATTGGAAAATCAGGAGCAAACTATCATATATGGTTTTCATTCATACGCCTTTGTTAGGCTAGGCAAGACCTCGAAGTTTTCAGTATCTGAACTGTACATTTTAATTGCCCTAATGCATTTTGCTCTTTGCCTTTGCTTCAACTTTATGTATTCAGCTCTATATTATCTCTTCTAAACATTTACATTTATAGTTTGTTGCTCTCCCATGTCACTTACAACATACTAATATTATGCAGGGTAACTTAGTCCTCCATAACTATTTGAAGGATGGGTTCAGCTGTGTCTACGCATGATCCAACTCCGACCACCGCATTACCAGAATCAAAACAAAATCAGGAAGCAACAACTACAGTTACATCTGCATCTGATGATACGAAGCCAAAAAAGAAAATCTGTTGTGCATGCCCTGACACCAAGAAGCTGAGAGACGAGTGCATCGTGGAGCATGGGGAAGCTGCTTGCACAAAGTGGATTGAAGCTCATCGAGATTGCCTCCGTGCAGAGGGATTCAATGTTTGATACAAAATATAATCAAAATTTTGAAACATGAATTGAAAGGATTCTCAGTATTGTAGTCTTATTTTTCTTAAGATTTTGTCATACAGAGCTAGTTGTGAGAGTATTCCTGGTTCAACATAATCCTGCTACATTAAGATTTAGATTTTTCGGCTTTTTTTTCCCCAACAAACTACCTGTGACAGGTTAAATAAAGGAAATAGTCATTTTTATAAATATTTGTCTAGTATGAATATCTGTATTTTTACTATTCGGTTTTTGTAGAATAGAAATTTGCTGACTGCTACTACAAATGCAACCCCCTTTCAGTTTAATTCATTGTCTTGTGACATAAAAGGCCTAGTTTCATGACTTTCATCTCTAGTTATTTGCTGCACATCATTTTTGATGGGAGTCTTATCAGGTGTAATTCAACAATGTGTTGCAGTTCAATTGAGGATATTGAACAATCTCGTAGCAACAAAGATAACATTATCATTTACCACACTCACAAAACATGCTTCATGCTTGCATATGTTTGTTCCATTTCCTTCTCCTCACAATAGTTCTTCCAATGAATCATCATTGGTCTAACTGTGGTCTGAGAATTCTGTTGAAGAACTCAGGTTCAAAGTTTCCATCTGTTCTTGCCAATGCCATAGATCATTGGTCTTGTATTAACTTCAAACTGTATTCAGTAAGATTCTACTAAACCCAGTTTTAAGGCTCAATTTCAGCAGGATCTCACTTCTCAGAGTCTACAAATATATCAATAACATTTTATGATTGAAAGTATAAGAATACATTTTGAATTTTTCAAGCATAAAAAAGGTGTTTAGAAAGAAATTCATATACAGGTGAGGTGATTGAATTAAGTATTTTGCATATCATGCTGACAAGGTCAAAGGTCGAATGAAATTTCAGTATTATGAAATTGACCGACATATAGAAGCAAATTTTAATTTTGTTCAAAGAAACCTAAAATATAAAACCCTAAATATCTAAAATAACAAGAAGCAAATTTTAATTTTGTTCAAAGAAACCTAAAATATAAAACCCTAAATATCTAAAATAACAAGTTGATGAAAGAAAAGGAGGCTCAGATTCGCCTTTTCTCAGACAAAAGGAAAGGTCACCCATGGCTTAGCTGCAACAACGGTATCCCGAGTTACCTCGCCAAGATTTGCCCATAAGATCACTTTCCTCACGTCTGAAGTTCAAAGCTGAAACCTTTTATATCATCACAGCCCCTTAATAGCAACAACAACAACAGAAGAAGAAGAGAAAGAAAGAAAGAGAGAGAAGGGTTGTTTATTAAGAGAATCATCGGCTCTATTGAACAGAGAGGGGCAACAACCCTACCAAAAACACCCTACCTCCCTGAGCGAGCCTCATACTTAAACTAATGAATAGGGTCAGAGGGCATCTTCATGCTTGTATTTATACAACTCTAGCTTTTTGCATTTCCCCAATTTTACCCCTTCTAGACAGAGCTTTAGAATCTCTACATAGTAATGTGAAATGTGGAACATTGTAACATACATACAGATCAGTAAGCAGCAGATAATTTCCACAAAATTTTGTTTTTATATTCACCGTTTTACAATATTTCTCAAAAACTATATGCATTCTAATTCAAAGAACCCCTGTAGACTGTAGTGTCAGTACTGTACATGCAATTTCTTATGCCAAGGTTTGAACTGAACAGATATAATTAGATGCAGCAAGCTTTCCCTTGCCTACCAAGGATGAAGTAATCTATCAGACCTTGCTTGAAACTGAAAAGAGCTTCTAGCTCATTATCCGGGCAAAGTCTAAAAATATTATAATCGAAAAATGGATGAAGCTCATTATCTGACAGTGTCATTCACAATGGTGCAAGCTTCAAATGTTTCAATAATCACCCTACTTGTCAGAAATCTATACTTGTCAGAAATCTATAAAATACAAAATACCAATCCTACAGCATTTTTTTTTTTTACTTTGGATCTAATTTAACTACTATAAAACAACTAGTGGTATTCCCAATTTGGCATGGTAATTTAAATCCACCTTTAACACTCCAAACATATAAAAGTGAAACTCAGATATATTTCAGTACAATACTTTGCAAAAGTCATTGTACAAAAAGATAGGTTACAACAGTTATCACAGATCACAGAGAGATAATCCCTTTACTTCTTGGCCAACAGCTTCTTGGGAAGCTTCTCTAAAGGTGTGGTCTTGAGCAGAAAGAGTCTGGCAGCACGCTCTTGCAAGGAACCCCCACATTTCAGTCCATGTGCTTGCAGCTCAACTTTTAATCCCTCCATGCCAAGAACCTTCATCAAGAACAATGTAAATAGCAATTTGAATAAAAAAAATTGAAATGTAATGAACAGTCTATAAAATATGGGATATGAACAAAACAAAATCTAAATACAATCATTATTGCAGCTGTCACTGTCACATGTCTTTCCATGAATATTCAGTCGACTAGAGTTGCATAAGTTAGAAGATGTAACCTCCTATGGGCTATGACATAATCTTGTTTAACTGGTAGCGAAAAAAGTGCAGCCAGGCAACCCCACGTCTGAAGTCTAAATTATTAAGAACCTTTCTTGTAGAGATTTTTTTTCATATTCATACCATCATCTGAAAAGGAACCTCCACCCCGTCTCATATGCCACACAAGGAGGAACAGACTAAGAAGAGTGGCAACTTGTGATACATTATCTATACCAGATTTTGCAAAAGACCAAAGACACCGCTTAGCTCAGGGGTTAGAGCATCGCATTTGTAATGCGATGGTCATCGGTTCGATTCCGATAGCCGGCTTTTCTCTCTTTGTTCATAGCATAAAATTTCTAATCCCAGATGTGTGTTCACAATTTTGTGAGGGTATAAAAGAGGGATACACTCTCTATACCATTATTACCACCAAACAACCAAGCAAGATTTCAGTCTCCCATCTGAAAAGTGAAAACTGAAGCTGCACAACTTAGCTCTTGAACAATTAAATCGGAGGCCCAAATAGCCAAAACCAAAGAGTATTAACAAAGCAGTTAGTGACCAACCTCCCCTTCATAGGATATTTGTTTCATTCTCTAGAACTCAGAATGAAAGAGCTCATTACCCAATGCCATGGAAGGCCCTAAATTTAGCAGGTGTAAGTATAATTAAAATGTAAATCATTACACTCCACCGTAATTTCCAATCATTGTTGAGCTTACACAATATAACTCTATCCTCTAGAGATATAACTTCCAGACAAAATTGAATCCTGGACCTGGTATAATAGGAAAGACAAGCTCCAAGTACCTCACAAACTAAACTTGCATCCGAAGGCTAGTTTAAGAAAATGTTCCCACTTTGAAAGTAAAACATAAGTCGAAGTAAAAGATAGGTTGTAACCTTGATCTGTTCAATGCATTACATAACAATGAACACATCAAGGCCACCACCTATTCTATTTTGCCAACTCTGTTAAGAAACTAGAAATCTGCAGATATTATAAAAAAAAAAGTATATGGGTATGGATCACTTGTTTTGTACAGGGATCCAAACCGATGTCCAGTTTGGTAAGCAGACAAGGAATGGATGAGCAATATAATCATCAGCCACAAGTTTTGGGGTCTGACAAGGATGCCATTTTAGGGTTTTTAATTAACATGTAACAAATGGTCGAACAATAAATAGTATCTAGGGGTTCTTTGAACTTGACAAATATATTTCTTCAAAACACACTACAATTAGTTCTCAACCTATACCAATAACTTGACAATTCGTTCATAGTCAGTTATGTATGACCCAGCATATTTTAATGTCTCTACTATCTATCCCATACAAATATGTCCAGTACCATAAATTTGTTATGTAAATTCTAGCTAATGTATAACCGACTACTTACATCTATATTCTAACAATATAATAATTATTATATTTTCAATAGAATTCGGCAGGAGACACAATATGTACTGTAATATCAACATGAAATGAAGAAATATGAAATGATGCTGTGATGAAGAAATATTGCATCAACAATTAGAGAGAAAGAAAGAAGAAATGCAGGATCATGAGCGTACCTCCATATCCTTTGCTGTGATATAATCATTGAAATTCAGTGGCTTTTCTGACTTGGAAGTATTTGAGGTCTCAATAACTGTAATTGCAACCGAACCATTTGCTTCAGCAACAATATCTTTGCTTTCAGATCTTTCTACTACTTCAAAGCTAGAACTGTTTGCGCTCTGACCAACTGTATCTTTACAAACAGCAGAGTCAACATTAAGAGTAACACTTTCTTCAGCAGGAACAACTACCGTTTCAGAAACCATTTCATCATGAATGACCAACTTAGGTTCAGCCAGTCCATTTGCTTCAACATCATTTCCCCCACTTCCAGAACCTTCCCCAACCTCAAAACTATCATGACTTACAGTCCCATTTTCTACCTCCAAATCACTCTGTGTAGAACCTCCACTCAAAGATTCCCCTTCCGATGCTTGAGCCTCTGGAACAGAACCCGAACTCCCCTCACCATCTTTACTTCTCCTGACATGATTCACATCGTCAAGAACAACAGATTTCTCATCATCCTCATCTTCGCCGTCATCACTATCACTTTCTTCTTCCTTCTCCTTCACCATCCTATCAAATCAAATGAATCACCTATCAAATTTCTATACTTAAAACATATTTAAATCCTAAAAATTTTTTTTAAAAACACTAAAAAAGAAAATAAATGAAAAGCAAGTAATCCTTACCATAACTTCAACCGCTTCGAAGCCGAGCCAGAAGAAGGCAATATCTTTCTTTTAGCATCTTCAGAACGAAGAAACGAATCCCTAACTGAAGCTTCAACATCTTCCATACACTTCTCAGAATCCACTCTATACTTAGCAATATACTTCTCTGACTCACCTGATCCTGATTTCTTCACTGCTTTAGCTTTCTTCTTAATAAAATCCTCAGCCATCTTCTCTAATTTCCTTTCTTCCGCATCATCTTTCCATTCTTGCAATTTCTTCTCAGCATTAACATGTCTAAGTCTTCTTCCACTCATATCTCTACAAGCATCGAAGTTATTAGTCTTTTTTTGTCCAGCTTTCGTCGCTGCACCTCGAAGAAGAGATCCAAAACCTCCTTTTCCACCAAGAAGACGTAGAAGAAGATTAATTGTGAAGAATTCTCCATTAGGTACTTTAATTAGGGTTTTATCATCAATTCGTTGAGAACCGGTGATCAATCGTTGATGTTGTGGTGGAATTTGGGTTAAATCGTATAGAAAACTCTTTATAGATTCGCCGGAGATAGTTTCGTCGGAGAATTTTAGGGTTACAGTTTTCCCGTTCAAAAGCTTGACGAAGACGTTAGAAATCGCCATTAATCGCGTTCGTTCGGAGAAATTGATCGAGAAAGAAGATACTTGGATCTATAGCACCAGTTTTGTTAGGGCACCAATATGTTTATAGGGCACCCAGTCAGTATTGGACTTTGGATTGTTTCAAAGCCCAATAAATGGGCCTAACCCAATAGTCTGGACTTAAAGCTAGGCCCAAAGGTTGTCTGTTCATCACCACTGAGCTCCAGTCAATTCACACCATGAGCATGAAATATGTGATGATCACAGTTAGGTGATAAATGCAGAATAGTGGTATGTGGTAGCAACTAACTCCTTTGCATGCATACGGAAATCGGGAATTGAAATCATGGAACATGAACCAAGCATGGTAAACAAACTGGTGGACTCACTGGTATAAATTATCCCAAGTACAACCACAAGTCCACAACACAAGCATAAGTGAACATCACAACAATCAATCCTTCTGTTCCCATTCTTGACATTGTATTTGACTATTTGCAGGAAAATGGCAGTACGCGTCCTAGGTCTGTTAATGGTATTGTTGCTTGCTTCTGGCACAAAAGCAGTTCTAGATGCTGCTACATGCAATTCTATAGTTCAAGACTTAATCCCATGCGTCCCATACTTCAATGATTCTCAGTCCGAGCCAACCAGCGCTTGTTGTCAGGGTGCTCACCTTGTGGCTAGTGTTGCAACTCAAACCAATGATCTAAAGGGTATATGTCAGTGTATCAAGACTGCCGCGATCAATAATGGAGGATTTCTAGATGACAATCGTGCTAATGCTATCGCAGGCAAATGTGGTGTGAATGTGAATATACCACCTATTTCTAGATCCACAGATTGCTCCACCTTCCAGGTAATTAATTTTTGTTTCTTATTTATCCCCACAATGTTGACAGCAAAAGTATATGAAAACCACAAATATATGGCTAATGAAAATGTTTTTTGTTGTTTATTTTGTTGCAGATCATGTGGAATCTACAGAATGGAAAATTGGAATAGAAACTGTATCTGTATCGCGTGCTACAATAATAATACTGTATTGTGTCAAGTTTGTGATGTTGCAAACATATATATTTCCTATGCTATGAGCCCAACCACTCTTAAATATATGATTCTCAATAAACTTGTGGTTTAATATATAATTACCAGATCTTGTGGAATTATATGGGGTTTTTGTTTTTTTAGTCTATATGAGCCAAAAAAAAAATCATAATCACAAACGAAATAATAATTGAAGCAAGGTCGAGATATTGATCAAAGGGATGTACTGTAGTGAGATGGATGAAAGTGATTCTAAGATTGTATCAGCAGTTCCCAATAATCCATTATTGACATTGTATTTTCCGAAAAAGATGGTATGTGTCCTTGCGATTCTATAGTTCAAGACGTACTTAATCCCATGCCTCTTATACTTCAAAGATTCTCAGCCCAAACCAACGAGCACTTGTTGTCAGGGTGCTCACTTTGCGGCCAATGTTGCAAGTTTGCAACTCAAACCAATGATCTAATGGGTATCTGTTAGTGTATCAAGACTGCCGCGACCAATAATGGAGGAGTTCTTGATGACAATTGTGCTATTGCTCTTGCAGACAATTGTGGTGTGAGTGTGAATATACCACCTATTTCTAGATCCACAGACTGTTTCACCTTCCAGGTAATCCAGTTTTGCTTCTTATTTTCCCCCACAATGTTGATAGCAAAAAGTATATAGAGAAATACATGATTAATGAAAATGTTTTTGTTGTTTGGTTTATTTGCAGGTCATGTGGAATGTGCAGAATGGAAAATTGGAATAGAAGAGGTATCTGTACCTTGCTACTATTATTAATATATTGTATTGCCTCAAGCCCTCAAAGTTTGTGATGTTGCAAACATACATATGTTTACAGATGTGCTATGCTATGCTATAGTTTGATATCAAGTGGCAAAAGGAACATAATCACCACCAAAATCAGAAGAACACAAGGTCGATATATTGATGGAGCGATGAAATGAAATAACATCCCTTTCTATGTGCGGTTCTTGATCCAGAGTGAGAAAAACTCAGTTTCTGTTGAATATGTGTCAACTGTTACAATTTGTGTTGAATTTCACTAAACCCCCCAAATAGTGAAGTTCTGAAATTGGGTTGCTCTGGTCTGGTTGTTACATAGAGGCTTTTTTTCGCCTGATTCTTGTGGTAATTCTGTGGTTTTGTTCTTCAATTCTCTTAGGAATTGAAAGGTTTCTGCTACTTCCAATGCAATTTACAGTTTTAAGCAATTTTAATGGATTTCTCTCCAGTATCTCTACATGGTTTGGCAAGTTGGAACTTGCTCTACAAGACCAATTTTTTTTTTTTTGGTTACAAACTTACAATTCTTGTTACTCTCTGCTCAACAATCGTTCAATGACCAAGTTTTGGTTTTGTTAGTCATGGGATCAGTGAGTGTTGAGTTTTCTGCTTGCATTGCAAGCGGGAATGTATTTTATCTAATCCCGCTTTTAAGTAGCTGAGCTTGGCATTCCCATTGGTACTGTTGTCCTACTCTCCCTCCTTCCCTCTATTATTTTCGTTCATCTCTACTCTGGTTTGTCATTGACTGCTTTAAATTGCTTCTTTTGTTATGCTTACATTATTATCTTTCTAAAAAATGGATTTTAGGGTAATAATTGTCTTGTGTTCAGTACGGTAACAAATGGATGATCTAATTCATAAAAAATAAAAATAAAAAATGTTTTTGATCTTGATGATGTTATTCTCACGACAATGTGACTATGTGAGTGGTACCCATAATACAATCGAAGTTTATTCATAAGTGATGCAGTATCATCATATAATTACTGCAAATAACAATCAGTTGTGTTTTGTTTGTTGGAGCACATCTTCTTCTGGTATTCCATTTGTAAAATGGAATGGTGGATTGTGTTAACAGAGTAAGGGAGTGAGGAGCTGTCTCGTAGAGGCCCAGAATGCGCTTGGTTTGATCATTTCAGAAACCTAATTAAATATCTGGGCAACTCACCTTCAACAATATGGGTTGTTATGGAAGCTTAAATCTTACTTGGCCGAAAGTCGTTTGTGGGGGTAGAGAGAATTTGAGGCTCAACACCCTCAAGGGTGGCAAACCTTGCCGCTTGTTTGATATTGATCACCCAGACAAACGGAAATGAAAAGTGGAAAATGTATTTTTCTTGCGGAGTAACATGATACTAAGCACCAAAATGTAATTATGCCACAAGATTGATAACTTGGAGTACATGAAAGTATGTAGACCTTACTGTAGTATGGGAAATGAAACTCTGTTTGTCTAATTATCTTCAGCCCATGTGCCAATTACCGGAACGCATTCGAAATTTCTAGATATTGCAGGCTGAAAATAGTCTTGTTATCGTAAAACTGTCTTATGTACTTATATTTCATACATTAATGAACTTGTGAATGTGGTCAAGCCTGTTGAGTATCCAATACCTGTCTGTCTTATGCGTTCATGTTGTAATGCCTTATCCTCTTACAAACTGTCAAGTATTGTTTTAATCCTCTTACAAACTGTCAAATATTGTTTTAATTGTTCCTGAGAATTATTCGGGTGACGCCGACACTGGTGAAACCATTTGACCATCCCTTCCATCAATATTTGTAATCAGACGTTGACTTTTACTTTAACAGAGACATTCAGTTGATCAGTTCTTTGGCCATCTGTTATGGTACTAAGATGGGGTCCTACAACCTGCTGAGTTTGATTCATCTCTTTTCTACTGTACCTGAAACTCTGAAAGGTGTACCTGCTGAGTTTGTTTGACTCGGATTTTTTGTATATCTTTTCCAGTCTGTGGGATGAAGCCCCGTCCAAGGAGGCTGCTGAAGAGACTGCAGGAGCAGAATTGTATCTATGGATTGCTGTCTAAGGATTTTAACTTGAACGAAAAAAAAAAGAAATTCCATTAATGCAGAAACTATCTACAAGAAATACCTGTAATTCGCATAGGCTTTTTCATATGCACTTTTGGGATTTACAATGTACTGCAGTCTGTTATGACACTTTTGGAACCAGCTAAGAGTTCGGGTAATTTGATATACATTTGCTATCCTGGTGAATCTAATCTTGCTCTACTCACAACAAGGCAAAGATGAGTAGATAGCAAAAAGCAACAATCTGAATGAAATGTATTCCACTTCCTTGCTTTTGGACCTAGAAAAGCTGGACAGCACCATTAAATTCCTTCCATGGAAGGTATGAAAGCTCCCAACTAAATTTCTCATGTCAGTTTTATGGTACATAATGCTTGTTTGTCACACATGTTCTTGTTGAAGTTCGTGGTCATTGGACACCCTCTGAAAGTTATGCTTCAACACCTAGTGGGCGTTTTGCAGCAAATGTTGTTGTTTACCTCATGTAAGTAATAAGAAAACCCTTTCACTCTGTTACAATGATGTACTAGCACTCATGCACGGAAAAACAGGAATACCTTAATCTCACATGGAGTCTGTTAGACATGCATGCATATACTATTGAACTTAAAACTTGTATAGTCTGAGTTATTTCATGCATTCTCGATCTCTTCAATTTTTTATTATTTACTTTATATGATTTAATTTGCTTAACTTTAGTGCCCACTGAATTAATTTGTATGACTTGCTTTGTGTTTGGAGGGAACTAAGAAGACCCTTGTATTACTAGAAATACCAGAAGATAGATTTAAACTTCTTTTGTCACGTAAAGAATCTTGGGCAGTGTTAGATGTAGTGATGTTTGTTCAAGATAGCTATTTTCTCTTTCTTGGAATACAATTTGAACATTTTTTGTGAGACCCTTTTATAGGAACAATGGTCCTGTTGCTCTTTTTTTTCATCTTGTTGATGTAAGTTTACTATTTTCCAGTTATATTTGGATACAAAAAATATGATGTTTTGGCTTCCAATGACTTCACCTATGTGACCCTGTTTAAATTTTGTATGAACAAGACCTTGATGAGTTTCTCTAGGCTAGTCTTGATGACTTACTTCGGCTGATGATAGGAGTCATCCCTTCTTCTCATTTTTCAGCCAAGCGCCGACTAGAGTGCTTGTACTTCTTAGTTGTCCACATCTCCAAGGGAATTGCAGCTAGTGGGCATTAGTGCTATGCTTATAGCTTCTAAATATGAAGAGATTTGGGCTCCAGAGGTAACATTATGCTGTATTTCATGTTGGTCGCTGTTTATGTTTCAGGTAACTTAATTCACTTTCTAACTTGGATCGATTGTAATTTTGTTGCAGGTCAATAACTTTGTATGCATATCAGGTTGGGCATACAGTCGAGAACAGGTGCTGTTAATAGAGAAATCGATTCTTGGCAAGCTTGAATGGATCTTAATAGTTCCCACAGCTTACATGTTTCTTGTTCGCTTCATTAAGGCTGCTCTGTCTGATCAGGAGGTAAGTAGTTAAGTACTATAAACTGCTTTCTTAAGTAGATTGATTTGATATTATTTGAGGAAATCGTCTGATTCCCGGTTTCCTTTCCTCTTAAATAATTTGATGGAGCATATGGTGTTCTTTCTTGCGGAGCTTGGGCTGATGCACTACGCAACAATCATTTACTGTCCATTAATGGTGGCTGCCTCAGCAGTTTATCCAGCACGATGCCCACTGAACAAAATTTCTCTTTGGAACGAAATGCTGAAACCGCATACAGGCTTCTCTAAGCCTCAGCTTCTGTATGTATAACAATCTCTTTGCCAAAAGAATAACTCACTTAAACCTGTTGTTGTTTTAACAGAGATTGTGCTAAGTTTTTGGTGGACTTGCGTTCTGGGGCAGCAGCGAACAAGTTGAAGGTGGTGTACAAGAAATACTCTATTCCTCAGCGAAATGCTGTTGCTGTGCACCCTCCAGCAAAGAATCTCCTCTCTTAGTCCTGGATTGATGATGTCAAGACCCTATTAGCAATCATCTGATGAATTTTGCTGTAACATGATTCTGGTTTAATCAGTTCTTTAATCTGATTATCATTTAGTTTGTTTGTTAATGAGAAAGGTCCTCTGTCAAACAAAGAAATATTGATGGTTCTTTTTAATTTGATTTTGTAACAAGGTTTCGAAACCCCATTCTTTGATAACTTGTGATAGACTGGAACTAAGGTTCTTCTTTCATTAGTTCATCCAGTACTACTTCTGTACAACTATCATTTATGATCATTGAATTGTGCAAGCTTACAAAGAGAAATGAAAAATAGACTTTGATGGAAAAGATTTCATTGAACATTCGGTTTCATAATGAGATGAAAAACCCTCTTTAAACCCAGAGATCATAACACCAATATTGTATTAACCTGTTTCCAGATTAATGCACTACTAGGTCAGGTCGCTGGAGGACTTGACCAAATGGGGATGTTTGAGATCGGGGTGGTTGCACCTCGTTGAGATCGAGATTGCCTACGTACTCTAGCTCGGGGGAATTGAACTTAGAGATCAAGCCATCGTAGTTTTGTTCTTATAGAAGGTAGAAGGGCGTGGATCGTGGATCTTGCAGATTCTCCGCCATCATAATGAGGATTGATTGTGTAACGCGCGTGGATCATCCCTGTGAATTAATTATGTAACTGACGAGAATATTCTGTGCATTGAATGAGAGCACGTGTGTAAGCAGGTCGCTGCTCGTTATGAGGTCGAGCTGTTGTGGTCGAGCTATTAGCAGGTAGAGAGCGTGGCGACCTGATGGATGAATGACTGTGCCACGTGGCTGCTTTTGATTGGTTGAAGTATGTAGTACCCCTACATAAGTCCCCTCTTTTTAGGTCGGCTGTGGAAGTCGGGCTGAAAAGACTAAGGACTATTATCGATGCTGATTTGTAGTTTGCTTTTTTGAATTTGCTGACGTGGCAGTCATGCAGCGCTGTCTATGGTAATCATGGCGCTCTTACGGGGAAGTGGAGGAGTTTCCTCGAGCAGTTAGCTGTGTAGTTATGGCAACTGACGCACGTATTGCTTGATTTGATATCTGGCCTACACGTGGATTGATCCAACGGTTGGTGCGAACCGTTTTGTGAGTGGAGAATAACTGTACTGCATATGGATCCTTGCTCGATCTCAGCCGTTCACCTGTTTGGAACCGATGGCTGGGATTACTCGTGCTACAGTATTTAAGCTGTAGTTACCTCGAGAAGGGTTTACCTATCTTGCCTTTATTTGAATTGCTGCCGCTTTTGCCTTGCGATCTGAAGAACTTTGAGAGCTCGTGAGGTTTGTTTTCTTCTCTTTCTTTTCTTTGATTGTTTATTTTCTTTCGTTTTCATCTTCTTTTTTCGTCTTTATTATTTTGAGAGTAATGTCTGACGCTAGTGATTCCCAAAATGATAACTTGAGTGGTGATGGGGTTGAGGAGTATGAGTCTGAGAGTACTCATTCTGACATTCCGTCTCCCGTTCGCGATGAGGATGTAGATAGCCCCCAGAGTAGTGGTTCTCATGGGCCAGACTCTTCTGATGATGAAATGGTAGAGGGCGACGATGGTGCAATGTGTAGAGTGGTGAATATGAATTATGTACATAGGTATTTTGCTGTTAGGAGGGTTTATGGGTTTAGGTCGATTAGGCATTTGGAGATTAGATTTCTTGGAGATCGTTTGCTCTCTCCTGAATATCGACCTAATAATCCTTCCTCTACTGTATTTACTTTGAACCAATTCCGTGCCGGTCTGAGGTTGCCATTGTCTCTGTTGGTAGTCGACTTGTTGAATGCCATTGGACGAGCTCCTTGCCAGATGAATGGTAATTTCTGGCGGAATATTAGGGTAATTGATGACCTCAACAAGTTGCATAGGTGGAACATTACTGTGAAAGATGTACTGAACCACTTCAGCTTCAAACGCTCCTCGAAGGTTGAACTCTCGGGTTATAACATGCAAGTTAGGCCAGACCGTTTGCCCTTGATCTATCCAGTAAGTAGCGAGCCATGGTGGAAAGATCCCATGCTGTTTACTGGGTCGATTGTTGAAGGGGATATCCAGTTGCGTCATGTGACTAGAAATGACGCTCATAAGTTTGTGGTCTTTAGTTCTAGGGTTGCTGATCCATGTTCCTGTTTCGAGACTTGACGCTTTTGTATTTTTGTTGCAGCGATCAAGGACGATCATTTGGTGAGGAAGAACGATCTGAAGTCCGCTCTAAACTGCTTTGGTAACTGGAGCGACGAGCGGAAGATCTCGTTCCTACCCCACTTAAAGGAGTATTTTATTCCTAAGGGTGGTCCAAAAACTGTTTGGGACGAGCTCGAGAGGAAGAAAGCTTTGAAGAAAGCCTATATGTCTTCTGTTCACAAATCTGGCGTTGGGCGAACTGGTAGCAGTGCGCGAGCTGGTGACAGCGAACGGGCTAGTGGTAGCTCGAGACAGGGGGAGAGAGAGCGTTCTGTCGGTGCTCCTCGGAGGTCAGAGAAGGATCGACCTGCTGATAAGGATCGACCCTGGTGCATGGACGATCTGTGGAGAGGGAGCGGTCTGTTTGTAGCTCTCGCCAGGTTGAAGCAGTGGCGAGCCCCCCAGTCTCAGGTCCTCCCCCCTCACTTCCTAAAGTAGGTGCATTGGCTGGGAAGAAGAGGTCCTTCACAGGGAACCTTAAGCTGATGGAGTTCCCAGCTATGCCAGCTCCTGTTTCTTCAATGCCTGTGACGTCTCCTGGGATGTCTGTTTTGTCCAGGAAGACTGCTCCTCGGCCTTCGCAGAAGGGCAAAGGTATTTCTTCTGAATTCCGCCCCGGGTCGTTCGATTATTTGGATGGTCAAGGAGAGAAGCATGTCGTGTATGATAACGACAGTGCTATCGATGACCCTTGCGTTGCTCGGGCTATGAATGAGGGTATCGTCCTGGACGCTGATGCCCGGGCAGTGAAGTCGCAGACCTTGCTGGTGACCTGCTCGAAGATAAACGCGGCGCTGTCTTTGGTGAGTGTGATCGTAAATCGCATTTGTTTTGTTTATGGTTTGACTTTTGGTCTGAATTCTGTTGTTGTTTGCAGCTCAATGCCAGCTTCCAGGAGGTGCGTCTGGTTGCTGAGATTGGTGCGCATGCTCAAGCTGAAATTGAGTTGAAGGCGCTCAACGAGAAGCTCGAGCAGGCCAAAAACATTGTTGTTGTTGCTGAGTGCAATGTTAAAGACAGGGATGCCCAGGTCGCAGCTCTGAAGGAGACGGTGGAGCAGTTAAAGGAACGTGATGCTGCTTCTCAATCTTCTGCTGAGTACTGGCAGAAGGTATGTCAGGAGAATGAAGCGGCGTGGAAGGCCTACTGCGACCAACTGGTGAAAGCTATGACGGGGTCGCCCGAAGGAGAGGAGACGCGAGGTGGTGTTGAGGATAATTTGGCGCCAGCTCAGGACGCCTCGATGGGCCCTAGTGACCAGGTCGCTGTAGCCCCTATTGAAGTTGATGCTTCAGGCGACCAGTCTACGCAGCAGTAAGCTAGCCTTGGTGTCCCTTTTCTTGTATTGGGTAACCTTGTGCAAAGTTTGCTTCTTGCACTCCTTGTTCTTGCAGTACGTCTCCTTGCACTCCTTGTACTTGGCAGAGCGCATTCTTGAGAGCCCCCTTGTAATTTTGAGAGCTTGAGTGGATAATTCTTTGTCTTTGTATTTACCATCAGTAGTCAGTTTTTACTTTGATGAGGTTGTATGAAGCCCTTCTGACCAGCTAGTTTCCAGGGAGTCCTGGTAGCTCGTTCAGAAGGCAGGTAGACGAGATGAATGGCTGCAAGCAGGATGTACTGAAACAGTTCCTCTTGTATGCCTTAACTCTATTTTTCTTGTACCTGTAATTGTTAAAATCTCATCAAGTAAAAAGTTAATTCAACGATTTACCTTGCATTGTTGTTCATGTCGTTTTGTCTGCTTGAATGGGATTTGCAAACAATAAGTAACATTCGCTCGACCTGCTTGGTTTTGAGGTCACATTCCATATAGTTGTGTTTGGGTCGTGGGAAGAGAATGACCAATGCACCGAGTTAAGTTGTTAGTGATTTAACTTAACAAAATTTTAAATTATCAAAGGGACTAGAGTTTTGATAATTTGTAGGTCGAGGGTTTGGACCTTTAGTAGCCATTCATGTTTGAGCAGAGATGAAGGCAAAAGTGAATTTATACATTGAAATGCAATGAATGGATGCTTACATTTCATTGATAAAATTTCTTTAAGTGAAAAGCATTCCATGGGTTCTTAACGATCTCCCCTTCTGGTGTTTGAAGACGATAAGAACCGTTGCTCTGAACCTTCGTGATAATGTAAGGGCCTTCCCAATTGGCGTTCAGCTTGCCGATAGTGTCCTTTCTTTTGTTATTGAACATTCTTCTTAGGACTAGTTCCCCTGGCTGGAAAGTTCTTGGTCGCACGCCTTTGTTATAAGCTCGCTTGAGTCTCTGTTGGTATTGCTCTAGCTTTATAGCGGCGTGGTTACGGCGTTCTTCGAGGAGGTCGACTCCAAACGACCAGGCTTGATTGTTGAGTTCAGTATCGACCAGAAGTGATTTGGTCGTTCCGAATGTTAGCTCGGTGGGAATAACTGCCTCAACTCCGTAGCATAGGCTGAAAGGTGACATCCCAGTTGACGTACGAGGGGTTGTCCTATAGGCCCACAGGATGTTTTCTAACTGCTGTGGCCATTGATCATGCTGGTCTTCGAGCTTCTTCTTCAAATTGTTTAAAATCTGTCGATTTGCAGCTTCGACCTGGCCGTTGGCTTGCGGGTATCTAGGTGTTGACCTTGAATGCTCTATTTTCCATAGGTCGTAGAATGCCTTGATATTTTTTCCAATGAACTGAGTGCCATTATCTGTGACTACTCGTTTTGGTAGTCCAAACCTTGTGATGATGTTTTCCCACATGAATCTTTGGACATCTGCTTGTTTTACGTTGGTTAGTGCAACAACTTCTACCCATTTTGTGAAATAGTCGACGGCCACTAGAACGAACCTCTTTTCAGACTTCTTTTCTTTGATTAGGGGGCCCATGATATCAAGCCCCCACATGTGGAATGGCCATGGTGCAGTGATGTTAATGAGATCGTTTGGATGCTGGTGCTGCTTATCGGCAAATCGTTGGCATTCTTTGCACTTCAAAACAAATTTCTTGGCATCTTCCTTCATTCTTGGCCAGAAGTATCCTTGAGAAATTGCTTTATGGGCTAAGGTACGCCCCCCGGAATGGTTTCCACATTCACCTTCATGGATTTCTTGAAATATCATCTCGCCTTGTTTGGGGATCAGACATCGTAATAACAATCCAGCTGCAGACTTTCTGAAAAGTTTACCTTCATGGATTTTGTACATTGTGACTTTATGGAGCAATTGACTAGCTTCCTTTTTGTTGGATGGTAGGACACCAGTTTGAAGGTAAACCATGAAAGGTTCCATCCAAGTCCCTTGGATGTCTGCTGGAGTTGTTTGTAGTAGGTCGGAGATTTGATGAACATCTTCTTCTTTGAATAGATATGCAGGCTATGTACTGATTGCTATAGTGAGAGCCCGTGGTTTGTCTGATTCGATCTTAGATGCTAGGAATGCTAATGAATCTGCGTGCCTGTTGTCATCTCTAGGTATGTGCTCGATTGTGAAATAGCTAAGCTTGCTGATGAGTTCCTTTGCTTTGCTAGCATACCTGATTAGGTTGACCCCATTGATCTGGTAGTTGCTAGTAATCTGATTGACTACCAGTTGGGAATCGCTGTATACCTTGAGACGATCTGCTTGTAGTTCGACGGCCATTTGTAGGCCCTGGATGAGTGCTTCATACTCGGCCTCGTTATTGGAGGTCGAGAAGTCTAGGCGAGCTGATCTCTCGAGCTGTGATCCTTCAGGAGAGATTAACACAGCACCTATACCACTTCCATTGGAATTGTGGGAACCATCTACATATAACTACCAAGTATCAGGAGGGCTGTATTGGACTTGTCTTGTTTCAAGTTCTGGTTCCGAATTGGTATCCTTTGCTGGATAGTCTACCAAGAAATCTGCAACGACCTGGCCCTTGACGGCCTGTCGTGAAACGAACTCAAAAGTGTAATCACCCAACTCGGCTGCCCATCGAGCCATACGACCTGTCTTGTTTTTCTTTTCTAGTATGTGGCGTAATGGCTGATCGGTGATTACTTTTACAGTGTGGGCTTGGAAATAAGGCTTGAGTTTGCATGCAGCGTAAAGTAGAGCTAATGCTAACTTTTCTAGAGGTGTGTACCTTATTTCGGCCTGCTGTAAGACTTTGCTTGTGAAGTAGATAGGTCGCTCAGCCTGGTTTTCTTCTTTAAAAAGTACTGCACTGATCGCAAAATCTGATGTTGCGAGGTACACGCCAAGTATATCTCCATCGTTGGGCCTTGTGAGAACTGGTGGTGTAGACAAATATGCCTTGAGATCATTGAAGGCTTTCTCGCATTCTTCTGTCCATTCATATGTAGCCCCCTTCTTTAGGATATGAAGCATTGGTCTCCATTTATCTGATGCTCTGGAGATGAATCTGTTCAGAGCTGACACCATGCCGTTGAGCTTCTGGATTTGTTTCTTTGTTTTTGGGCTTGGCATGTCGATCAGGGCTCTGATCTGGTCGGGATTTGCTTCGATACCTCGTCTGGTGACTAGGTAGCCGAGGAATTTTCCTGATGCAACCCCGAACAGACACTTTTCTGGATTAAGACGCATTCTGTATTGTCTTAATCTTTGGAATGCTTGGTCGAGATTGTACAAATGATCTTGTTCTTTACCGCTCTTCACTAGCATGTCGTCAATGTAGACTTCCATTGTTCGGCCTAGGAAGTCGTCGAACATTCTTGTGACCAGTCTTTGATAGGTCGCTCCTGCATTCCTTAACCCGAATGGCATAACTTTGTAGCAGAAAATACCTTGCTCAGTTGTGAAAGAGGTCTTTTCTTGGTCAGGCTCGTACATTGGGATCTGGTTATACCCTGAGTATGCGTCCATGAATGACAGTAGCTCAAAACCGCATGTCTGATCGACTAGCCTATCGATTCGTGGCAGTGGGAATGAATCTTTAGGACAAGTTTTGTTCAAACTTGTGAAGTCGATACAGACTCTTGTTTTTCCATTCTTCTTTAAGACTGGTACGATGTTGGCTAGCCAGTCTGGAGTATCGACCTCTCTGATGAAGTCGACCTGTTTAAGTCTGTTGATTTCTTCATTGACAGCTTCGTGAAACTTTGGAGCAAGCCTCCTTGGTTTTTGCTTTACAGGTCGATAATTGGGATTGACCCGCAGTTTATGACATGCAATTGATGGATCTATACCAGGCATATCGATGTACGACCAAGCAAAAACATCTTTATTACTTGAAAGAAAATTTACAAAGTTATTGAACTTATCTTCTTTCAATTTTGCACCTACATAGATATATCTCGGGTCATCCTCTGACCCAATGTTCACACGTACACCTGGATCAGTACTTCCGAGATTCAGCTTGGGGGAGCTCTTTTGCTCCTTCTGTAGTTGCTATTTGGCCGGCTCAGACTTTTCTTTGGATGGGCTCTTTGACTTGTTGTTGCCCTCCTGAGCCTCTGTTGTGATCGGGCTCTTTCCTTTGTTGTCAGCATCCTTGCTTCCAGAGGTAGATGGCTTTGAAGGTGGCACAGCTGCGATAATGCCGTGGCATTCCTGTGCGACGTTCTGGTTTCCACGAAGTTCCATTATCCCATGGGGACCAGGATAGCGGAATACTTGGTGGTATGTTGATGGCACACCTCTCATAGCGTGGATCCACTTTCGACCCAGAATCGCATTGTACTTGCTTGCGATGTTTAAGACACTGAACTTTGCCGTGACAACGACCTTGTCTTCTTTCCTGCCCATAGTGACGGGCAACAAAATTTCTCCCTTAGGATCTTCTCTGGAACTGTTGAAGCCTAAGATTGGGGTGAAATCTGGGATGAGGACTGAATCGGGCAATCTCATGTCTTTGAAAGTCCTGTACATGAGAATGTTGCATGATGCCCCAGGGTCAATGAATACCCTCTTGATGGTGTAATCCGCTATTCTGAGCTCAACGACTAGGGCGTCGTTGTGTGGAGTAACGACCTTGTTGAGATCGTCCAAGGTGAAGGTGATGTTAGACTCTTGGCGGGCAGGGATGTTAGAGCGAGCTGCTCGCCCAGTAATTGAGTAGACATGATGAATATGTTCTACTCTTCTTTTTTTCTCTCTTGAAGTCGGGGTGTAGTTAGATTCATCAATCATGTAGACGACATGACTGTCCGACTCGCTGTCACTGCCAACTTTATTTGCGACCTTCTTGTTGATGTGGTCGCGCAGGTCGCCTGTTGGACCTAAGCGTTGGGAGAGGCTACGCCCTCTGCTGCGTACTGGACTGATTGAGACTGTTCTGGCCTTGCTGTGATGACGTTTAGGTGAGCGGGGAGGGGTTCTGGATCCTTTCCTCGCCCTCTTGCCTGTAGAATCCTCTTGTCTGCCGAGGATCCAATTGTTGAGCCTTTTCTCGTCGGCCCAAGTCTGAAGCGCGCGTTTCAGAACGCGACAGTCATCTGTCTGATGACACCGTACCTTGTGGACTTTGCAGTACGGCCGACCGGATGTATCCTCCAGCTGTGTGAAGGAAGGAATCTTGCACCAATGGTTGTGCTTGATTCTTCCATAAATATAACCGGCTGGTCGCGTGAACCGGTGATATTCTCGTTGCTCAGTAGGCAACGACTTAGCTTTGAACCTCTTTCCATCGGACCGAGGTCGCTTGGTTGAGCCAGACTCGATGTTGCTGACTACATGGTTCTTCTCCCTCCCAGTGAGGGCTTCCTCGAGCTTGATATAACGATCTACCTTTAGGTAGAGCTCGTCCAAGGATGAAGGTCGCTTCATGGCTAGCGACTTGTGGAGGTCGGACCCCTGGGTCAGACCGTGAGTAAATGCGATGGTTGCAAAGGCTTCATGCTCCTTTGCGAAATCCTGAATAGAATGCAATTCAGATTTAAAACGAGCAAAGAATGTGCTCAGAGACTCACCATCTTGCTGCTTGACTTTGAAGATGGAATCTATAGTGACAGGGCGCTTCTTGTTGTGGATGTAGAAGATGACGAATTGCTTCTCGAGCTCGGCAAACGAGCTGATGGATCCTGATTTCAAACGGTGAAACCAGTCAAGAGCAGGTCCAGTGAGGCTGGACTGGAACAGCAAACATAGAAGATGATCTTCTTTGATGAGAGGAAGGGATTTCCGAAATCCCTTGATGTGGTCGGTTGGATCTCCAACTCCGGCATACTAGTCAAACTTGGGAGCATTCAGCTTGCTCGGTAGATCATGGTCGAGGATCTCCTTGGAGAAAGGAGACTCCTGGAACTGCTGGAGAGACTGTACGGCAAGTTGCTCTGCAGTGTGGCTCTTAGAATGGTGAAGGAGAGCCTGGGAGGCTTTGAACTCCGCCAGTTGTTGACTGAGTTGCTCGTACTTCTGGTTGGAATCGTCAGCAGGAATGACTCCATGTCCGCTATTTTCACCTTGCTGGGGGTTGGTTTGTGCAGCTTTGAGGCGTGCATTTTCTTCCTGCAAAGTAGTGATTTGAGCATGCAGATAATTGATAGTTAATTCTGTGGTAGTCATTTGAATAGATGACTTTGATTTTGGGTGGGAGGGTTTGGCTTTTCGATTATATCGAATTCCTTGCAGTCGGCGCCAAATGTATTAACCTGTTTCCAGATTAATGCACTACTAGGTCAGGTCGCTGGAGGACTTAACCAAATGGGGATGTTTGAGATCAGGGTGGCTGCACCTCGTTGAGATCGAGATTGCCTACGTACTCTAGCTCGGGGGAATTGAACTTAGAGATCAAGCCATCGTAGTTCTGTTCTTATAGAAGGTAGAAGGGCGTGGATCGTGGATCTTGCAGATTCTCCGCCATCATAATGAGGATTGATTGTGTAACGCGCGTGGATCATCCCTGTGAATTAATTATGTAACTGACGAGAATATTCTGTGCATTGAATGAGAGCACGTGTGTAAGCAGGTCGCTGCTCGTTATGAGGTCGAGCTGTTGTGGTCGAGCTATTAGCAGGTAGAGAATGTGACGACCTGATGGATGAATGACTGTGCCACGTGGCTGCTTTTGATTGGTTGAAGTATGTAGTACCCCTACAAATATCAAAATACATGAAACAACTCCTCTTTACAAAAGAGAAAATAAAAAAAACCCAAAGATTTCGGACTACCAAATACTGGAATCAGAAGTCAAAATACATAAAACAACTCCCTTTTACAAAAAAAGAAAATAAAAAAGAACAACCCAAAGATTTGTAACTAACTAACTACCATCAGCAACAACGGGTAAAAACCCATCTTCACTTGACAAAAAACAAAAAGGAAGAAGAATTTCACCCAAAACACACATTAGAAAACATCCATAACATGTACAGCACCGCCACCGACCACCACATCCCCAACATCTCCACCCAACAAAACAACACCACCCATCAAAGCCTCTTCACCACCACCCATCAGAGCAACATCATCATCCCCATCTTCAGCAAGAAGTGGATTATTTGGGTTCGGTAAGAGTTCTCTCTCGATACTAAAACTAAAACCCAGCAACCCATTGTTAGGAAGGTTGAGAGTTAGGGTTCCATGACCCAAACGTCTCATCCATTCCAAAAAATTCATTCTATGAAACAGATAGATCAAAGAAAATGGGAGAAAAAATAATGGTAAAACACCACCAAGTGGTGAGCGAATAGAACATTACCAACACCATTAAAGACTCGCTTAAGTGCTCTTGCTTCAGGGAGGGAGAGATCTCACCCAAACCATAAAACTGGTATTGATTTCTAAACAACCAGACTGCTCAAAAACCAACCTATTACGATTATTGGGGTTGGTGTCTGAAAAATACTTAAGACCCACCCTCAGTTTATAATTCCAAAATGCCATCTCTCTTCTTTGCTCAAAACTCAAACTCTTTTCTAGACTCTGTTCTTCACTCTTTCTTCACTTTGTTTTCAAACTCTCTTCTCTACAGTCTACACTGTTTTTTCTATATAGGTCTTAGTCAAACAGTAAATAGTAATTTCGTATTTTTCACTTATGCTTTTTTAATTTTAGGGTGTGTTTGTTTAAAATGCTGAATGCTGGATGCTGAAAAAGTTGTTTGTTTATCATTTTTAAAAAGTTCTGTTTTAAATTTGTTTGTTTATGCATAATTGTGATTTTGATTATATTACCCTTTTTATGTTCCAAATGAATAAAAATAAATAATATTTTTATTGCTAAAATATAAAAATGACATCACTAAAGAGTTCACATTTTTAAAATAACTTAGCACAAAATCTTTATTATCAATACAAAGGACTTTGTCACAAATCCCAAAAACCTAAAATTGATTTGCAACTTGGTTGCGCAAGTTGATCATAAAATGTTGTGCTTCAGATGAGAATACTAAGCCATAACATGGTGGAGCTTCTGTTGGATCAGAGTTAGACAAATTATTTGTGTCTTCATCAATATCTTCTTCAAATTCTCCAAATAAATCATCATGGAGGGAAAACTTGTATGAAGGCATGTTATTCAAAATCGGGAACCTTTTCTTCAAAACACCAAAACTTCTCTCAATGACATTCCTCAATTGGGCATGAGCATGGTTGAACTTTTCCTCTTTACTTGCGGCAGGATTATTACGATATGTTTTTAACCAATACCGTGTATTTCGATAAGGAGTCATAAAGCCTCTAGTATTTGTGTATGCAGCATCACAGAGGTAGTACATATCTAGGGCAAAAACCATTAAATAATTAGTAAGTTCAGGTGATAGATTGTGAAATTAATTTACAAAAATAATTCAAGAAATACTTACTTAGTGAAGGTATTGGAAAATTGTTTGCTGGATTTCGTATTGTTTCATTTAACATCCTCGTGTCATGTGCTATTCCTTCCCATCCAGCCATCACATATATAAACTTCATATCAAAATCACATAGTGCCATAACATTTTGGTAGCATTTCCCTTGGCCCCTTCCTCTAAATGGTACTTGTTCATCAATTGGAATGTGTACATCAATGAGCGTGCCATCTAATGCTCCAACAACACCTTTGAATGCTCCTTCTCTTAAATGAACATAAGATCGAATTTCTCCCATTGGTTGATCAAATGTTGGAGGTACAATAATTTCACGAGCAAAACACATCATAGCATTTAAAACTTCGTGAAAATACCTGCTTACTGTTTCACCTGAATGCTGAAAATCATATTTTACCACTCGATTTTGAGAATTATGGCCAATTGTTTTTGAGAACATTGCCATTTTCTCTTCTACATCTACATATTTGCTATCACCAAGCCATTTTCTATGTCGAAAATATTGACACAATTGTATAAATGGCATCTTGTTCATCCTAAAAACTTCATACATATGTGTAGATGAACCCTGCAAAAGCTCTCGCATATAGTCTTTACCAGAACGTGATGAAGTTAACAGTTTTTGCCGAACATTTCTACAAGGACTCCTAAGCTTAAGCAAAATAAGTAATGCCACTAGTCTTACCAACAACCATTGCTTCGCTGTCATTATAACTAAAAACCAAGAAAAAGAAAAAAAATTAATATGAATCTACAAATAAATGTTATGCAAATATCTTTGTTATAAAACATAAAAGAACACTTTAAAATAGGAATTAAATCAAAGAATAATAAGGGGAAAAAAATATAACTTCCAAACCATCTAAACAAAATTCCAGTAGTGTATAATCATCAAAATTTGTACTAAAACATATTGAACTCGAACATATACTAGTATGAGTTTTATTTACCTATTAGTTTTTCCTAATCTCAAAAACATACTAATCAAATTCAAAAAATAAATTTATGTACTTAAGATCCTAACTCCTTCTCTAATCGCTTAAAATAATGTCCAAAAGTTGAACTTTTTTCACTTCATTCTCTGCCTCCATGAAAGCTTTCTTCAATTCTGGTAGCTTACAAAACTTCACTAGAGTCTGGTTGTAAGTAGAACTGGTTATAACCCTCAAATTCTTCAAATCCTTTAAAACTTCTACTACTTGGGCAAAAGATGGTCCACTGCTAGCCTTTTCCTCATTGATTTGTTCACTGATAATATCAATGAGCTTTTCAACTTGTTTTCCTGCTTCATCACCACCACCTAATCTCTTGCGTCGCTTCTGCTCTAGACGAGAACATATATTCTCAACTCGGTGAGTGGTTCCCTTCTCATTATTCATAACCTTAGTATTAGTCAAATCTTTAATAATCACATTTGAAAAGTAAGCATCTTGTGTCCCAATAGATATGTCACTATTCAGTTGTTCCCCATCCTCTATAAGCACATTCTCAGGATTTTGATTTGTGGGTCGAGGCTGCGATGATATTGGGGTCCATGAAGCTTCCCCTTTTGCAAGAGTGGTCTCAAAAATTACCTTCAATGTATCAATGTTTTCAAGAGGCGCATACCTAAACTTTTTAGCTTCTGGGTGTGTCTGTATAAAACGAGGGAAATTATAATGTCAAACACATGCATTATCGTACTAGTTAATATATTATATATATATATATATATATATATATATATATATATATATAATCAAGCTAATATACTTGCCTGGATAACCTCATTCCATTTCTCTGGAGGCCAAGTTAACATATTGGTGTCCTCACTATAACCATGCCCGGATAATCCAACGATTTTTCTCCAGATACCATAATCAGTTCTCAAGTAATCATAATAGTTCTTGAACGTCTTGTGTATATAATTCACGTTCCATTTCTCATTGAATTCTTTCTCAAGTCTTTTCCATGAATCTTTTGTTAGAGATACTCCTTTATGCCCTTCAGCAAGGACCTCTCTCAAACATAATTCAAAAGTATATGTGTAATGTTAATTCCTCTTTCAACAATACCACTATAATCATTTAGAAGAAGGTCTAAGAATTATAAATATACAAAAGATCATGCAGTTGTAAGAATTTGCAAAACTAGTAACTGAGAAAACAACTAATCATAGTTACATGGGAAAGAGGGCAGGTATAATATCAAATTTAACATGGAAAAACAAATACTGCAATAACACATAAGTCTGCAAGGTGCATGTCAAGAGCAAAATCCACTTTATTGTGAGCATATAATTATTAAGTCAAATGTAATGGAGTGGGTGTAAGCTTGCTAATGTGGTGGAAAGAAGAAGAAGGAGTGCTGCAACTGCAACAACTCTAGCTAGCTTATCACACTGTATTGTGTACTTTGTGTTGTAAAACTAGTATCAACAGTAATGGAGTATACGAAGCACTTCAACTCGTTTGTATACAAAAGTAAGCAATTCAGTCAATGAAACACCAATATATGTATACAAAAGTAAGCAATTCAGTCAATGAACCACCAATATATGTATACAAAAGTAAGCACATGTGGGCTGTTGATTCAATTCAAGCATGTTTCGCAAGGGTCTTTGGTGAACACCACCAATACATATGGGATGCATGGTACGAGTACGACTACTAGTCTACTACGATCTGATCTGCTGGGGGCAGTAGCTTTTAAAGGGAAATTCAAGTACATTGATTAATACCAAAGTACAGGTGTTTGTGATATTATATTACTTGATTTGTATTACATACACTACACCAAAGAAAATTGCAAATGGCGAACTCCCAAATTTGCAAGACATCAATACTATATCTCGCTGCCAAATTTGCAGTAAAATTTCTTCTCAAAAAAAAAAAAAACACCAGTAATGGAGTATATATTTTCAAGTATCAACAGTATTGGAGAAAAATCATTGAGAATAAAAAAAAATTAAAGTAAAGAGAATCAATACTTTACCAGGAAGAAGAAGCTTGATCAGAGAGTTTGTTTGTTTTCTTGGAGAAGAAAGAAGTTTACCAGAAGGAAAAAGTTTGGCCGCACAAGTTTTTTTTTTTTTAAAAGAAAGTGAAAGCCCTAACATTTAATATGACATAAAGGACATGAATGATAATAAAAAAGTTTTTACAAGGACAGAATTGTCTAAATAATACAACAAGCATTAAGAAGTTAAGGTAGTGTTTGTTTCATTAAGCATTAAGCAATAAGTGCTTCTTAAATGGTGGACCATCTCATCTCGTAAGTCCTAACTAATTACTTATAATGGAACATGTTCATAAACCGCTAACAAACTTTTGATGAACAACAACCATAAACAAAGATAAGCTTATGCAATTTTTTTTTTTTTTTTTTTTTTTTTTTTGGCGAATGAGCTTGTGGCTCAATAGTAGCACCCCTCTCACAAAGTGGAGAGGTCGTGGGTTCGAAACACATCAACAGCGGATTGTTGATATAAGTTTCCACACGTAATTTAAAAAGGGATTGTGTATATCATGTGGTGGTGTACTCCCCACCTTTTTTCCCCTTTTTTTCTGAAGCTTTGCAATATTCTGATTCTTTAGGGGATTGGAGCTTGAAACTAAGGTACTTATTTTGAAGCATTGCACTGGTTACCTAAAGAGCTTTTTGGTATTGAAAATAAAATGATCACTCATCACGACTAGTAGAATTTACAATGTTTTCAATTAGAAATTTCATCACATATTGTTAATTCATCAAACAATGTTTATAATTTAGAATTTACTGCAACATCTTCTAGCAATCAAAATAATTAAAATCATGATCATCAGAGGAAAACAAACTGTTGGATTACTATTAAAACAAATAAAATGTTTGTTTTATCTTCACGCCGGTTTGACCTGCGTGGAACCAAAAAAAAAAGTTCCACGCTGGTTAAACCAGCAACAACAATAAGCTCGACAAAATGTTTGTTTTATCTTTGAATATTAATTATGTTTTTGTTTTGTCTTTAGGCTTACACATTATAAGTTTTTTCTATAGCTTTTATTGATGGGTTAGTAGTAAAAAATGGTAAAATTCATGGTTCTTTATAGCTTTATCGGTAGTTTGGGTTATAACGAAAAAACACTAAAATCCGTCCCTAAGGCAACCATGGATAATAGCTTAAATGTGTGCAATGTGTCAGAACGTGTACGTTCTATGATAAATATACAAGAGATATAACAACTTGTAAATTCTATCTTTTTAGGTTACATGCATAATGGTTTTGCGTGCTCTTTTTTTGTTTATACCATTATATGTGTTGTGTATACTTATAATGCGTGCTAATTTTGGTCTACGAGTACAAAACTACTATGCGTGCTAATGCATTAGAGATGGGTTTTTGGTTTGCAAACTTGACAGTTAAGAAAGTTTTTATTAATGTATTAGTGGAAATAGTCAGTAATGGATAGAATGTTTTGACGTCTTTTTACAAAGCAATTGACACTATTAAAATGAATAGTATAAGGATTTTCTAAAAATATAATCAAGAGTTATTACAATTTATTGATGGTTTTTACCGATCTTTTATAGCGGTGTTTTTTATACGATGTTTTTTGTGTGCATAGTTAGAAACCATCATAATATAATATGTTATTGACAACGGTTTTTTCTGATAATATGGAATGTGGACATGAAGTTTAGGATGAAATTGTGACATGGTATTTTTGTAAACAACATTTAGATCAAATTTTAAGACATTTTTTTAAACTAACTTTTATGATGTTTTTGTTATTAGTTGGAAACAATCATAAGATATTACAGTTTACTAACGAAGATTTTTTTTAAGAAATAATTATTTTATAAAATTTTATAAATTAGTGTAATTTGTAATATTTAATAAATTTAATAACTTAAAATTTGAATGATAATCACGGATAAATTAAAATTAACCGGTGCTTAGCATTGGCTAAGACATTAGTTAATTATATAAATAAAAATAATATTGTAAATTTGTATTGTGGTTTTTGACAACTTTAAACTATTTATAAACTTGGGTTTTTTTGACAACTTGTTTGGGTGGGAAGAATAACACACCCGATGATATCGGCCAAAATATGCAGCTCATTCTGTCATGGCTATGGGCATTTGCCAAACTAAACACGATGGGCCTTATGGACCTGATAAACTTTTGTCACCTCTTTAAAGTCCTTAATTTCTCTTCCTCTCTTTAGTTGTCCTCTGTTACTGAAAGTCTGAAAAGTGAAAACCTCTTTCCTTCCGTGTGTATCCACCCATCCATCGCCCCTCTCTTTCTGATCTCACCAAGATTCTATATTTATTATTAAATTAAAAAAAAAAAACAAAAAACAAAGAGCGCGTTTCTCTTCGTCCTCACAAGTAACAAATCCTCTATTAAATTAGTGTTTTTTTTTTTTTTATTTTACTTTTCGCCTTGATTCTTAACCTCGAATTGAATTTGTTGTGAGCAGAAGCAGACCATGGATGTGGCTCCTCCTCCTTCTTGCCGAAATACAAACCCGTTATTTTTTCCAGGAACAAGGACCATCAAACCCAAATTTATCAGGGCACTCAGATGGATTTTTACCTGTTGTGATCATGACAAAGATGGAACTCTCAGTGATCTAGAGATGAATGATTTCAATATATGTGTTTGTCTATTTATTTCTATCTTCTATTATTTTTTCCTGATTCATATACAGAATAATACATACTTGTTTATTTACAGGTCAAGTGTTTCCGCCAGCGGCTGAGTTCTACACAAATAATTGTGTTGATGCGATTATACTGGTTTTATTTTCTTTCTAAATGAATGCCACTTATGTTTTTAAACTTCCTTCTGATGTGTGATGACTGATGTAGTGATGTACCACTCTTAACACTATGCCTACCATTGTTTTTCCAGAGTAACTTAGTTGTTTCAAATGCAATAATGTACTTGCTTGTTATCTTTCATTCACTTGAATTTAAGTGAAATATTTAACTGTTATTGGTGTGTTGGTGTGTTAGCAGCTGCTACACATTTAGTTAATACAAATTTATTTGTATATTGATTTAAGGTTATTAATTAGATTTGTAAATTAGTAGAAATTACAAATTAGGCCCATTATTAGATTAGACTCTTGAACATAGATCATAGATGACAATATTGTTTCTATTCCATCAAGATAGAAACATTCCAGCAAACTGTAAGTACAACAAAAGAAAACCAAGTAATCACATCTTAAACCTTAAGACGATTTTTATTTGATTGGTTTTCAAATGTTTTTTCATTGAAAATCCTGTTGCTCACATCTTCTTTCTGCTGATCATTTGCACAATAGCTGTGCCTATTCTTTCAATGATATAAAAAAAATTCTCGAGTTTAAATTCGTTCAATAAAAACCTTTTAAATTTTTCTTTTTTTTAGGTGTTAGACATTTTTTTCAAGTCCTTTCTTCAAACATGGTTGTTACTTATGAGTAAAACATGTAAAAGATTGTATGTTTCTTCAGTGCTTAAAAAATAAATAATATGAACTAAAATATAGTTGCTATAATTAAATTATTAATAAGTGACTACAAGTTTTCAAAGAATCTTAAGACATAGTTTTTAATATAAAATGTGCATGTATATATTTCATATAATAAATAAATAATAAATTTCTTATGAACTTCTGGAAAGGCCTTTTGTGTCATGCCATGAACCCTATTGAAATTCTAATTGTCAAATGTGTTCATCTTTCAATTTAGGGTTTATTATAACTTGTTTGTTTACTTTATTTTGTTAAATAGGGTGTGTAGGGTGAAACAAAATTAAAAAAATAAAATAATCAAGATTTTTGTGTTAATAAAGGAAATTGAGAAGATAAGATATGGTGATTACAATAGTAAAATGCATCATGCCCCTCCAATTAGCCAATAGCCCAATATTAGCAAGAAAGCAGCTTGCATATATGGTAAGCAAGGCACGACGACTACAATCGTAAAATGCATTATCATGTCAAATGGGACATTAACGTATCTTCGTTTGGCGGGGGATGTCATGTCAGAGTGGGAAGAGAAAGTGGTGGTTTTGAGAGGAAGAAGGAGGTTGTAATAATAATAATAATAATAATAATAATAATAATAATAATAATAATAATAATAATAATAATAATAATAATGATGATGATGATGATGGTGGTATAGCTACCATTATTCATCACGCCCGTCTCAGTAAATTAAGGAATTGAGTATTGCCCAAAAGCTAAAACTTGATCTCTCCCGTTCTAAGGGATTTAAGAATCGGACGTTGCTCACAATTGACATTATTCCATCCTAGCCTTAAGTCTTAACACTATGCCTACCATTGTTTTTCCAGAGTAACTTAGTTGTTTCAAATGCAATAATGTACTCTTGCTTGTTATCTTTCATTCACTTGAATTTAAGTAAAATATTTAACTGTTATTGGTGTGTTAGCAGCTGCTATACATTTAGTTAATACAGATTTATTTGTATATTGATTTAAGGTTATTAATTAGATTTGTAAATTAGTAAAAATTACAAATTAGGCCCATTATTAGATTAGACTCTTGAACATAGATCATAGATGACAATATTGTTTCTATTCCATCAAGATAGAAACAGTAGAACCTCTTTCTAAATCAATAGTTTGGACCTATGCAATCTATACATACTCTATATAATTAATTAGATTAATTAGAGAATCTATTTACGAGAAAATTTTCTTTCTCCTAATTGATAGTCTGAAGAAAATTGAGTTTAATTTTAATTAAAAGAAGGTTAATTTTTTATTTTAACAAATAGACTACAGTTTAAAGAGAATTAAACGGGCCGCAATCTCAAGGCCCATGCATTGCACGGACGTGGACTTTGCTGCTCTCTCAACTGGGTCACGGGCCGCACAAGCAATAAGCCCACAGTCCAGCTTCCCGGAGACTTTACTCAAAGACATTTTTCGTCATGGTGTGTTCTCTCTCTCTCTCTCTCCCTACTGTAGACAGTAGTTCGATGGTCTCTGATTTGAATTTTGAAGAAGGAAATAAGCTTTCTCGCTCGAATTAAACAGAGAGAAAAGGAAGAAGACGAAGAACTTGAAACGTAAGAAACAATCTCTCATTTGTTACCTTGTCTTTTTGGATTTTTCTCTATATAGTTGGCAACTTGGGGTTTCTTGTGATCTTATTCATTTCTGAAGTAAGGTTCGTTTTTTTAGGGTTTATATTCACACGAGTTATTTATGTATAATTAACTTTCCAAATGACAATTTGGATCTCTTATTTGATCCCTACACATTAACCTTAAGGCTATTGTTCAATTGTGCATTTGAGATTATTGCTGGATATAGAGGCAGATCAGTTTAGCTGTCTAAACCGTTTGAAGGTTTTTTCCAAAATGTCAGAAGTCAGAACAGTCCAAAAATGACTACTGTCAGAATTGGTCAGGTAGAGAATTCAATTGTTAGGCTTGAAATTATGGTCCCCAATCACTCTTCATTACAATGTAGCAATTCTGCATATAGGTTCTACACATACTTATTTGATTAAACATAGCAATGCATCAATTTCATAGAATGACACATCTGTTGCCCTGCCCTAGTGCCCTAGTGGACACATTATCAGACAAGACGCAGGCATTTATTAGTCGTTACGGTAGAACTACAAATACTTTTTGTTAAAATCGAATTTCAATCTGTCATCATCTTTGTAACCTGTTCTGTTTATTTAATTTGATTGAGCAGAAATCAAGTTTAAGCATGGCTTACAGGCGAACCCTCTCAACAAGAATTACTCATCTTACCCAGAGGTTCAACCCATCTCTTAGTTACATTTTTAATGATGATGATAGGAAAAGCCAGTCTTCTGTTGCAGATTCATCTCAGTTCAAAAGCAATACTTCTCTAAATCATGGATATCCCCAATACAATTTTAAGAAGACTACCCCAGGATTGGGCCCTCTGTTTCAAGTGACTGGATTCTCATCCTTCTCTATGCCCAAGGGCATCGGATCCTCTTTGTGCGCTAATTATTCAACTACAACTGAAGGAGTGTCAGACAAGATTGAATACACGAGTGATGTGGCTCATATTTTATCAGATAATAGTGTAGAACTGGCAGCCTCTCAGGCTTCTGTTGTGAGTGAAGTGGCGACTGCAGCTGCAGATTCTTATTACCCAATTGCAGCTTTACAATACTTCATTGATGGTGTTCATTCCTTTACAGGATTGAATTGGTATGATCCCACAATTTCCTCCTTACTTTGTTGGAAGCTTTCACGTGTGTTCTTGTTTGGGAGACTAGAATGAAATGATCTATTGAAACGAAGACCGCAGTTTAATAATGGCCTTGAAGTACTTTAGGTGGGGTTAGGATATGCTTGCTTCATTTTGTCACCTTCAATTTCTATCGGAAAATATTACTTTCCAAAAGAAATAGCCCATATATAAGGGTTTATTATTTTATTTGTTGTTAAATAAGTACCTTGAGTACATAGTTTACTATGCTAACTACATTGTTGGGGATGTTGAAAAGAAGTCAGAGGTATGAGTAGCTTAGAAACCATGGAATTTCAAAGTAACTATCTAGCCATGAGTTCTGCAAGGCATATTTGCGGAATTCAGTATAATTCTTCTAGAGTTCAGAGTGTTATTTTGTTTTTTATATGCAGATTATATTTTATGAAGTTTAGGTTGGCAAGCATGCAATCTTTCCGATTCCAACATCAGTCATGCTCTATGTTATATATGGAATTAATGAGCAAACTGATGGTTCAAAAGTGAGAATGGGGAAGGGCTAATTCATGTTCATGAAATATATCGCTAGTTCATAGGTCTAAACAGTTGCTACATTTTCATGGACTCTCTAATTTTAAAATTTGGTTTTTGGACGTATACACGTAAAGCAAGCAAGCATCTTGTTTCACCGCAAAGAAAAACGCCACGGACAGTACATAGAGCAATCAAATGTTTGATGGGGTATATAATGAAGAAGACTTAAAGCATGAATGTGCTATTAATTCCCTAGTCGTTGAATTACTAAGGGTTGACATACTGTAGATTTTCTTTTTGAACAAAAGTACTGTGTTTTCTCATTTTTATTTCAGTGGCTAAATGAAGTTTGCTTTTCCAGGTGGGCTTCCATAGCTTTAACCACTATTATAATCCGAGGAATTACAATTCCGATTCTCATTAATCAACTAAAATGTACCACAAAACTAACTGTAAGTGTCTTTGCTTCTTTTTTATCTATGTCTTGTGGTACATGAGTTGGGAGTGTATGTATTTTTAGTGGAACACTGGAACTTCACAAACATAAACAATAGATGAAGAGAGGTAAAAGATCGTTAAAGACTCTTAAGATGTTCATTGCTAGTGCAATCTTTTATAAATGAACACATTAAACGGAAAGCAAAAAAATTTTGTTAAAAAAATTGCGAGTGTGTAGGCTATTACCTTACTGCCCATATAAGTCATCTCTATAATTTATAATTTTATATTGACTTAAAAGTTCTTACCAATAGTTTTGTTGTATAACATGTAGAGTGTCATGATTAAAATATTCAATTTCCATGTTACATTGTTGCTTAAAGATTCGACTTGTAGTTTTGTTTATTGGATTTTGCAACAAGTGTAATTTTCCTTTTTCCTTGTAGTACAAGTAAATATGCAGGCAAGAAAATTTCACATGAAAGGGAATGATGATCTCTTTGTATTTTCCTAAGATTTTCATACATTTTATGATTTCATGTGTTTTTGTTTAATTTACTATCTTTCAGGGTATGCTTGCTGTATTCTTGTTTGAGCTATTCATTAAGTTTGGGTTTGGTTTTCTTTTTGCACTACGCTTTGCAAAATTTATTTTGTCCTAGATTTACCCTTCATAATTCTCTAGTTGGCTTGTGCTCCTTCTTCAAACTATTTTTCTTTGTTTTTGTTTTGGGGGGTTTTCCCTACTTAGCACTCCTCTCCATTTAAGCTACCTAAATGGCTATATTTATATTGTGCAGTTGATGAGGCCACATTTGGAGAAAATCAAACAGGAGATGGAAAATAAGGTATGGGCAACAGATCTTTTTTTGCTCTGCTCGTGATAGGAATAGTAGGATACCAAGGTTCCTATCTTGTCAATTAGTGAGCCTCTACCAACAGCATACAAGTATATCCGTATATGCCATCCTTAAGGGAAGAAATACCATCTGATTGACCCTATCAGAAATTTCCTTAAACGTTAACAAATTGACTTGGCTAGGTGGTCCACCTGATCATTGCATTTCTTCTTTAATCAAAAGATGTGTTCCTGATAAATTTTATTACGTCATGCTTAGGATCACCCAATTTTGGAGTCTTTTAGCACATAAACACTTTGTATATGGCACACAGTGAGCAGTAAATCTCAATCCACTTGACCACAAAAACCAATCCTTTGCATACTCGTTTGTCTGCCATATGATTGACTGCCAGGTTCCTATTTTTTGTTATTTAGTGGTTTAGTGTCTTTCTTTTGAGGCATTGGATTTTAACGTCTTAAAACGATTCACTCATTTGTGTTTCTATCCAGGCCAACGATCCGAATGCTTTTTCTGAGGGTCAAAAACGAATGAAGGAGCTGTTTAACGAGTAAGCATATTTTCCATGCCCCTGAGGCAGAATGTACCAATCTCTTCAACTCTCTTTCAAATATGATATATGTTGGTTGATCCAGTATTAAATTTGGCATTCTTTCTTGCTAAACTTTTGGGTAGGGAATTGTGCCGAATTTCCTCTGCTGATATACTTATGTACAATGTTAAATACATGTGGATCTATTACTTCACCAGAGAGGGGGATGGGCCATGTGTTGTGATGATTTCTGTGTGCTTTACTTCTTTACAACTATGCATGGTGTTGCACTCATATATGGCACAAACTTGTAATTTCTATAGTTATGATCCACTTTTATTCGAATCAATTTGCCTATGGTTATATCTTCTTGTAAGTAATTGTCAAGTGGATCACACATTGTATAGTTCATTTAATTGCCGTGAAATGCAGTAACCTGGTTCTTCATCTGCAACATCTGCTATTTTGCTATTTTTATTTAGAGAAAAAATGTATTTGTTTGTTCCAGGTATGGGGTTACTCCATTTGCACCATTAAAAGGGCTTGCTATTCAAGGTCCTATATTCATCAGCTTTTATTTAGCTGTAAGATCTCTCACTATTTCTGACATCATGTATTGACTATTCTTCATTATTTTTTCTTATTTATTCCTCTGTATTGTAGATCACAAACATGGTAGATAAAGTTCCATCGTTCAAGGAGGGCGGAGCATTATGGTTTACGGATCTGACAACTCCAGATAGTTTATACATCCTTCCAGTTCTGACAGGACTGAGCTTTCTAGTTACTGTGGAGGTAACACATTATATTTTTCTTCGTTCTAGTAACTGTTAGGAAAAGTTTAAGTGCCCTGCGCTCTGAATTGAATCTCCAATGAGCAACAAATTAAATCCAAGGTCTGAAATTTTACTTCTTTCTAAGCAGACACATTGTTGAGGGCACATAGAAAGGACTATGCCTCGGGAGTTACAATAACAATTGCCTATAAATAGTAGCAAGTAAAAATCATGAACATCATTGATGGCTTGATGCATGTGGTATTTTGAACATAGTTGTATTTATTTAATGAGTTCGTTTATTAGTAATCTATGTCGAAGAAATAACTGTAGTATGATATCAGATATTTAAATGATAGCACTCACAAACACTAAAATGAGTTTAAAACAGCGTCCTTATCTGACACAATTAAGTAATTTCTGTCCTTTTCTAGTGCAATGTCCAAGAAGGTTTGGAAGGGAATCCTGTAGCTGGCACCATCAAAAAGTTTTCAAGGGGCCTTGCGGTTCTTACAGTTCCGTTTACAATGACTTTCCCTAAGGTATGTTGATCATAACCGGTTTTATCCTATTGTATCTCCATAGAAGAAAAACATTAATCATACTTTATCTCGATGTTAGAAAAATAATAAAAAGGGCCGAGACCTAATTGATCTGCAACCACACCTCTATTTCATATAAATCTGAAGCTTCTGATTTGCTTTATCCTCATTGCAACATTATTTGTTATCCTACATAATTTTTCATGATATACACTAAGGAATATCCAAATTTCTATTTAAGACAAAGTGAGTACAGATCTGAAGTTCTATTATGACTTATGTTGGATTATTCTTTGCAGGCAATATTTTGTTATTGGGTGACCTCCAACTTGTTTTCACTTGCATATGGACTAGGTGAGACATTTAATGATATTAACCTCAATATTTTAACAGCATTAAAATTATAGTTGCAGACACTTGTAGAGGAAAATGTGCATTGAATATTCCCACTGTTTGTTTTATCTGACCCATGTGACGTTTATTTCATTTTTCCAGTCATTAAACGCCCCCAGGTTAAGAAGTTCCTGAATATTCCTTTAATACCAGAAGCACATACCACGCAAACACAGCCTGCTCTTTCTACGTTTCCAACAGTTACAGCATCCAAACCAGTGGTGCAAGAACCATCTCCATCATCACCCACGGACCATAGTATCTCGTCATCTTCAGTTATCAATCAGAGGATTCGAACTCTTGAAAAACAAGTGAAGGGTATAAAAAAGAAAAGCAAGAAAATCTGACACTTGGAGTAAGAGGAACTAGAGAGAAAATACATGAGATCAATTTTGTAGCCAGACTGATAGTGAAATGCTTGTAAATTTTGATCATATTGTTTCAAATTGTGAACCTATGTGCAGTAATCCATCCCAATGTACTTCATCAAAGTTGGCAGTGGATTAGATTCTAATGTTAAATCGGTACTGATCAGTCAAGGAGTTTGGATCAGATCTTCGATACTGCAAAATTTCGTGTTCGAAAAAATAAATAAATTTTATACTATCATTTTATATAGCGTCTGTGGTAACTATCAAGTAAACACTGCTACAGTGCTACCTGATTATTTGAATACAGTAGATAGAAATGTCTGATCGTATATGGCATGTTCATCAAAATCGTGCATTATGTATAGTCAGCTAAAAAGATTGTTCTACGCTGGCTGTGCGACATGAACATAATTATAGTAGAATGAACTGAAAAAATAAATTGTTTGGAGTATACTGTAGTAGTAGTAGTAGTACAGCCAAATTTACAATAGTGAAAATACCAATAATTCAAATATTCGAAAGTATTAAAATTAAAATTAAAATTAATTGATATTATCTCATTCGGTTCCGAAAAGTCTGATATATGTCGAGATTTCCTGCTCTCATAAAATATCGTGAAGTAGTGGAGTATACTTTAATTTCTTGGTATACACATTTGTATTCACATAATTGGCGCTAATAAACTATCTTTCCCTTTTTATCCTTCACCTTTTTCTTTATTTTCTTCTTCTTCTTCTTCTTCAAAACCCTAGTTTGCTCATTTCATTCATGTGATCAAACCAACATCAAGATCTGGTTTCATCTCTTTCCTTCGTTCGATTCTCTCTCTCTCTCTCTCTCGCAGAACTCAAGTGTGTCTTCAAGCTCTATCGATAGATCGATCTACATCTTCGTTTGGTAAGTTTAACGAAGCTCTTTCTTTTACTTCTTGATAAGAAGATTGTAGTTTGCAAAACTTTAGGGTTTTGTTATAATGTTTAAGTTTCGTTATTTGCAAGAAGCAAAGTTTGGGTTTTTCTGTTTATTTATGAAATTTTAGATAAAAGGCATGTTTTGATTTATTGTTCTTTATTGTTTTTCTATGTATGTTGAAGATCAATTGGAATTTAATGGGTAAAGCAATTCCTAATGAGAAGAGTGAATTGAAGGAAACTGAATCAGAGAGGAGAAGGAGTTCTAGACTTGTGGGTATGAAGAGACCTTGTTATGATATTAGTTCATTATCAAGGAAGAAGTTGTGTTCTGAGATTAATGAGATTGACAGTGTGGAACGGAGGGTGAAACAATCAAAGGGTGAAGAGATGAGGGTTAATGACATTGACAGTGTTGAACGAAGGGTGAAACGGTCGACTAATTTACCCAAGAAGGGTTCATCTAATAGTGCTGATCAGAATGAAGAAGAGATTGAAGTAGGGGAAGGGATGAGGAAGAATGACATTGACAGCAATGCAGCAAAATTACAAGCAAAGAGTGGATGTCGAAAGGTGAAGAAGACAACTAGGCTTTTCAATACACTCTTCTTCAAGTATTTTTATGAGGAACATACACGGTGTAATAAGCCAATAGCGAGAAATGGGAAGAAGAATGGGAAGCGACTATCCAAGCGTCCTGATTTGAAGGTGATGCGTGAGATGGTTGAAACAAATAAATGTGTGCACCGCAGAAAAAGATTTGGGAACCTTCCTGGTATAGAGGTTGGGGATCGGTTTTGTTCGCGAGCTGAAATGCTTGTCGTTGGTCTTCATAGTCAGTCTGTGGGTGGTATTGACTCCATGGTTGAAAATCACTATGGTAAATTGGAGGAATACAAAGGCTATCAGTTTCCACTTGCAGTGTCTGTTGTACTGTCTGGAATTTATGAAGATGATAAAGATGACCTGGATAATATTTGGTATACTGGTGAAGGTGGAATGAAGCTACTTGGGAATAAGCGTCAATTCAAAGATCAAGTCATGGCTAAGGGAAATTTGGCTCTGAAGAATAATATAAAACAGGAAGTGCCTGTGAGAGTGATACGTGGTCATAATACACCTAGCAGTTACACTGGCAGGGTTTACACATATGATGGTTTGTATAAAGTCGCGAGCTATAGAACTGTAAAAGGTAAAACTGGATTTAAAGTTTTTCAGTATCAGCTAAAGCGAATTGAAGGGCAGCCTGCCTTGGTTACTAATCAGGTTTGCTATAATCCAACCCACTTATCTAAAAAGTTACGTGGGATTGTCTGCAATGATATAAGTGGAGGACAAGAAAAGATCCCTATTCCTGCTACAAATTTTGTTGATGATCCACCCGTTGAACCAGTGGGTTACACATATTCGAAGTCTGTCCAAGTCACAGAAGGTTTGACACTCCCCACAGCTGATTTTGGATGCAATTGCAAAGGAGCTTGTACTGATCCCAAGATTTGTGCGTGTGCAAAACTCAATGATGATGACTTTCCGTATGTTGGTATAGATGGTGGCAGGTTGATAGAACCCAGAGATGTGGTTTTCGAATGTGGACCAAAGTGCAAATGTGGACCTGGTTGTGTCAACAAAACTTCTCAGAAAGGATTGAAGTACCGCCTTGAGGTCTTTCGTACTCCTGATAAGGGATGGGCCGTGAGATCCTGGGATTTTATTCCCTCTGGTGCATTTGTTTGTGAATACACAGGGAAGCTTATGCGAACAAAGGACTTGGATAATGTTTCTGGAAATGATTTTCTTTTTGAGATTGATTGCTTACATACCATGAGAGGGCTTGATGGAAGGGAGATTCGGAAAGGAGGAAGGATTCATTTGGACGAAACTGATAACAAAAAAATACCAACTGAACCGGAGTTTTGTATAGATGCAGGAACAACTGGTGGTGTGGCCAGATTTATCAATCACTCTTGTGAGCCTAATCTTTTTATTCAGTGTGTCTTGAGCTCCCACCGTGATATGAGTCTTGCTCGTGTAGTGTTGTTTGCTTCGGACAACATACCTCCTTTGCAGGAGCTCACCTATGACTATGGCTATGGACTTGATAGCGTGAAGGGTCCAGATGGTAAGATTAAAGTGTTGCCATGTTATTGTGGTGCAGAGGAATGCCGCAAGCGTTTATACTAGGTAAGCTTGGTTTCAGTTTGCAAATTTTTTCTGCATCATAGTCAACTTATAGAGCGAGTTTTCATCCATGACAAGTTTGCAAACTTATTTATATGTGAATCATTAATAAAGCACTAAACATTGATGTTTGCTAATATGCTACCTGCATCAACATATATTTACAATCACATTTAGTGGAAAATGGACCTTAATGTTATCAATGTTAAAAAAGGAAATATAATTCTATTGGCTAACAATCTGTTTTTTTGCTTAATGTTTACAGTTATCGAACTCCGTAGCTAAAAAACTCCTGAATAGCCCTCTTCCATCACCCATCGGTTAGAGACTGTCATCATCTGCAGCTATCAATTGGAAGCTTAAAGTTTTTCACAAACAAGTTTTAGTATGTCGTATGGTTATTTTAAGGAAGAACTGGTAACAATTGAGCAATATTTTGCCAGGGTCTGATAGAGAAATGCATTGATATTTGATCATTATGTTTGCTTTACATTAGAACAATTTTTTCATGATCTTCCAAATTTAGCTTTCATTTTGCGCCTGTTACGATCATATTAGTGTTTAGCAAAAAAAAAAAAAAAGGAGACTACCAGGTCACAGGTTTATGTATCATAAATACCAAGATTCACTTTGGTCTTGAGTTTTTTTGGATTTTATGAAAAAGTAGCCCATTGGCATAGTAATATACATTAGTGATATATCTTCAAAGCCAACTCCTTTGGTCACTGGTATGGGTGCTGTAAGTTGTCATGGTGTAGAAAAACATATGCTGACATGACACGAGGACTTGTTAGTAGTAATTCATGTTGAGATCCTTGTTGATTGGCATGTTTTGAATGAGCTTACTTTGCATTATTAGTTATCTTTAAGTACCTTCCAACCTCGATGTGTTTAATGCGCAACTTGAAATACACAGTTAGAGTTATGTACCAGGAATGCTGATGATGGTGTTCTATAGCTATCCTGTCTCCATAGGATTGAGTAACACCATCTCTATTCAATACATTTACATTGAAAGTGATCGTATTGTCTGTGAGATCTATGATTCTATGATCTAGCTCAGGCCCACAAGTTACCTAATCTCAAGATCAACATTATGGAGTAAATTATGTTAAAACTCCGTTTGCCTCTTCACCGCAGTCTTTATTACTATGGCGGTTAGAACCTCAAACTCTCAACAGAATTTGCCTCACATACCCTACTCATGCATACCAAGAAGATTTTGCATTGATTCCCCAAGTAAAACGACTAACTTTGTCTTTTGTTCTGTTCTTAGAGATAATCAATAGTATGCAAGAAGATGTTCATTCTCAAAACTGAAGTGAAAGTGATGATATATATGATCTTGAATAGCAAATAACATCAAGATTCAAGCGATCACACATGATTAGGATCAAAATGAAAATATAAATGATGAATTTTTTCACTTATGGAAACTGGAAATTAACCAAGTCAGAATTCTGTTCACCTGGGTAAAATGAAGACTTCAAAAGCTGAAGCAGAAGACCTAAGAAAATGCTTTGCTTCACTAATTTCCATATTTTCTGACTTACATCCCCACATTATCAAAAAGCAAAATGGCATTCCCAACATGATCCTAGACATTTAATAATGGTTTCAGGTTGCCAAAAGTTAATTAACAACAAATATACAAAAGTAGGTTGCTAATGTTAACTAAAATTAAGTACTACATTAGTTAGGTGACTGCTGGTAAATGCTATCTAACATAATATTACTGATTAACAATTCAACAACATGGTGGAATTGGTGGTATAGCAAGTGATGCAGATCTCACCAACGCTGCACTTTCCCACCAATCCGCCGTGCAAGCTGCCAATCTTTCCTCACTGCAGTAATATAGAATTACATCGAACTATATATTAATCCATTGAAATACTTTCCAATCTGATTAAGAAGATATAAACCACCATTCATATATTGTAAAGGTACTAATTTAGAATTTCAAAAATCTTTGTATAACAACTACGAGGACATAAGAAAAAAAGAATTGCATTTAAACATTAGCAACTTACTGAGCGTCACACGATTTGCATGAATAGCACAGAGCATAGAATCCTCAAACAGACCAACCAAATAAGCTTCAGCTGCCTACACAAATAGCACCCAAAGTGTAGGAAGTTCACGAGAATCGGACACTAATATTAGTTCAAGCAAGAAAAATAAATTGCATAGTCTCTTTGGGAATCCAAATTTAGATTTCTGATTTCTAGTGCATAAACACTAACAACTTCTAATGTAATGTGACAATAAAGCTCTGATTTAGAGGGAATCAGACACAATAATTAGCTAAAACAAGAAAAGAATATCTAAGAAGAAAAATGTGGATTGCAGAGTCTTTCGTGGAATTCAAACTTCAATCAAACATTCTTGATCTCTAGTGAAAAATAGCTAGTTCTAATGTAATGAGACAGTAAAGGCACTGATTTACTAATAGACAGCATAAATAATAACGCAGATGCAAGCAGTATTTTTCTCATAAAGGCGATTGTCATGTAATCTCAATACACACTGCATGTAAAAGCTATAAATTGCTACCAATTGTCTTCTTTCAGATCCAGGGACACCACTTTTAGATATTCATATCATCATATCTTATAGGCAATACAGTTACAGACATAATACATGTTCTTTCCCCTGAATTTCTCAATAAACATGCCTACTTGGAGCATTCTGCCTGAAAGTAAATCTAGCTTCTATCAATCTATCATGCAAGTGTTAATAGTGCTAATTTTGCACCAGTCTCTATCAAGTAATTGATATATATATAAGTAACAATTGGGATGTACTACTTTGCTATCCTTAAGGGTCCAAATTTGTCTAGATGCAGGTGTCAATGTGTCTGGCACCATATACTAACCTCATGCAAACATTATTAGGTTCATGTCAGAAACTAGTTATACCAGCATATCAAAAGCCAACTTATGATAATATTTGTCCTGTGACAAAATTTGAAAATAAAAAGAGGGATTCTTTAGCATTTAATAATTCATTTTTAGACTTTATCTCCAAACTAAACATTTGCCCCAAATTCCTTTTACATGCTGTAAAAGGCAGAAGGAGCAAGGACATCAAGGAAATACACACTTCAATCTAAAGGTAATCATTGACACAGATACATGAATTCAATTCCATTGGATCTAAAAAAATTCTACTTCTACTGTTAAAAATAATTGCTCATCAAGATTTTCGTTTTTAAGCCTAGAATCCACAGCAGAAACTCATACTTCTTAAAACTAATATTGTATGTTGTTCTAGACTTCTAGTACCTCTTGAATTGCAAGCATGGCTTCACCAGTCCAACGAGTAACCTCGAAACTAAACTGATTGGTGACCTCCCTCACCTAAATAATAAATAAATAAGAAAAGTAAACCATTAGAAATTAAGATTACATTCGCTTACTAGGAAAGCTTATAATTATGAACAGCAGCAACTCAGCAAGAAACCTTAATGACTTGAGAATCCTAATGTTGCATTATTTGAAACTAGCCCAAGTACATTATCAATGACAGAAGTTTAATGACTTGAGAATCCTAAAGCAAATAAATGAAGATGGCCCAAGTACATTATCAATGACAGAAGTTTAAGAAGTGAACTCACATTATAGTCAAATGGAAAAGAATTCAGATATTTGAAACTCGACATGGATTTCAACAGGCATAGTGATGAAAAATCAGCATTTTCCAACAAAACTTGTATAACAAAATGTCTTGATATAATATAATGGTCCTTCGTACGCCTAAATCGGTTATCACAATTCACAAACATCATAATGGCTCAGGTAGGTGCAATATGGTTGAAAATAATAATAATAATTTATAACAAGTTGCAAACTTGCAATTGAGGATCAGATTAAAGATTCTAAGAAATGAACTAATTATTACATGCTTGCTATGATTAACTGATTAAGTAACCTAAAAATTGTCACCTTTATATTCTTCTCCTTATCAATTTCCCAAAGAATTACTGAAATTCAAACACACAACATGAATACTCACTAGTCTAACGAAAGGCGCCAAGGGTAAGAGAAGTTCAGAAGACTTTTGGTACTGACGGATTTCGCGAAGAGCTACTGTTCCTGGTCTCCATCGATGGGGCTTTCGTTGATTCTACAATCAAACAAACATTCATTAAAAACCAAAATCAATCGTTTAAATAATAAGCAAACATATTTGAAAAAATGTAAAAATTGAAACAGAGAGTACCGAAGTCAAGGGAGCACGCGTGGCAGAAGTTTTTCCAGCTAAAACAAATGAAATAAATATGCAGAGAGTTAGGGTTTCAGTTAAAGATAGAACACACTTCAGAGAGAGAAAGAGAGAAAGAGAGGGGGAGAGAGATGCGGTACCTTGGGTAGATCGGCGTCTGGTTCTATTTCGATTCTGTTTGGTTCTTGACATGGTTGGTGTTGATGATGGTTACAGAAGAAGAAGAGACAAATACAGTAATGTAGCTGTTCGAAGTATTTCCTTCTTCCCGCTTGAATTCAGTTTGATGGATTTGTTGTTGTGACCTGAAGCTTTCAACGGCTCTTTTTCATCCTGCTTTAACGGCTCTTTTTCTCGATGAAACCTTCAACGGCTCTTTTATTTGTAAATTGGATCAGGCCCAGTTTATTTATTTCAGTTACCAATCCGTAAAAAATCCAAACTTATGGACCAAGCCCAATACTGAAAGCGCTGAACGTGCTAGTGTATTATAAATAAAGCGTTGTATTAGTGCAACTCGCATCTGACCTGTCATGTGGAGATCTTTTAGACCCCACCATCATAATTCATAAAGCTTTCTCTGTTTTCTTTCTCTCTCATTTTCTCATTCACGCTGTTAACAAGTGTTCTTTTGCTTGCTTGCTTGTTCGTCGTCGAATCTTCGACGATCACGAAAGAAATTGATCTTTCAGAAACCCTAATTTGATTTTGTTTGCAATGTCGGTGATGAAATATCTTGTTGAGATCGAGAAAGAGAAGGAATCTGTTGATGGAAAACCATCGGTTGGACCAGTTTATAGAAGTGTGTTTGCTAAAGATGGATTTCCAAAACTAGATGAAGGTTTGGAGAGTTGTTGGGACATTTTTCGGTGAGTTTTTTTTTTTTTTTTGTCAAATTTACCAAATCTTGAGAATGATGTGTGAGATTTTCATGATTTGATTGTTTTTAAAGTTGCTATGCATGTGTTTTTTCTTGGAATTTGCTTGGTTGCACATTTTGGAAATTTGCTTGGTGAAGATATACATTGTTTTTTCTTATAGATCAGAAGGAGATGAAATGTTTTATTTTGTTAGATGTTGATAATTATTCTTGATGTTCAATGCTTTAGATGTTAATGAAGCATAGATTTCCACGTCGGTCCTGCCGAGAAGTGATGGTATAAGGTCTAGACATAGATCCACTAATTGATTGTCCATGTTTGATGTTCCGATAATCTGCTCAGGTTTAATTTAAAAGAAAGAGACTAGATTAACCACTATCATGGATATAAGTGAGAGACAACATTAGATCTTAGCAAACATTCAGCTCCATTAACTATTAGTTGATTGGATTTCAATTAAGGAGCATAGAAGATGAGGCAAAATTTTGGTTGGAAATAATAATGGTTTTCTTTACAAGTCTGCATTTCATGTATGATCTGTTCGAGTTCGAAAAAGTTGTATAGCAACATATGAATATGATCATCTTGATAAAATTGGACTTTTCTTTTTATAGAATGTCAACTGAGAAGTATCCTGATAAGTTAATGCTCGGTCGTCGTGAAATTGTGGATGGGAAGGTACACTTTGGAATTTATAGATTCTATATGTCTTTTTCATTGAATGAATCTCTCTCCCTATATCTACCCCACTCTTGCAAGGTTAGTAATTGTGAGAATATTTGCTTTTCTATCTTTTGCAGGCAGGTAAATATGTTTGGCTTACATTTCAAGAAGTATATGACATGGTAATAAAAGTTGGGAATTCCATCCGTAGTTGTGGTGTTGAGAAAGTAAGTTACCTATCCATTAGTTCATTACTTCATTGTGACACATGATGTCAGAGTTGGGTGATGTTTTCTGTACACTGACATACTCTCTTGATGAATTAAAATTGCCTTTGCATATTCCAGCTTAACATATGTGAAACGGTGGAAGAGTAATGCTCATCCTAGTTTGTCTTTTACTAAATTCATGTGTTAGATACCTGGGTTTTAGAAGAACTCATTTTTTTATGTGTCTCTTTGCAAAATATAATGACAAAGAAGATAATGGTACTTCATTGAAAAATTGCAATTGCATTTGAAATCCATAAAAATTAAAACTGACACCCTCTTTGGTTTTCAACTTGTTCTTGTGAGTGAATTTGTTTCTTCTCTCCTATTTAAGTTGTGTCTATCTGTTACTAAATCGGGTATTGACTAATTGTTTACATCAGCAAATTTTGTCCTGAGAATTTCGAGTTCTTTTATACGTTTTCACTAAATGATCAGTTTTCATATTATGAATCTTCTTGTTACTTTGGAATGTACAAGCATGATACAAACACTACTTTCTGCATTTTCCCCAGGGAGGACGATGTGGTATCTTCGGTGCCAATTGTACAGAATGGATAATGAGTATGGAGGTCTCTCTCTCATATTTATTGTGACTTCATTTTTATATTCATTGGTTCCTACATATGTAGACTTAGAAATTAGAATTTGGTTTTTTATGCTTCACATTTTTCTTAAGTTCCCAACATTTAAGATTTGGCGTTTGCCCACTATTTTGAACATAATTAGTGATTATCCAATCGGCCACTCCTTTTCACTTGCAGGTGGTCAAACCATCGTTGACGTGGTCAAAGTGTAGTCTTTTACTGATTTACCCTTATGTTTGCTAATAGAATAAGGTGGCCAATGAAGGCATTTCAGGTAAAAGGCTAAATTTTGACCACGTCGATGATGGTTTGATCACCTGAAAATAAAAAAGAAGTGGGAAAACATCAAAACGCCAATTCGCCCTTTAAGATTAAGAGTGTTCTGATATTTTGATTTCTGCTAAAAATTACTGCAGGCCTGTAATGCGCATGGAATATATTGTGTTCCTTTATATGATACTCTAGGTATGCACTTATAATTTTGTTTTTAATGATTTCACAAGCTTGTTTATCTTGAAAATACTGTTCTCAAACATCAAAGTATTCCAACCATTTTCCAACAATTTTTATGAAATTTATCTGATATACTTTATGCTTAGATTCCTTTGAACTATGTAGTGAATAATACCTGCTCATCTTTCTTTTTTGTTTTTTGCTGAAACCTGATCCAATGTGAAGTTTGTACTCAATAATGTGCAACACACATAGACATTTTGAATTAAAAAAAAAAATCCTTTTGTTATCTCCTAATAATTATCCCTACAAACAATCATCCTATTCAAGATTGGCTTACGCTACTAAGTTTAACCACAGTTTCACAGTGATATATTGCTCGTGGTAGAAATTTTGGAATAGGCTGAATTTTGCAGCTGATGAATTGTGTAGAAGATCATATCCAACACTAACGAACACAAGAAAGAGAGTGGAAAAATACAACTGAAATATAGATATAATCAAAAGAAATACTATCACTTTGGCAAAATTCCACAGACTGTAAGCTACTGAGGGCTCCCAAAAGTTAAGGATTGAAAGATAATCTTTAAGCTCCACTAAGTACTTTCAACCAATAACGGAGAAAGTCCCTTGATGGCTAAGATAATCTTACGATCTCCATCTTTATTTTTAAAAGAGCAAGTGTTGCTCTCAAGTCCCACCAATTCGAGGATGGGTCTTAGGTTTTCCGCATGCCTGATGAGGAGAATGGTCCTGCCTGCTCTGAGTAAGAAGATGCATTACTCGGGCAAGTCTCACTCAAAATTTAGGTTATTATTCCATTGGATAAAAGACCAGGCCAGCCTAAAGGTGTTGGAAGTTATTGTAATAGTAGTGACTTGTCTAACACACTACTAGTAGTAGTGACTTGTCTAACACACTTCTTTCATTATATATACAAGTTATGTCTCACATTGAGATATATAGCTTTCCACCCTAATATTCTACTTCTAGTATAATTCATCTTTTATACTTCTAGTTGGTATCAAAGCCAAGTGAGATCATGGTTTTCGGCCACCGGCGACACTAACTCAGGTGCCGGTGGCCGGATCTCCGACAAAGTCTTTTTGTCTAATTTGTGTTCTTGTTTCCGCTGTTTTTCTGCGCCTTGTGTGCCGCTGTTTTTTTTTCCCTGAGTACTGTTCACGAGTACTGTTCACGGCTATTGTTCATCAAGTACTGTTCACCGAAACGAACATGGCCCTAACAATCACCACCACTACCTCCGATGTCTTTCTCGGTTGAGCAGCTGGTAATCCCTGCTCCTTTATTGTCTCTGCAGCTGGACATCCCTGCAGACGGTTCTTCTCGCAGCTGGTCATCCCTGCCATTGAACATCCTGCCCGATGTCGTTCTCATGATACTTTGTGGGGGATGTGAGAGAACTTTTTTTTTTTTGTATTTCAAGCTGAAATTCAGAGTCTGAATGTTCAGCTTGAGGGGGAGTGTTGGAAGTTATTGTAATAGTAGTGACTTGTCTAACACACTACTAGTAGTAGTGACTTGTCTAACACACTTCTTTCATTATATATACAAGTTATGTCTCACATTGAGATATATAGCTTTCCACCATAATATTCTACTTCTAGTATAATTCATCTTTTATACTTCTAGTAAAGGAAATGGTTGATTGGCTCTGCTTCATAAGATACACGAGCCAAAAGTCATAAATATTAACTGGAAATTTTATTTTCTTAAAATTTTATTTGGTATGGAAATCTGCAAAGCTATCAAACACACAAATAAAAGAAAAAGAAGAAGATGTAACCATCCCTGTAATCTGAAAGATATATGTTGATGATTTTTTTGACCACTTATATATTATGTTTTTTAGGTGCTGGTGCTGTGGATTTTATCATTTGTCATGCAGAGATTTCAATTGCTTTTATTGAGGAAAAGAAGATTCCAGAGGTTAGACCACTTGTACAGTTTTACTCCTCTCAAGTTATGGTTTGCTTTTATTTGGCCCAGGTGTACTTTATATATCACAGACGTGGACATGTGTCGGAGTTCGACATGGGTATTTGATACCACTACCAGATGGCCTCTAGTCCTGATATATAAACTGAACTGGCATGTGCTAAGTGTCTAAGATCTATTCAGCATTTGTTTCTGATTGTTATGACATCTCAAATTCATATAACTGAAGCTTACATAAGGTGTAATGGATTATAAAACGTGCTGAGAAGCATCGATCCTAGATTCCTAGACATTTGCCCTGTATTATAATTTGATCTTCTCTTTTACCAGGTCTTGAAAACATTCCCTAATACAACAAAGTACTTGAAAAGTGAGTTGTACTTTCTTCATTTAGTTCTTGTTCTGGGAATCTGGGTGTATGATGTACAAAATGCTTATATTTACTATCGTGTACTGTAGCACTTGTGAGCTTTGGGGAGGTTACACCTGACCAGAAAGAAGAGGTTGAGAAGTTTGGTTTGGCAATATATTCTTGGGATGAATTTCTACAACTGGTATGCTAATTACGTGCATCGATGTTGTTGTTTCCACTTAATTTTCTGCATGTAGTCAGTTAGAATTATTGCTGAAATTATTTTAAGTGTTCGAAGAAGTAGCTTGTGATTATACCTTTCACAATACTGTCCTTTATATCTTTCATCTAAAATATTCAACAGCATTACCAGTCACAAAGGAATAAATCCACTAAACTCAACTGCTTATGTAGGATTATGTTTTGATATTTTCGAAAAAGGATTTGATTATCTTTAAGCATAACATGATGATGTTTTGAGCAACTTGTTGGTAACTCGGTATGAAGTTCTGAAAGTTTTGGAAGGAAAATCTGACCTTTGGTTATGATAGGTACTAATGTCTAATAAAACTAATAAATAAAAGTTCTTTCCATCTGCATCGTACTTGTGCATCAGATAGAGTCATGTCATTTCGAATGTATTTTATTCTATGTGTTCCTCTAACACACATGCAGGGATTTTTATTTGGTTTTTTTCCAAGTGCCCAAATTGTTGATGTTTCTAGAAGCACATGCACATATTCATTCCATTACAAATAAATTAGGGTGGAAACGAAAGGTACCAGTAAGAACTAATAAGAGTAGTTTCAAATATCAATCTCCTGATAAGTATATTAACACCTTGATGGAGTTGTTTCTCGAAAAGGATGCTTACTGTTGGTTTTCACGATTATTTTACCTTTGAGCAAATCACTGAAGTGCTTTCGTATGTGTGCATCTATTATACTTTAGAAATTTTTTTAAATGTAAAATAATTCTGAAAACCAAGTGTAAGTTTCCTTATGGGAAGGACTCTGTCGGGATTTTAGCATGTTGGCAAACCATGACATTGTGGCTTCCAGTCCAGCTCACCTACCAAAAAGATGTATTTGTGAAAAGGACATGACAGACTCCGCAATCAACAAAGTTTTTATGTTTGTGTGTCTAAGTATTGATGTCAATTTGTGTATACCCTTTTCCATAGTTAGATCTGTCCACTGTGTTTTCTGCATGTGAACTATTCATGCACTGCATGTTTTTGTATTTGATTTCCAGGGTATCAATAAGAAATACGATCTTCCAGTTCTCACGAAGAAGGACATTTGTACAATAATGTATACCAGTGGAACAACTGGTGACCCGAAAGGAGTTATGATATCTAATGAAGCCATTCTTACTCTTTTAGCTGGTATGCATCGGATACTAGAGTGTATGAATGAAGAGGTAAAGTCCTGCTCGATAAATATAGGTGCTTGCAATTCTGCTTCATTATTTCAATTGGAAACAACATAATTAGGAAGTTAGTCAACAAATATAGTGCCACAAGCTATATCATTGTAGAATCACAGAATTTTTATAAGGTTCAAATCATAGATATTCGGTTTGGATCTGATTGCAGTTCAGATCTGATTAGGATTTGGATCTAGCACAATCCATTGTCTGCTCTAGTTTTGTACTGTAGTTTTCATTTGATTTTCTTTTTTCCATTCATTTCTCTTTTTACATTGTTGTCAATGATTATTAACAGGTGAGGGTGGATGATGTTTACATTTCATATCTCCCTCTGGCACATATCTTTGATCGGGTGATTGAGGAGTACATTATTCATCGAGGTGCTTCGATAGGATTTTGGCGTGGGGTGAGTGGTGTCTGTCGTATCCTTTACCAATCCGAGTCTATGCAATCATAATATAATAGTAATGTGCTCTTTTCTGCCTCAACAGGATGTGAAATTATTGGTTGAAGACCTTGGTGAACTAAAGCCAAGTCTTTTCTGTGCTGTTCCACGGGTGCTGGATAGGATTTATTCAGGTAACCTTTGGAGATACTGTTGCTGTCCAGTGTCCGCCAACATGTTTGAATGTTTTTATCTTTTAATTCCATGTACCAAGACACAGGAATCAATGTATCATGATTATCTCGCATGAAAATTTTGTAGCGAATAGAGTGGCCATGTTAGTATGTTACACTGTTTGAAACAACACTAGATTATAAGATGTAACCTTGTGGTACACATGTAGCATGCAGTGTGTGTGACGAAGGAGTTTTTAGAACAAAACCCATTTTAGTGTTCTTATCAGACCACAAATAGCGTTGGAGATGACAAGTTGGATACTTAGGGTGCCAAGATCTCCTTTATGTGTCTATTAAGATCACCTTGCGTATATATGTAACTCAAAAGGAATGCTTTCAATTTTTCACTTTTGTATTTTTTTCACATACTTCCATCCTGGGACAATTATTCTCAAGAGATGACCATTTCACATCTCATTTACTAGTTTCTTGTGTGTGAGTGCATTGTCTGATTATCAACTTTAAAATCAGTTTGAACTGATTCCGAGATCCTCATAGACTCGATATTTTAATGTAAAATGAGAAAAATGCATTTCTATTTTCTACAGTTCCTGATTTTTCTTGAACGTGCAGGTTTGAACGAGAAGATATCCTCGGGGAGTCTTCTAAGGCGTAAGCTGTTTAACATAGCACATTCATAGTAAGTTATACCTCCTAAACTGAAGTCCAGCTCTTATTTCCTCCCTAAATGCTCAAATGGCTCTTCTTAATAAGATACCGCCACACATTAGTTCTGGAGAGCATCTTCAACAATTCAACTTCCATTCTTTGTTTTTAACATTCTATGTAATATATTAACTGCTTTTGGTATAATCTATTTATAATGTGGAAATGTTGCAGCAAATTGAATAACTTGAAGAAAGGATATAACACAGTTGAGGCCTCTCCAATTTGTGATGGGCTTGTTTTTAGCAAGGTAATGGAATTGCGAGGTTTCCGTGGATTCTGTTTACTTTTAAACTATAGGCTCGCTCAAACTGCCTGTAGTATTTATATTTGCTTTAATCAGGTGAAACAAGGATTGGGAGGAAAAGTGAGAATCATTCTATCTGGAGCAGCACCTCTTTCTACCCATGTGGAAGCCTTTATGCGAGTAGTATCATGTGCTCATGTTATGCAAGGATATGGTATGTGGTCATTCAAAAATTTCTCAGCGAACTATATTTTTAAGTCCTGTATGTTTGTCTTTAATGCTTCATCAGACATGAACTTGGTCAATTCTTTTAGAAGTTAAGAATTGGTATATTAACACTGTAGACCTTTGAAAAGCATGTTGACAACTTTCATCAAATTTGCTCATTCTAGATTTATTTTAAAGATTGTGTTAAATTTGATAATGAATAAATAATCCGATATCATCATGTCAGAATTTCTCATAGTGAATAGAATCATGCAATCTATTTTGTCTAGTGAATAGAAATTATTGCCACAAAATAACCCTGTACTTTCTTTGTAGCATCACTTTGTGCAGTTATACCCACGACTTTTTGGGCACATTTAAATACTACGGCTTGACCAAGATAGTTCACAAACCAAAGCCTCCACAAGGTGTAAGACATGGGTGTCAAGAACAATAGTTGTCTACTATGTTCACAATCGAAGTGTATCTCTTGATACATGAGGTGGAATACGGGAGTATTCTGTTTATGTAGATAGCCTGTGTTTTTTTCTTGCTTTCCGAGATCACCTTTCATTATTTTGAACTGTTCCTTTACTTCTGTTAAGTGTCTCGTCCCTTCTCGAAGAAATTTTGCTTGGTCAATTCCTTCTTTTTTTCCCAGCTGATCCAAGCGCTAATTGACCAACTTGTAGAAATATCTTGAGATGCTTCATGATTTTAAATCGGTATGTAAATTGAACTATAAGACTCCCTGACTTCCACTGGGGTTGGCTGCAGAGGTCATTTACATCTAATCCTTATATCACAAAGTAACTACGTACGAATCAGTCTTAGTGACTCTGTTTTGATTTGAAGTTCAGGCTTCTGAAGTTGCTTACAAGAGAGTGATGTCCATATTTTTACGTTTTGACTACATGTTTGGCTAATAATTTCCTGTTTGTGGTGTAGGTTTGACAGAAACTTGTGCAGGGACATTTGTATCATTGCCCAATGAGATAGCGATGCTTGGAACAGTAGGGCCTCCTGTTCCAAATGTGGATGTGCGTTTGGAATCTGTTCCGGAAATGGCATATGATGCTCTTTCAAGCACGCCACGTGGAGAAATTCTTATACGGGGAAATACCTTGTTCTCAGGATACTACAAACGCGAAGACCTCACAAAAGAGGTTTTGGTGGATGGATGGTTTCACACAGGTTTATGCATTTTGTAATTTGTATTTAACAAATAGGCTCCCTAGTTATTAGATGCATATATGAGTATATGACAGTTTCTGTAATGATCTTTGTAACCAGGGGACATCGGTGAGTGGCAACCAGATGGAAGCATGAAAATCATTGACAGAAAGAAGAATATTTTCAAGCTCTCACAAGGAGAATATATTGCAGTTGAGAACCTGGAGAACATTTACGGCCTTGTTTCTGACATTGACTCTGTATGTATCTTCACTCTTGTAGTTGGTTCTTTTTGTTGTTGTTGTTGTTGTTTTTTTTTTTTTCCCGAATGAATAAAGTGATTGTTACCTCTCTAAAAAGGTATTAGAGAGATGAGGGAGGGAAAACACTTTTTTTATGGGAGAAGGTTAATTATCTTAAATAATCAACAAAGCAAACATTTAGACAAATACGAGAAGTCCTACAGAATTTTTACAACTCTGATTTGCACATTTTGTCTTTGTAGCGCTTCAGTTTAGCTGTCATTCATACTCTTATATTTTTGTGTTTTTTCTTCTAATTAGAGAGTTTGGGTAATTCGCGCATCCAAGTTTGGATATATTTGAATTTAGTTGTTTAGCTGAGTGAAAGATTTTGTTTACTTTAGATTTTAGTGTACTATTAAATCTGTCTTTACTTTACACAAATAGTTGAAAATTTAAGGACTACTACTCCTGTCAGAACTCAGCACCGCTTGATACAAACATAATATTGAATAGCACCCTTGACTAATAATCACAAACCGACAGAATATCCTAATTGCATTGGTGGTATTTAGTCTGTTAGTTTAGCTTGCATATCATCTTCTCACGTTAAGTCATCTGAATAAATATTTTTTCTTTTTCAGATATGGGTGTATGGAAACAGCTTCGAGTCCTTCCTAGTTGCTGTAATTAATCCCAACAAGCAAGCCCTTGAGCGTTGGTCTGCAGAGAATGGAGTAGTTGGAGATTTTGCTTCTCTTTGTGAAAATCCCAAGACTAAAGCATATATCATGGGGGAACTAACCAAAATTGCAAAGGAGAAGAAGGTCTTATGCTCTTGTTGTTCTCTCATCACTCCTTTTCATTGCTGAAGAAACCATGATTGCTAAAATTATATTTTTGTTTGACAGTTAAAAGGCTTTGAATTTATCAAAGCTGTCCACTTGGACCCTGTGCCATTTGACATGGAACGGGACCTTGTCACTCCAACTTTTAAGAAGAAGAGACCTCAGCTGCTCAAATACTACCAGGTTAGTGTCATTTTAGACCTCCTTTGTTGTGATTCTAGTAGGCCCTCTGGATTCTGCCAGGATAGCCTAATAAAGCAATTTCCAGTTGACACAATTTAGCCCTTTTGAGTACCCTGCATTTTATGGACTAGTTCCCATTTGGACTATTGCTGTATTAGATATTTGCATGTATGTGGTCGAAGAAACCTGGGACTTTTTAGGCATGCATTAGATCAAATTGCCTAGAATTGTTATCCCTTGTTATTAATCAGTACACTGCCAAAGGGTTTTGTGATGGGATCTGTGAAGATATGAATCTCATCTTAATGTTTGCATGTTCAGTCGACCTTTCATATTCAAACAAATTGTTGACGTGTTTTTTTCCTTGACATTAGAAACTAACACCTTTTTTGAGAGTGAGTGTTATGCAAACAATATTGAGTATAGCTTCTCATGAAATCCCTACTCCTTTAAAGTGTTATGCAAACAATATTGAGGGGACCCCCCCCCCCCCCCCCCCCCCCTAAATTACGTGTGAAAACTTATATCAACAATCGGCTGTGACATGTTTAGAACGCACAACCTCTCCACTGTGTGAGAGGGGTGCTACCATTGAGCGACAGCCTCATTCGCCCTCTGGGGTATTTATTAGCAAACAATTTGCATGACTTGATGGTACATCTTAGAGTTTTGAAGGTGTTGGACAAGACAGTTTGGGTCATTAGATCACTATGATGTTTGTTTTAATTGCTAATCCAATGAACCAGTTGTTATTATAGATGTTTATGTTGCCTCGTTTCAGTACTTTATTATATCTGTTTATAACTATATGTTGGCTCGTTTTGTCCTTTTTACTTCTTGCCTTTTCTTTTCCCCATAGCTGATGATTTGATTCTATTTAGTTATCACAAAGGCGAGTTGTTGACTTTTACCATGCAAGTTCTGATGTTGAAAATATGTACTGCAGGGTGTTATTGACAAAATGTATAAAGTCCCAAGTAAGTAATATGATGCAGCTAGGATCCTTTGAGGGAGTATCTTATTATGGTCGGCCTTTTGATTTCAGACTGATTGTTGTAGATGGTAATATACAAACCAATTTGTAATTTTAGGATCATTATGTATAGTTGAAAAAACATGTAGATGAGGTTCAATTTCTTATGCTGCAGGGAGAATTGAAATATTTAATTAAATGGATGTGTGCTGCAAAAGATTGCATTTGTAATATCTTGCTAGTTCTGAAAAATGATTGAAATGGTTTTCAGATAATTTGCGTAAATTCCTGCGGATGGTTACTGCTGTACTGCACATATTAAACAGTCCATACTGTTTAATTACAAAAAAAATAGTTAGCCTGGATTGCTCTCTAAAACTTCAAGATCTCTCTATTCTGTGATTTGTGCCATCTGCCAATAATTCTGTAGCGCCATAACCTAAGGGACGAGCTAACAATCAGAATACTGTATTGAACAGCAACTGAAACCAAAAGTTTGTTCTAGCGTCCAATTAATAGTGTTGTATTTGGTGGATCTATCCTGCAATTTTCAGTTCTTGCATGTTTAAGTTCCCAGAATTTCTACCTATTTTTCAGTCAATATCCATGATTTTGTACTACACTACTTTAGATATAATGAACTTGAAGTCGAGGTTGACATTTCCAAAAACAACACAACTTTGTAGTTGCTAGCTGAGCTCAACTGGTAAAACTTTTGGGTGATGATGCCCGAAGTCTGGCAGTATCATGGTATAAAAAAAAACAGATAAAAAAACTCAGAACTTAGAATAAAAATGTAGATGCATCGAACCCGGTTGTTGGACATTGGGACAGATATGATATCGTAACTCAACTGAAGTTGGATAAGATATGGGATTATTTGGCCTTTTGTGCCATTGATTGTTGAATCTCTTTTTAACATTAAAATGAAGAAGATATTGCCTAAAAACAAAGTTTACTGACCATTAGAAGACCATGAACATAATAAGCTCGTGCCTCACCATTCCCGCCAGAATCCTCCCACCTCCATTCAAATCCACCACTTCTTCGCGCCAAAACATCTCTTCCTTCCAATCTCTCAAACACCCTCAATTCGAACCCCTCAAGCACCGATTAATCACTCAATTAGATGTTGGTCATCTCGATCAAGCTTTCTCAACTCTTGATTTAATGACCCAACAAGGAATTCAACCAGATTTGGTTACGTATTCAGTTCTCCTCAAATCGTGTATTCGATCGTATAATTTTGATCGGGGTAAGCTTGTTCATGCTCGTTTGATTGAATCAGGACTTGAATTCGATAATGTTGTAAGAAATTCTCTTATTAGCTTGTATTCAAAATGTGGGGATTGGGAAAAAGCTAAGTCAATCTTTGAGGGAATGAATGATGATAAGGATTTAGTCTCTTGGAGTGCTATAATATCTTGTTTTGCGAATAATAATCGTAAATCTGAAGCTATAATTATGTTTTATGAAATGCTTGAATCGGGTCATTACCCTAATGAATTCTGCTTCACAGCGGTATTTCGAGCATGTTGTGATGTTGATAATGCGTGGATAGGAAGAGTGATATTTGGGTCTGTGATTAAAACTGGTTATTTTGAGTCAAATTTATGTGTTGGATGCGAGTTAATTGATTTGTTTACGAAGGGTATGGGTGATTTGATTTCAGCACGAAAGGTGTTTGATAAAATGCCAGAGAGAAATGCGGTCACGTGGACGTTAATGATTACTAGATATGCGCAATGTGGGTCGGCAATAGATGCAGTTGAGTTGTTTCTTGATATGGAAATGAGTGAATTCATTCCAGATAGGTTCACTCTCAGCTCTGTTATTTCTGCGTGTGCGGAATTAGAGTCATTTCGTCTTGGGCAACAACTGCATTCTCGAGCAATTCGATCTGGATTAGCTTTGGATGTCTGTGTTGGATGTAGTCTGGTGGACATGTATGCCAAATGTGCATTAGATGGATCCGTTAATGAATCGAGGAAGGTTTTTGATCGGATGCCTAGCCATAATGTTATGTCTTGGACTGCGATTATAACAGGATACGTGCAATGTGGAGGGCAAGATCAGGAAGCAATCAATCTTTTCTGTGATATGAAACAAGGCCAAGTTCTGCCAAATCATTTCACTTTCTCCAGTGTTCTCAGGGCTTGTGCAAATCTCTCTGATTCCAAGGTAGGAAAACAGGTTTATGCCCATGTTGTTAAATCAGGCCTAGCATCGGTTAATTGTGTGGGCAATTCTCTTATAAGCATGTTTGCTCGATCTGGCAACATGGAAGATGCCCGCAAAGCTTTTGATATTCTATTTGAGAAGAACCTTATATCTTTTAATACCATGGTTGATGGGTATTCCAAGAGTTTGAAATCCGATGAAGCATTTGAAATGTTTCATCAAATTGAAAACACTGGTATTGGAGTCAGTGCTTATACATTTGCAAGCCTCCTGAGTGGAGCAGCAAGTATTGGTGCATTGAGTAAAGGGGAGCAACTCCATGCCCGATTAGTAAAAACAGGATTAGAGTCGGATCTATTCATAGGTAATTCTCTGATCTCCATGTATTCTCGATGCGGGAATGTAGAAGCTGCTTTACAGATTTTTAATGATGTGGATGATAGGAATGTAATCTCATGGACTTCAATGATCACGGGATTCGCCAAGCATGGATATGCAAGGAGAGCTCTTACAATGTTTCATGAAATGGTCAAGGAAGGTGTAAAGCCAAATGAGGTCACTTACGTTGCAGTCCTATCTGCTTGTAGCCATGTTGGTATGGTTGCGGAAGGTTGGGAACACTTCAATTCAATGCACAAAGTACACAACATCGTTCCAAGAATGGAGCACTATGCTTGTATGGTTGATTTGCTTGGGAGGTCAGGCCTTCTCAAAGAGGCACTTGATTTCATCAATTCAATGCCTTTCAAGGCTGACGCTCTGGTGTGGCGGACTTTGCTTGGTGCTTGTCGAGTTCAAGGAAATATGGAGCTGGGTAAACTGGTAGCAAAGCATATTTTAGAGCTTGACCCACATGACCCTGCAGCATACATCCTACTTTCGAACTTGTATGCTTCTGCAGGCCAATGGAATGACGTATTGAAAATCAGGAAGACAATGAAAGAGAGGAAATTAACTAAAGAAGCTGGCTGTAGTTGGATAGAGTTGGAAAGCCATGTACATAAGTTCTATGTAGGAGACACTTCACATCCTCGAGCAAATGAGATCTTCGGCAAATTGGATCAATTGGCTTGTGAAATAAAAGACTTAGGCTATGTCCCGAATACAGATTTTGTTCTTCATGATGTGGCAGATGAACAGAAAGAGCAGTATCTATTTCAACACAGCGAGAAGATTGCATTGGCTTTTGGACTTATAAGCACATCTGACTCAAGACCCATTCGGATATTTAAGAACCTCCGTGTTTGTGGGGACTGTCATAGTGCGATGAAGTTCATATCGATTGCCAGCGAAAGAGAAATAGTAGTGCGGGACACAAATCGTTTTCATCATATCAAGGATGGTCTGTGCTCTTGCAACGATTACTGGTGATTTTTCTACCTATAGTCAGTATACTGTCCTCATCTACACTTCGTTGCACACTTAGCCTGTTGAAATGGTTACTTTTTCTGATGATTTATAACTTAAAATTCACTCACAGTACACTTTTTGTATATTCTGAATTCATTTAATTTCACTCTGGTGCCTGAATCTGAAACTTAAAACATCGTTGAAGCTGTGTAAGATTATTTCAGGTATCACCGAGTAACATCTAGTGCAGTGATTAGTTCCTAGGGTTTTAAATCAAGTAAACATTAACATGTAAACATACAATAAACTTCTAAACATTTAACTCTATGTAATTAAGATACATCTGGTTCTTTCATTCCATAGGCATACTGAAAATTGTACTGTATGTTTCATTGCCTATATGCTCTGTGAGTTTAAGAGTTGTAGCTGTTGTTATGTTTTCTATATCAAACTAAGAATACCATTTCATTTGGATTGAAACACAGTACACAACTACACACTACTCACACCCGAGTAAACATGGAAAACAAACACAATAATTCAACCTGACGACCTATTTCATGCCGGAAGCATGTCAGTAGTTATGAGCATTTCCGAGTCCCCTCGAAATAACTCAATAAGGAATTCTCACCACCAAACCAAGCATGTTAGTAGCTACGAGCATGTCATAACTTCAAAGCTGAAAATAGCAACTGAGATTAGCTCTATACAGTATATGACACTATTTTTCCTGTGATCTTGATCCAAGCAAAACTTTCAGGATATTTAACTCGGGAACATACTATCTAGGATATTTAACTGAGATATGTGGTGCTAGCATTTAACTGAGATGTGGTGCTAGCATTTCCCATCTATCTATATCTATGACCTCGGCTAGGTATGACCTGAAACATAGGCTCTTTCTCTGGTCTTTACTTACTTGTGGTTTTTACTTTTTAGGTTTTCTTCCTTCTTCCCCATAAAACTCTCAGATATCTTTTCCCAGTTTACACTTTATGTATGTGAGTACCTACCATAACAGAAGTCACATGCTTACCTTAAAATTTGGACTTGGGAACGACAACTCACACTTTACACTTCAAATAATACTAGCACAGCTTATTCTGTGTACTGTATGTCTGTATGCATCTTCATTGTAGTGTAGTTTGCTTATTTCTTAATTGGAGTAAGATATACCCAACTAATATAGATTCTGGCCATTGTCAAAACAGCCAAGCTCAATTCTCTATGCCCCCACCATAGATATACAAATCTTACCAGTCTCACCCAGTGGCGTAGCCAGGAATTTTTGTCAGGGGGAGCACTCGAATCGTTTACCTCTAAATTTTTTTCAACAATTGAGGAAAAAACTAATTTCAAAAAAAAAAAAAAAAAATTATCTACAACATCTTATTAATTTCATAGAAAACTCCGAAAAATACTTACGTGGAAAAACTACTCATGTAAGAAATCAAATTGATAAACATTCTCATTAATATTTGGTTTAGCTAAATAAATAAACAAAAACCTTAACCAATTTACATAAAGTTCATACAGATTTGAAATATTAATTCTTTTTATAATAATTTAAAATATTATTCAAAAATTTAAAACCAATTCTTTATACCTTGATGGCAAAAGGTGAAAAGATACAAGAAGATAAGCAAAACAAAAAAAGTGAAAACTGAAAAGTCTAATAAAATGGAATAAAATCTTGATAATTAGATGATATTATTATATTAAGAAGTTTAGTCTATATATAACTCTAAAGGAATTTGAGTAGAGAATTTTATTTATGGGATAAAAGTACGTGTTATTATAAAATTAAATCTAAAAAAAAAAAAATTCCCAAAATTTCAGGGGGCGCAATTGCGCACCCTCAAACCCCCCTTGCTCCGCCACTGGTCTCACCCATGGAAGAGCGAGTATAGCGATCCCAGTTCTACTTAATGAGTCAAGAAAAAATCGGCTGATTTTTTTAAAAACTAAATATTAATATTAGTTTTTAATATTTTTAATATAAAAAAATGATAATTTTTTTAAAATTATTAGTTTGACTCGACAAGTTTTCCAATTCTATGTAAGAATCAACCAATTCTAACATTGATTCTGTGCTGATCCGATTCAACAAAGAATTTTGATTCTGTGTTGATTCGAGTCAAGAAAGAATTTTTCACCCGATTACCTCCGATTCTATAATTCTATAAGAATCGACATCAGTTCTAATACTGATTCTGTGTTGATCCGAGTCAACAAAAAATTCAACCGGTTCTAACACGAATTTCTGTTAACAAATTTTTTTTTACCCGATTACCTCTGATTCCAATTTGACTCGAATCTTAAAAGAATTTTTCAGCCGATTACCTCCTATCCCAATTTGACTCGAATCTTAAAACTATGGTCTCACTGATTATTATTGGTAAAGAGTTGAACAAAACATTATATGTTCACTGCGACATTATATTTCAGTGAACCACCCAGATTTATTTTATAATCCCTGGGTTAGCTAGCACAGCTAGCCACCGCAATGACTTCCCACTTAAGGCAGAATTGTCTAACCGGGGATCGAACCCCTGATCCTGATCCGTGCGCCCAACCACACAACCAAGCAGTCCCCTAAATTAGATTAAAATCATTATATTCTATAATATTTTGTTACTAAATTTAGCACCCTGCAATTGCAAAAAGTGGAACACAGCTTTCATCCAACTCCTCCGCCCGATATGCCAATCTTGCCATCTTGGGGACAAATTTGTCATCTTATTTCTGGCAAAAAGGTGAGTTGGCTCTTAGGAATCTGAGCGAGCCATAGCACTAAAATCCAACGGTCAGTAGTATCTTAGTCATTAAAACAAAATCTGATACATATGACACGTGTGGGACAGGTACATCACAATCAGACGAGTCAACATTCTTTTGCGGTTAAAACTAAATAAAGAAAGAAGATTTTTTTATTTTCTCTCCACGCGCCACTTTTACAAGACTACAACAAACTTATTTGCCACGTCTCAATTGTGGACCCCACACTCCTTCTCAAAAAATCTCGACAACAAAATCAAATTTCAAATTCAATATTCCGTATTCAATAAAAAAATAATTCTACTGTGCTCGTGAATTGTAAATGTTGCTTTACCTAGCTACCCACTTACCCTTTTTAGAAAAAGTTTGTTATTGACGTAGTATAAATTATAACACATCATCACTATCGTTAATTTAAAAACACACAAATCAATTTTAATACTAATCTTTTCATATCATTAACAGTAGACTAATGGAGTTCTTTATCATTCATGAATTTGCATGTATGAACTATGAAGTAACAACAACTTGTATATTTTCTATAGGGTTACGAAGTTGTGGTTGTGTTTATTTGGCAATAGTAGAGTACGTAGTCAACTTGATGACAACCGCACTCTTTAAATTGCTGTTAACGAGAGTTAGCTAATTTCATAATCATCAAAATATAAAGTTGAAATGCCAATTGATAAAAAAGACTTGTAGGTCCACTTTTGATGTCATGTGTTATGAAATAAACCGTGAATGTTGAATAGTTGAATAACATTCAAGTGTATTAAATCACAATGACATCTCCCGCCAAAGAAACAATCTGCAAAAACAGAAAACGTGGCAGTTCGATTAATCTGACGGGTCCACGTTTCACTTTAGGTGTAATGGTCACCAGTAAAAGACTGCCGTATATAAGAACAGGTGGCAAAATCTTAACAATTAGTCAATCTGACGGTCAATAAATCATCACTTCAACATTGAGTATTAGTATTTGAATAACGCCAATAGTGTTTGTTTCCTGCATTTCATTTCAAGAAAATTTCAAAGAAAGAAAGCAAGAAAGCGATGGATGGTTTTTTAATGAAAGATCCACCAGATCAGAAAAAGATGGATGGAATTCGTTTAAAGAAAGGAGGAGGAAGAGATGTTCATCAAATCAAAAGGTTCAAAACAATTGATGGTAAGGAAGATTATTTGAAAAAGAAAAGATCATCATCATCATCATCATCATCAACAACAACAAGTTTTATAAATCAATCCAATGAAGAACCAGTAGGTGTTATAGTTTCAGGTAATAATGGAGATTTAGAAGAAGAAAGTAGTTCAACAACTTCACCAAGTTTATCACATGGCTTAGTTTCAGTATGTGGAAGAAGAAGAACAATGGAAGATACTGTAACTGTAGTACCAGGTTTATTATCATCATCATCAGCAGCAGCAGCAGCAGCGTCATCGAAAATGGAAATGGTTATCGACTTTTTCGCAGTCTATGATGGACATGGTGGATCAAGTGTAGCTACTGTATGTAGAGATCGATTACATCGAGTACTTGCTAGAGAGATTGAGAAAGTTTCAGATGAAGGAAATGAAGAGATTGATTGGAATAAAGTTCTAGAAGATTGTTTCTTGAAAATGGATGATGAAGTTGATGATAAAGGGATTGAAGTAGCAAATATGAAGTCGATTGGATCAACTGCATTAGTAGCTTTAATTGGAGCAAATCAAATTATTGTTGCAAATTGTGGTGATTCAAGAGCTGTATTAGCACGAGAAGGTGTGGCGGTGCCACTATCCATTGATCATAAGGTGTCACTTTAATCTCTTAACCAGTGCCAATAGAACATTGTTGGTTATTTTGTGTGAGTTTTAACATATTTTTATAGCTCTTTTAAAGTGGTTATTATACCAAGATTTGCAATTTTCTTGAGTGTTAGATTTAAGTTAATAATTTATAGAAAAATGTCGAAAATGGGTAGGTTTAGCCATCAAATAATTGATAAAAAATATCATTTCAAATTAGGATTTTAGCCATCAAATAATGGGTGGGTTTAGCCATCATGAGTTAATAATATATATATTTTGGAACCTTAAGAGCAATTCAATGATTTTAGTAACGAATGTATGAGTTTTGCCTGTTATTGTATGCATTGAAGAAATTGCTCTAGTAAATATTCTGCCGTATTTATGAATTATGTGAAATGTTTAATAACTGTTTTTTGTTGGGAAATATCCTGCACAGCCTGACAGACCAGATGAAATGGAAAGAGTAGAAGCAGCTGGTGGAAGAGTTATAAATTGGAATGGTTATAGAGTACTTGGAGTGCTTGCCACTTCCCGATCCATTGGTACAGGGTCCTTAACTTTATTGCAATGATCATCCTAATACTGTATATATATAATCTGTGAATTGTTATCAATGGATTTTGGAGAATCCCATTTGGTCATTTCGAATTCACGGGGTGACTTGTTTTTATGCTCTCATCTCATGAACAACAACCTATCAGCGTTAAAGATGTTTGGTGGTATAAGCTCCAAACATCGACGATGAACTTAAACTTAGCATATCACTGTAAGGATTTTTGTGTCCAGGACTATTGGAAGTTGATAGCTTGACTATACAAACCACGAGAATGGTCTAATTTTGTACTTTAATATAAATGTTGAATATAAACTCTGGTTGATTAATGAGGTTTTAAGTGTCGTTTTCCCGCGTATGCCCTTTGTTGATGTTATTTACTAGTATTTACCTATTATTGGTGATTCCTATATTAATCGAGACATTAAATTTGTATGCAGGAGATCAATACCTCAAACCATATGTAATTTCTGTGCCGGAGGTTAGCATAACAGAGCGAACGGATAAAGATGAATTTCTTATACTAGCTAGTGATGGTTTATGGGATGTTATGACTAATGAATTGGCGTGTCAGGTGGTAAGAAGAAGCCTACGTGGTCGAATTGGGAGGAGATGTTCAAATCCTGTTAAGGGAGCAAGTGCTGGAGAAGCAGCAGCTGTGTTGGCAGAGTTGGCAATGGCTAGAGGGAGTAAAGACAACATTAGTGTAGTAGTAATTGAGTTGAACAAATCAAGATAACAGTTTTGTGAATATAGAGGTTGATCAGTTGGTTGGTTTGATCTTTTCTCCACTAAACTTTGAAAGATAACTTATTGAGGTTTTTATGAACAGAAAAAGGGAAAAAAAAAAAAAAAAATTGCTATGTACAGTTGTTTAGTGTGAAATAGACGCTTTTCATGTTTGTTCAAACTTTTTGAATGGTTTATGTGTATGAATTATGATTCAACTCAGCCATTTGTTTGGGGGGGGGGGGGGTTACAGTGTTTAACTATTGTGCTTTATTCAAAAGATTATTTGGCTGAACTTTTGCTTGGGCTTAAAAGGTTTGGATGCTGGCCTTTTTTGGATTGTTTAAGATTATTTTAATTCATTTCAGGCTATGTGTTTGGGCTTGAGGGTTAACTGTTCCGTATTGGGCTCAGGCTTTAAATTGTTGTAATGTACGGGTGTGGAACTGGATGAATATGCAGCCAAATGGTTATAGGCTAAATGTGTTGATCTGGGTTTAGCTCAGATCCATGGATTAAGATAAATTAGCGGGTAGAGTACACCTTATTTGTTGTGTCAGAAACTCCAGGCACTGAAACTTTGTTGGTTAGTGTTAGAAACTAAGGAGTAGTTGGTTTAGTATTGGCTTTGGTTTGATGGTCTGAATTATTTTTTTTTTCACGAAGTTTAATTTGCAGAGAGGTGTAGTTTTATTTGTGGTTTAAAAAGGTACACAGAGGCGTATTAACATATGGAATGATTAGAACTTATAGAACTTGTAGCTTAGATTAGAAGGTGCACAACACTGCTCAAACTTTCCAAGTTTCCATTTGGTACAATAACAAGCCTGTTATGCTTGAATTTCCTTGATGGGGGTAAACATGAGGCATTTAATTGAAAATGCTTTCAACGTTTTGGGACACTTGTCCATTTAAATGTGGTGGTTCAAGTAGATGGAAAAGAAAGTAGAAGATGGTCGGTCTCTATCATAACGTGGAAAGAATTATACGTGAAAGAAACAAATACAGAACAGTACTCTGGAATCTGTATTATCTTCTCCAGTTGAAACGGATGGAAGAAAGCGATTCACATGTGTGTTACTGTTGGCCATTGGGTCCTAATTAAACACACACTCGTAGGGTTGTTGAAAGCTAAATGTTCTTGTTTCACATCATCATCATTTTCAAAGATTTGATTAAAGAGAGAAAGAATAGTAGTACACGTTTATTAGGTAAACAATCAATCAACATTATCATAATATAATATGGTGGTACGTTTCTTTTGCATCTTTAATTATAAGTTGTAAAACACCTTTTTCTTTATCACCCTTGAACTGAAACTCTCATCTTCATCAGAACGTGTTTGAAAATAAAAATAAAAAAATTACATGCAACTCATATATACTGAGAGCATTTCCCGTTGTAGGTTTTAGCATATTTTTAGTAAATTTTTAGTGAAGACACTTGCCAATAGTCACTTTTAACACACTTTTTAAATAAAACACTTTTAACTCCTTAGCAAATTAAAAGAGTTTTAGAGGTGTCACATAAGATTATTTAATAATTAAAAATTAAATTGTATTAAAGAATTGTTCCAATTGTACTATTTTTATCTTTCATTCAAAAAGAACGATTCGCAACTTTAAGAGTAAAAAACATTTTTAGCATAGTTTAATCCTAAATGGCACCTCTAAAACCATTTTACCGTGAAAGAGGCACGAGTTTAAAGTGTTTGCAAAGTACATACAGTGAACAGTATCATAAAGTGTGGAACTGGTAGATAGCTTGGACTTGTGGTTGTCTTTAAAGCTACATACAACTTCTACTTCCTGAGAATTTCTCCCGCTTCAGCGTTGTCGGTTGTTTGTTTTCTGAACTTTTAAGAGAAAACACTTTGAAGAGAGAGAGAAAGAGAGAGAGTAACGTTCACGCTATCTATCTACCTATCTATCTTTCCCGCTGCGAAAGCCATTATAACCAGGTAAATAGAAAGCTTATCTCTCTTCATTCAATCTTCTCTTTCTCATCTCTTTAATACGTTTTAATTAGGTTAATTCAAACTTTTTTTTTTTTATTGCTTCTTGCTGTCTCGAAACCCTAGTTGAAAATTTTGCTAGTGCAAGTTTCATGATAAATAAATTATTTGATTTTCTAATTATATTGTTGAAACCCTAGAGAATGTTGCAAATTGGTTCAAAGATTTGTTAATTTTATAATTAGTTTTAGAAAGTTGCATTATTTTTAAAATATATTCTATTCGAACAATACCGAAAAACCTTTACGTTTTCTTACGCTTTATTCTTTCCTTTTGAAAAGCGCTACTCAATTTTGAATATGGAATTTTTTTTTTTTTTTTTATTGGATTTGAATTAAACCCTACTTTAGTTTTTTTAAGTTGAGGAGAGAAATCTTGTAAGATCTGAATTTATTTAATTTAAATTGTTGTGTTTGATTAGAGACTGGAGACAGTGAAGGGAAAGAGAATCTATGGAGGGAGACGCAGGAAGAGATTTGGGATGCCAGAAGATTATGGATGGGAAGGTGACTAGTGATAAAATTCCCATGGAAAAAAAAGTTATTCCTTCATGTTGCATCAAGGCCATGGCTTCTGCTCCTGAGCTTGATGCCAAGTGCCATTCAACTGTTGTTTCTGGGTGGTTCTCGGAATTTCGGTCGTCCCCTGGTCGTTATCTATGTTTATTTTTCCTTTTTATTTTTGTCTTTTTCAGTTTCATTTTTTTTTTGTTCACATACTGACCATTTTCTGTTTGATCTTATTTGCTTACAGATGGGACTCCACGAACCTATTATAATAACCCTATGTGGCCTGGTACGCAATAGTATGCACCCTTTTTGGTTTATCATGAGTCTGTTGTTTTGTTGTCTACTTGTACAATTGTATTGTATCTAACAGAGAGGTGTTTGCACTTTCTTTTGCGTAGGTACAGATTTGTGATACTTCACTTTTTTGTTCCTACTTTAATTGCAAAACATTGGCACACGGTACACAGAACAAGTAAATTGAATAATATATTATAATAAAATGAAAAATGAAGCTGGTTTCAGCATAATATTGTAAGAGAAAATGGTAGGAAGGCTGTATGATTTTATAGTTAGATTACCATTTACCACCCCATAGACCACTCATCTTTGCTTCCCCACCCCTGTTTCATCTACACAGTACAAACTGGTGAAGGAGGTTTTTTAGAAATAGGGATGAGTCCACTGATGACTGATGTCCCAAGTCAAGGGCTCAAAATAACTGCCTTCAAACTGAGCACCAGATCCTTCAATACATCCTTTACAAATTGATATAATTTTCTTTCTTTTGTGGGTGTTGGGAATATCATGATCATAGTAGTGTTAAAACGACAACAAATTGTTATCTTTGAAGTGTACTTAGCTGTTGCCATTGGTATTTACTATATGACTTTTGACATTGTAGGAGAAGCCCATTCACTACAAGTAGAGAAGATCTTATACAAGGAACAGTCTGAATACCAAGAAGTCTTGGTTTTTGAGGTTTGACATTCTCGATTTCATTATGGATTGTCAATTTGTCAGATGTACAGCTAGTTGTTCTTTTAATATTATCTTACTTTACATGAAGTAATATCAAGTTTTTAATGCAGTCATTTGCATATGGAAAAGTGCTCGTGCTTGATGGCATTGTTCAATTGACAGAGAAAGATGAGTGTGCATATCAGGAGATGATCGCTCACCTTCCTCTTTGTTCGATTTCTTCTCCTAAAAATGTGATCGTGCTGACTTATAGCTCATTCGTTTTTATCCGATTAGTTCTTATTTGTCTTCCATTTATATATGACATGGTTCATGTGTTTTGTCTGGATATCTTAATTCTTACAAAGAAGATTTTTTTAGTGTCTAAAAATTCAATAATTCAAAATCCAAAATTCAATATTTTTTATATCTCAGTTTACTTAATATATTCAAAATTCAATAATTAGAGTGTCTAAAAATAGTTTTGGAAATTTTTTTAGACTGATTATATGCTAATTGATGCAGGTTCTGGTTGTAGGCGGTGGAGATGGTGGGGTTCTAAGGGAAATAGCTCGCCATAGCTCTGTAGAGTGTATTGATATATGTGAGATAGATAAGATGGTCATAGATGTAAGTTTGATGCATGTGAAGGTCATTTGTTTATTTCTGTTTTCTTACAAATACCTTTAACTGTGATTATATTTTTCAGGTTTCTAAGAAGTTCTTTCCTGATTTAGCTGTTGGCTTTGAGGATCCTCGTGTGCAACTTCATATCGGTGATGGTATGCTATTTCTTTCAATTTTGACTATTGACTACACCAAAAGTGCAGTCTTTTACAACTTTATTTTTCTTCCTCTCTCATCTAAATAAATAAAATTAAATCTGCTTCTTGTATGGTGATGACTGTTACAGCCATTGAATTTTTAAGGAATGCTAAGGAAGGGATGTATGATGCAATCATTGTGGACTCTTCAGATCCTGTAGGTAAGCTTCCGTGTTTGTCCGATCTCTCTTAGTTGATTCCTACCCCATTGTCTCTGTGTGAGGGTAGACATGCATACATGTGTGCACGTTGTGTCTATGTACATATCCGTACACATATATAGCTATGTATGTTGCTTTTATTTTTTATACTTGCACAATGTGATGATATACTCTATGTAGATAACCATTTTCGAGGAGCCTAACGCCCTAACTTATTAGACACCTTGCAAGTTGTGAATAGATAGTTACTTATTTTTGTGTTGAATCGTTGCTATTTATCATTCAGTATTCATAACAAATCCTCATCCTGAAAAGAGAAACCAAAGATAAAAGTCTCCTCTATTGCAGGTCCTGCTCAAGAACTTGTTGAGAAACCATTTTTTGAAATGATAGCAAGGGCATTAAGGCCGGGTGGTGTCCTTTGTAACATGGCAGAAAGCATGTGGCTCCATACACACCTCATTGAAGATATGATCTCTATTTGCCGTCAAACATTTAAAGGTTCTGTCCATTATGCTTGGACAAATGTTCCCACATATCCAAGGTAATTGTGTATATGTTCATTAAAATACCAGTTCTCTTATTTTTGAAGTTCCAATGATCTTTTCTTTATGCTTGAATTGAAGTTTGATATTGTAAATTGACGTAATTGAAAACCATAGTAAAGAGGAATGCAGTATCTTTTCTTAGACATCATTTATGTGTTTTGTTTTATTAGCTTTCAAGAAACAAAATTATAGTACTTTCTTATAATAAGGACCAAAGAGGAGGATAGATAAATAGAAATAGTTACATTACTCCCTATGCTTTATTGTCCCATGACAATTTGTTTCCTGGCTTGCAGTGGTGTGATAGGTTTTTTGATATGCTCAACTGCTGGGCCGCCTGTTGATTTTCTGAATCCCATAAACCCTATTGAAAAAGTTGAAGGATCGCAGAAGTCCAGTAGGGAACTTAGGTTCTACAACTCTGAGGTACTTCTTCTGATTTGTTTTTGCCGATAACTTCATAGTGTTCATATCCATTTCCGATACTTGAAAGTTTTGAGTCTTCCCTACTCCTGTTGATTAGCATGAGGGATGGTGAAAACTAAAAGCAACGGTTTAGGAATTTAAGGCAACATTTGGAATCTTATTATGATGAATAGGCTGCAAAGAAATTAAGTTGGAAGTTAATAGATATGTATCTTTCACAGAGGGGGATTTGTATAAACTGCTTATTTGAATCACTTACTTTGAGGTTTGAAGAGTATGGCCAGTAATGATTATGTTTCTAATGCATGTGCACTCTTCATCTGTGTGAGAGTAGTAGTCTAGACATGTAATTTTGGAGTGGGGTCAGTTCAATTTTTACTTCTATATCGTGTAAGATTTGATTGGTGAATGTTGTCTTGTTGACAGATGCATGCAGCAGCCTTTGCCTTACCATCATTCTTGAAGAGGGAGGTTAGCGTGCTTCGTGATTCTCCAACCTCAGTAGGGAGAGTGTACGTATAAATCATTATTATTTAACATTTTTTCCTCCATTTACTTTGGTAGATGGATCTATTGCAACTCTCATTATTTAGACTAGAATAGTTACAATATACACTTTCTGAAGTTGCAAGCTTTTAGTGTGTGATTTCCTTCGGCAGCAAAGATGTCTAGCAGTACGTTATGTAATTTGCAGTTTCAATGTACTATGGTTTTTAAATAATTTTGCATTTAAAAGACTTGTATAAAAATTGCAGACTCCAAAAAAGTTTTAAATTGCAGATATTACGACATTTTTCATCATTTTGTATAGATATTTCATTTGAGTTTAGTAAAGGTGTGACCATAGAATTTTTCTTGCACGTATTGCTGCCACTATGCGGTTTTCTTACAAGCATTCCCCAAAAAGATCATTATATATTCATTCAGAAAAAACAGAGATTTCAATAATTACAATATAACACCCAAACTATTAAGTGGGGAAGTGTTGAGAAGCATCTTGATCCAGTACTCTATCAATTTCGTGCCTCTCTAAATTGAAAATAAATTGGCAAGGAAAAAGAGGATGAGCTCTGTTTGAATCTGTCTCTTCTCTGCTTTCTCCTCATAAAGTGTTCTCTTATTCGGCTTCGTTAAGAGTTAAACTTTATCTAGACTGCACTTTGTATAATTGCACAATCCTTAAACAGAGAACAATGTATCGTTAGAATCTTTTCTCATACCAAGGTGTAGCTAGAGACCTTAATGTCAGCTGCTGAGGCTGGGTGGACGTAAACGAACTCTAGTCTCATTCCAGAAGCTAATGAATTTTGCCAGGCTGGAAATTCATAGCATCCAGTGGATTTTGTGAGTCCCCACACTGGACCATAAAGCTTCTGTATTGAAATATTAAGATTCTTCACTGTCATAGAAGACTTGTTCGTCACCACTGTAGAGTACTTGTAGTAAGTTATTCCTTTGTAAGTCCAGGATGATGCCATGTTTTGAACAAGAGTGATTGGATTGGAGGATGTAGATCTGAAAGATGAATCTGCATAAGATTGTAGTTTCAGGTTAAGTTCACAAAATGTGGGTTCATAGCCCCAGCAGTGACTGAGCTTTTTCTAGTTTGCGTCATTGGACAATCACCTGCTGCAAGATGGGATTCTAGATTTATTGGACCATTGTGATATGTGACCACCATTTTGGATCTATTCACATTGGAGGTCATATATGACTATGTGGAGCAGGTTAATCAGTTAATGGTAAAGGAAGAAGTGAACAGTCAGTGAAACATACTTAAGGCTGAAGTTAGATTTTGTTTGGGCAGTGATACGGAGTTGGGTTAATGTAAAATGGTTTAGAAGTTAGAAGTCACTTGCTAAACAGAGCAATACTTGTAAACAAAGATGCAGGAAAAGTTATATTACAGTAATGTCTCGTGTTATTAGCTAAATAATAAATGCATTGTCTTGTGTTAAGTAATAACAGGCATGCGAAAGAGGGTAGAAGACATTACAATGTAATGCAGCGAAGAGCGTGCTTAACAGTTTTATTGGACAGGAATTATTGTTCCGTGTGAGGAATGAAAAGTAAATTTCTAAGTTGAAGATGATGTAGTGTACCACTGTACCTTGAACAGAAAGGAGCTGATCATAGCTAGTTGAGGGATGGTTAAATCTGGCCAATATTCCAAAAAGGGGTGCATTATTGTAGGTTGCAGGCTCTGTCTGCTCATAATTGTCTCTTTCATCAACAAAGTTGTCGTAAGCATCAGGTCCACCAACAATGGCACCGGTGAGTAGGTTTGGATCACTTGCTTTACGACCAAACCAAGTAGCATAACCTCCCCTGCAACTGACAAATGATGGATCGTCCTTGATCGAGACGATGGAGGAAGCTCTATGATGGACTTGTTGGGGATAGTTACTTCCATACCCTACCATGTAACTGGTGGCTCTTGGATTGTCTCCAAGAATGTAGTCAACCTGCAAAAGAGAAACTCGCGGCATTGAACCCCGACAATAGTAAAGTATATAACCAAGTGTTCATGATTATGACTATGTGAGAAGACCCAAATACATTTTTTTTTTCTTTAGGTTGTTGAACTCCATTACATGTGAACTATACTAACATTTGTTGCAGTACCTGAGATTTGGCGAATGCAAGAAGTTCAGAAGGTAATGCAGTTCCTGCAGCACATTTTAAACTATTACCAGTGGAGGACAGGTAGTCAGAATAAGCAGTTATTAGGAAGGAAGAGGTGGTAGCAAATTGTAAGTTGTTCCATCTCTGGCGAAAAAGAAGTCCTCCTGGTGTTCTTGGTACATTACGATTGCCCTTCCCGATACACGAACACATGAAGTACTCTGCCTTTTCTTGGTATCTTTCAAAGACTTCCAAGTGGTTGGCTGCCTTCCCTTGCATTAAAAACTACATAGATACCAAACAAGAAAACAGTGATGAGATGGTAAATAACCTGACAGGTTCAACTTCAAGTCCACTTCAATAGGAAAACTAGTAAGAACACAAAAATAGAATTGGGTGACGGGATGACTATAGGTATATTACCTTGGCAGCGAGAACTTGCACTCCAGCGTACTTTACATCCCACCCAAACTCAGTCATCGCCCAACCAGTTCCACCCATGGAATCACCATTGTTCCCAAGATAGTCCAGATAATATTGATCATTTGTTGCCTGGTACATCCACGCGGCAGCCCACAATAACTCGTCCTGCAGAACAGAATCCAGAACAATATATCATGATAACACGAACAACACATTTTGAACTGTTTAAACGTGAAAGGATGAAGAGTTGATTATACATACATCATAACCACTGTAGGATTGATAATACCCTCTTGCTATTCTAATGCTGCTGTCATATTTGCCCCTGTATTTGTCCGCAAATTCAAATAGCTAGTATAGAATCACAATCAAAATTAGTAAGTACCATGACAAGGAAACAAATTCTAAATCTTAGAAAATGCCGTAAAAACATATTGAAGAGAATAGAGAGTGGGACCTGTTTAGCATGGCTAAGCAGCTCACTGGCATAAGATGGATTGAAATGGCGGAACACAATTGAAGCAGATGCCATTGCTGCTGCAGTCTCTCCGGCTAGATCAGAACCAGGGTTGTTCACATCTATTCTGTAAGCGTGACGATCCGTTGTCATGTCCTCAGGCCTTTGCCAGCAATAATGGTCACTAGTTCCGTCACCCACCTAATAAGAAGACAAACAGTTTACACACATCACTTAGATTACACAGGCAGAAACGATTAAATTGTAATGTTTGTTCTTTATAATATGGTTCAAGGAAGATGTAGATAAAATAGACTTGTAGATGAAGACAAATATACCTCGCCAAACAAAACATTAGGTTCAGGGTGGGCTTTAATGAGATAGTCAGTTCCCCACTTAATAGCTTCCATGGCATTGCTAAGCTCTCCACTTGCAGCCATTTGCTTCCCATACTCAACTATGCTCCATGACATCATGGTTATAGTGAAAGCCATTGGTAATCCAAACTTCACATTGTCTCCTGCATCATAATAACCTCCTACTAAATCCACCTAAATCGCAAAACAACACATGAAGGTTTAAGTCAGATTTCTCACTGAAAATACATACAAAGAGAAGGCGAAGTAAATAAACAAAAAACTTACTCCACTAGCTTTGCCATCAAGTAGACCAGAATCAGCTCTCCACTTCACTCTTTGGGTACTAGGCAAATAACCAGACCTTTGAGCTTCAAAGAAGAGAATGCTCTTACTTAAAGCTTCACCATAGTCATGGCCAGCTAGAGTTAAAGGAAGCCAAAGAAGCAATGCATACAGAAACAAAGGAGCCATGGAAACGAGTCTTTGAAACATCTCCATTACCAATTCAATAGAACAAAGTACAAAGAAGATATAAAGACGGAACCGAAGAACCAAGAGATCAATAGATCTGTCTTACTCGAAAACACATATAAATGACACTATAACTAGTACAATTGGTTGGGAAATCTTGTAATGTTGGTCTGGTCCATGTGCTAAATTTTGACAGAAACACCCCCAAAGCAAAGAGAATAAAGAGTACTCACAACTAAGGTCGGAGGAATGCAAGAAGTAGAACACTTTATAAAGATGGAGGGAAGGAAGGAGGGAAGAAGGGATCTCAACACCTGTCAGATTTAAATAACATTTGTTTGTCAAAAACAATATTAACAGTATTTTCTTAATACTCATTTAAAAATAATTTCCCTTAATCGGTTAAGAGTATCTTGTGTTTTCACTTTTCACTTGTGTACTACACTGACAAATTTAAATAACCTTTTGAAGGGTTGATGTGGTGTGTATTTCATGGAAAGTGTAAAAATGTACATGTATTTTGGTCCAATACTGTAACGTGTTTTTACGCAAAGCCAAAGGGACTTCAATATTGATATGTAGCTTTGCATTTCATTGTAAAGATTGGTTGTAAAACACCTTAATGGCACACGATGACAGCAGTGATGAACATGTGAAGATATGTAATTGTGTTGGTTTTAAAATTGTGATCTGAGCTGAGAGAAAGGTGCCTTATTTGCTCAATCGAAAGAGAGAAATAAGTGAGTGTTCTCAGTTGTCTTTATGTATGAATGTTAGGTGTTTATTTTGTCCCTTGCATCAGCATTTGGCACATAACCCAGCTGGAATTTAATGTTCAATAACATATCAACCTTAACATCCTTGATTTCTTGTTTGATTTCTCACATCACATGTTAACATGTTTTTAATATCTGTATTTGATGATTGAGTTTTTCTTTTCTTTTCAATTACTGGTTTGCTGTCTACATTAATATCATGCTGGGTTTGTTGTGGATGGGCAAGTTGAATGGCCATTATAAACATAGTACTCCAATTTGGTGTAGTTTCTAGGCAACATAGTTACAGTACTTGAGAGTTGGGAAGTGTGGTTTATGGTAGAATTGAGTAGATCATGAAACACACACACGCGCACGCACACACACTGACACACTTCACACTTGTGTTGCAGAGGTTGGCAGAGATATGGTCCGTTCCAATGCATGGAACAACAAGTCCACAAATTGTGCTGATGATCTTGATCAGGTACATGTCTGTTTGTATGTTACAACATGGACGGCGTGAATTGAAAAATGAGTTAAAAGTAGAAGATAATGACTCATTAGAATTAATTAACAAGATTAGTATGTGGTGATTACATTGTGATTAGTGTATGAGAGACAGACTACGCAAAGTCTGGCATGACCTGCGCTTGCTTACTATACTGAAATCCTAATTTTAATTTAATTATTGAATCAGGAGAAAAATAGACAACAAGACACTCTCAAATTAATCCTAATTTTAATTTAATTCTTGAATCAGGAGAAAAATAGACAACAAGACACTCAAATTAAATTGCTTACTTCTCGTTGATCTGGTTCTGTGAATTTCTAATACTGTAATGTGCAAAGCTTAAACCCTTTGCGCCTCAGATTAATGGATGAATGTGCATGAACCACAAGCTTGCAATTTTGAACAATTAATGTGCAGAAATATAATCAACATGTGCAGAAATATGAGCGCAACATCAACATTGATTCACTATTTAACCCTTCTTTTTATGCCTCTCCTTTTGTTTTCTGATCGATATTTGCTCGATGCACAATTGAACTGTATAAACAACCATAGAACTAAAATCAAATCAACTGGTACCAAAAATCAACTCAAACAACTTGAAGCTAATTAAAATATTAATAAATAAATACAAATAAATGTTACAGACACTGGAGTTCGCACAGTACATATACTATACACAGGAACTGATGCGCTGGGTAACATTAACCATTTTCGAAAACCCCTCCAATTTTCTCAAGTCTAAATGTGTCAGAACCACACAGGACTTGTGACGGGGTTTACATACCTAATGATCTTCAGCAGCAAAATCTGGTTCTGCTGGCTTCTGAAGCATCATTGGAGGAAGTCTCTCCTGTAACCTGGCCTTGCGTGTACCGCTTCGACGTATAGCCCGTAGTGCATTAGCAGCAAACCTTGAGGCATAGATAGTTGCGCCAAGGCTAGGAGAGCTCCCACCTCCCTTGGCCAATGCGTCCTGCAACCTGTCTTCCTCCTCACGCAGAGACTCTTCCAGCTTCTTCTTACAGTGCCTACGCCAAGCTGCTTGTATGAAACAAGCTGCCCATGTCCTCCACTGTTGTGAGTAGAACCTGAAAGTATGCCGCATTTGCTTGCTGTGAAGCCTACGAAACTGAGAAGCAACAAACTTTAAGTCGTCAGCCATCAGGGCAAAGCCTTCTACCTCCGTCAAGGCATGCACTGTTCGTGTCGAAATGGGCAGGTTGGAAGAAGAGTGGGGATCAAGGGCCCATGTCAGCAGCTCTTCTCCACAAAAATCACCAGCTTTGAGGATTTCAGAGTTTAAAAACCCAGTCCTTCCACCATTTGTAGTCACAGTCTCAAGCTTCCCTCGCATGATGAAGAGCATCTCGTCAACTGGGTCTCCTTCACGAACAATGTAGCTTTCTTCTGTATACAGTGCAGGCTTGAGACGATCACACAATGCATCCAACAACTGCTCGTCCATCATTTTTTCAAACATTGGCACCTAAGAAAAGGGAAAACAGATGAGGACAAAGGAGATGCCTGATCTTTACAAAATTTCAAGTACTTAACAGCATAAACAGTACGATGTCCGAACTGAGATCAGATAGATTCACTAGAAGGTGACAATGACTCCATAACTGATGTGTTCACTTTTCCTGGTCATGTTAAATTATTATTTTTATTTTTATCGGATGCCTAACTGGTTCTGCAATTTTGTCCACCTCTTCTTAAAGTAACAAAAGCATTCAATAGTTGATGCAACATTAATTTCCAAAGAAATTGCCACACCTAACAAAACAAGTCTTATATGGATTAATGAAAAAAACAATCACCGTGGATCAAATGAGAAAAATATGAAGAAGCACTCACTCTCATGAGTAGGTCCAAACACAGGTGGCGTTTGATGTCCCTCCTGAGATCCTTCGGAAGGTTACAAAGCAGATTCTCTTCGTCAACCCCCCTTGTTTCTTGCCATTTGTATTGTTCATAGCGCCTGATCCGCTCTCTCAGGTTCTCAGGTAGTAAACGGTGTGACATCCACTGTTCTGCATCTCGCCGTTTGACTCTCATCTCTTCCAATCTTACAGTGTTGGATTGCAGATATGTCTGTATATAAGAAAAAACAATGTTCAGACTATTATGTTCCATAAAAGTTATAAAGAGGACGAGGCCTAATAAAAATAACCACTCTTCGGCAATCTTTGTTCTTTAAACTCAGAATAACACAAACACCTTCATAAGCTTTTAAAGGCTTTAAAGAGGACCATCTTTACAATGAGAAGTGAATATTATATGGGTTTGGTACCTGCATGTTTCCAATGAGGAGTGCAAATAAAACCAAGCCAGAGATGGAGATGGAGACTGCAAAGGCAATTTCCCACACGAATGTACTTGTCTCCAGGTTTTGACCAAGAGAACTGCAAATGAACATGTAGCCATACATTAATAAGAAGTATATTATTCATAAAAGTCTAGTAGAAATACTTTGAACATGATTAAAGAAAGCTGTCACTAGTGGGCTATGCAATAAAATGGACTTGCCGCACAGCACAGCTTAAAGACAGAGAGAGGGAGATGGGGAAAATCAACAAATCCCATATTGTAAATTTTACATGGCCTGGGGTCAACACAGATTGGAATTCCCAGTAGAAGTCAAAGAAGTTTTACCTACAGAAGCTTCATTTTGGTGGCTTCAACTCCCCTCTTTTGTAAATGATATTATAAAGGAAGACATAGACAAAAAACAAAAAACAGAAAAAAAATGGCTATATGAAACAAACATGCACTAAATTATGTAGTGTACCTAACTGGCGTTCAATAAATAAATATGAAAACAACAAAACCAAATATTATAAAGATAGACCTATATAGAGACATAGACAAAACTTTCTTACGACTCATAAGGAAAAAAAAAAACTTGTATGCACCAACCTCAAACTTCGCAGCCCCCACCAAAAGCAGTAAAATAACTTCTGTGGAAAGTCTCTCGATTCCACCACACCAGACTGGTGAGCATCAAGGTACATTCCAAAGTTAAAAGGCGCTATATCAGGTTCCCAATTCGGACATGAACCATTCAGAAATGGATTGCCTCCTTCTACACTATGATCCCCACAATACAAAACAGACATATTACAGTCATCCTTGCAGGCATTTCGCCAGCACGTATCTTTTCTTTCAATCGAGAAAAGGTACCATAGAGCTCCAAATATCTGATATGGTAACAGACTTCAGTTAGATGCAAATAGGTATGAAAGAAAAAGAAAAAGAAAAAAATCCTACTTGGTTGCTCTAATCTTAATATATATAGAAGTTTGTAAGGAGTACACAAACAGTTCCACCCACAGGCACTCATAAGCATAGCATTCTGACAACAGCCAATATTTACAGATGAATTCTAAAAGATAGCCATCAATCTGAAACAAAATGCCTGATACTTGCTTGATTATATCATATGGGAAAGTATTTTCATTGAGCAAAGACAGAAACAGACACACACCCACCCACAGAGAAAAAAAGACTCACCATCACCATTAAGAACACTAGCACACACCCTGCATTGCTGCACTAACAAGACTAAGCCGATTGGCTTCCTAACACTCCTAGTATCTGTCTTGTTTTCTTCACTTGGTTAGCAGCACTATAGCATATCCTAAGTTCCTAACTATTGTTACTTTACGATGACAACTAGAAATATATTAGTTGGAAAATTCTCTGTGTAGAATAGGAAGCCGGTTGATCATGCACTGACCCCTAGGCCCTAGTCCTTAATTTCAAATCCACTGTCATTTTAATCTTGTTTAGAACTTTAGATATCGATCGGATGATGGTGGACATGGTGAAAAAACATAGTATCATCGCTTTTGGGCTCTGATCCCATTTCCATAAGTACTACATAAATACCTAGTGGGGTTATTTCGAATTCAAATATTGTAGGAAATAAGAAAAACAAAGAGAAACACAATGCATACATACTATTATACTCACATGGCTTGCAAGCATGTAAAGGAAGAGATTGAATGCAGCTCCTGCCCATGCAGTTTCAGTGATTATCCCAGAAGTTCTTGTTACTTCTTTATAAAGGGGATAGATTCGAAGAAATCTCGGAACATATTGGAAAAGAACAATGAACCGCACCAAATTTTTTGTTAACAATGGCACCGACCCTCTCAACTTGGGTATGACAATCAAAATTACCACCTGAAAAGTTTATATACAAAGCATTAAACATTGTTGGACAGATCATTACATAATATTCTAAATACCGAGATATTTTCTGGCATAATGAAAAGTGTCCATAACTGAGCCAAGGATCATCTGCTGTTCATACAAGAGAGAACCAGTGTTTTTTTCCCCTCTCAATTATTAAATTTTACAATCACTTTGTTTTTATATCATACATAGGCTAATATCTATCATGCTAACATCAGGCTTTTGTGCTTTACCAGTTACCACATTAAACTGTTATAATCATTTACACAAGGCATGTGTTTTAAACTCAGAGTCCAACTCCCTATTTCAAAGTCTCATTATGTGTTCATGTCCATACAGCAACAGGGTTGAAAATGAAAAAAAACTACACATTAATTGTTGAAAGAACTTCCATACCTGTGGAAGAGGAAGAACTGCAAGAATGTCAATAAGGAAATAGGATGACATGTATCGTCTTGCTATCGCCACAAGATCTTCAACCAAAACACCCCTCCCAAATACTCGGGAAGAAGGAGCAATAAAACCAGTACGGAATTGGAAGATAATATGAAGTATGTAAAAAATATCAGTGAAAAAACGAAGAACACAAGCTGTAATCTCTAACTTCCTATCCACATCAAGGCAATTCTTCTTTCCATCTATCACTGGAATGTAGAAGAACAAGGGATCCATGGAAACTGCAATCACACACGATATTACAAATATCTTATTCCATTTTTGAAGAAAAGGACCCTGCGGATCAAGAACTTTCCTAGACTTCTTCGAGTCTGTCGCTTTTGACTCACTCACAGAACCCAAATGAAATGATTTTCTAATGCTTTTAATTCCATCCGATCCCCATGCAAAGCCTTTCCGGATCCTTTCAGAAACAGAACTTACTGTTGATCTAAACCTCCCGGACTCTAGTTCATCCTCTGCAGAAAATTGCCTCTCAGAAAGTAACGATTTATCTGAACTCCAGTCCTGAAACCTGATTGAAATACCATTCAATAGAACAAGTTACTAAATGTGACTGCACTAAATTTCGTCCCTTGTCATCAAGTAGACAAGCACTGTACACATCAAAATAGTACACAATAGATATTCAGTTTCATAATCATACAAATGATACTGACCTCACAAATTTCTCATCCCTGACACTCATGATTTCTCTTTTTATTATATAAGATATAGAGAAAGTAGTTCTGAGTACTCAAGAAAGATAATAATGCTCCTCCATGTCCTTGCTTTACAAACAAATCACTCTTTCACCAACACCTGCAAAGGGCCAAATTTTAAGTTAGAGAGACAATGTCAAGACATGATCCTGCAAGTATGACAAACCCTAAGAATACTCGATTTAATTCAGTGATTCCCTCAAATTGTAGAATAGATGGGAACATTCTTCATGTGTCGGAAGTTACTGTGATGTACTTATTGTAAATCAAACTTCTCAAACTTTATTGGCATAAAGTATAAATCAAACCTGATGTTTATGGACTACAGCAGTTTCTTATAAAAAAAAAAAAACCTTGCCACTAATTTTAGTGTCGAAAATGACACAAACTCAATCAAAACATTGGTGCCACTCGCCCACCATTGAACTAACAATAATTTGATCATATTATGTTCCCAATACTAAACTCGTCAAATCACATCTAACTCCCCTCCTTTCCATGTTAACATAAAGTCTAAAATTGCAATCTATTTATCAGGCAGACATAGTTGGAATCATCATCGGATTCAAAACTGTGACAAGATTCCAAATTTCATTCAATTTCTTAATTTTGTACAATAAAAACGTCAAACAGAAGAAGAAGAAGAAAATTCAGTAGTTTCTGAAATTGAAATAACTCACATAGAATTTCCACTAATCACTAAAACAACTCACTAATCAATCAGTTATTACTAAGAAATAGGGTGTTTTAAGTGCAATTGAAAACCTGTTTGATCAAATCGAAGATAGAAAAAAAAAAAAAAAAAACATATATTCATAAATAAACATAGACTTACCCTTTACTTTATAATGTTGACTGATGATTAATAAAAATGGAAACTCTCTTTGTGAACCCCTTTGAAGAGAGAGAGAGAGAGAGAGTGTTTGGGTTTCTCGTGAAAGATTAGATGACAGGCGGCTTTACCTTAATGGAGAAAGTGAAGCTTCTTGGGTACTTCTTTCTGTCCCTTGGGTAGTGATGATGATGATGATGATGATGATGATGATGAGTGATGACTTCTTTCTTTCTTTCTTTGTTTTCTCTCTCTTCTTTCTTTCATCAATATTCAATATTGTATTAAAAAAGGCAACAATATTATGGCTAAAAGAAACCGTTATTTTGATTAGTTTGTTTAGTCTATTTTGCAGTTAAAAATTAGTAAACTTTAACCGTGGAAAGCAACGCCGTTTCGCTCAAAACGTTTTACGTACTGTTTGCTTTGTCGGAAATTGCTTGGAAACAACCTCAATGGTGGACTCTTGTTTGTAGTTTTAGTCAAACACATACTCATAGTCATACATCTTCAAAGTCAAACTTTATCATTTCAAAGTTTTCTAGGTTGGCTACTCCATAAACATGCCTATACAGTCTACACACCACGGATTTGGCTTCGGACTGCTCACTTTGAATTTTGGACATAATGGACCAAAGCCCAATGCCCGATTTACAGTACCTACTTGGCTACTTGGCTATGACTATACAGTGAGTCATGTCCAACATAGTTTTAGTGACTTGATTAAGTTGCCATTAGGAGGAGATAACCTTTTGTGTTTAATTAAAAGACATACTCACTGGCTCACTGCCATTAGGAGTACCACTTACTGCCTAATTGAGTGAATGAATAGACATAATTAAAAATTTATCTAAACAAATTAATGGCATGAACCCACATAGTTTATTAATGATATTTAGAGTATTTTCAACTACAGGTTGCTTTCAAAATGTCACAGGAGTAGACCTCATGCAAATAGTACATACATGCTACATTAGATATGATATGACGATAAGAGAAAATGAGTATCAAAGTTTGACACACACAGTAATACCCAAGTCATTAAGTCATTCTTCATACAATTAAAAGAAAAGGGGAAATCTATGACAAAACTTTCGTAGTTCAGAACAAGTAACAAGAACAAGTACCTAACTATTAGACTACCACTAGACAAAGTCAATGGGCTCTGTATAAACAATTAGAACTGAAGGCAAGCTACATATGGATCATCAGTTCATCACACATCTTTAAGCAGACACTTGAGAGCTTTTTGGTACAACCTCGGACGATCTTGAGAAACCAAACATCTTGTTAAGTGCACTAACATAGGCACGGACGCTCGATACAGTGATATCCATTCCAGCTCCAGTTCCACTGTGAAACACAAAATTGAGTTGCGATTATAAATAGAAAAGAATAAATTCCAATTCATGGAAGAAGACAAAGTAGAAACAGTATTGACATAGCAGACCTGAACGTGCGTTGAACAGTTTGTCCAGTGATTGCATGCGTAGATGTATGGCTATTCTCCCCAACAATCACAACTCGTGTAGAGGCTATAGCATCAATGCCTTCTGTCACTGAGTTCATTGAGTACTCAAGAAGTGTCACCGGTACCTACAAGGAGGCAAAACTGAAAGGCTATCTAAACGCTTTAACAAAAAAAATATAGAAATATCCAAATGCTTTAACAAAAAAAAAGATTGAAATAATATGTAATATTTCTATCTTTAGAATAAGATAGAAATATCCAAACGCTTTAACAAAAAAAAGAGCTCCCCAGGTTGGGCAGGTTATATCTCCCAAGAGTCTGCCTTTAAACTTTCTCTGTTTGTGCATAATAAATTCTGTCATTTCGTGTTTCATAAAATGTAGGGCTTTTTAGACTTTGGTCATAGGTTAATGGTCCTAATTAGGCTTTGGTCATTAAAAAGGCGTTTATTAGGCTTTGGTCACAAATTGTGAGTTAGACTCAGTTGGGTTTGATATTTTTCAAAAATGACAAAAATACCCTCATGTGAAAAACATGTGAGTTTTAAGTTACGTCATTTTTTAGAGTTTTAGACATATTGTAAATAGAAAATTAGAGAAGAAGCATATCTGTAAATAGGAAAATTAGGTTTTGGTCATGATTTGCAGCCATTAAAGTGCCTTAGAAACTTGAGATATGCTAAGTTTTAACACTTGAAGAGAATAAGACCAAGATTGAGAAATTTCTTTTGCAAATTACGGATGTTAATTAGATGTTGATTGGAATACAAATTTTGAATTAAAACTTGTAAAGGAGAATTTATTTTAACACCATACAATGATACAAACCCATAATTACACAATACTTTCAACTTTGCTTTTCCAATTAAAGAATTTACACCCTAACTTTAAATTTTTATTTTTAAGATGTTAATTTGTTGCAATTTACTTAATTTTGATAGGATGAAATTCTTGTTTTTAGGAAAAAATGAAATGTTTGAAACTTTATTTTACTGTAAGTGCTTTTCAAGTAGGGGTAATACTGGTACTTTGTTAAATTTTTAAACTCAACTCGGTCGTTTTTTAACTCAGATCGTGAGTCAACCAGAAATCGTGACCAAAGCCTAATAAACACCTTTTTTATGACAAAGCCTAATTGAAGCCATTAACCTATGACCAAAGTCTAAAAAGCCCTAAAATGTATTTCCATGTGTAATTATAACCTGACCAATTAGAGGATTACAGTTGAGTTATTTCTTGAAGGCCTCATGTTTCAAGGACATGAATTACATCTCCACTGCTACCAAAATCAGTGTTCTTTGTTAAATTACCTGTGAGAGTGTCTTCCTATGGTATTAAAAATCCATGGGCCTTCATGTCCGACTTCTACCTTTTCCGAGTGATTGATATTATTGTACACATTATAGTTGAATAAAAAACAATCTTAGAAAAACAAACCACAATTAGGTGTACCTGAACAATGGAATCTATGGCTTTATAAGCTGCGTCAACTGGACCAGTTCCAACTGAACAAGCAATATGCTCTGCTCCATCTAAACCAATAAGCTTTACAGTTGCTGTAGAAAGGCCAAGGGTTCCACAAGTGACCTGTGTGTTGTGAGTTGTGACTAATTAGAAATAAGATACCACCATATATAGGGATAAATAAGATATTAGTGCACTACAGATTTACCTGCAAATCACCAAGAGACCAAACGGCTTGTGGCTGGAAAATCTCATCCGACATCAATGCTTCTATGTCGCCATCAGAAATATGCTGGCAAACAATTTTTCGTTAGAATACACAAAAATAAATCTGATATTAAAAAGGAAGGTGGTTCAAGAGCAACTCAGAAAATTTATTAAACCGGCAATGCTGATGGCAGCTTGTAAGCTGACGCATCTCTCCACCAATTCCCAGGATTAGATCTGGCAATTAGTGAGACAAAACATTACAGGTAATTTAATGAATAGAGGCAAACGAATATTGCATCAGCTTGGAAGCTGATGCACCTCTCTGCCATTTCCCAGGATTAGGCTGGTAATTTATTGCAACAAAATATAACACAGGTAAGTCATTAACAGATAACTCCCCATTACATTCTACCTCACCTTTTTCTTCTCAGCTACTGCTTTGAAACGGGAAAAGACATCATCAAGATCCTTTCCGTCTAAATCATAACCAAGCTGGAAGATAAAAAAAAAAAAAAAAAAAAAAAAAAAAAAAAAGAGGGTAAAACCAAGGTTGAAAAAAAGCCACCCAAAAAAATTATCACTGTAGAAAAAATATCATAGTACCTCCAAAAGTCGAGATTTTAGAGCATGACGTCCACTGTATCACAAGAGAATGACAAAGCATTATTCTATGTTTCAAAGTAATGGAAATGTGAAAAGAAAAATATTTTAGATGTACAAGCATAGAATAATGCCGCTAGTCCACTACACATTTAATGTTCCAAACTTGCACCACAAATTAGTAGGCTCTAAAAAATGAAGGCATTTCTATCTCTCTATGTTCCAAGTATAATAACTGTAACTTTTAAATATGATATACAGCTAACTAATAGACCTTAAATTTGCCAGTCTTCCACCAAGTTGATTTCATTGAACACAGCATGGAAACACATAAGATAAACAAATAAACGTGCATACCTAAGTTTTCCAAGGACAATGCCAGAGTCGTTTGATCGAGATAATCCAATATCTTCAGGAGACATAATTTCATAAGTACCTTTATATTTCAGCATTCCATCCTACAAAGGAACAGACACATATGTATAATTATAAACAATCGGGCATAAGCAATCCAATCTGCAATAACATGAAGAACATTGAATATAAGTCACGGGTCACAGTTTATAAGGACCATAACATCCAAATACATGTTGTAATTGAAATGATTGTCTGGTTATTAGGAGGTACAGTGTACACCATTGACAGTTGCACCCCATCAAAAATGTGTTCTCGCTTACTAAGTGTATGCGTTCAGACATGCACATAGCCACCTCAACTTCCCCTCACTTGCACAAACCAGCTTGCTAGCCATGCATTGTGGTCTCTCTATAAACATCTGGCTTTATTTAGTGATGATATAAAAATAGATTTCACAGTCCACACCATGGTGGCTTATGTATAACCTCCAACACCCTATTCAGCATCTAAATGCAACTATGTATCTCAATGAGAGAGGTGTGATAACCGATAATCATTTGATATGTACAATTGATAATTTCAATTAAGGATTCGATTATGAATAATTCTATAAGAAATGATAACATAAAACAGAAGATTGACAACCTGATGAATACCACTTTCATGGGCAAATGCATTTGCTCCAACAATAGCCTTGTGTGGCTGTACATGCAATCCAGAATACTCCGCAACCTATGAAAATTAAAGAACATTGATCTGTAAAAGTTGATTTTTGTTTAAGAAAAGGACATATAATAATAAATAGAATGATACCTAACACCTAGGTCAAAATTTAATTTATTAGTATTAACAGATGGGTCCCTGTTTGTTTGAAGATAACTTAGGAATGGAATTTCTTTTTCAAATACGCACTGTTTTCCCATATACACCCTTTTGAATTTTCTCTATATTTGGTTATTTGGCTGCAACAAAGAAAATATATAAATTCAAAAAAAATAAATAAATAAATGGTAATCTTCTTTACATGCGTCTGGTGGTGGTAAATGGGTGCCTTTGGCAGTGGTAGTGGCCGGAGTGATGTAGAGTTGATGATAATGGTGGTAGGAGTGGTCTTGTCTTCTTGTGATGGCTTTGGTGGTGTGGTTTTAGCAGTAATGATTGCTAAGAAAGATGAGAAATCTATGTCAACAGATGCATACTCATTTTGTGGAAAAAGAACATAGCATAAAGCAAAAGTTATTTGATTTTTCGTTTTTTATGTTTTTGGGATGTAAATCGTCCATAAGCTTTACTCTTCTTTTTTTCCCCATGAACCAAACACTTCAGTTTGAATAAATGGAAAATTATTATTTTACAATGCAATTTTTTTTTTTTTTATATATATAAAGACATGGTTCATGTGACAAAAATTGAGATACCATTTTGCTTGCCAGAACAATATGTCTGGTGTTGATCCCGGTATAAAGCCCTCCAAGTAGCTCCTTACCACGGCATTTTATGGACATTACAACCTACATTAACATGGGAAAAATTAGCTCAGGACTAAAAGCAATGTTCAAACAATCAATGAAACTAACATTGGATGTAAAGACTTTATTGTGCAGGAATGACTGCACAACTTGCATGTTGGATGCTATTAACTATTGACTTGTAACAAAATTTGTTTCTGATTCAAAATTGTAGGCTGTGGCACATGTAATAAAAGGAAACTTTTACCTCCTCTAAAGAAGCATTTCCAGCTCTTTCTCCAATGCCATTGATAGTTACTTCTAGTTGCCTTGCCCCTGCATTTGCTCCCTGGAATTAGACGACTCAAACAAGTAAGTTTACCTTAACTATTGTAACTTGTAAGCAATCAATCGCTCACTCATCAAAGAGTATGTACCGCTAGTGTGTTGGCAGTTGAGAGTCCAAGATCATTCTGGCAATGTGTCGATATAATCACATTTTCGATACCAGGGGTGTTGGCCTTGATATCAGCTATTAAATTTCCAAATTCACTAGGCAAATTGATACCAACTGTATCAGGAATGTTGAGGGTGGTCGCTCCCGCCTTAATTACCTCTGCTAAAATTCTATATAGGTACTCTCTATCCGACCTGATACAACAAATCCAATTCCCAAAAATAAATTTTCAATCACTAAAATTGAACAAAATCCAAATGTGTGTGTTCATGATACTGTAAGTATAAAAACTAACCTTCCAGCATCTTCTGGACTAAATTCAACATCATTGCATCCCAAATTCCTTGCATAACTAACCATTTCCCTTGCAATAGCAACAACCTCATCTCTTGACTTCTTCAACTTATACTTCAAATGAATTTCACTAGTAGCAATAAAAACATGAATCCTAGGTCTTTTCGCATACTTAACAGCTTCCCAAGCAGCATCAATATCACCTTTATTACATCTAGCAAGACCACAAATAACAGGAACATAACCATCTTCATCATCAACAGCATTTCCAACTTCTTTCGCAATCATTTTAACAGCTTCAAGATCATCTTTCGAAGAAGCAGGAAATCCAGCTTCAATAATATCTACTCTAAGTTTTGCCAACTGGCGAGCAACATCAAGCTTTTCTTTACTAGTCATAGTTGCTCCAGGAGATTGTTCACCATCACGAAGAGTTGTATCAAAGATTCGAACATAATTTGGATCTGAAATTCGATTTGGTATATATTCAGGTCTTGTGTTTGAAATTGAACATTTAATTGAATTAAAAGAAATCTTGTAAGAAGATTTAGTCGGAAAGAAGAAAGAACGAGAGAAATTTTTAGGGTTTAAACTAGTTTTTATTGTTGGAGTTGTTGAAGTAAAACTAGGGTTTGAAAAGATAGAAGCCATTGTTGAAGAGCAGCAAGAGAACTGAGGAAAAGAGAATGGGAGAGAAGAAGGGTTTATCGGCAAACGGGTAGATATAATGGGCCTAAAATTTATTGGGCTTAATAAGCCCATTTATATTTTATATATATATATATCCATTTCCATTTAAACAAAACAGAATTGGGTTACACAGGTGTTTGTGTTTGTGTTTGTGTTTGTGTTTGTTTGATTCGATTCTCTTCTCTTCTCTCTCGGAAAAAGGGAGAAAAGAAAATGGATTATGCGATGGAAGCAGCATCAGGTGCGCATTTTTCCGGTTTACGACTTGACGGAAGACTTCTCTCATCATCTGCACCATCGTCTCCACACACTCCTCACAATCAATCTTCTTCTCTTTCTACTTCCGATGATGTTACTTTTCTCAAACAACCTTTTGTTATCGGTAATACTACTATTATTACTACTGCTGTATACAGTTATTATCACTTTCTTCTTTATTAAACCAAACCCTAATTTTCTCGAATTGCAAATTATTGTTATTTTTTAGGTGTTTCGGGAGGTACAGCATCAGGTAAAACTACAGTATGTGATATGATAATTCAACAACTTCATGATCATCGTGTTGTTCTTGTTAATCAGGTAAGATTCTCTATTCAATTTTTTATTGGATTTGTTTTTGATTTAATTGAATTGAATTTACTTGAGTAGGATTCGTTTTATCGTGGTTTGACTGCTGAAGAAGCTGAGCATGTTCATGAGTATAATTTTGATCATCCTGGTAATACAATATATACTTTTTTTTTTTTCTCAATTTCATTGCTTATTTTTTTTTTTCTAAATAGTAAGTGTTTTTGTAGATGCATTTGACACTGAACAACTATTGGAGTGTGTCGGACAGCTAAAATGCGGACAATCTGTTCATGTTCCTATTTATGATTTTAAGAATCATCGACGCTGTTCTGAAAGTTTTCGGCAGGTTCGTGTTTTTGACAGGATAATATTTTTATAGAGGCATGCTGCTTGTGAGTTGTGACTTATATTTAAGTGCACTTTTAAATGCCAGTAACCAAGACTATTTCGAATCAATAGGAAATCTGAATTTTGCTTTTGTTTTACTCTTTAACTTGCCATATGGTAATACTGTACTAGAACTCATGAAGATAACGAGGATACGCAAAAATAGGTAGATAAGAGAACAACATGGAATACTAAACTTATCATTGTATAGTTATTCATATCACACATTTGGTTTGGTCTACCTCGTTTGCAACTGGGTCAGCTTGAGCATGGAGTCAATTTATCTGGGTTTTGAGTTATCTCAAATCTGAATTAAGTAATTAAATCACACTTGAAGATGTGCTAATTGAAACATACCATTCTCTCAAAATGTGTATTAAGTTTGGATTTTGTCTTTTTTATTTGGAATATGTGCTGCTGCAACAAATTTACGAATAGAAATTAAGGAAGAAATATTACTAGATACGACATACCATATTGATCTTCTGGTTTTTGCTATGCGTATGCCGTTAGATCTAGTATACACTCCACAGAAACACGAAATTTATTTTGTATGCTTATATACACATATTTTTGCCAGGTAAATGCATCTGATGTGATAATTTTGGAGGGGATATTGGTTTTCCATGACCAACGTGTCCGCAACTTGATGAATATGAAGATATTTGTCGACACAGGTAAATTAGCACCTTTCTATGTGTTCCTTTCCTGTAAAAGCTATAATTGTTATAATTATCTTTATGTAATTTTTGTTCTGGCTAAAAGAGTCTCTCTTTTTTCCTAATATAAAATGACGTTATTTTGAGGAGAAAAAAAGACCATATTCTCGCTATCAATTATCATAAGGCCAGGGCAACTAAAACTTAATCAAAAGGATGTTTTATTAATGCTTATTAACTCTCCAAGCCTCTGCAAAATCCTCCCTCGTCCTCCCTCGAATAAGGATAAAATATATTATAGGGATGAAACCTTCTCGTTATTCGTATTTTTAGTTGATATTAGGTTTTCTTTCCTTTATATCCACTTTTGCAGTGGATAGGAATTTTCGATGGTCACTCCATGAGTTATATTGCAATAGATTCATGTCCATTTTCCATGTTTAGCATTTTCACGCTTTATTTTATGCAATTAGATGCGGATGTGAGGCTTTCTCGTCGAATAAGGCGTGATACTGTCGAGAGAGGAAGAGACATAAACTCTGTTCTTGAGCAGGCAAGTACGAATCTCTACAGCATATGCTTCTCACCTTTTGTATGATATATTATGCTCATTGATTGCATGAATGTGTCATAAACTCATAATATGTCCATGTAGAAAGAAAGTTTTGTGCTTGTTTGATGAGCTTTGTTTATGTATTAGCAACCTAAAGCGCCTACTAGGGGTTGCTAAACCTGCACATGATTCGCGCTTTGTCGCTCTCTATTCTGAAAGTGATAAATCCACGCTTTTGCAGTGGCGAAATTCATGCTCTATATTTTATGAAAACATGCTAGAAACTTTTGTGCTACTTGGTTCATATAAACCAAAATATGTGGCAGTTAATAACTTCATTTGGAATTGTCCAAAGTCAATAGTCAGACTCCACTGGCAGTAATGAGGATAATGATCCATGCCATGGACACATGACAAATGGGCTAAGATATGAGTGACACATGGGCTAAAATCATTAAAAGCCAAAATGTAAATAAATTATCCCATGAACAATAAAAAACAAAAACTCTAGAAATATATAAAGTTTGCTAATTTTTATGCAAATATGTATAAAATTCTTATTAGATGCACACTCTGAGAACACTCTTAATGTTAGAGCTGTTTAAATTAGGTGCTCTAGTGCTTTCGATTTTGCAGTCACTCTGCACGTTGGTTGCTTAGGTTTGTATATGTGGTGTGCATAATGTTAAAATATAGTGGATATTATTTAAGCTTTGAAGCTAGATACCGCCTTGTCTAACCTCACCTCACCTTAAACTACTTTTAATGATTCACAGTATCTATGTGTGGTATGGCCGTTGTAGCGCACTTTGCCTGTGTGTTTCTTTATCCATTAGAGACATCACATTAATGAGAATCTGATTTTTACTTCGCTTTGATTTCCAGTGTGTTTTTTCGCTGATGAATCTGATTTTTCCACCAATTTTGCTACTATCAGATCATTTATATCTCACATGGGATTACCTACCTCATAGCTCTTTTGCCAATTTTCCATGCAGTATGCTAAGTTTGTAAAGCCAGCTTTTGATGATTTTATTCTTCCGTCAAAGAAGTATGCTGATGTGATCATACCCCGTGGAGGTGATAATCACGTTGCGGTGGATTTGATTGTTCAACATATCCGCACAAAGCTTGGTCAGCATGATCTATGCAAAATCTACCCCAATGTATATGTGATTCAATCAACTTTCCAGGTACCTTGTCTTATCCTGTATGATGTTTTTGTCTGATGTTTTAGTTGTGGGTTTTTCGTTCCTCTCAAGAGGCACACTTTCTTACATAAATCCTAATGTAAGTCATATCGGTTAAGTATGTGGGTGTGATCTTGCAAATATTTGAGTAGCCAAGATGATTTTGTGTGTGGTGGTGGTGTGAGGGAGGATTGTCGAAATTGTGGTGGGACTATTTTTCTTGGATTACTAACTGAACACTTGTTTTGTGAGTAGGGCTGATGCAAGGTAGGGAAGGTGAAAAATAGCGTTAAAATCCGAGACATCATCTGTTAATAATTTTTTTATATTTTTTATTTTTAATTATTAAACTTCCCCCTTTTTCTAATGATGTAGTTATTCTCATATCGAATACCCTGTGTGACAGATAAGAGGGATGCATACACTCATACGAGACCGAGAGATAACAAAGCATGACTTTGTTTTTTATTCAGATCGTCTTATTCGTCTGGTAATTTTTTGCAAATTCTCTCATCATTCTTTGTCTGTACAAGTAGGTTCCTTTGTGTAAAAGTAACATGTGTTAACTTTAAATAATCAGGTTGTTGAGCATGGTCTTGGTCATCTGCCATTCACTGAAAAGCAAGTAATTACTCCTACAGGTATGTTGAGAAATGTAACAGTACAATTGAGAAAATTATAGCCATATGAGATACCTCTAATGAATGAAAGGCTCCACATGCAAATTGTGCGTTACCCCAACTCTGTATTACCAAAGATAAAAGATTAGGTTATGTAGTGAGGATAATTTTGGAGGTCATCTGATGGGTTGATGACTTCAACCCTCACTAATTCTGTTCATGCCCTGCTCTTCAGAGCGGAGCTCGGTGGGGATGAAAAGGAATTGATCTTCCCCACTTGAAGGACCCGAACACTTGAAGGAGATGTAACTCTTCCTTTATCCACCTCATTATGATCTAAATTTTGCTCTCTTTGTGTTGTGCCAAATTAAAGTTATGTGAACTTTGTTGGCATTATTCTGAACAATGCTATTCTCTTCTAGGGTCAGTATATACTGGAGTTGACTTTTGCAAGAAGTTGTGTGGAGTATCTATTGTTCGAAGGTGAGCCTTGAATCAGGTATTTTCAATTTATCTATTATAGTCTCTTAGATATTTTGGAGTTTAGTTGAGATTTTTGGTTCCAATTAAAGTTTGAGCTTTTTTTTTAAATATCCTTACTGATGCCCAGTTTTGAAGTTTGTATTCTTGGGTTAATTTTTTCTGATATCCTAACAACCAATTAATTTTAAATAACTCAAAGTTGTAGTGTTTTAGCCAACACAAGTGAATCTTAAATAAATATATAAAGTTGATTTGAAGTAATTACACTATTGATATTTTCCTTTTCTGAATGAGGGGATTGTAAAATTGACTTGAATTGACAATACTGCAGTGGTGAGAGCATGGAAAATGCTTTGCGTGCTTGTTGCAAAGGAATTAAAATTGGAAAAATACTGATCCACCGTGATGGAGACAATGGGAAGCAGGTGATTCTTTTTCAGAAAGCCATTTAGTTACTTGCTTTTGTGGTTTCAAAGAATTATGCGATTGCAGTTTCTCACAGTTTAGTACCATAAATAGCTTATATACGAGAAACTTCCTAAGGATATTTCAGAACGGCATGTCTTGCTTCTGGACCCTGTTCTCGCTACCGGTAAGTAATTGCTTTTTAAGATATTTGTGGTAATGTGCCATAATAGCAGTAGTATGATAGTATCACCATATCGTTTAATTGCAATATTGAAGTTCTTTTATTGCAATACTGTCTTTCGCGCTACTTCCGCTGAACTAGCCTGGGATACCGTGTGCCTGTGTGGTGTGTAGTCACATAAAATATCCCCTTCAAAAAAATCATCCTTATTGATGTTGCTAATGTTAAAATATAGATTAGATGTATTCTCATTAAAAGATAGAATAGATTTAATTGTGTAAAATACAAATAGAAGATACCAGGTTCATATTTTGAACCAAATTTAACTGCCTGTTTATAAACGGGAATCTAGTTATCGGAAGGTGCACTGGCACGTCTGCCCTTGGTATTGAGCTACAAAGTACAAACTGTAGCTGTCTTCTTAGAAGCCAATAATTAGTAGTGTAATAAATGTCAATGATTTCTTCTAGGGAACTCTGCGGGTCAAGCAATTGAGCTTCTCATACAGAAAGGAGTCCCAGAGTCTCACATTATTTTTCTCAACCTCATTTCTGTGAGTATCCAACTTCCTAATGAGTTATGCCTTTTTAGCACAGTCTGGTTTGATTTGACATTGTTGCTTTCTTTTTCATTTATTTTAGGCTCCAGAAGGAATTCATTGTGTTTGCAAACGGTTCCCATCCTTAAAAATTGTGACATCTGAAATTGATGTTGCATTGAATGAAGAATTCCGTGTTATACCTGGGATGGGAGAGTTTGGTGATCGCTATTTCGGCACAGACGATTGATTTCTGAGGATGAAATGGTTGGCGCATTCCCATGTTACTTGTAACCTTAAACAACACTTATTTCTTCAAATGAAAGATTGTTCAAATTGAAATTCCGATAATATTTTATCTAGTGTGTTCAAGAAAGTTATCTTGAAGATTTGGAGATGCCCAGTTTTAATTTATATCAGGTATGTTCGGCAATGTTGTAAATAGAAATTCGGATGCTCTTGATTTGACCCTATGCGTGTGTCCTGGCCGTAGGTTTTTGTCTCCCTCCTGGTAATAAACATGACAGGCAGTCAGGAACAGATTGGTGTTGTGTAAGGGTACCTGAATAGCTAAAATATCTGAGAACAGATGCAACCTTTAAGAATACTGAATGATTATGATGATACATAATCAGAGGGCACCCCAACAGCTACCCCACTTATATTGTTTGCTTTTGGAGTATTACGCTAGTTCCAACATGAATACTAGCGGGTGTTTGCTTTGTCATTGTTTTCACTTCTTTTGGAGTCAAACACCTCACTACTAAAAAACAGCTTATTTGCCACCACTCTAGGCAGTGGCTAAAGGCTTGTTGCCACTGCTATGGGCTGTTGCAGGGCAGTAGCAACAAGTGGGGTGGGGAAAAGTTTACCACTGCTCAAGAGCCGTGGCAAAAGCTCAAATTCGCCACTGCCGAAGACAGTGGCAAATGTTGACTATTTGCTACTGCCCAAGACAGTGGCAAACAGTATTTTTGAATTAAAAAAAAATTAATTCATATTTTCAAAGAATCAATATATATGTCATGATAAGAGCATCTCTAATGGGTCTTCTATATATTGCCGACACATAGGCAGATATGGCATACACGTAGGTGCCACCTACTTTCCCAATACTTTTTTTTGCACGTCTCCTATACCTATATCAGGGGTAACCCTAACACGAAAACTTCTTTTTTTCTAAATTTTTTCTTCCAGCGTGGAATTTTTTTCCCCTTAGCTTTCTGTTCCACGCTGGTTTACCAGCGTGGAGGTTTTGGGCCTTCGCACAGGTGGGCTTCGATGGCGTGTCGTTGATTCCACGCTGGTTAAACTGGCGTGGAACAATAAAAATTTGTTGGAAATAGTTTCACGCTGGTTAGACCGGTGTGGAACAAAAAAAAAAAAAAAAAAAAACGCTCCACGGCGATTTGACCAGCGTGGAACCCAAAAAAAAAAAGTTCCACGCTGGTTGAACATTTTATTTTCGTTGTTTGCTATAATCCTATCTCTTGTTCGATTTTGGGTGAAGTTTTAACAGACCAGCCCACCACGTTGATGGCCGGCTGCTATAATTATAGGAGACGCGTTAGGGTCGACATTTTTTGGGAATTCCTAAATTATAGGTTTTAGGAGACCCATTAGAGATGCTCTAACGGTGAAAATAATCAAAATATTTACTACACTTTCTGATAACAGAGAGAATTATATAGTTAATATTTTGAAAGAATCAATTACATCAATATCCACGTGCTTTTTGCATCGTCATGTCTAAAATAGAGACTTTTAAGACACACATAACAAGACTTGCCTACGACTGTTACCCAACATGGCTCAGTCATAGACCATTCCCTTGGATCGACAAATAGACACCGACTCAAAGTAGTAACATCTGTAAGACAGAAAACTGGAGCTCACTGTTGCTGCTGCTGCCAACACTCCCATGTCTGCAAGCTTCATTAGTTCCTTGGCTTGCATGAGGACTTCGGTACTACCTGCAGATGCCAATTCCAAAAGAGAGAATATTTTACTTAATCTTCTGAAAAATACAGGATAATTAAGATATATAGTATAAAGATGCTAAACAATGAACATGATTTCCCTCTTATACTAGTGATGAATGACAAAGAAAAAAAAAACTATTTTTCTATTCCATAATTAATTACTGGGATAATTAGGAAGCCGATGAAAAAAGAATAAACATTTCAAAAGCTGATTGTCAATTGGGACAACATACTTATGGTGATATTTGTCTTAAAATATTTGTATTTGTGTTCTCTGTTTCTAATTTTTGTCTTTGGATAGATAAAACTTTACACAATAGAACTTGGTATTACAAGCCAAGAGAAAGAGACTCAGACCCACCCAGCAAACAGGGAAAAAAAATCGCATATAAAGATAAACAACTAAGAACACAGCAGTCCCCACTCCACCCCCAAACACACACACACAGAGAGTCAGATTTGAAGACTTGATCCTCTTCATTTGCGTTCAACAAAGGTCACATGATTATTCACCACTGAGGGTGCTAGAAACATATGGTCACACCAGTTTCCCATGTGTCTTTTGTTAGGGTCGAGACTCCCTTGAGGTTTTATTCATGTTTATTTCTCTGAGGGTCAAGACTCCCTAAAGAGATAAGGCTAAGGATAACTCTTAAAGTGAGAAACTGAGTAGTAAATAGAAAAACTGTAAGTACAAAAGATGATCACCATGTCATGCGTATAATTAACAACTAACCTTGCTAGTGATGAAGCTCGAGGCACATCTTCGGCCAAATAACAAATCCCTGCCCAATTTGTCTATAGTCATACACCATTCATCATGGGGGCATGGCAACATAGCGTGTGGTATAGACGTACACTCAATGTAAACTAAGAAATTTCGTTCTCCTAGACATCTTGCACCCCACTTGGCGTTTGGATTAGCATCTGTCACTCTTCCCTTTGCTACGACTTGGAAAGGACAACCACAAAACAAACTAACCTCCTGAAACAATATTGTGGTAATTTGTTTACAAAACAATCATTGCCATCGAAAGCCAATAATTAACAAATCTGTACAAACAACTTACAAACAGTTATTATCCATGATCTAGTGAACTCGAATGCATGGGATAAGGATAACTTGGTGGCATCAAATAATATTACAATTTAAAAGCGTACCGTGTTAACTTCCACTTGCATTTGTGAACTTGAACCAACAGGTATGAGCGGTCTCCCACCTGATCCTGTTTGAACTGCACGGTTGAGTTGCACTATTTGAGCTTGAAGGCTATCAAACATCCCATCTACTTGTTGTTTCCATTCAGCAATCGCCTGAGCCTCTTTTTTCATACCTCTTCAGCAGTGGAGTTATGGCTTTAAGAGAAGTTTTGCTGACACCTGCACTCATTTCCTTCATGCAAACCCTACTATCTTTCCCAAGAACCTATTTAATAAATGAAAATTAAACTAATGTATAATAAAGAAATATTCCTATACAGGAAATTGAATAAAATCAGATATACAGAAAAATTGAATAAAATCAGATAATATTGCAACCCCACCTCAACCACGGCATCATCAGAAGTCGCCTGTAAGTGTGGGTTTGACAAGATAGACTGCTTTACTCTTTCCTATTAAAGTATTCAATGAAAGATATGTGAATATCCTTAAAGAATATCATTAAAAAGTGTGAACTCAATAGCAAATAAAAAGTTGATACAGTACTTTGAATGATGGCAAACTAGGTAGACAGAACGATAGTAGACACATACAGTCGTATTTAGGAGAATTCAATTCAAAAGACTTAAACGAAGGTGTTTTAACTTTTAAAGCATTCTTGTAGTTTCACCTAGCATATCATTAATGTAGTTTCTGGGTAAGACTTGCGTTATTTCAAAATTGTAAAACCCTTTTATATTTTCACCATATTTGGGTATGAAACCATTAAATGCAGTTCAGTATGGGATATGTTAGTGACATGAACTATAATACATATGGGTAAAAGTTTACTAACAGAAGAAGAAAAATAATCCATGCCAGCATGCATGGGAGTTTCTCAATTTGGATGTATTATTATATCTTTGCCCAATTCCTGTGCATTCAACATTTCAGCAGCTATTTTTCATAGGCTGTTTTCTGCAACTTAGAATGTGAATCCCCAAACGGGTGTCAAACACTCAGAAGGCAATTGGTATATCACCCATTAACACTACAAAAGATGATACTACTGTACCAATCAAAAGCATGTCTGGTGTCTCCCCTTTCTAAGACCAACCAACTTGTATATACTTAGTTTGACAGAAGATCAGATTTGAGTAAACACTAATCACTACTCTAAAATATTTTGAAACCAGCATGTTTGTGATATTGGTTTTAAATTGAAAACTACAAAAAACACAATAAAAAAAAATGGTCCAAGTCGAGCGACACATCCATCAGCAGTACGAGTGAACACATGATATATTCAGATTGATAATATAAAAGTGCGAGGAAATACATTTTATATTAGGAGTTCTAATGGTATTTATTCAGTAGGCATTTCTTGCGACTCGGATGAGCACCATGATCAGCCCATAGTGAAACATGCTAGATAGTATAATTAAAATATGAAAAACGATAGTCTGACAAGTTTTGTTAATTTACAATAGAATCTCTACATCACTTTGAAGATCAATGAAACCTGAAAATCTAACCTTTTCTAAAACTTGGTTTACCACCACCACTGAAACGGCTTGATCCTGAATCGCCTTCTTCCATTTGTAGCTCCACTCTTCTCCACCAAATATAATTCTGAAAAGGATATAAACAAATATTTTAGTGAAATAAAGGATCGACAAAAAGATAAGACACCAAGTCAAGAACAAAGAAACGAACTAATTTGAAACATAAAAAAAAATAAAGGGTAACAAGTTACATCAATAAAAAAAATCCAACTTTAAAGCTTGCTACGACAATGTTTTATGGCAAACTCAATAAACAAATCAACACCTTCAACATAACGCGAGTCATTGATATTTAATGGTATCCAACTTTTATCAACAGAATTAAGCCTCTCCATGATAAATCTACATGCATATAAATGGTGTCAACTTTAAATATGAAGTATACTTGTAGCTTTTACTACGTAAGACCAATATTCAAAAAAACAAAATACTCTACAAAATAAAATAAAATGTATAGCACAAAAGAAATAAGAAATAGTCATACATGCAAAATTTCTTATACTCCTGTACATTGGAATGAATACAATACACTTCTACCATACATAGTTTAACATCCAAGACATAGTGGTTGACCGCGGTGAATTCAAGTCCAAGACAAAGTAAGTAACAATTAACGTAACAATATGATTAATAGTCAAAAGTAACTAACAATTAACTTAACAAATTCCTCTCTTGCAACAATGAAGCAGCAGCAGAATGGGCTGCTTGCTCGGTGTTCAACAAACAAGAATCGCTACTACTACTGCTACTGCTACTGCTACTGCTGCTACTACTGCTGCCGCTACAGAATTCCTAATTGCTTAATCAGTATGTTTGGTTATACAACAAGCTTAGCCTTTCAACCTGCTTATGGTATTTATCAATTCATATAGAAACAAAGGGCTGATGATGATGATTATGGTTATTCTTCTATTGGGCAAGCGCAACAGAACTCATCAGGGATAGATCAAAGGAATGTCTTTTATAGGTGTTTACACAAATTGTCTATTATTATCATATGATTAAGAGAGTTGTGTACTTGGTTACGTAAGGTTTGACAATGTACATATACTCCACAAGTTAACAATGAAATTATCAGTAATCAATACATATTTACTGAAATTATCATCAAACTGCGAAGCCTTATCTACATGAAAGTTTCATCATGTACAGACTTAGTAACTGAGCAGATGTGTGTCATAGACTGTAAAATGTTTTAGCCACTGTGGCTAAAGATCGCCAATACATACCGATACACCACCACAAATCCACAAATTGTAGCTGGACTGCATGTGAGTGTGATACTAGGATGATGACTAGTTTGGACATGAAACTATATATTCTATTCTATGACTTAGACTCTAAATTTTCTATTTCCAAGCGGTTTCTTGGAATTCTAAATCTGAATGTTGCATCAGATGAAAGAATAAGACTACTACAAATCAAAAGAAAACTATTAAAGGCAGGTCATTGTACATTGGGTTCAGGGCCTAGTTCTAGAAGATCACTTTCTTACTCATGAAACATACACTTGTAGATACTAGTCTACATATACATTCCTTGAACCATCTCAAACTTCATAAGTATACTGATTTCTAGAAACTAATCTCATTCAATCAGCTAAGTAAGGCAGACATGTGCAGTACTACTACTTTCCTTGTGATGATGGTGATATATAGCAGTTTTGATGAAGACAAATGTACAATTGAAACCAGGCAGATCAAGGACCATTGTGAGTCAAAAAACTTATGTGGAATTTGGATCCAGGTTTTAAGAACATTGTTGATCACTGAACCTAACAATATCAAATCACACATGCATAATGACTATTAAACCTAACGATCTCAATCACATTTATAAGTCAATAAACTGCAATCAGTGAAATTCGATTAACAAAGATTTACATAAACAATGGAGATTGATAAAACCTTTGATTTACAACCCTAAGTCATAAACAATTGAGAGAAGAATGAAGCTGAAAATCAATTGAAAATCATAAAAAATCGTTTAATTCGAAATACCTTAGGGAGAGAAAGTGCGAAGCAAAACTAAAAACTCCAATTTCTTCTGAAGAGAACTTCGCCTCTCTCTGGAGATTTGAACTTTGAAGATAACTTTTTCTCTTGTGATCGATGTGGAAGATCGATGAGGAAGAAGAGATTGGAGATTGAGAGATCGTTGGTGAAGAAGAGATTGATAAAAAGAGATTGGAGATTGAGAGATCAATGTTTTTCTTCTCGATCTTTTGAGATTGAGATCGAGAGATCGCCGATGAAGAAGAGAATCAGATCGATGAGAAAGAAGGATTATTACCCACGGCTACAAAAATAAAAACACTGAAAAAATCGAATTGGTGTTGGACTGCTATTTTGGTTCCCCCGGCCCAATTAAGTTTACCCACGGTCCATAGCAGACCCAAATTTGCCACTGCTATGGGCCATGAAAAAAAAACCGGATGCAGTGGCAAATATCCTGTTTTTTTGGTAGTGCCTACTTCATTATCTCGGAAAATTATATTACGTTGAATTGATTTGGTTTTGTGTACCACTGTTGAAAACTAAGCAACAGGATGCATTGTATTGTTTGAGGCATTACAAAAGCAAGGTCTGTGAATCCTTATATCATTTCCTGTTGTTTCAAAACCCCAATACCACCAAAAGAGAAAAGCTTAAATCCACAACCAGTAAAACCAAAACAACCATGAGAATCCATCTCTACAACTGGATCAAGCTTAGATCCCCAAAATGAGATGATGATGATGATGTATTATTATACTTATCTGCTTATGGTTCGATGCGATAACACAACGAATGTGCTTTGCCGCAATCGTCTACCTAAACGTAAACAACCATCAATTGTCCAACTTCTTCTTCCTTCTCAGTCCGACAAAATTCGATTTTTGTTTTTAGGTTTAGGGTTAGGGTTGGTAATAAGATATCTATAACGTTTGAAAACCCATATAGCCTCGTAAATCCATAACATGTGTTTGTAAACTCAGGTCCATAATGTGTATGTTCCGAATATGCGCAACCTTTAAAAATGTCAGCGGTGAATTAGAAAATTTAGGCCTTGGCCCATTTTTATGTGGTCATGAGGGCTCCAATCACAACACGCCGTGTCTAATTAAAGTTTTGTTTTTAAAAAAAAAAATATTTATTTACTAAAATATCCCCTATGCATTGGTGCAGTGAACCCTGGTGGGCTTAAATTAGTAAATCAACTGACACGTATCATGTTTTATTGGCTCCTTATGGCCACATACAAAATGGGCCGCAACCTAAATTTTTTGACTTCGGCGATGAATATAATGGCTATGCTTGGTTCAGTGGAATTTGAATTCTTGAAAAAGAAAAATTAACAAACTATCTATATAACGGCTATGTTTCTATTGAATAAGCTATAAGCTATTTGTTAGCTTCTCATATTAGGAAATTGGTGAAAGCTTATAAAAGAAAAGTTTTTCTTACTTTATATGGATGAATTCAAAAGTGATGCACAAATATTGAAAAGGGTTTTGATAACATATTTGTTTCTGAAATTCTAAACTAGTGGAAACGAGAATCAAGCTAGTTATGTCGTGTAGAGCTGATAGAAATAAAGAGCTTCTTAACCAGATAGTCAATCGAACCTAACCCCAAAACGAATAAAATTTTCAGTTATTACAACAAAAAATAAAGGGTTAAACATATAAATATTGTTTTTCTTTTTAAGTTTGAAAAAAAAAAAAAAAAAACAAAAAAACTTTAAACTTCAAATAATATTGTTGTAGTTTTTTTTTTTTAATTATTAAATTCCAATGTTGGAAGGCTACCTCACAACCCCCAAAAGGCCAAAGGGTTGCACCTAAAACTATCCCCATGGGGTTAAACTTCGAAGAATATTGTCATATTTGTTTTATGTTTGTTGCCACCTAGTATATCTAATTATCTATATCGTTGATTTTTTTTTTTTTTTTGGTAATGATCCATATCACCTCTACATCACCAAAATAGTGATGTTAGTCTATGAAGAGTGAAGACATAACTTTCGCTTTGTTAAGCAACCATATATCTTTGATTATCGAACTTTCATAGACAAGTGTCATAAGAAACCCTAGATTATTTGATAGAATACATCCTAGTGTGCTCTAACCATAAAGGAATTATGAAACATCAAACTATTGTGCTATAAGAAGAGCGCTAGCCTAGATTATTTGATAGGAATTATCGATATTTTTTTTATTATTGAAGTTGTTATTCACCGGCCAATATTCTCCACACTAACATCTTCATGTGACACACCATTATCACGTAGATTGGTTAAAGTGGTCCGCCATCATAAAACATATTTTCGGAAATCTTATTTGCATTTGCATTACGTTTAAACCAGGGGAAATCCCTATAAATTAGAAGAAAATCCCTACTCTTGGCACATTTTTCTCTTTTATAAAGCTCTTGGCGCATTTGTGTTACTTTTTAATTTTTATGTTTTCAAAGATACTTCTAACATTAGTAGAAAAAAGAACAATGAAGTACCATTATATCAACACATATTAGCTTAAGTGGAACACACTATCTGATGCACATCATTATTTCATGTTTTGACTATCGAAGATATGCAACTTTTGATTCTTAAAAGTAAAAAAATAAATACCCACTATGTCATAGTGAATTATACTAACATTTGATATCTACAACACCATAGTAACGATGGAGTTTGTAACATACTGATTCATGGGTTATCTTTAATGCAGTTGGAGATGCTCTTCTGAAACTCGCGAGAGCTGATTCTATCCAATCTTTTTTCCTAAATAGAAAATGTAAACTTCACAATGACCGCACAAAATATCTTATAAAAAATAAAATATCTCATTAACATTGTAAGAGTATATTGAGACTAATACAAAATTATTCAAAAATACTTACGAAAGATTGTATAATCTCTCTAACACAGTCTTTATAGAAACATTTGAATATTGTAGACATCCTGCAAGATACAATAGTATGTAAATCATTGCGAAAACATTCAACATATTTTTTTATATAAAAAAAAAAAATTAAAAATCTTTAATCAAATTAGATTCAATACTTTGAGGAAATTATCATTTGATCTGATGTTTTGGCTTTTGAAGAGAATTCCTTAATCTTTTTTTCAACCTCAGCACGATCACATATTTTTAATTCAAGCAAACGCCGGTGTAGAATCTAATGCTAGCTTCTAGCAGAGATAACACCTACATATGAAAGAAACCTTATGGTTCAAACTATGAAAAAATACAACTAACGGCATAAATTATAGACAATAGTAGCACATAGAGCCAAATAAACTAAAAAATACTAAAGTTGAATTTAATAGTTAACCAATAATGCTATAATACTTATTGTGTCTTTTTTAACAACATAATACTCTTTTCGAAACAATAGCAATGCACCACCGCACATAATAATCCCATTAGCAAGAGCTACATGGGGACAACACTATTAGTGGCTTGGTAGGTTCTATAACTATACTAACTTGGTATTTTCTTATTGAAAAATATATATTTTTTCTTTTTAGAACTTATTCAGAATGCCTGAATTTTCTCGTATGTTTGATTGTGATAACACAACCAATACATCTTGTAGGCTACCTCCAAGTAAGAGTCACCTGCCAAAAGAATATTTAGTAATAGATGTCAGTAAGCTAAGCTATATATCCTCTTGATCAACCAATACATCTTGTAGACTACCTCCAAGTAAGAGTCACCTGCCAAAAGAATATTTAGTAATAGATGTCAGTAAGCTAAGCTATATATCCTCTTGATCGTCCAAACTTCACTCCATAGTGGTTAGGAACAATTCTTAGTTAGCTTCACTTATAAAGTGCAAAATATATATTTTTTTAACTATTAATAAGAATTAAATAATTCTATAAATAAGATGTTTATAAAAAAAATATAGTAGTTTTGTGGTTCATAATCCCTACGGTAAAAAAATAAAAAAAAATACGGGAGCTATTATATAAATTCATACACAAAGAATGTATGATTATGTAGAAAAGTACATTTCACTACGAATTTTTTTTTTTTTTTTTTTTTTTTCTTTTTTGCATTTTATCATGTGAACTCCTTGAAACATTATGTTATTATATCAACATAGCTTGTAAGCATTTCTATGCTATTTATATTTATTGATATCAAAAAAATATTTTTTTTTATGTGTTATGTATTTTTAGTCAAAAAAAAATAGTAGAATGTTCAAAATGAAAATTGGTTTAGCAGTTGCATTAATATGACTTAATGCAAGCATGTGACTTAATATGTACTATCCTTCCAAGGGAAAGTTTTTTTAGCCAACTAGCTAAGGCCAGAAGGAGCCGGTTCATTAATATGAAACCTATCTCTAAATTTACTATGAAACACACCCTTGCCCAAGCAGGACTACACACCCTTGACCATTGACCAAGCAGGACTCCGGATAGAAACAGATTGAAAATATCTCAAAAGAAGATAAAAGTCAACAATTTTTAGACGAAAATACCCTCTACAATCACGGTATGAGTAGAGATCCAATCACATATCAGATCTGATCCAATTAACAAACCTACACCCCTAAACCTACGGAAGTAATTAACCCTAATAGAAAAGAACAATTTTGGAATTACACCAAAACTAAACATTATGATCATACTAAAATCACAATTTTTTGTCCTTTTAACACCATCAAAAAAGACTTGTGTCAAAAGAGACTGCATATCCTTTACACTAAGATTGACTAAACAGATTGTCCTTTTGGGACAGAGACCAATCTGTTTTCGTGACTTGACTCCGTCCTTCTCAAAAGTTATTTGTATGTTTTTTCCTCTGATTTCAGTTTGACCAAGAATAACACATTCATAGTGTTGCACCTGTATCAGTTAGTTATTGCCCTCTCTTTCAGGGGTGGCTGCTTTTACACAAAAAGTGCACATCTGCGATTTGTTTGGTAAATGAAACACAAATTACTATGCAACTGCTCAGCACAACTAACAAAAAGTGGCCAAGGCTGCAAGGCAAATTGAAGAATCCATGTTAGTGAATCAAAAATAATATATGACGCTGTAAAAACCGTAATTTTATTCATCTAAGTTATATTATAACATTAATATTCTACATTCAAAAGAGAGCCAAGAGACATTTTCTGAAGAAAGAAAGAAAAAAGCTGAACCCTTCACCATATTTAAAACATGTGCTGCAATAAGGAACATTTTTGCATCAAGATATCCCCAAGGCAATCCTCCATCAATCCTTAGACAATTTATAAACCCAGAACCACAAACCTAAAAAGATGCAACTGTCATTCCCTTTTCTTCACTCTCTCTTTTTGTACCCTTGCAAAACGGGTTACGGTTAAAACTGATTCTGTAGTGTACATACAAGCACTACGCTAGCAAGAAACGGTATCCACTTAAGTGAAATATACAGGAACCACTGGACAGCAGATTCAGATCCTCTTCTAAGAGTTAGATGTGAACACAAAGGTCTGATAATGGGACAATTTGTCGTTATAGCTGTTGGCATCACCATTTCTTTCGTGGCTTGGAAAAGATAAAGGTGGGAAATCCTCATCTTTTAACTGGTAATTCTGGCCCGACAATCTGGCAAAATAATCAAATGCCCCTGTTAAAATAAATACATTAAAAGCATCACAAGCAAACCAAATGAAACAAATGCTTTAAAAGAATAAAGAAGCTAAAAGCAACTGCATAGAATGAACAAAACTTTCACAACTAGTTTACATGCAGCAACATCACATGTCAAACAAGTATTGTGCAGCAGAACGAAACCTTCATGAGAAAGCAAAGGTTTCTGTTCTCTCTCTTTTTTTCTTTTTTTTTTATTCAAAAACAAATTTTATTGATAAAAGAAGAATTACACAAAGCTAGAGGACAAGCGCGCGCAACGTATCTGAAGTGTCAAAGACTAAACTCATTTTTTGGTCTAAATCAACTAAAATTCTGAGGTTAACTACATTAGCCCAACCGGCAATGTATCTAAAGTGTCAAAGACTAAAAACCACACACCAGCCCCATCAGCATACGGCAATTCAACTCAATGGCAAAGGTCTTTCTAACAAAATCACAATGGTTTAAACAACTAATCAATTATGTTAGAATGGCCAATAAAACCAAAGCTGGTTGTGCATATCCTATTTGTATTGTATTATCTGGGTGCAGCATGCACAATAGGTACCGAGCTAGTGCCTAGTTGGGATCAACGATTCAACGAGAATGTCCACCAAATGCAGGACCAGGACCAGGATTGTCATATCCACGTGTCAGCAAAAAAACTAGTAATGTGGATCTAAATCTACAAGCAGTAAAGAAAATGAGCTTGCGATGTGGCAACTTATAATACTCTAGTTTTCACATTCTCAATTTGTTCTATTTATGTTTTGGCAAACTTTGTTCCTTAAATAGAAAAAAATATATAACCAAGCTATTACCGTTGAAATTGAGGAGAAGAAGGTTCATCAGGTGATGAAAGTGCAGAATCTCCCCGAAACCTTTGCTGCTCAGACACACCCCTTCCTGGACTGCCGTCACCATGATGTGAAAAATTATTCATACCAGACAAATGAACCGGGCCAAGAGAGCCAAACTCAACCTGCTCAGCAGTTGAACCATATCCAACATTATGGTCGTAAGAGTACAACATTACAACAGAGGGGACACCAGGTCCGGTTGGTACCACACCATTGGAATTCACCGCTTGCAATGGATACATGCCAGCACCATTGCTAGAACCATTAGGTGTGGAGTTTGAGGATCCAAATGGGCCATTCTGAGAGCGGTATGCAGGAAAAGACTCATGGCGGAATGGTCTATTGGCTCGATTGTCATTTGTTGTAAGCCGGTCCAACCTTGAGCTTCCTTTCTCAGCTGGGATTCGACCATAGTTGCGTCCAGAATATCGTGGTTTTGAGTTAGCATTCCAATTCCCCTCTCTGTCACCAAGATGGTCATTGTGGTCATAATTATAGTTCCCTCTCTGATTTTTGTTTCCAGAAGACTGTCTGTCCCTGAGAGAAACCTTCTGAAAATTTAAAACCAGCTTTAAGTTTTGATACTTATTGTAGCAATATTAGAGTTAAATTTGTGCATAGACATGTTTCGTTTAATATATATGTAGTAATATACAATAATAACGACCGCAAATTTGAAAGTTAGTGGTAACTGGGTTCAATACCTAATGTTTACGAAAGAAAAAAATTCAATACGTAAAGCAAGCAAAATCCAAACGAACGAATAAAGAGAACCATTTACACATCTTGAAATAAGACAATATAATGGATATGTAACAATTGTATCAGCCAAAGAAATCATGTAGTAACTAATTTCAGGTTTTATAATATAAATACACCGTTCATATTGCATGATTAGATTTAATATTTTAAACAAAGGACCCTTCACCAGTAACTGACATTTATTAAAGATGGACCACGTTAGAAATATCAGTCTCAATAACATGAAATGTGAAAACTATACACATCTCTTATGTATTTGAAACGGACCTGCATATAGATGGCAAAAACAAACTAGCAACTGCACCATTTTAAAGAAGCAGCATTCTAAGTGGAAGTGATCTATTATGAGGGAATAAAAAAAAACAGAAATGCAGATATAAACCCATGTTAAATTTGACGCTAATTTGAACAACTAATGAGAGCCCACACAGAATAAATCTCCCTAAAGAGAAACAGATGTTATATCAAAACCCCTGCACACCCTGCCCTACTGGCCATTCAACACCAGAAAGTATAAAACCATATGCAGTAAAACCTCTCCATAGTGATACTCTATAGAGGAATAACCTATTAACCTCTACATAATCATCAAAACTTTCAGTTCCAACTTGGGCCAGTTATAAATAGGAATAATTTTCATATTGTAATAAGTTATAATTTTTCTAAGTCCCGTCTTAAAGAAACTTGCCTCCAAATAGTACTAACAAAAAAATATATTACATAAAGAGGAAAACATTAAAGAAAATGTAAAATTTTAGACTTTTAATATGATTTTTCATATTTCTAACACTTCCCAACACTAAATAAGTATTGCATACTATATTTTGGAACTATAATAATTATTTGAAACTATCCTAGTTTTAAAATTATACAATAATTCCATTAAGTAGAACTCAATTGAGTTATAACCTTTCCATAGTAATAAATTTACTTGGTCCCAACAGCATAACTATAGAGAAGTTTTACTATACCTTATAAAATCTTGCAGAAAACAAATTACACATGGTTTATCAGTTTACACATTGGAAAAAGGAAACAAAAAACTCATGCGTGGCCAGGCAAGCACTATGCATAACATTCACACCATGTCTTTTATATAAAAGGCAAACATTAGCACAACCTAGGGACCATAACAAAAACCACAATTTACAAGCCGTCGAGCATTCATTTCCATGCTCAAAAACAATGCTCGTACTAAGCTTTTTTTTCCCTGAGCCAACACTATCAAACTGGCTCAGTGGGCAGAAGAAACCATTTGCTTAGATGCCGACTAACCAAGATATCTTGCTACCTAGACAGCTGACTATGAAATTATGAATACCAGGTTGAATTGGTGAGCATGTGATAACTGTATGGTATTAGTTAAACTGTATGTCGGTGAGATCAACATACGATCAAGCAAACGTGTCCAGACATCTATTGAGTGCCAATTTAACATTTAATTTCCGAGAACCCATGTAGAAAAAACTTTATGAACATCTGACTTGAGGTCACATGCTTCTGGGACTGGACAGAGCATCTGAACAGGTTCTAGATAAAACAGGTATATAACGTCTGACAGCATTAATATCCCAAGTATGGGATTTGTCCCAAACCCCAAGCAAAACTAGCTTTGTATAAGCAAGAATCAAATAAAAAGAATTATAAGAGCTTAAAATTTTTATGATCTTACAGTATTTGGAAGATATGTCCCAGTCCCTCCACGATATCTAGGAATTTCATCACCATAACGCTGATAAACACCTGTAGGCCTATTGGAGCCAGCCTGGAGAGGTGTAACAGGAACAAGACGAGGCCCATAGCCCATGAGCTGACTAAAGAGATTCACATTCTGTGAAGGTGGTCTTCCTGGACCATCCCATGGGAAATGTCCCTGTAAATACATAGGTGGTACCGCTACAGGTGAATGATAGAGCAAAGGCCCCTCAGGCCGAGGACTTTGACAATCCCGACCATATTGCAGATTTTGAAAATGGCTGGAGAAATCACTATGCAAAATGTCAGATTTTTTCTCTTCTAAATTCTCAAGATGTGCACCATTTTCAAGAGAACGAGTACTGAAACTCTCCGACTGATCAAGGTACTCTGCAGAATCAACATTCTGGTCAGAATTTCCATCTTCCTTAACAAAATGTCGAGAAGAACCTTCAGAATTTTTCGTATCAGTATCAAAGTTGTATACAGGAAGCATTGTCAAGAACGGAACTGGTGGGCCTGTAGGATAAAATGCAAAAGGTACCACCCCAGAACTATCCATCCCCCTCTGCCGTGAACCAGAACCCAATACCATGGGAGCAATGGGGAGCATTGATTCAGACCCACTCAATTGTGCTGATTCATAGCTAGGTATTTGACGGATCTGAATGTGTGAGGAAGCCGCAGATAATGTGTGTCCTGCACTTCTTTCTTCCATCTCAGTGTTCATGGCTGAAAGAGGAATCCAGTCTCTGATGTTATCATCAGCTTGTGAAGAACCATGATCAACTGAAACACCCTCGTTCTGCCACCCACTCTTACCTTTCCCAAACACATTAGATGGCGCTGGAGAAGGAGTTGCCTTTCTTCCACGCTTGTCCCTTGCCGACTTAGAGACCTTTGTAGACCCATCCCAAGAACTTTCAGAAGACGCTTTGCTTCGTGAAGAACTAGTATGTGAAGTAGCCAAAGATCTCAAAGTAGCACTTCTTTCAGTAGAGTAACCCTCAGTTCCTCTGTGGTTTTGATACCGAAGGGTGTCCTCTTGATCTTCTCTCACCAATCCTCTGTTTTCTCTGGCAGCCTTGCGCTGATCTCTCATAAAAGAAGTCCCAGAGCTACTACGTGCGGTTGGAACAAAATTATGCCCAGATGAAGTTGGATGTTGCCTGTCATCAAATTGACTAGTATGCATATTTCCATTAACATCACCAACATCTCTGCTAGAACCTGTCTCATGCTCATTCCAGAAATCTTGGTCAGCATGCTCTTGGTTCATTTCTGTTACGCCAGGATTTTCGTTGCCCGAATCAGACAAGTCTTCAGGATTTGATGTCAGTCCAATGCCAGGTAAATAATGGGATAACTGTGATGATGCTATTCCTTGCGGAAATTGCATATTTTGGCCCCAATGATGCTCAATAAAAGGAATATTAGCAGGAATCATCCCTGGCATATTTCTCTGCAAGTAGCCCATGGAAGCTAGAACAGAAGGTGATATAGGAAAAGGCAAGCGAGGACCACCAAGATTCATTGGCATCTGAGCTTGTCCATTAAAACCATGAAAACCAGAAGATGCCATCATGTTCACCAAGTCTTGCTCTTCTTGATGCATCTCCATTGTCTCGGACAAAGAAGAAAGCTCTTCACCAAATGTATTCAAGCCAGCTTCATCATGATAACTATTTGTAACACTATGAGAGTCAGCAGAAGCATCAAGGCTTTGATGAGATGGGCTGTGCCTCAAAAATGGTGGATCATTGGTTGAAGATCTTGCACTATTACTGCCAGAAACATCAGAACCCAAGTTCTTCTTCCTACCACTATAATCCGTCCTTACAGAATCAATGTGATTTTTCCCTGTATCTGACGCCCTATTACGCCTTCCTCGGGATGAAATCTCAGTGGACGTGTCCAAGAGCTCCGGACTAGAACGTGTCCTCACAAATTGATACCTTTCCTGTGCATCATTCACCAAGTAATTTGGTTTATAACTTTTCTGACTTTTCTCATTATCTACACCTTCACGAGAGTTAACATTGCAAGCAACCTGATCAGACACCCTCGAGCTGGTCAAGTTGCCATAACTTTTCTGGCCTTGTGTATGAGAAACTTGTGAGATATTACTTGTTTTAGAGCTTCCTCCTGAGGTACAACGACTATATTGATAAGATATACCACGGACCACATTGCTCCCTTCATCCTCAGATTCATGAGTATTAAGGTTGTCGTTCTTCTTTTTGCTGCTAAATTTGCTCTTAAGATTCTCAGGCCTATAAAGAGGATTCAAATTCAACCGCCGCAAGCGACGAAAACCAGCACTAGGAGCATCAGGTCGGTGACCACTGCCATGTCTTTCCCAAGTGTTCATAAAGAACTGATTGACTTCAGTGATGATGTTCTCTTTCGGACAGTCAAGTAACCTGGCTAGCCTTTTAGCTCCAAATGCGAAAGCACTACGGATCCTAAAGAAATTGCCTGAGGAAATAAAAAGGTAATATAAATAACGTTAGTTTGAGAAAAAGAAGAAATATGCATCCAAACGGAATCACTAGCCACAAAAATAGCACTCATGATTCATCTACAATATGCACATAACCGCATCGCATATATACACATATCATGTCAGGATCTATTTTCTATGATGACCTTTGAGTAAGAAAATGTCATTCTAGATCCATGTTGTGCTTTCTTTATAATCATCACATCAAACTAATTCATAGTATCTACTTATATATGAAAACATCCAACAGATCATTACAAAATTATAATGATCAAGAAAGGACAAGCATTATAATCAAGAAATCCACTCAAAAAGCACTCAAATTGTATACCAGATGGTAGCATTATTAAGCAACTTATACAAGGCACTGGCAATCATCAGTCATCACCACTAGCATTTATGAAGTAACTTATACTGTTATACAAGGCCTTGGCAATCATCACCATTCACCACGTCCAATATGATTCAATATGTTAATATCCCCGAAATTTTACCAAACTAAATCTGAAGTAACTGATCCAATATGTACCTAGACATAATATAAAATAGCCAGAATAGTCTGTGGCCCCATTTTGTATGTGGGTATGAGGGCTCAATTACAAAATGCCACGTGTCTATAAATTTAAATTTAAAATATTGTCTATGTATGGATGTAGTGAACCCTAGTGGATTTGAATTAGTTAGAAATATAGGACACATGGCGTTTTGCGATTAGACCCTCGTGTCCACACACAAAATAGGGCCACATACTAAATTTTTCGATAAAATAGCTATATAGGAAAGAAACCGTTAACCTGGAAACAAATTCAAAGGTATATGAATGTCTAAAATGAATAAACGAGAGTCATAATAAACTCCTAGCAGCAACGCAATCAATACACCACAGAACAGCAATAAGAAAAACTTTACCTTTACTAACACTACGTCCAAGGTTGTTGTTTGTACGCAGTGGGTCAATAACATTGAAATGTTTAGACACAAAAGGCTGACCCTGATTTTCTTGGCCACCAGGAAAAACAGCATATACTGAGCTACACGCATCGAGAAATATTTTGCTGAGTAATAACTCTCCACTATCCTTCCGAGGTGATTCCGCTGTATGGCATTTGAGTAGCAAAGTTATAAATAAAATGGGTTTGAATAGGTATACAAAGTTTCATCTAATGATCCAATCACTTTACAAATTTCATAAGATATTAATAATGGTATAAAAATGACAATTATAATGACAGTGGTGGATTCTCATAAGCCCGTGTACAAATGTATCAAGTGCGTGACAGAAATAGTGCTGGCTATTGTAATTTCTTTCATGCACGGTATGTGTCCAGAGTCCATGATAAAATACACTCACACTTCAATGCTGCAAAGAACTTTAAACAAAAGTCCAACTGTAAACAATAATCATATTAACTAAAAGATAGAAAGACTTCTGCTTATTGTAAAATCTTACAAGCAGCTAGGAGAAAATGAATCAAAAGTTGATCAATATCGGTCATTCATTCTTAATCACTTGAACGGAACACAAATACTCTTTTCTATGGTGTGCATTTTATCGTGACAAAAAAATAATTGTGCGTTGCTTCATACCTGTCATGTCTGGAAGTGACCTGATAGGGACTGGACCCCAGAGGCTAACACAAAAGTTTTCCCAGTCAAAATTACTGAAGAACTCCAGAAAACGATAAAGAACCTGTACATGAACAAAAGTTGCTCAGGAGACACCCCAATCATTATGGTCTGACAAGGGAACAATGACGTGAGATGTATGGTGATAAATTACCTCAAGCGGTCCAGCAAAGGAATTGTTAAAGACATGAAAAATGTATAAAACCAACGTTTCAAGAGCATAAGTCGAGATAAGTCCATGATGAGCTCCCAATATACGACTCTCATAGTAACACCATGCCTTTATCAATATAATGCTGCGCTTGAATAGATGACTTTGGTTTATTAAGTGGTCGACCTACAAATATGAAAAGTAATGCTTAGCACTGATGTCAAAAAAGAGGATGACGATAACCACATTTTTGCTTTAGATGAACATATCTATGGCAACACTAACAATATATAAGTAGCTCACCTCCTCCAGGAAACATAGAGTACACAGTCCACCTAGTTGGTTAAAAGATATGTCTACCACGATGTTTTCCACAAGACACTTTATAATCTTTACCTGTAAAGATAGAAAGATGAAGGATATATTTCAGTTTGTTATAGTTACATAATGTAGAATGAACAAGAGACATGTTTTCAACAATATGCAAGATCTTAAAAAGGATGCCCTGCCTTAATAAACCACTGAAATGATGCATAGATTTCATTATGACAAGTGGAACCATAAGGAGAATATAATTGACGTCTAACAAACTAAAGTTTCGGTTAATTAAAACCAATCAATCATGATTGCTGATCACTCAAAGAATTTGGTAAACCTGATTATCAGATGGGAAATTAGTCTTTCTATTGTATACTTGGAGCTAATTTAGTACTTCCTTAGAAACTCAAGTTCGTGAATGAGTATGTGCCTATATACCGGCAATTACTTCCCATCTATTTCGCTTCAGAATGCAAATTTCTGACACATTCTAGGCTTCTAGCAGTCTAGCATGCCTTTATGCCCAGTAAAAAATCTCGAAGAAGTGTGGTACATCACAAGCCATTATGCAATGAAGCAAGTTGCAATGTGGCAACTTGCGATTTAAACCTACACATTGTCCTCTAATCATGAATAATAAACTAGTGGCGTCCCTTTCCAGGAACATGCAAGATCATACGAAGTCAAGCACTACACAGATATGTAGGTTTCGTTAAGACAAGCCAAGTTAAACAGAATATACAGATGACATAATAAAAAACCTACCAACTGCAGCATCAAGCTCACAGCAAACATATAAAGTCCACAATCCTCCAATTTGTTAACCAAACTGGTGGGATAAAAATTCTGATCTTGCTGATTTTTGGTGGAGTCGTGGAGATGTCTTGTAAAGTTAGAAGATTACCCCCTCATCAAATCACCTAAACCCAAAATCTCGACATACATCAAGCGACCATATAGACTTGGCAAGAGTTCAAGAATTCTAGTGCACCCATACCCCAAAATTCAATGCTTTCATAATAATCTAATATCAGATACCATGTCAATATTCTTTACTGCAAGCTCTATAATCTTCTGATTAAATCCAGTCTAGATTCCAGTTCATATTTTATTTTATGGCCCTGCTTGTTTGGGCTGCAAAAAAGGCAAATCTTTACCCAACTATAGTTAGAGTGGTCCCTCCCAAGTTTACTCTTTGATTTGAATGGACCCCCATCTATTTTAGCTTAAACCCTATTGGTCCCCCACTTAAACCTTGCATAAACATGAGATAATCATAAATGGTCCCCTACTAGTTTATTAGAGAAAGGTGTAAAATTTTTGCACTTTTGAAATAGCACCAAACTTTTGCATAAATTTTGTGCATAAAACTAATTATCAAGAGTTTCAAGCATATTAAATTAGGCTAAATTTCATGCAAATTTTTGCGGGGTAACCAAGCAGGCCTATATATAAAAAGTATTCATTGGTATAAAGCATTAGCAATTACATCAAGAATAAAAGGAACAGGAACTAGCTAGAAACTAATCCTACACTCGCCACGCACAATAGAAGGAACCCCCTCTTCCCAACAAATTCAAAGGCGATAAGGCAGGGAAGTTCAACATGAGCAGTGTTGATAAAAAAAAAAACAGCGCCATTGTAAATATATTCCATTTCATGTTAAATATAGTAAAATAAAACAAACCGTCGAAGAAAAGTTTGAGCCATGCAATAGCATAAAAAATAAAGTGGCTTATCTCAGTGTCAGTATGATCATGCTTAATTGCCTACAGGTATATACATTAGGAGCTGATGTAAGAAGCTAGGAAAAGCGTATTAAGATATTAGGACTTACTTCTGCCTGAATGTACTGAACCTCTTTCACATGGAATTCAGCATTCTCACTCTTCTCTTCATTCTCAAGCATAATGCGGACCTCGTTGGCCCATGTGTCTTTCAAGTTCTGATTCTTGCTAAAAGCCGTCAGATCAATGTCTCCATCTGGTAAGTAAGTCTTCAGAGGTACAGATCCAAAGGTGAACACCTGCTACCGAGTGACCCATAAAAAAATAGCATGAAAATGAATTGAAATGGACCATTCCACCAATTCAAAAAGTTAGAAGAAGACAGGAAGAAGCCAGGGTATTGGCTAGGCACCATAGGTGACCTGGAGCCTAGGCAAGCCTAGCAGCTCACGCACTTCTTTGATGAACTGGAATCTAGACTGAATTGAAATGATATTGCTAATGCTTTATATCAATTCCAGTTCATCTTGATATTTTTGTATATAGGCTAGTTTAGCCATACTTCTTTTATAGTTACATTATTCTGGAGGGGAATTGTATTACTTTCTAAAAATACACATTGTTGTTCTAACCTATTCTTTCAACACTAAAAGTTCTTCCTTCTTTGATGTTCAGTTCTTGTCTTCCTTGGATTCTTTTTAAACAGATACCAACTTTCTGTAGATCTTATTTTGGCAGATGCTTATGATATTTTTATTTGCAGTCTCATAGTATGCTGCAGCTTGCCAGTAAATGTTTCAGTTTATGTGCCAGTCCCGGATTGAAAACTATTAAAATGTAAATTTCGCACTGTATTTTTCTTCAGAATATATGCACCGCTGAAACACTAAAGAAAGGAGAACCCCCTCAGAGTTCTACTGATGAAAGTTCCTCACTTAGTAAACACTTCAGAATTGCTAATGTATCAGTTTACTTCTTCATATTATCTTCCCTTATAGCTTCATTTGTTAAGGCTTTCTCATTGCAAATGTTCAACTTTAAGAACACGTCAATGACTCAATGCACATATATTTTTTCTAGTAGATATCTAGATATTACATATTTTACTTCACCTAATTGATTGGCAGAAACTTTACATGTCCAAAAAAGAGGGTCAAATGTTTTTCGTAAAATCAGTTTGTTTAATTGGGCCTTTGTCAAGGCAATGACAAAATATTTTCTCCTTTTAAGCAGGGCTATCAACATGCATTACAACATCAGTGATTACTTATTATAGCCACAAGTCATTTGTTAACATCACTACAATTCAAAGTTAAAACACAGCATATACAAAATAGCAAACATGGCATACCTGACAAGAGAAGCACTTCGTGATAAGCCCCTGCACATATTCTGCAACAGCATTTCTAAGCTCTTCAGAAGGCTGGTTAGGCTGAATGCGAGCAATTAACTCTGCAGTTCTATCTTCAGCTTTTGACCATCTATCTTGATCAAGTATTCGATTCACATAAGCTTCTTCATTAAGCAAGAGACCATTGGGCAAAAGGTCACTGGGCTGTGCCCAGCCCTCATGATCTCCCATGCAATACTACCCCGTAGCGAACCCTTCTGAATTATCTCTAAACAGAACAAACACACTACCTATTTCCAATTGTAATCTATCTAATCTTCCAAAAAACAAACCAGTAGTTTTGTCCCAAGTATTCACAACTCACAAACCTAACTCAAGGATTCTAATCTCTTCAATCAATCAAAACATAACTTGCAATCCAAATTCCACTTATCTATCTGTATAAATTTGATTTGCAAAGAACACAATCAATACCTAATGATTAATCTTTACTAAAGTATACAAATTTTGATATTACCGTCTCTAAAGCTTCGTTTCAATACTTCAATGTCGACAAATAGAGAGATATAGAGAAAAACAACAACAGAATTCGATCAAGAAGAGTTGGAAAGAATATAGATAGAATCTACAATCAAACAAAAGTTTGAGAAATTGATTTGAAACCCTAGAGAGATAGAGATAGAAAGAAAACAAAAAAAAAAATTCACAAAACAAATCACAAAAAATTGATAAAATGAGCAAAATAGAATCTCTGTGTTACAGATTAAACGCAATAGATCGATTGAAATTAGGGTTTCGATTGAAAGAAAAAAAAATTCGAATATGTGGAGATTAAGAGAGAGAAAGAGAGAGAATCTGAAATAAACGAGCGGAAGAAGAAGGAGAAGAGGAGATGAAAATGGGTTAGAGAGAGAGATTGAGGAAGAGAGAGAAGTGGAATAGGGTTGGGTTTTATAAAGTTCTGATTATATATAAACTTCACCTGGTTTTGTTTAGTTGTATTCCTGATTTGGAACAAGAATCTGAATATGGAAATATTTATCTCTATGATTTGTAATAGTAATTAATTATGTAGATTGAATTATTAGCATGATGGTGCATTTTCTATTTTTTATCACAATATCAACACTTTGATATCATTTTCATGTTACTAATTCTTTGCGCGCAGTGCCAAGTTGTTTTATGTTAGCTAACCCTTTGCGCGCAATAAGACAACAAAGGTGTCTATGTTGCTAACCCTTTGCATGTATATATTTTCATAGTTAATGACTTAGTACGGATAAGTTGTCATCATAATTACCATCATTAATGTACTAATTATCATGATTTCATTACCTAAGAAGACTTCTGCAAATGCTACTGTTATGTAGTGAAGAGAAATGTTAACTTAAAGATGATTTGACCTCTGTCCAGAAGTAGGTATATCTGTAGAACTGGAATCAATTTATTTTAGTGTACATGGAATTATGATGATTTATATTGGTGATGGTACATGATCACCCAAGCTGGATTCATATCAAAATGAGATAAAATTCCTGGTTACACTTCCATTGAAATATTGACTGAAAGGAAATTTACCGTTTGTCTAAGAAAGTCAAGACATATATACATACATGGATAATTCATAAATTAGCAAGGCAAAAAAATGTAAATAAAAATAGCATTTTGGGATTGCATTTACAAGTTGGGTCATAATAAAAATCAAATCTCAAACTCAATGTCCCAAGTCCCAACTCTAGCCTATTTATATTCATATGGCTTTATGGACATACTGTAATAACTTTACAAGATGGATTACATTACAGTGGTCTGCACACCGGTGACTGTGACTACTTCTTTCTTGGCTAACCCAAAGGTCTCCAACTTTTGTTGATGGCTCCATGAAGGAGGAGACTGTAATTGTGTTGTGGTCAACAGTGGCCATAAATGATGCAACCTTTCTCTCCTTGTTCTTCTTACCACAGATTTTGTGTGTTGTCTTAAGACTCCGTTCACGCCCTTCAAGTAGTTGCTTGAATCATGATCTCTTAGGATTGTTCCTTCTGAACCATAGGCTGTAGGATCACTCAGAGTCTCCAGTGGGTGGGGAGAATTAAAGAAGGCCCTAAGAGCACTTGATATCCCGGCAAAACAACTAGATTGGGACTTATCGAATTCATAAAGGGCAGTCCCGGCAGGGAGTAGTGGATGGGGAGGAGAAGACTTCTCATCTGGCTGTAGAATGTATAATTGACCAAGTGGAGTAAACAACATCTTCTGCACAAATAAACAAGGATACAGTACATTAGAAAGCCAACACACATAGTAAAGTTGGTAGAATTTCCTATAATCAGTTTGAGTATGATTATGAATCCCATTCCATTCATTGTTGTTCAAGTTTCTATTTCTATTATGGTATCCACTGATGATTGACTGAGGGAAACCTTTTGCCCTTTTCTCGTGGATAGAGGCATCTTGGTTTCGTTCTTTATATATTATGCATGTAAACCTAAACCTCGCACATTTGTGTATTGAAATTTTTGTGTCACAGTGATCACTATAAGAGTATAATGGACCTGCCATCACAACCATAGAGAAAGAGGCCATTGCAGTGGGACTGCAGATTGCGCAGGACAGGGGCTTCACAAGGCTAAGGATTGGCTCAGACTCGAAGCAAGCAGTGGATAGCATTAATGGAGTGTTTGAACCTTCATGGAGGTCGCATCGACATTTCAACAAGGCTAGAGAACTGATCAGAGGTTAGAAAGTGTTAGTGTTAATAGATGTGCAGGTTTTCTAGCTGGTCTAGGTGCTAATAGGGACAATTAAGCTCAATGTATTCATTGGTCCTTTTCAGGAGAACCTGGTGCACTCAATAAACCAGGCCTCAAATACCTTGCCCTCTAGACTGTAACATTTTTATCTATTATACTGGTAGGGGTCTGCCAAACCCCAGCTCAAATTCTGCTAAGAAAAACATCCCTGGTGAAAAATGCATCAAGCCTAATTGGCGTTCAATAGTTGACAAGTTTTTTTGTGTGATACCAAATATATATGAGGCCAAAACTTGTGCGTCATTAGGCCTGATGAAGTGTACTACGTGGGAAGAAAGTGGATATGGTTTGGTCTCGAGCCCGCGCACTCAATACCATATCAATTAAATGATAAAATTACAGTGCCTATATACTCCAGTGTTTAGGTATGCTTACATTTCTATTTAGGCACGGATGAGATCGGAAAGAAGCATTGAGGCGCTTGAGTACTTGTGCGATGTGCTTGGGATAGTTGCAGGAGAAGGCTCTTGGGACAATATCTCTATGCATCATCACAGCTTGGATGTGGCTTTCGTCCAATCCCAACAAGTCAAGGATACGACGTCCCCCGCAGAATACAAATGGTGATCCAAAAGTAACTACTGGGAGTAAAGTGGAAGGTTTCACAATCTTTCTAGACAAGAGCATCAAGCTCACTAAAAGAGATAGACTTCCTCCTAGAGAATGTCCTGTGAATCGAAGCTTTGCACGATCTCCATATGTGTTCAGATGATTTAGAATTTCTGGCATGAATTGCTCATATATCCCCTTAGCAGCTTCATAGATACCTCTATGAACTAAAACATCTGTTCCCTGCAATTTGATCAACAAGCTCCATCAATTCAGAGGTCAATAACTGACAAAACTTCACTAATCATCTTATGGTGTATTCCAGCAAAAAATGACTATAGTCAGAGTGTCCACATCTGTTTTTCTTTTCTAATTTGTTGTCATGGTGTGTGTGTGTGGGGGGGGGGGGGGGGGGGATGCTTTGGGTTTGTGGAGGACGTGCACATGTTTTTTTCAGTTTTGTTCAAGCTTAAATGGAAAATCCAAACATTTAATAGAACAATGCTTACCTCAAATTTTGTAGGATCAAAGAAGAGGTTTGCCTTCCAAGATGCTGACGAATCCGATCCCTGCCATTAAAAGTGGTAAGTCTGGTCAGTCAGACATAGTGATAGAGTTAAGTGCTTGCAAATGGAATTTCATTGACAGGCATACTAAACTTGGAAGTAATAATCATTGAAGTAGAAGATATATTTTACCTGAATTACAAAGCAGCGAGTATGTGTGCTTGGATCATCACAAATGAACCACTCACATGGAGAGGAATGAAGTGATTGAAGTTCCTTTGCAGCTTCTTGTTTTACAGCCTCCTCTGCAGCAACAACTGCTGTCATAGTTGATGTGGCCACATAAGCTGCCATCTCAGAGTTGTACATCCGAGATGGAAAATGGAAGAACCCGCTATCCTTTTCTGGCGGGTCCTCTCGGACATTATTGCCATGTGATTTTTCCATTTGGGAGTCTTCATGATCTGATTTTTGACCCAATGCAAGAAGACCCTTTGCGGTAGAATGGAGGTATGATGCAGCTGCTACAGCAACTTCATAGGCTACAGATGGACGAATATGAGTCTTAGGTTTGTCTGAGTTCAATTCCAATGATGACGAGGATTGAGGTACACAAGTTGAATCTTGTTCCAGCTTCATCTTTAGAGCCGCTATGGCTTTCTTTTCCAAAGAAGATGTCACAAAATGTAGGTCGTAATATTTTCGCAAATCTTCTGACTGATATACAAAAGGATTAATAAGATACCAATTCCTTTTATCAAATTAAAAGGGCATGTAAAATACCAATATGTGAACTTGTTAATTAATTACGGGCTTTTGAAATCAATATGATCATCATAGGAATCTAAGATTTGAATCAGTTTAATTTGAACTTTAATGTAAAGAGTAAATAACAGGAAATTACCTTAATTTCTGGAATCACATAAGCCAGGTTGCAGAGGAAAGCCAGTTGAGAAAAAAGCTTAGAAACAGACCAAGGTACTTTCGTCAACAACTTGGAAAACATTTCTCTATCATAAACAACTTCTTCCCCAACTTCATATTCCACCTCACAACCACCTTCATCTCCACATTCATCCTCATCTCCTTCATTTGATTGATCTTTTGGTTTTCTATTCCTCCAATTACCACGAAGTTCTATTAACCTTTCCATCCAATTAGTTCTCTTCTCCTGTCCCAAGATCTCTATTTCCTCTTCTTCGCTTTCTTCCGAATGCTCGATAAAATTACTCATCTCTTTATCAATATCTGTCTCATAAACAGACTTGGGTAATTGAGATATCGATACTTGAAATGGAAACATGCTAACAGAAGAACTACTATTCTTAAGTTTTGGCTCAGCAGCTGATGTTGCTTGTAATGGATTCATTGAACAACGAAGAAGTAAAGGTTCAGAATGTGATCTTCGCATACTATCTCCATCATAAAAATCTTTACTAGATTGAGATCTACGAAGAATGTTGTGTTCTCTGAATATATCTTTTGCTGCCAATGTAGCACTAGTAGAAATATTTACTGAACTGCACACCATGATGATTCAATTCAAATCTTTTTCTCAATCTTTTTATCTCTTGCTTTTTCTATTGGAAATAAACCTGCAAAACACCAAACTTGTTTAGTGAAATCTGTATTTGTGTTTTTTATCATTCTGAGTTTGATGGCGGACTTCTTGAAACTAAAACTTGGTGAGGTAGCAGTTCTTTTAAAGGATTTTAAAGAATATATTGTCCATGAAAACATTACTTATTTACCAAAATGGCACAAATTTATTTGATGGGGTCATTGGGGTCAGCTTCATATATAAGCTGTCCACTCCAACCAAATTCTAACTACTGACAACAACATAATATCAAGATCATAAAAATATCAAGATCTCGACCGTTAAAAATATCAAGATCAAGTATACGTGTAGACTTAATTGAAAAGTCTAATTACGGTGGGGGTGGGCAGTTTCGTGTAGTGGTACCGACTCTAGAACTGGGTGGGTGGGTGCAAATTTAGTGTTCACCACCCACCTAAATTGATGAAATTGGTTGGAAAAATGTGATTTGAAATTAAGGTTTATATAGACCAAAGCTGTCTAAGACTCTAAGGTGAAAATGGACTAAAAATACCAATTGCATGATTTTCGAAAAAAACCCAGATAGGTGTAGATGTGTCATGGTTTATGATATGGGCCATTTAACCATTGCATTAAATCACCAGCACACATTGAAAATGGCTTAAACCAAAACAAACTACTTATGTAATTGTATTTCATAATAAAGGACAAGTTAGTAAATTAACTTAATCTGCAAAAATTTCCCTTAATCTGTCGCAAGTATATTGTCTTTTACATGTAAACCAAGAAAATTGCTGTTATATCGATGAGTTTTGTGATCATTTCAAAACAAGAATCCCTCAATGTAGTTTTACTTTCTTCTTGTAAAACTCCGTCTAGTATCTAACATCAACCTCAAAAACATTATAAACAAAGTACAAAAATTAATATTAAAATTAAACCTTAATTAATCTAAAAAGTACAAAATCATTGATCTGTTTTATGTCTCATGACCTTAGGTCTCCACGGTGTTCAACGTGCTTATGCTTAACCTCACATGGGTTGGATTCTTTCTACTTTCTCTCCAATTCTTAGTAGGGGTGGGCAAAAAAACCGAAAAACCGAAAACCGAACCGAAAAAACCGAGTCAAAACCGGTCAAAACCGAGTTGACTGAAAACCGGTCAAGACCGGACCGAAACCGAACCGAACTATATAGTTATCGGTCCGGTCTCGGTTCTGGTTTTTATAGAACCGAGAAAACCGAACCGAACCGAAATAAATAAAAAATATTTTTTTTAATAGGAAATTACTAAACTAGACATAGTAAATACTAAACCTAAAAGTCCAGAAGTACTTTTTAGATTTTCCTTGCTAAGTATGATGTAGTGGACTAAAGGCCCAAAGAAAAAGCCCAGGACCGAGTTCGGACCGAAACCGGACCGATTGTATTTGGTCCGGTTCGGTCCGGTTACATTCACCAAATTTCGGTCCATAGAACCGAAACCGAACCGATACAGTCAACTCGGTTTGGTCCCGGTCCTATTACATTACCGGACCGGACCGGACCGTGCCCACCCCTAATTCTTAGCACATTATGTTGGAAAAAAAAATGGAATATTTTATAAATATTCTTTAAGAAAATAAAAATGAGTTTACTTGGCCTTGATATAGATTGATTCATCATCTTCGAATGAGTGACAAATTGGAAATTTTGAAAACATTTTGAAATCATCGAAGATTTGAAGTTACTCTTCTTCTTGTTTTCCTTTGTGATGGATCGATTACTTATAAGGAAGCAAAACTAAATTTATTAAATTTAAGTAAAATAATCTTAAAAGCGTGACTATATAATTAAACATTGGTGACTCCGTCTTGGAACAAAATCTTGAATATAATTTTTGACTGAAATGATAGATAGGGGTAATTTTGAACTACTTTAAATCTAATTAGTTCATATGAATAATCTAAGAAAGAAGAAGAGTGCAAGGCATTGCATACTTGCGTGAATCTAGAGAAAAAAACATAAATATCAAGAATGGGTCTCCATCTTCAGATCAAACGGCTGAAAGAGGATCTAAAATCTAAATCACATAAAAAAAAAATGTTACAAACAAAAATGAAAACATGCAAGTTTAATTAGTAGAAGCAAAGTGAGTTGATTAGAAAATTTACATGAGTGAAAACGGGAGAATCCGATACGATACAATATATATGTTCTTCCTTTCTTTTGTTGTTGTGTATCGTAACAGCTCTCTCGTTCTCTCTCTCTGTATATCTCTCTTTGTTCTGTAATCTGTATATATACACACTATAGCTAGCAACACTGATTTACTGAGATCTGGTTTATGGTGCAAGGGGGTTTATATATTGGCAATGTAGTAAGAAAGATGACGACAGAATCTGAAGCACGTGTTTGATTCTTTAGCTCTGATTCATGCCACCACTTTGTAATGAATACAACCAAATTCGGTTGGCATGCACCCAAACCCAATTACTCCTCCTTGTAATTACAACTAGATCAAGTGATTCTGGGATCATTAAAACTTAACTACTACGATTATGTTGTAAACATCAAAATTGATCAAGTAGAGTAATCAAGATTTGCTTGCTTAACATAGTGGTTTTAATTTAATTTAATTAATATTTGTACTTAAGTAGTTTCCAAATCTTTAATTTAGTTGTTTTATTTGGGAAAAAGATACAAAAGTTTTTATGGTCGTGAAACAGCTGATTCTGTCTTTTTATAGCTTGTGAATCAAAAGTCAAAAACATTTCAAGATGGGTATTTTGGTAATTTAGGTAGAAAGAATCAAAGATTCAGTATGTTGTGGACAAATGTTCGGATGCATGAGCACCAAAGCCCGTAAGATTCCACATCCAAAGAAAGAGGTTCAGTTCAGCACTTCAGCTGACTCTCTCTGGTATTTGTTTTTTCCTCCTGTTTCGCGCCCAATTCCAACGGCGAAATACTGAACGTACACTTGTCGTTCTTTTGAAGATCGGCGCGATTCAATGAACATGGACTTTCTGGGACCGATTTATGAACATGGTCTTAAGTGAATCGGTCCCACCATTGACCACCAGTTTGGTTCATTGAATTGATGGGCTGAACCGTCTAACAAATGGGCTGATAGTTTGGACCATGTTGTGTTGGACCGTCACTATAAATGCAACCTTTTATAGTTGAGAAAGTTTTGAGAATAACCTGACATTCAAAGCAGCTAAGTTCAGTTTTCACAATAGTCTAGTACTCTAGTCTGATTTGCTTCCATCATCATGCTTATGGGCGGCAAAAGCCTCCTTAAATTCACATTCAAATGGTAGTTACTTGACAACTATGGATATCCTGGATTTGGGTGATAACAATCAAGCCATATGAAGAGTGACATTACTACCTCTATCAAGTGTGCTCTCTCCACTTCTCCAGTCTCCATCCATACACACAAATGAGATTTATTGTAAAGTTGCCAATGCCAATTGCCAATGGATACGAAAGTCTAATCGAACAGACAAAAAAGCTCGATTCCAAGAGTTCAAATCCACATATATAATTCAATAATATTGAAAATGTCCTTGTGGCTAGGCCAGACCAGAGTAGACCAGTGACCGCTAATCACAATCATCAACATCGATATGTCTGTCACTCTAGCCCATGGGCTACATTTGTGCCGACGGCAGTAAGTAATCTTACAGGCCTGACAAGAATTAGCCCAAAACGTATCAAGTGTCCATGATGAATATTGAAGTTATCTGCCTGACAGTTTGATCAATTTTGCCATTTTGGGTCATGGCACCTCGTTGAAATCAGATACATAATTGTTTATCGATAACTGGTTTATTCAGATATTGAACTGAATTTGTTTCTTGTCACGTCTTTGATGGAGTCTAACTGCCTAAGGGCATCTCTAATGGTTCATCAAATTTGATGGTCCACGTATACACATTTGATGCTAATTTGATGAAAAATTTGCTTTGAAAATCTGCTCCATCTAATGGTTCATCAACAAAGCGGCTAATAGATGACCGCTTCACTAAAGCGGGCCCCCAACACCCGCTTCACTTAGTTAAAGCGGCTAATGGATGACCGCTTCACTAAAGCGGGCCCCCAACACCCGCTTCACTTAGTTAATGGGTTGTCCAAGTGCCACTTAGTTAAAGCGGGCTTTGAAGTGCCACTTTAAGCGGCACTTCATTAGCCGCTTTAAGTGAAGCGGTCTTCTCTTGCCCGCCTCACCCAGTATCAAACCTTAAGCTTTTCATCAAAATTTCATCAAATTTGATGAACTTTTGATGATTTTTACTAAAATATCAAATTTGAAAAACTTTTGATGGTCCATTAGATGGAGTTTTTTTCACTTTTTCATCAAATTTGAATTTGATGATAGATTTGATGAACCATTAGAGATGCCCTAAGTCTCAACGTGATCCAAAACAATCAGGTTTGACTGTTTGAGCATGGTCTTCCCTTTTGCAGCCCTCTAAATGGTTTTTGTGACACCAATTGGCCGTGTAGTCCGTGTAGATCACTTTGCAGATTGACGTTTGGGCCATTTGGGAAGAAATCACTTTGAATGACAATCGTGCTCTCAACTACACCGCAATTTTCAATATATAATCAAATTATTTATTTATTAGTATCATATGAAAAAAAAATTCAAACCCGTGGAACCAAATAAGAAAAAACTATACAAAGACCTGGTCAGCAGAATTGTTTATTTCAGGATCATTAGTGCTCTTAATCCCAACCAAATGGCACATAATTGGAACATTTTCATCACTGTGTTAGTGTTGCTTAGACCATATATAGGATATAATACTTTTATAAGATGAAGAAAAATTTTGATTAGTTTGAACTTTGAAGAATAACCCTTTTGCTGGTTTATAAACACAAGACACCAACATTTTAGAAAAACATGGCCAAAGGGATTGAATCAATGAATGAGAAGATGTGTCTGGTCTAGAAATAGTTCAGTAGTTTTCACTTCATTTATAGATGTGTTTTACTTTTATACTCTGGGACACTGAATACTTCCAGTATTACCATTTTTTACCTAGACAATAAGATTCTAATATTTGAGTTCTCTGTTTTTTAGTCCAAATTAGAAAGAAAAAAAATGTGAGAAGAAAAGGAGTCTGCTTCATGCCTTCATCTGTTCAGCTTTATATATAATTGATGAGATGTGCTGCAAACAATATCTTCATATGAGACTTGCCATAAGTCCATAATCAATTTTAAGTCATCCTTTTTTTTTCACCCTGTCATATAATATGCCAATTCTACCAAAAGACGCCAATATTTTTTACTTGGATGTACATAGATCTGTCAATTTCCATTTTCATAGTCCTGACTATATAATGTTCGGCATATTGTATGTAAGACTCAAGAAATAGTATTGGCATTGACATAAGCTTGTAGAGTTTTAGTAACATGTCGCGACTTGTATGAATTTGAATCTCGAAATGAGCTTGTGCCACCCCCACAAAAAAAAAAAAATGAGTTCATCCTGGAGAAGCTCAGCTTAAATTACCAGTAAATTGGAACTTGACAATCAAGTTTCTAATATTTCAAGCAACAAATAGTCCGTGCTTTGTCAAATATGAAAACACATCTTTGTCATTGCAAAAAACCAGTTCACCTTTTGTTTTGATGAAAAGTCCTTCTATGTCCTAAATAAACCTCATTTTGTTTGATCCAAGGTTGTCAAACTCTGTCTGTCTCTCTATACTAGTCATTGGTTTAGACTTAAGAGAGTTTAGATTAGATAACTCAATTATTCAAATCGAATTAACCTTGTCGAACTTGATTTTGACTTTCGTTGACCTTGGTTGATTTAGAATTTGAGACTATTGAATCTTGAAATTCTTATGCAACTGTAATGTAACATGTAAAATGTAAATCCTATCATAAACTCAATAACATTAGACTAGGACTTCCTTACATGTACAATGCAATATGCATTAACAAGATTCAAATTTTTTCATTCTAACCTAGCGCCGCGTGACGTACGGAATGAGCTCACTCTAGATTTGTTCTTACTGTTTCATTAGAACTTGCTGATGAATTGCAAGAAGAACGAAAGAATGATATAGTAAATGCCAGTTAAGAACGAAAGAATGATATAGTAAATTGCAAGAAGAACGGAATGGTCTCCCATATATTGCCGACACATAGGCAGATATGGCATACACGTAGGTGCCACCTACTTTCCCAACACTTTTTTTTGCACGTCTCCTATACCTATATCAGGGGTAACCCTAACGCGAAAACTTTTTTTTTTCTAAATTTTTTCTTCCACAACCAGCTTGGAATTTTTTTCCCTTAGCTTTCTGTTCCACGCTAGTTGAACCAGCGTGGAGGTTTTGGGCCTTCGCACGGGTGGGCTTCGATGGCGGACTGCATGGGTGGCTTCGATGGCGTGTCGTTGATTCCACGCTGGTTAAACTGGCGTGGAACCCTAAAAATTTGTTGGAAATAGTTCCACGCTGGTTAGACCGGCGTGGAACAAAAAAAAAAAAAAAGTTCCACGCCGGTTTGACCAGCGTGGAACCAAAAAAAAAAGTTCCATGTTTTTGCTGTCTGCTATAATCCTATCTCTTGTTCGATTTTAGGTGAAGTTTTAGCAGATCGACCTACCACGTCCTACGTGGATGGCCGATTGCTATAATTATAGGAGACGCGTTAGGGTCAACATTTTTTGGAAATTCCTAAATTATAGGTTTTAGGAGACCCATTAGAGATGCTCTAACAATGAAACTTTTTGTAAATATCCTACAATCAACTTGTCTAAAGCGACACCCACCAGGCCACCACCTTACCTAGCTTTGGTCTTTTGGTCACGTGCGATCCACTTGACCACTTGCACTGAACCGATCATTTATAGTCAAACTCAGTGGGTCAGACGATTTTTTGTGGTTTTATTGGGGTCCACATTTTACTATACGCGACGAAGAAGCTCATTTCTCTTTTCAATCTCCCAAAGGCCAAAAAAAAAAAACGTTCGAAAAGCACACGTGGTATAAAAAAATTACCTTGATATAGTAAGATTCTGACGAATCAGATTTCAATACGTGGCAACTTTTTTTGGGGTAAGAGAAGGCGAGAATTGTGATGGTGGGTCGGTGGGGAATATGGGTTACAGACAAGGCTCAAAGAGGAAACAAAGATTTTTTTATTAGTACTATTTTAATCATTTCTGTGTACATTAAAAAGTTTGGCCAATCGTGTTCTCTAGATTTCTGAACAACATTTTCTTGTACGCTTTAGCCCTTGCCCTGTGAACTTAATTACAGTATTACCACTCTTTCCTGATATGAAAATTTCATGACCAAATTGAATATCCCATCCAAATAACCCAAAACTGACATAGAAATCAGAAATGCCTGATACTTATACAACGTTAGAATTTACATGAATGTTAGAGTATCAAAATCGGGACCAATTGATTCAGTCGAATATTCGTAGTAATGTATATTTTGATCTTATTATGAACTGATAGAATGTGTGGAATTTAGGAGTGAGAATGAGAGCCCAATATACTATACTAAATTAATTCGCAGGTGTTGAATTTGATATAGTTTTCCTTTTTGCTATTGATAAATGATATCAGCATGTTTAACTGAATAACCGCACTATTCATAATTTTAAAATTCAAATTAATACGAGTATTACTCAAATTTCTAATCAATTAATTAATTATTGATAAATGGATAATGATGTGGATATTATATATTGTGATCAGCAGTCTCTATTATTACTTGTTTTCTTTATTTATCATGAATTTTTATACTAAAAAAAAATGAATTGGATATTAGTTCATTTTATTATCAAACAAGTTTTAGTTCATCTTTCCATAGTGAGTGCTTTTTTTGTAATACAAGTATACAACAAATGCACTAAGCAGTAAGCACCTTTCATCCAAAATATAAACAAATGCACTAGAAAAGGCACCTTCAAGTGGGTATATAAATGGACAAGGTGATGGTGGAGCTAGAGCCTAGAAAGTTCTTCAAATAAAATACAAACATACTTTCTTTTAATATTTCCATAAACAGTATGAGTACATAGTTACTTTAAAACTTTGCTGACAAACCAATCAACTTTTACAAGTAACATCCATTCATTCGTTTAAGGCAAGAATCAAGGATGAAGGAACTAATCACAAACTCTAAAGTCTAAAGTGTAAACTATTCCAATTGCTCCTACTTTTTAAGGACTTACCATATATTTTCTTCACGTGTTGTCCACGTGCACGTTTAATTGAATTTAGAAACTTCCAAACACTTTGGGGACCCCAATCATGGCCACTTGAAACGTTTAACAAAAACTGCAATCGGACTGCTAAAGGGTACCACACAAACAACTTGTCCTAAATATATCACATTGATCCCGTTTATCCCAAATTGTTCTTATAGATAGATCCATGGATGAATTTAGAGGGATGGCAGATTGGCAGGGCACAAAGATAGTAAATTACTACGTATTAGCGCGACAAGTGTCCGTGCCCTCTAAAAATATTCATGTGACATCCAACAATTATAGATTGAACATTAGTTGTATTTTAGGTGGTGTTTGCTTTCTTGAACAAGATCAAATAACCCCTTGAGTAAAACTTTGAAACAAGAGTAATTGAATGCCGAAATTTTCATTTCTAAAAATGGACATAAAAGAGTTTATTACTTTATTTGTTACAGTTGGAAACTTTACCGGACAAATTTCTTGTCTTATTGACAAGGGTATTTCGATAATAATAATAATAAAAAAAAAAATAATAATCAGGTAAACGACAAAGAAAGAAATGGTATACTCTGTAAATTACTGAAATATCATGTGCTTTCTTTTATTACAATATAAAATAAGAAAAAAGAAAAGAAAAACACTTGGGAATAGTTTAATATTTTTTATTTCAGACCGAAGAGATGATGAAAGAGGTTTCAATGGCGGTGTAGATTTAATCTTTCTTACAAACGAAGCTGCAAAGCTTCAAACACACAGAGAGAGAGAGAGAAAAAAAAAGAAGATTTTAATTTTTTTTTTTTACAAAAAAACCGGTTTTCATAGCGGTTTTCTGAAACCACTAAAGTAGTAGTTCTGGTATTGAGGTTTTAGGGTTTGGTGAATGTTTTAGAGAGAGAGAGGAGGAGAGATTGATTGAACAACATGAATGGTAATGGATTCAACAGAATGGAATCTGAGTATATATATAGACATCATAGACATGAAACAAGAGAGAATCAGTGTAGTTCTGCTCTAGTTAAACACATCAAAGCTCCAGTTCATCTTGTAAGATCTTCACCATTAGATTATATTTTTTTTTACTAATCTTTATGAATTTGTTTTTAATTCAATTTCATGATTAGATCTGTGTTGATTGATTTAAGTTTTCAATGTTTGACCAAATTTAGTTTGAAGTGATCTTTTAATTGAATTTTTTTTTTTTTTTTTTTAAGGTATGGTCTTTGGTAAGAAGATTTGATCAACCACAGAAGTATAAACCATTTATTAGTAGGTGTGTTGTACAAGGAGACCTTGAGATTGGAAGTTTAAGAGAAGTAAATGTTAAGTCAGGACTTCCGGCGACAACTAGTACAGAAAGATTGGAGCTTCTTGATGACGAGGCGCATATTCTTAGCATTCGAATTATTGGTGGTGATCATAGGCTCAGGGTATGACTTTTTCTGTAGCTTTGTTTTGCAATTTTATATGAACAGAGGATTTGTTAATAGTAGATGACTTTATACTTTGCTTTCTAAATGAATTTGGTTTTGTTGATATAGGGCAATGCTTAAATTTGATACTGTTACATTCTTGTTGGATTGATTTAAACTGCTTGGTAGGTTAGCTGTGTTTCTTTTAAAAACAACTAGTTTTGATTGAAGAATTGCATAGTTTGTTATTGATGTTGCATTAGCATATTCAGCATTTCCTGGTATTCAAATTGTTTTTACAGCGACAGTATACAACCATATTGTTATGTCAGAACTCAGAATCATTCATATTTATGATTTCATTGTTTGCTTAGGTTTGTGTATGAGATGCTTGAGTTTTATGGGGACTGAATTGTGTAATTCTGGTATAGAAAGGTGGAAGTTTAGGTTGTTGGCTTGTAAACACATAAACACTTCCCCAACCCAACCCCACAATTTAAACATTGACGCAGGACACATGCAGACGAAGGTTAAATCACGATTGTCGACTAAATTTTGCCTATCCTTTTTTTTGAAGTAAAATGGATTGTGTGAAATTTTTCATATTGTAATCTAAATGTCAGTAATCAATAGAAGCCCAGGATTGTGATCATCAAAGCTACTCTTGTCATGTGTATGTGCAGTTGAATCACATTACTAGTTCCTACTTGATTACAATCATAAAAATTGAGCATCTTTGACAAAGATATATCCAGTAAATGCATTCAAATTTTACATTACATCAATATTTGAACCACATAATGCCTGGGTTTGTTTCAGAAAATCCTTACCAACCTCAATGTTGTTTTGTAGAACTACTCATCAATTATCACCCTGCATCCAGAGATCATTGATGGTAGACCTGGAACACTGGTGATTGAGTCATTTGTAGTGGATGTGCCGGAGGGGAACACCAAGGATGAGACTTGCTACTTTGTTGAGGCTCTAATCAAGTGCAACCTCAAATCATTGGCTGATGTCTCAGAGAGGCGTGCAATCCAGGACCGCACTGAACCAATTGATCGAATATGAGTATGTGAGAGGAGGCTCTGATCACCATGGATGAAGCTTCCTAGGCTTTCTGATCTTGGAAGCTATGGAGTCAGACTGGTAGTAGTTCTTCCATGTACTGTCCCGGGATGAGTTCCATCCCTTCCTCTGTTGTTGTTTGTTTTGTTTTAGCTTTTTCAGTTTACTTAATCTGTGCCATTAGCAGTTTAAGTATTAAAACCAATGCATGGATGGAGAAAACAATTTGGAAATAGAAAAAAGGAGACTAGGTTTCTTGTGTTACATTCCTTTTTGTTGGATATTCTGTAGTGCTATTTCATTGTAAATTTCTCTTCTGGAAATAGATTATTGTTGTGTTGAATATTTGTGATGTTATACATATTGCACATAGATGAACCAAGGCTAGGCAAGCGCTTGTGCATTTTGTCATCGTTAAAACACATACCTAATACCATTTCACTTGGAGTTGTTGATAAACAAACAATTGCATCACTGTGGATTTGGAGGATCCATTCTAGCTTACTTGCGGTATACTGTATGGAGTTTACAAAACATCATCATGGTTTACATAGGTTTTTTTTCAAAACATCATCATGGTTTACATAGGGTTTTTTTTTTTTTTTTTTTGGCTTATATATAAAATGAAAACCATGAACAGATACGAGTACACTATCAATGTGAAGAGAAACCATGAACAGATACGAGATCCCCAAGAGAATAAAACCAAACTATCAACTTTCTGAAAGTATCAAATTGCAGATGGTAAAGGTAAAAGTTCAGCTCGGCCTAGGCTAGCACCCAACAATACCTCATTTTCATAAATGTGCTTGACTTGAACCATGTCCGGTAATTCAAATTTATGTACTCTGCAAAACTTCTTCATTGGAGTAACTATGAACAAACACGTGTTTCATAATCCCCACTTTCCATATTGTATAAAATTATAGAATCTGAACAGTGCGGCAAAACACCAAACAATTGCTTGTATTTTATATAACAAGCCATCCAATGTAAAACTCCATTCAATATAGTCTGTCTTTCCAACATTTTGGTCTTCAAGCCATATACAGTGAATATGAAATACCGTTTCCCCTCAGCTATGTAAACGTCCCTATACTCCCTGGACGTTGGGTGAAAGGAACACCCCCGAAATTGGTATTCGGGACTTCTCGCCCTACGACTACCTCCTCATCAGTGAATCCATCTATGAACAGAAGAGAACCACTGTAAGAATCGTGAAGAATAGGTATGCAAGATTTGTTTGGGATTTTTGGGGACCGGAGAATATTTCAATTTGTTTGCTTTTCGACACAATCTTTATAGCCGCTTCGTCACTGAAATTTATATTGATTTTACATCTCACTCTACAAGTATCAACAGCTTCCGGGTGCTGAAAAACAATGACTGGCGTAGCTCGATTGAAGTGCATGTCCGCAAAAGATGGAGTTCTCACTACCGGGTGTAATGGCCTAGATGTATAACCGCAAAGGACTACACTCTCAGCAGGAATCCTACTAAAAATGTCAACAATTATGTCATCAGGGAGAGTTCCTCCAGTTGTCTTGTCAACAATTATTTCATCACGGATAGTAGTTCTTCTAATTGTCTCATTATTATCAAGTAGTTCATATGTCTGACTGAACAAAGCTGGAACCCAACTTAGGCATGACAATATCTTCATACTTTCTACAAAAACAAATCAAGCAGAAAGTCCACAACAATTAAATAAAAAGCAATAAAAAAAAAACTCTGTCAATAACAATATGCTATAATTTCTTGGCTAGAAGGATATTTCTGTCCAAGGAGAGTTGAGTTGACTAATCCTATTTAGCACTTTATCTGATACGCCCGAGTATCATTTGTCATGGTACAGTATCAATGCAGGTAGCAAAGAAGATATGACTTGACAAAAAATCCTTACTAATAAAGCGCAGAAAAAATGACTTAATGTGCGGAGAAGTGCCATATGCCCATATGTTTGGACTTCGGAAGAAAACTCTCCCAATAGCTATGTCGAGGCCATGATGGTTCAGGATAAAGGCAATGGAGACAAATTGTTTAGTACAAGCTGGAACTTATTTGGGGTGTATGGAATATGGATGAAGCCATTGGATTTATAAGAAATTGTTTATATGCACGTCGATGGTATATAAGAAATGTATAATTTAAAGTTAGTAAAATAGTTTCTTGGAGAGAGATATTTAAGTGAAGAATTTTTGTGGGCAACAAATTGAAAAGGAAAACAAGGAATGAAAAACTGTTTTGATTTTTGAAAATACTGAGCTTTGAACAATAAGGGTTCTTCTAAAGTCTTTGCGCTCCGTAATACTTGTAGGCTTTTACACAAAACTTGAACCCACAATAAACATGGAAAATCTATTCATAATTTCTTAAACACAAAATTCAGGCAATAATAAGCCTAAATATATCAACTAAAATGTTGATCAACACAAACATAACGCCATCAAATGTTGTAGTTATTAAATAAAGCAAGAAAGATTTATAGATCGATAGTAATGAATGAACAAAGATACCAATTTTAAGCGAAGCCAATCTTTGGAGAAAGATATGAATGAAGTCATTCAGTCGTCAAATCAATCACTATGCTCTTAACAAGGATATATTTATTCGACTGACTTTACGATTCCATTGTACTTCGGGTGGAACCAAAATTTCGTGTTTGTTCGTCCACTTTGGTATTTTTTTTTCTTTCTCTTTTATCTTCTTTTCTCCCCAAACTCTCTCTCCTTCGACCCCTTATTTGTTCTTCCTCTCCCTGTCTTTCTCCTTCCCCATCTCCCAAAGTCGGTCCCCACCGTTTCACGGTTCTATATTTTTATTTTATGCACACTCTCTACAAATGCACATATTTTTAGGGATGTAAAAAAAACCCGTGGAGAACCGACCCGAATGGGGCGGATATGGAGGAGTATATATGGGGATCGGGTGGGTATGGAGGTCATTTTGAAACCCGAGTAGGTTTTGGAGCGGGGACGGATATTATGGTCTTCAAACCCGAACCCGAACCCGACCCGATTATATACTTAAATTTAAAAATTAACTAATATAGACTATAATTTGGTAATGCAATTTTCGACTTTTTTTTTTGTTAGACTTGTGGCCACGTGTTCAAGATTTCAAGCTTGTATTTTGTTTGGATTGAATTTAGTTGAAGGTTCTAACTTGATTTTGTAATTCAAGATATTATTATGATAATTTAAATTTATGAATTGTTTTTATTATTATTTTTTGATTACCTAAAACTAAAAATGGAGCCCCGCGGGGAACCGATCCCAATTGGAGGCGGGGACGGGGTTCCCCAAATAGTTTTAAACGGGGAAATGGACGGGGATGGAGACTAAAAAACTAAATGAGGATGGGGACGGAGATAGGGGTACCCGGCCCCGAACCAACCCATGAATATCCCTACATATTTTGTTGGTCCCAAGGGCTGTGCATTTAGACCTATGCTGTCAGGGGCGGCGCCTAGGTGCTATTTCGAAAAGGGGTCGCTTCGCTGCGGTAAAATAGTGCCTAAAACGCTTCGATCAGCCTGGGCAGCGCCTAGGCGCAGCGCCCTGCTCAGGGCGGTCAATACAGAGGCGCTCAAGCGGCCCAAAATAAAAAAAAACCCATGTCTCGATCTGCTGCTGCTTCTTCTCTCTTCTCTGCTGCTGCTGCTTCTTCTCTCTTCTCAGTTCTCTCTACTCCGGCTGCTGCTGCTGCTTCTTCTCTCTACCCCGGCTGCTGCTGCTGCTGTCTGTAACTTTGTAAGTTCTTCTTCTTTTAAATTTGTTTCTCTTCTAATTTTCTAAATTTCTTACATGCCCTAATTCCTAAATCAAACCCAAACCTAATTAAATTCAATTTTTTCTTTAAATTTTTTAATTTTGCAAATCAAATTCAATCTTTTTCTTTTTTCAATTAAAGTTAAAGTTTTAACTGATTAACTGTATTGCTGTGATGCTGTCAGGGGTCTGATCAGGGCGCTGCCTAGGCGGTCGAGGCGGTGAGGCAGAAACCGAGCGCCTGGCGCTCCGCGCCGCCCCTGACAGCATAGATTTAGACAGGTTTCACTGTAGATTCTTTGCGGAACTCAGACTTAACTAGGCCCTGGCCCTCAAAACAGAGGTCATATACCTTTTTAATGGGCTTTAATACGGGCCGAGCCAGGCCGGGCTTTTTAAGTAACCAATATAATAACAGGTTACTTACTGAGTTACTGTCACATACTCACATCCATGATCTATCTATGTCGGTTTATGATGTCAGAAACAGACACGTGAAGTCTGACAGCAAATCAGTGCCGTCAGTACGAATTCTGTTGCACACTTGGACAGAAGAAGGGTATATTTGGTAATAAAGAAGTTCAAGCGACTTCTATAAGTTCTATTTATAGAAAGAAAAAGAAACTTCGAAACTCTAAATAGTTTTGAAGAAGTTTCTCTTTCTTTCTCTCTTTGTCTCTCAATTTTGGGGAAAAAACCCTAATTTGGTTACTTATAAAGGTAATTTTTAATCCTTAGTTTTATTTGATAATTTGTTTATTTTCATCATTTAATTTGTTTAATTGTGTTTTTTTTTTTTTTTAATTTATTATTATTGAATTTCTCTCTATTGGTTTATCTTGCTTAATTTAGTTGAACACATCAAGTGTTTGTTGAATTAACTACAAAAGATTCAAATGAATAAACTGAAAAGATTGAAGTAATGCTTTGATCAGATAGATAGATAAACATGTCTTCTGTACTCTTAATTATCTTGTTTATGTTAAACAGGAAGTTGTATATACATTGTAGTGAAGTGTGAAGAAGAGTGAGTGGTTTTAGTATGGATGGTGAATTGGATATAAAGACGCCATGTCCATTAGTGGGGAAAGAGATGTTGTTGGGTCCTAAGAAATATACGAAGAAGGCAAAACCCAAAAAGAGGGAATTCAATGGATGGGGATCAAAGTCGCTTCGAGATTTTCTTAAATACATTGATAAGGATTCAGAGACACAATTATCACATTATGAAGTTCATGATATTATTAAGAAATATATAATGCAGAAGAAGTTGACTGACCCTCAAAAGAAAAGGAAGGTTTTATGTGATTCATATCTCCAGGCCATTTTTGGCAGGAAGTCTGTAATGTTGAACAAGACTTATGATCTTCTGGAACGTCATTTTGCTGATAACATGGAGGATTCTGAGGAAGATGAGTTGAACTATAATTCAGATGAAAAGGATGATGACACTGCAACTATGAGTCACAAAAGGCAGAGAAGAACAGGATTGAGTAGGACGGTTGAAGAGGAGAAGGTTTTGGAAACTCCGCGAAGCTGTTTTGCTTCAGTGATAGCTCACAACATTAAGCTGGTTTATCTGAAAAGAAGTTTAGTTGAAGATCTCTTGAAGAACCCAGAGACCTTTGATGACAAAGTGATGAGAAGCTTTGTACGAGTCAGATCGGATCCACATGATTACCTCCAGAAAAATGCGTACCAGCTATTGCAAGTTACTGGTAATCTCTCTCTCTATCTCTTTCTCTGCGTTTGCACCTAAGACATCCATATGTGAATGGCTTTCGATTGGATTCCATAAGAGGGACCTTTGAAATCGGAGCTCCCTTCCCTATTTAAGATGTCCAGCTCAAAACTACTTTAATATTCCCGATATGGTATGAGAAAACCACACATGTTCCCTTTTCTCAGGGATATCTAAGGCGCAGGGGACCGACAACATAAGCAAAGAAGTTACCCTGCATGTTTCTTATATGAAAAAAGAATTTCACATTTGCATGTTGTCAGATGAAGACTTCTTGGAGGTAATTAATGCATTTAACACTTTGCTAAAAAGGTTTTCAACTCAGTAGAATCTCTTTGATTTTTTATTTTTCAAAAAATTACCTTAAAATAATATATAGTTTTCATTACTCAATCCCATGGATATACTTATTGTTTCCATGGTGTATATTACCAAATTGCTCTTCACATGCTGTGGACATAATATCTGAAGTCTGAGTTGTATAATCTTCAAAAATATATCTATGTAAGGGTAAAGGTAAATAGAGGGATTCATGTTTTTTAGCCCCTATATGCTTGTGATTATCCTATTCACAAATACAGTTTCCCATTTATGAAGATACATAACAGTAGCATGCTTACTAATACATCTTGAAATATTATTATTATAGTTTTGATTAGATAAGACATATTTATAAAACTGATTTAGATTTTCCAATGATGTTAGCCATCAGTTGTATTCTAGATTTTATTGCAAACCTCTATCGCGCAATTGTAACTACTTGGTAGAGAATGAGATTTCAACTTATGCACTGGCAGACAAAGTTATTTATTGAAACAAGATTCACTGCTTATGCAGGAGTGACTTCTAGAATTGTCATATTGTCATTGAAATCTGTTTTATCAAAACCCCAAAAGTAAATATACATAACTGAGATAAAGCTCCTGCACTTCACTATAAGAGCACTGTCTATTAATGTAATATGTAGATTAAGCGTGGGAAAGTATTATTTAGCAAAAGGATGTTTATGTATATCTAAATATATAGATTGAATTCACATTTTTGTTTAGATTTTGATACGGTATCTGTCCCCGTGACTTATTTTATTTTGTGGTGACAGGAAGAAATTGTGGATTTGCGTCAGAGAGTTAAAGATGGTATGTTTGACAGGCTTACAATTGTACGTTATTCGTTCCTTTCTATCTCTATGTTTTTGTATTTCTGTACATATATTCAAATTAGATATTGAGTTACGAATCATCATACAAGAATGCAGTCCCTAAGCTTTCACAAACAGCATTATCAGTCTTTTCAATCAGTTTACCATTGGATTCATCAATTTTCCATGAAATTATTATGCTTAATCTAGTATCTAAACATTACCAGCATAAACAGTGGCACAATCTTTTCATATTCCTCGTTAATTCATTTTAGTTTATTACTTTTGTGCTGGTTGTGGGATTAAATAGAGTCCAGTAATTATGGGGTAATAGCTATAAAAAGGAAATTTATCTAGTCACATGTTTTATTATGTGTCACATTATATATATATATTCTATTTGTGGGGATGGGGTCACAGACAATCCAGTCAATACATGTGAGTTATGCCATTTTGAAATTTTGTTTGTTTCTTATTATATGTATACATTTTGAGTGTGACTGCGGATTTGTTTTCCTTGAGTGCAAGTCCTGAATCAAGTAGATATATTATTTGGGGTGTACATTACCATTTATGTTATGATTGAGTTTTCATATGAATTTTCATTCATCTTTGTATTTGTATGAGTTTTTCAAGGTTGAACATTTATAAGCTCGTTGTGTTTTGATAGGTGGAGCTTGAACAGAAGGCGAGAATTCTCCATGAGGATATAACTGTGCATGTAATAAAACTCTGTTCTTTCAAGAAACTTAACACCAATATATTTTAATTCTTCTGTTCCTCTGCATTAGCATCCCCAAAAGAATGTCAGAAGAGGATTGTTTAAAGGTTAATTTCTCTATTGGGTGGGCGGATTTTAGACCCTATTGGCTCACAGTATTACTGATAGTGTGCATTGGACTTTGCACATAACCCCTCGATATTTTCCTAGTCCAATTATTGACAAACAACTGACAGCCTGCTGGCGGTATTTCCATGGGGCCTTGTGGAACCATGCAGAAGGAGCTCCTTACACTACTTTTTGCTTTATGACAATCTTATTTATCTAAAATATCTTACAGAATGACCAATGATAATGTCGCCTAAGATCAAAAGGTCATTTGCAGTTTGTCTGACTTTTTTTTTTTTTTTTTTTGAGCTAATAGATCTTTCAGGTGAGATCCATCAAACCCCAGTTCTACATCCCTGCTCTCCAGTAATTAACACAGTTGCTTAGATAACCATGAAACATTTAGATGTATTGTTTCTTAATTAATTTTTGGTATTTTGAGTTTCAATATTAATAGTAATGTATTATTTTCCAGGGTATTAAGAGGGAGCTAGTCCTCTTACAAAAACTCATTGATCGAGCAAATGAGAAAGGATGGCGTAAAGAATATCCTTTTTTCTCTCTTGTTTTATGAAAATAGGAAACACAACATGCTAGATACTTCAAAATTTTAATTTGTTTTGTTTTGTTTTTGTTTTTTCCGTTTGTTCTGTTTTTCTGGGGTGAATATATACGGAAATACCGCGTGTTAACTATTGATTAATTAATAAGACTTGGGGAAGCTCATACTTGATTTAATTTTTTTATTTTGGGTAGTAATGATATTTTTCATTTATCAACATTCTTGTGTTATCTTTCAGTTTTTTGGTAGTAATTTGTATTTCCCATGCTTTAAACCTTGTTGGCATATAACCTTTATGGGTCTTTTCTGGACCTGTGGATAACTAATTTATGATATGTTATGATATATGAGCCTATGATGTATAAGTGTGGTTTGTGTTCTGTTTCGGGAGTCATTAGCATAAGAACTATGAAGTAAAGAAGTACTATATTTTATTTATATCTACTGCATGCCCTAAGAAATGTGATATGGCTCTGAGAGTTGCTCGGATGGGATTACTGTCATAGACCACACACCTTGAATGAATGTGTCACTGTCACAGCCACACAGGTAGATGCCGCAATTTTTGGTGAACACTACATCTTATGTTAATCGATCTTAAAATCCAGCTCAAAATGTAGCCAGGAAAAACATACTGCTGATGTATTTCAGGCTTTCAGCTCAAATGTTTTTGTTCTTTCATATATTTTTTCAGTATGAATAGATCTTTACAAATTGGAGAACAATTTGACTACAGAACAAAATATAATATCAAAAAAAACAAAACAAACATCAGGGATCTTATCCTATGTTTGTTCCCCCTAGCACTTTACCACTATACTTTTGGAAAAGCTAGTGCTGATGTAAATAAGATACATATCTGAAATAGGTGCTTTGAGGGATACATGCATACAGTTAATTTATTCTCAAGATGTATTTGGGTGATGGATGTGATAACAGAGATATATTTCTTGATTGGAATACATATGATCCTTGACCATGCTTGAATTCACGCTGGGTGAATACTTTGAGAGAAAGGAGTTGCTACAGACACCATCTGAAAAGCAACGTCTGTTACGAGAAGTTCCTAAAGTAATTGCTGAGGAAATTGAAGTTGAACTCACCCCCATGGGTTTGCCTGAGGATGAAGGTACACGAATGGAAATTTCACCACAAATTATTCTTCCTCCGAGTAAATCTTCAACTGCTGCTGATATTGCAGGTATTAAAACCATCCAATTCTGTGTTTAAAAGAGCATATGCATCGCTTTCTATCAGTTTCATTCATTTTTTATTTCTCCAATGGTTCTTGTTGAGCTCTTTGATCTCGATATATAGGCATTATATAGATAGGGGTGTATTAAGAACTTATTTTTTGTGATTAGAAATCTGAATATATAAAAAGTTGTATGAGTTTTCCTGATCTTCTCACTTAATGCATGTATGTGCATCAGGGATTATGTTTTCCTCATCAAGGTTGAGTTTTCATTTCAGCTACTAACTATGGTGCTGATGGTCCAGGAGTCAGAGATGCTATAAGCGCAAACTTTGATATTGAAGATATGCCAGATCGTTCTGCAATTGAAGTTAATGGAGATGACACTGACATGAAAGCTCCTGAAGAAATAGTTGAAGGTGGCAATCTTTTTATGATGTCATGCTGAATTTAAGCTCTATAGTTTTTGTTCAATGAGTAATCTATAACTTGACAGGAACTGGAGCTGCGTTGGCGGTTTCAAAACCAGGCGAAATTGGTAAATATTTGAAGCTCTGAAGGGATAATTTGCCTGGACAATATAATGATGCACACAGTTTTATTGACGTCAGATGTTTCTGTTTCTTGCTAATTAAAGATGATACACCATTGTTTTCGTAGTCTTTTAAATGACATTTTAGTCCCTTGCTTTCCACTGTTTCCAGTAGGAATATCAGTAATGTTTTGGAGAAGGATAATAGCCATTTGCCCATCTCTCTTAAACTGCTCAGCCAAATGAAAAAGCCAAATACAGTGATCTGGTGGATTTTGGGAATCTAAATCATTGAATTCAACATGATATTGTGTTTATGAAATGGTTTATCTGTCCAATATTCTCCTTTCCTTTCTGTTTTTAATGCGATGGTTCCTGACTTTCCCAGAAAATGAGGATTCCACCAATGTTAGTTCACTTGTTGCACGTCTAGATGGAGATCAAGATGGGATGATGGATACTGTTGATGATAGTGCTGCTGAAAAAGAAACAGAAGGTTTGAGAACCTGATATCTTTCTTTAATTTTTTAGAAAGTTCTGTTCCTAAATCTTTTTCATTGAAGTTATGCTAATTGCTGATGCTGCAAACAGGAAATGGGGAAGCTGTCATGAAAGACTCGGAACTGTATGAGATTGGTAAGAACTTAAACAAGTGCTTTTCTAACTGATAAGTCGTATATGCTCCAACAGTAATAATTGTACAAATGGGCTTGGAAATCTCATCTATGATCTATCTGATTTGATAAAAAGGCTGCCATTTTTCTTGTTATGTGTAGTCAACTAGTATAACACATATGTAGTTCAAAAGCTCAAAACCATTTTGTCACCTGACGAAGATAAGCATTGCACTTTACCGAGACCCCTGATTCCTGGCATGATTGTTGGCTTGTAGTAGCGAGCAAATAATCTCATTGAGTATCACACAATGGTTGGATTAATTGTAATGATTGGTTCTTCCTGGTGAATTTGTAGACAGCAGCATCACCTGAGTGCTTTTGTTGCAGGGGAGCAATTACCAATACAGGTTAAAGTAGAGAGCAGTACAGAGATGCAAGTCGTTGTAGATGAGAATGAAGAAAATCAAGGGACTTTGAACAGACAGTCTTCCAATAGTGAGCTGATTGATTTGGACGATGATGATGATGAGAACCCATACAGTGAGATATGGCAGTACACAGATCCTAAGGGTGAGACACGAGGTCCCTTTCCGATGTCAGAATTGAGGAGATGGTGGGATAACGGGTTCTTCAATTCTGAGTTCAAGGTGTGGAAGGCAGGTGAAAGCAAAGCAGAGGCCATCTTTTTGGAAGATGCTCTCAGCCGAATATTTCTGGAGTATAGAAAGAGAAAGAGGGATTCATTTTGATCGTATACCAGGGTTCTTATCGGAAGACACTATTTTTGGATCTGTGCAAAGAGGATTACATAGGATACAATTTTTTTTTTTTTTGTGGGGAGGGGGGAATATATATCATCATTCTTGGCTGTCTGAAATTGAAAGTGAGAATAGTATAAGCAGTGAAGAAATGAATAAATTTGTATTGCTTGGTACAAATATGATGCAGGAGAGGTCATCTATGATGAAGTTTTGTATGTCAAGTTGCTGTGTATGTAGAGAGATTTTGGTATGCTGTCACTTTCAATTTGTATATATGTACTGGCAGTGGGTGTAAAATTTGGAGCAAAGCAGTTTGTAATAATGCAGTTGTGATCATATATATTTGATATTTTTTACTGTAGTTTTTAACATGTTTATAGTCACACACCTATAGTCAAAAGAGCTATTCAGCAATTCTAAGATAACGGTAAACATACTATTTTGGTATGATGTTGACCATATTAGGTGAGCTGATGAAACAAAGTATTGGTCTAAACAGGTGATGCCATCCCTTCTCAGTAGTTGTTGCAACCGAAAAGGCTATGCACAGGGGAAATAATTAACTGACAATCTTACAATATTGTTGAAATCTGCCTAATCATGCAGGTCATCATCATCTGCATAGTGCAAATTACAAACGTAACCGACTAGAAAGAAGAAAAGAGCAGATAAATTTAAACACATGCCTAGCATCTGCATAATGAGCACAAACCTGCTAGTTGCAAGGTAGCTGTAACGTTCTTTCCGAGGGAGTTTTTGGCCGTAGGCTAAGCTGTCAAACGACCCTCAATCAAAGTGGTTCTGTCCACCAGTTCGACGACATTGCCTGCCTCTGCGAGAAGCTTATTCCGTAAGGTTCTTGAAGTTTTACAGCTGAGAAAAAGGTGCTGCTATGAATCTCAGTTCTGTAGTGTGCAGGCTGGATTGCTGCTGAACATTCATGCATCTTCTACTTAGAACATCAACTGGCACACTGTTTGTTTGTAATTTCTTTTGAGCATTGACATAGTGTAGGTGCCAATATTTCCAAGTTTCCAACAAGAAATATAAAACCCGAAAATCCATCAAATGAGGCCAGCTATTGATAGTAAGGAAATAATGCTATTTCCATACTATTCGTATTTTTTGATTTTGGAAGTATAGAAAGAGGAGTAACACATTTCCAAAATTTCAATCATTGACCTTTGCAAAAAAATCTGGAAACGAGGAACATATAACCGAAAACGAAAACAGAGAAAATAAATTTTTTGTTTGATTGGAACAGAGAAAATAAATGTACAGTGATCACATTAAGCATGACTTTTTACCATGATTTGCTAAACAAACTTGTTCACTTTTTTATTTTTATTTTTCCGCTAAGACAAATAATTTTACCAGCACTCGTACAACTTAATATCAACGTGAAGGCGAAAATATACTTCGCCTTCATATGCGTCAGTCATTAAGGTAGCAATTCCTCTAGCCATAGCGAAATCTCCAGTACCACCAACAACTGATATGTCCCTTGTTTTCATTAATAAAGGATCAGCTCCAATGAAGTTAATTGTACCTTGATGATCTGTAGTGTTGAGAACAAATGTGAAGCCTAGCCAAGAACAAAATGTGTCTTTCTTATCATAGATATACATGCCTTGTGCACGACCAACTGGGGTGGAATGAAGATTGTTGTCAAGAGTAATAGGGTCATCAAACACAACCACATTTCCAAAATGATTTTGTCCTGCTAAAATTGTTCGGTTCGCCCCTTCTGGCGCGGATACAATAGCTGAGGTTGCATTCTCAGCATTCTCACCATTGTAAATGATGTCATGGAAGAAAAGTTTTAAGTGTTTACATGGTTGACGCTTCGTCTTCTTACCATGCATGGCAGAAGATCCAGACAACAAGTAGAGAAAGAAGAAAAAGAGAATGGAAGTATAGAGTGTTCTTGATTCCATATCTTATCTTTGGGTTGAAAAGAGAATAGAATTGAAACAAAAAACTAACTATCAAACTCTGCTGTCTTTTTTGGTTTGGTTTATGCTCTTTCCTCCCCCTCATTATATAAGCACGTTTGTGTAGAAACTTGGTTTAGTAAATGATTAAAATTTGACCTTTAATTTAATACTAATATAATACTCCCCTTTTTCCATGATTTCTCTAAGAGTACCAACTCTGCTTCCAAGCCATTGTGTCTTTATACCTAATGCTAGTTACTAGTTTACTAACTGCATAAGAATGAGTAAACAACACTAAATAAAGTGTTTGACATGTTCTTTTCAACACTAAACATAAGATTTATTATAGTTTTGAATGGTATTGAGAAATGTCAGAGAAGTATTTTTTTTTTTTACTGATCAAATTGGATAAATAGTTGAAAAATAATGTATATTACATTAGCAATTTAGCTCACAACTTCATGAAAATAGTTTGATCTAGTTATTAATTCCCATTTGATTTGGTGAGATATTGGTTGGAGTAGGTATTGCTTTTGATGCTAAGCATATAGAAATAGTGTTAATAGTGGTAGTCCAACTTCAAGTTCAACCTCTAGATATAAATTTTGGTAGGTTAACCACGACATAAGTTTAGTAGTCCAAATCAAATCCTTTATTAAGTCTGCAAGTTGTTTTGTGTCACTCGTGTGTTCGTGACGATGCTTAAACTGTTCCTATTACCAACCCCATGTTCACCGCTTCACGGAAGGAGTCAGCATGTTGAAAATTGGATGTTTGTTTTATGTTTTGCCCAACTGCCTTGCATGAATTTTGTAACTCTGCCTGCGATAAATCATAAGCCGATGTGTGGCATACCAGAGTCATTTTTCATGAAAATGATGCTAAACAATCGCAATTTCAATGATAAAATAAAAAGTTAAAAATATGCCGACATGGTCTAGGAATTTTTTTCGGGTATGAATCAACTGATGTGGTTGTCGATGAATGTGTGTTTTACAAGACCTGTAGATTACTGCACAATTTTTTTTTCCTTTCTAGTAAAATTCCCATGAAAGTTTTTACTGTACATTTGAACTTTAACCACCGAAAGGTTAGCTAGTGGCTCAGCCTCAATGCTTCCATCACTACACCTTACCAGTAGTCGTTGCAAGAACACTTTCCATCAATGAAATGATGAAACCGGACACCATCCCTGAGGACAATTTCTCGGCAGCTAATCTGAGACATGTATTTCATCACTGTATGACAGTCGGAACATACCCTAATATTGTTTATGACTCTGATAGGCTGATCGCTATTTGTCTTGATCAATCCAAATGTAACTGCCAGTTTCTCAGAGTGACTCATCAAAACCTTCTCTTTGTCATGTTCATTGATATTCTGAAACACGCAGCTAGTATCCGGTACATATCCCAGTTTCTTCATTTCTGATACACATTGATATAGCTCAAAGTATATCTCTCCTATATCAGGATGGGGATTTCTGTCGCCAGAGAAAACATGAATATTCTGGTCAATTTGTATCCAGCTCCAACCCGGCCTGCTCTTCACACCTACAACACTCATTATGTCTTTAAGATTATCAACGTCTTCCCATCTGTTCTCAGTTGAATACAAGTTCATCATCAAAAGATAGTTTGCAGAATTGTAGGGTTCTAATTTGAACAGATGTTTTGCTGCAATCTCTGCAAGTTCTAAGTTTTTATGGATTCTACATGATCCAAGAAGAGCACCCCAAATGCTTGCATCTGGCTTCAGTGGCATCCTTTCTATGAAGTACAAAGCTTCATCTAGATACCCACATCGACCAAGAAGATCAACCATGCAAGCATAATGCTCAAGAGTTGGTATGACATTATAATCCTGGTTCATACTATCGAAGTATTTCCATCCATCATCAATCAAGCCTGAATGTTTGCAAGCAGAGAGAACCGCTGTAAAGGTTATACTGTCTGGCGGTATACCTGCTTCACACATGTCATTAAAAAGACAAATTGCCTCTTTCCCGAGACCGTGTATGGCAAATCCCATGATCATGGAGTTCCAGGAGGCAACATTTTTGTTCTTAATCATCCCAAAAACCTGATATGCACTCGTTAAACTGCCTGATTTGCAATACATATCAATGAGTGATGTAGCTACATATATGTCTTCACAGTGACCAGATCTAATCGTGGTGCAGTGTATTTCTTTACCACTTTCTAGCAAAGATAGGCCTGCACAGGCTCGAATTAAACTTGACAAGGTAGCAGAATTTGGTTTAATTCCTTCTTGCTGCATTTGTAGGAAGAACTGAATCGACTCTCTGTAGTTCTCTCTTTGAGAACAACCCGAGATTAGGGCTGTCCAAGAAACGACATTTGGATTCAAACCCGAAGCTCTCATCTCATGGATCAAGGCCAGAGCTTTCTCACTGCAACCCCACATCGAATACCCAGATACTAAACCATTCCATGTGATCAAATCGGGCTCTATACCTTCCTGTTCCATCCCATTCAACAACTCTAATGCTTCTTCAAATAGACCATTGTATGCATATCCTGAAATTAAGGAATTCCAAGCATAGATATTCTTATTCTTCATAATCCCAAATACTGCTCGAGCACCACTTAAGAAACCATTTTTCACATACATGTCTACCAATGATGTTCCAACATATACATCATAATCGAGGCCGTTTCTCACCACGTAGGCATGGATTTCCTTCCCCAAATTCACCGAACCCAATTCAGCAACTGCTTGTATGATGCTTGTGATGGTGGTTGAATTAGGCTTAAAACTGACATGTTGCATTCTCTGAAAAATCATCAGGACCTTCTCATAGGCCCTGTGAAGAAAATGCCCCGACAAGAGACAATTCCATGTTACTAAGTCTGGTTTTGTCTCTGATAACTCCATCTTGCTGAAGAGCTGCCACGCCTCTTCAAGGAAATTGTTCTGGGCATAACCCGAGATCATCGAGTTCCATGAAGTAGATGTAGGTTTTTGCATCAAATCGAAAACTGTTCTAGCTAGTTCAAGTTTACCATTTTTAGTGTACATGTTAATCAAAGTATTGCATATCACAGAATTTGACTCCAATCCATGTCTAATAATATACCCATGAATTTGCTTTCCTTCATTGAGAGTCTCCAATTTCCAGCACGCTTGTAAAAGCTTGGATATCGTATATTCGTTAGCTTTCACACCAGATAACTGCATCTTCCGAAATAGATAAAAAGCTTTTAGATATGACCCACTTCGTAAATTCACCATTACCACTTCATTCCACAATAAAGCTGAATGCTTTGGCATTTCGTCAAATATCTGATCCACACACTCGTCACCCCAAGTATTCCCATAAAAATTCATCAAAGAACATTTCAAATGTACATCCACATCTAAACCTTTCTTAATTATATAAGCATGGATCTCAACCCCAAACCAAAAATCAATTAAATCTGTACATAATCTAAGAATTAAAGTAAGAACTCTACTGTTAAAAACCACTCCTTTACGATGCAATTGACCAAAAACCTTAAGAAGTTCAAACATTCTTACCCCTGCTTTGTCAAATTCTTCAGTTAAAAAACTCAACGATACGCGATTTCCAGAAAACCCCACCAAGAATATCATTGATGCTGATCTGAAATCACCATAATTGAGGTACAATTTGATCAAATACTCCATGTATGCATCTGAATCACACTTTTCTTCCATTTTGATGATTTGGGTATGCATTTGTTTGACTGAATTCAAAGTATCTACCTTTCTAAAGTCATCAAGAGTGATAGAAGAAGATATTGATCTTGAAATGGAGGTGTTTGAGAGTGCAAGAACATGAACACTAAAAAGTTTGGTTCTATTTCCAGTGTTGGTAAGTGGAGTTTGAAGAAAAGAGGGATTGAAAGACTGAATTGAGATGGTTTTATCCATTGAAAATCGACCGTTGGAGTTGAAATTGAAGAGAAAAGTTTGATGGAGGGAAGTTGCAGAGTAGTCATTGCTTTGCCGCCAAATATCTCTACTTAGATAACTTGATTTTGAATGGATAAGGTTATCGTTATCTCCACGCGTACAATGTTTTCCAATAGAAAATATTTCCCTATAAAAATTTTCATTTGAAATATATTACTAGCTAAAAAAAATTGAACAAGTAAAAGTGTAAAACCTGTAGAGCTTCTCAATTATATTTCTTTTTCAATTCTTTTCCCTCATATTATTTTCCTTTTTTCTTTTAATGAAAATTTATGTGTTTAACTATTTTTGATTTATTTGGTCTCCAATGCAGAATGCAAAATGAAGGGAATTATGGAAGCTTGCAAAAACATGTATAAAATTTGATAATCGGTAAATGTTTCCACTTCCCAAAGAAAATACAATCTTTTGTTGTCGTTTGATAAGATTTTCAAAGTTTTGATAACGTGATATGCATTTTCTCAGTTTGCCACCATTTTTCTCAATAGATCAAGCATGCCTTCATATATACATAGAGTATAAGGACAAACAGAAGGCATAAACGTCTTGCTAATGGCATTATATTATGCAAGACATCTTACGATTAATAATAAATCTATTATACTATATTAAAGCAGAAAATACCTCTAAGAAAATATCTCTTCAATTAGGCTATCAATTTCAGTCTTATTGATATAAACAATATATTTTTATGTATGTCTTTCTTTTTAGGGGGCTAACATGATGAAGCTGGATAATCATTTTATTCTAGAACCGGTTCCACGAAAAGAAACACTAAAATCGATAATGATATTGGAATAATTTCTTCTTGCAATACAAAATACAACACCAGATCAACTCATCACACTACAAAAATTTAGAGACGAGGTTCAAACCAAAATCAATTTTGAGAAAAAAAAAACAATAATTGACTTTCATTATAAAAAAATATAAAATATATTTGTATATCAAAAAAATATTAATTTATATATTATTTGGGCCTTCAAGGATTTTTCTAAAATGTATTAATTATCTAATAAATTTACCGAAATATTAATTTATCAACATATGCCCAAGTTGGGACCAGCAAAAAATATTATTTAAAGGAGATAATTAATTTATCGGGTATTATCTTATCGAGGTTTTACTATATCTTTTCAATTATGCTGAAATTGATAAATTAATTGAAGAGAAATTCATTCAATATGGGGTATTTTTGTAACTACACAAAATAAATAAAAATGGGTCAATATGTAATTTCACATATTAAATACAACAACCTTCATAAGTAACCCTAACTCGAATTCTTTATAAGCAGTAAACCACATTATCACCACTAATTGACTACCATTGATAAAATGCTCTAACTCGAATTTCTTTCAATTCAACAATTTTAACTTCAATAAGTTTACCAATAATCTTTTTTGAATAAGTAGCTAAATAATTATCTGGTGGAAGTAGTGATTTACATTGAAATCACCAGATGATTTACTACATTTGTACAACTTTTCCATCTATTATACTCTATTAAAGCTGAAAATACTCTTAAAAAAACATCTCTTCAATTAGATTGAAATTAATAGCTTAATTGAAGAGAATTTTGATTGAGTTTAGGAATCAAGTCCAGCCCGTACAAAAAATACAGTAAAACCTCGATAAATTAATAGCCTTGGAAGTAGAGAAAATTATTAATTAAATGAGATATCAATTCATCAAATTGTTAATTTACATAATTAACAGTATATTTTTATGTATATCTTTCTTTTTTTTAGGGGGGGGGGGGGGGGGGGGGGCTAACATGATGAAACTGGACAATCGTTTTATTCTAAAACCCGTTCCACGAAAAGAAACACTAAAATCGATAATGATATTGGAATAATTCTTTCTTGCCTACAACACCAGATCAACTTATCACACTACAAAAATTCAGAGACGAGGTTAAACCAAAATCAATCTTGAGAAAAAACAAGCAAAAAATGACTTTTATTATAAAAAAAAAATATAAAATATATTTGTATATCGAAAAAATATTAATTTATATATTAGTTGGGCATTCAAGGATTTTTCTAAAATGTATTATCTAATAAATTTAGCAAAAAATTAATTTATTAACATATGCTCAAGTTGGGACCAACTAAAAATATTATTTAAAGGAGATAATTAATTTATCGGGTATTATCTTATCGAAGTTTTACTGTATCTCTTCAATTAAGCTGAAATTGATAACTTAATCGAAGAAAAATTCAAAACTCACCAAGATTTACATTGAAATCACCAGATGATTTATTACGTTTATACAACTTCTCCATCTTCCTCTTCACTCAAAGTCTATGTCTGCTTATATGCTTATATTTGATCCATGTATATATGATGTTTGCTGAAGATCTCTCGACGGCACAGAAATCAAAACTCACCAGTATTCTAAGTCAAATGGGCAGCTATGCAAGTATATTAATAAGATAATTAATAATATTACTATGATATTATTGTGGACACACGTCAAACATGTTTGTGATGGTCATTTTCAATTACATTCTAGATTTGACAAAAAGTATATTTTGCAGGAATATGGAGAACCAGTAATCTATTTCTTTTCTTTGCACTTATTAGGCACTGACAAAAAGTAAATGAAAATAGAAAATAAACTCCAATAAAGATGATGATATAATCTTCAATACATTTCAATGGTGGGGATACGAAAAGGGACCCAAGTAGCAGTAAGACTTATTTACTGCAATTTCATGAAATTTGAGTTTCCCTTAATTTGTGATCTAATGTACGTAAATGTGTTGCAGATGAGACTATATCAAAAAATGTCGCAAGATTCACAGACATGGATTGTATGGTTGCCTTCCGAAAATGCTTAACTACAGGCCTAACGGGATCTCTCCGTCACATTACAAGTAAGTCATCTTTATCATCATAATAGTTTGTTAAAAATTTCGAATTTTCATGATGTTAACTGTTACAAGCCAATTAAGAGACGCTCGACTGCTAATGGACTACTGTGAAAAGATTGTTTCCCAAAGTGATGAAGCCTCAACAACCGAGCCAGACTAAATTCTAATTGAGACTTTGAGAATTGAGAGTACTGCAAAATCCCATTCTCCTGGATATCTTCAAATGTTTTGGGTTTAATTTTCATGTATATATAATAATCATTTAATTTCATTACTCAAATATTTATAATAATTCTAAATGAAATCATACCAGATCATAGACTTTTGAAACGGGCTAAACAAAATATTACAAGTTACAAACCAAAAGCAATATAAACCAACCCCCCCCCCCCCAAAAAAAAAAAACTTTAAAACAATTAGATATGCCCGTGCAATAGTATTTAATAATAAAAGAAACTCTTATTAAATATCATTTAATTAAAGTGAGAGAGATACTTACCAATACAACTTTTTTTGAGCTTAAACAATGCATGAAGCTTGTTAGCTCAAACAGCTCAAAGTGCACAACTATTTGTTGCCATGTTCTGGAAATCAAATCTTCTAGTAAAACTTTCAAATAAGCATTATCAAGAATCATTCCTAGTTTTCTCCCGAAATAAAACCATGTATTGGTAAAACATGTATTAATAATAACAAAGTATTAATAATTTTATTTTATTTTTTTGAAAAAAAATTAATAATTCCTCCAGATCTTTGCATCATGGATTCTATAGCCAAATATGACAATGCTCTTGGATGATAGTTGACCATGAAAAAAAACTTTCATAGGCCTGAGTTAACTACTCTTTAACCGAGATATAGTAAATTCAAATGATACGAGCCCCCTAAATATAAAAAAACAACATTTTCTTTTTTTCCCTTCCAGACCTATCACTCAGTCATCTATAAATGGATGATCTTTATTGTGATCCCACCGATGGGAGTGGGGTATAAGAGATTATCCTGTAATGCAAAAAAAATCACGCGTATGTTCAATATTCGTTGTGTGTGGAGTGGAGATATTGCAATCCACTATAAATTTTCCTATATGAAAAAAATATCTTTTATGTAATTGAATGAAGTGAAGGAAGGTATGGTTGTCAACATATAAGAAAAACAAAAGATTAATCTATATATAGATTTTTTACACTGATAAAAAGAAACACAATAAAATATAAAAATAAGAACAAACAAATAATCGACTTAAAAAAGGCATTTGAAAAAAATATATCAACAAGTGCCATACAATGTTGTTGATCATTAGTGACAATTCCATCAATCAATTAAGTTCCAAGTTAGTATCTACCTCTACAACCTTTCTATATTAATTTTCGTTTGTATCTATAATTTAAAGGATTTTATAGGGACGAGTGGAATGCACGAACATTATTTGTGAACATATGTTGGGGAATGTACAAACGATATAGGATGATATAGGATGGTCGACAAACTATCTTTAACACTATTTGATAATTTGTTGATGTTTTAATAAAACCAAAATCGATCCAAGGCAATTGTTGCATTGAGATTTCTTGTAGAAATTTTTACGACGATTTTTGTTGGAGAAAGTTGACCAGTGGTTCCTGACTGAAAAATAATTTCAAATATTTAACTATTTGACGAAAGAATTTTTGACCAATCAACATTATCGCAACAATTAACTATTGAAAACGAAGGATTCTAAAATTGCTTAAACCATGATGTGTATATCAAAAAAAATAAATTATGTGGTGTTTTTTATTTGTAGGATGTGGGACCAATGAAAAATTTACATGTGTTTATAAATTGGTTGAGTTACCTATTTAAATCCCAATAGGGTTCCCTGCACCCATATGTGGTAGTGTTTATTGGTCCTACATGTTTTACACGTAAAAAACACAAAAAATAAAAAAATAAAAAAAATTCTTTGATGTGTATATAAATATGTTGTAATGAATTTTATCTATGGCGATTCTTCGGTGTAGGATTTGTTAGACCAATAAAACACTACCAGTGTTATTAAGCTTATTGGGATTTGAAAAAGCTTTTTTGGTAATTTTATACACATGACAATTTTTCATTGGTCTCACAAACCCACAAAAAAAAATTTACAACATATAATTTTTTTTTTCATTCTTAGAGTTATCTTCACATGTAAAAATGTACAAGAAAATGATACACATGAACACTGATTAATTGACCCTAGGTTTATCTTAAATAAAATGAACTTGGGATGGTTATGAAATATGATTGTTTCATGGTTTTAGATGAACCAAGGATTCAATTTCATTTCCCACCCTAGGAGTTTGTTTTTTTTTTACAATAAAGTTTATGTGTTTGGTTGGTCAATAACCCAACAATTTTTTTCTTTATTAAGAATTGTTATCTTATTAAATCAAACAAAAGCATTACACAAATGTGGTGAACATGTGCGCTACAAACTTCATGGCTAGTTCCAAATATATATTCATTAGAATTCGTTGTCATCAACATTTGCTATTTTCAAATCTTTACATTTGATCACCAAGTTAATTTTTATTATTTTGTGGGATATAAATCAATCAATAAGCTATATAAGGGGCGAGTCCTTAAGGTAATTACAGCGGTAGGGGGCTACAAAACATATATATGGTATGTGAATCTCTATTGAAGGCCAAATCTCATAACAATAATCTATACAAAAGAAATATAGAAGTAATTATACAAGACTTCCAACAATATATAGTATATATATATATATGTGTAATGCATGTTATATAGTTCTCAGATCAAAACATCATGAAGACTTGGCAAAATCTGATCTATTGAAGGTCTAGCTTCAGGAGACCTAGTTGCACAAGAGAGGGCAATGTCTAAAACCAGCAAGGCCTGCTTTCTAGCTTTCCCTTCCACAATGAACTCAAAAAATGGAGCCACCCCTTCTTTGATTTCCTCTTTCCTTTCTAGTATACAGTGTATCTGATATGGGGCTTCAGGCCCCCCTAGCATGTCCAAGACCATGAGACCAAAGCTGCAAATATCACCTTTTTGAGACATTTTCTCTGTGGAATTGAGTGTCTCTGGTTGCTTACGTTGCCAGACGCCAACAGCTTCTATCGGGTCTGTCAATTGAATGAAGCCATACTCCGACAAACATGCTGAAAAATTATTTTTAATTAAGACATTGGAAGCTTTGATGTTGCCATGGACATTCAGTTGGAAATTTTTCTCATGTACAGGTGATTGCCCATGAATGTAAGATATAGCTTTTGCCACGTGAAAGATAACGGTGAGCCTCTGATTCCAGTCTAGAGGGGTGTGACCATGATCCCTTGCACCTGTAGAATTAAAGATGGTCATTCAGTTAAAATGCACACAAAGTTTTTCAGGTTAGCCAACAGTCGTCCAAAGTCATGCAATTGGAAAACAGGACACTTCATTTAATGACTCCATTGAGCTTGTGAGTTGTGAAACAGTGTGACATATCCACTTGAATCATAATCTTTAGGTTTTAAGCCCAACCTAGATTTTTTACTAAACGATTAGAATCGGAAAAACACCCACCCAACAGGCCAACAATGATCAATCCCAAACTCCAAAAGTATGGATCATCGACAAACTGACTCAGAACATAATGGATTAAATTGGTGTTGTTGTTGCCTATCACAGTATAAAGTTCTAATTAATGCTGCAAATGGCCAAGATATGTAGCTCAAATTAATTTCATGAATCATTCGACAATATCCTGGTACCATTTTAGATGGTTGGTCATCACTCATCAGTGAGTATATGTAGCTTATGTATGTATTAAAATTTATATCATTTATATTATGTATCTAAGAAAAATGTTTTTCATTGAATAATTTGCCTTCTGTTAGCGAAAAGGTATGGACATGCAACAGTATATAGAGAATGACAACACATCAACACTCACCATTGAGCAAGTCTGCAAGGCTTCCCATAGGATAGTAATCACAAAGAACGGTTTTGATCCGCTTGGCGTATAAATAAGCCCTCACCTGCAATAGATACTCACATCCCCTGCTAACAGATGCCATACGCTCGATTCTCCTACCAAACTCCTTCTTACTAACTGTTAGCTTCTTAAATCGTTTTGACGCAAAAACCATTCCATCCAATAAAACCACCTTCTCAGATATACCTATAGCACTCTCTCCTAACATCTGTACTGATCCCATCATCACTTCTTTTAAAACCAACACTCCCTTAGATTTTGTTTTTGTATGTGATCCTCCATCACACATGATAAGTGGGAGTTCCCCTGTTAGACCCACTATGCACTCCTCATCTTCAGGATTATAGTGTAGTGATGATCTATCACTATTCTCTCCTTCAATTGGATTTCTTTTAATCCTAGTATTGGTTTTTCTTCCATGAAAAGCTCTTGATAACATCTCAGGCTGGTTCTGAACTAGAAAGGAAGAGGGATGAAGAGTTAGGTGAATTTGGAAGTTGGGATATGCATGTTTTGTTTTTTTCTTTTGGTTTTGGTTGAATATCTTGTGTGCATGCATTGGAATCATCTATGCCAGGGTGGTGTTACTTTCATTTGTTACCGAAAAACAAAGAAGGAATCCATTGAAATCCTCTACGGCTCTTAATATTGGATCACATTAGTTGACTCTTGACTTCATAGAATCTGCATTTTGTTAATCAAAAATGAAATTTCGATTGGGAAATTGGATGTCATTTGTGTATTGCAAATGTCACAACTCAAAATATATATATGATATCAATAATTCAGTTATTTGTGATTTTAAAGTATTTATATAACATGATTATTACTGATTACATGTTTAATGTTTACCTTCCTTTTGAATGAATGAATCAATAAGTAATTGCTGAACCAACAGTGTTTCAAGTGAGTACAATATTTATTATAATCAATGTTGTGAAAAGTTTTGAAGAATGATATCTTTCAATTACCTCAAACATCTCACCAGATTATAAGTGTATAAGATGCCCTACTAAATATATAATTACTGTTAAAAGTTATCTTTATTGAAAGATCATAGAACAAATTTTGAAAGTTATATATAATAAAAAGTTGATATTTACCCAATGCTATGAAGGATCATGTCAAACAAATGATGATCATGAAATGAATCATGAATATCACAAACTTTGTAACCATATATAGAGTACACTGGACATGCATGATAGATCTCATGACTCTGTAGATCTTGATTTTGCTCATAGAGGAAGTAAATTGGTTGGGCTTGCATGGTTGAACCTATATGCCTTACTTGTCTCCAAACTAATCATCGCTAGCCAAACCTTTAGCTATAGCTATCCATATTGTGACTTTCTTGTTCATTAGATTTTTACCATAGTACTGAAAGCATCTGCTGCATAATCTGAAAGAATATTCTGTAAGTAATATACAGAAACAAAACCACCCAAAAGGCCAAAACTGCGATAAGTTGATTGGCGATACTTGCCGATATTTTCTGATAGTATCTGTTATATACATTGCATCCTGTTTAGAACCCTGTATAGTGTATATGTAAACTGATATTTCCAATATCTTGGCTGATAATATAACAATAATTGGGTTGTAACTGGATCTGGGTGTGATTGTACTACTTTTCTGTCATCTTGTACTGTATGTAGTCCACACTCCACAGTCCACTATAAGTCAGAAACTAGCTAGAGATGAAAGTGGAAGTGGGCCTTAAACCTTCACAGTAGTTGACATTTTTTTTCCAGTTTGGTGGGGTCTTTGAAGTTGAAATTTTCTAACATGATGGAAGATGAATAGATGATAGACCACCATATGTGATTGACAACTTGCTGTTGAAGCATTAGTAGAGTGGGTCCGGTACTATTAGATCAGTGTCACTGTGTCAGCTCTCTCCTGATCTCCTCTCCTCTTATTATTGAAATCTTAGGTTAGGTGCACGGGACCTTCTGACATGCTGAACAGAAGACTTTCAATTCTCACTTATGCTTAGAAGTCGAAACATATTATTTTCTGACTAATTAATAAGAAAAAAAATGGATCAAGAGGTGTAGGGGCGTTAAGATTACAAATAAAATATGCAGAATGAATCTAGTTTTAATTAGTTGGTTGATGAAATTTGGATTAGTCGTGATTCAACCAAAGCTAGATTAAGATGATAATAATTTTAATTTGATACATACTAATGTCGACTTTTCTTGGTACATACCACCCACATGGTTGGTACGTTGACTAATATTATACATAAAACTATATTAACTTAATTAATTTGTCGATTATATATGTACACAGTAGTACTACACATCACATGTATAAATAGGAAGAATGCAAGACTGAAACTCAAGCTTGAAAGGTGCCTTTGGTTATGTATGTACTAGTAGTCTAGTACTACACAGAGGCAAAGCAGCAGCCAGAGATATATGATGGGAAGTGACAAACGTGAATTATATTATGTTTTTATGAATTTTGATCCTGAATACGACTGTCTTCGTCTCGATCGGTTTGTTTCCTACATATTAACTCTTATATAAATCAAGCTTTGTATATTTTCTACTATATCAGATGTATATCTTAGTTATCATATCGTTAATTTTGGGTATTTGTCATATAGAACAAAACGAGGAGCATTTCAACTTGATGCCTACTTGAACAAGAAACACAACGAGTTTTTGGCAAGGAACCTAGAACCTGGAACTTACAAGAAAATATGTTCTTTGGTTATTGTTGATGGGTTTGCTGTAGAAATTTGTGATTATCAGGTAATGTAGCTAGCTAGGCTTAGAGAATTTTTTTGCAGTTAATTAAGACCAAACCTTACATGAAGTTGTTAATTCTGTTGATCTCTTTGAAAGCAGGCTAATGTCCTTAGATCTGCAAAAGAAGCTAGGATTGTAGAGAAGAACCAAGAGCTTGTTTAATCCATGACAAAGGAGATCTTTATATATTTGCTTCTGTGCTTCAAGTTATATAATCCTGGAGTTACCATTTAGATGCTGTAAGTAGAAATTGCTGGGGTCTAGTTATGTGCCAATGTGACTTACAAGGTCTCATACAATTTTGTGCCATGTGTTATGTACAATAATTTCGAAATTTCCTAGTTCTTCACTTTGATCTAAGATAATTATAAGTTCCTGATATGGTTGTGATTCTATTTTCAAAGTTTGTTCCATCAAACATTTTACATTTTCTTCCCATTCACTGAGAAATATTCAGACAAGGTAGCCATGTTGCTATAGTAACATCAATGTTTAAGGACCAACTCCAACATACAGAACACTATATGGAACACATCCAAGACACTCAGAAAAACATTGGTAACTTTGAGCTGTCACTCTTAGAAATGTAGGATACATGAAATTATACGAAAAAAGCAAATAATGAACTATAAATGAGAAACAGAAATAGAAAACTACTGCACTAAAGAGGCTGATATCCCATCTGATTTAAAATCTCCAGCTAATACAGAGGAAAACACTATTGACTCTATTCTATGACTGACCAACTAGGACATCTTTATATGGAGTTGCAGCAACAGGTGCAGGTGTAGGAACAGATACAAGTGGAGGTCTCCCCTCCTCAATTTGCCTTTTTCTTCTTCTTTGTTCTTCTAGGATCAGGGGAACCTGGCCTTCCCTATCTCTTACAAGTCGTTCCTGTGCCCCATTCCGTAGTTTCTCAAGCCTGATTCCATCCATTTGTTGCATCTTGAAGACTTTTACCAGATTCATCAATCCTCCAATTAAGAATAGTAAGCTTCCAATTATCCCTAATACAACACAACTCTTCCCCTGCACAAAATTATACATGCATGTCCCTTGTAAATGTTATCAAACATGTATATACTTCTTCATTTTGAATGACATTAGAGTTGTCAATTATGTGATCTCGAGTTCTTATCAATCATGATATATGAAGATTAATTATAGAGTAATAATTAAATATATGTTGAGGTGACCAGAACTTACCAATAACTCCATGCCATGGCGAATAAACCCACTATGATAATCCTTGTTGAGGATTGAGCCTACCAGAAATAGCAAGCTTCCCATCAAGAATGGTATATGAACACTTTGCTGCAAAATTTGAACATGTCCATCTGCTCTCTCATATATTTGGCATGCATTGTGAATAGAACCTAGGACCCATAAAACTGGTCCTGCAATAAGCATGTTCAAAGCATGCTTTTCCAATCTAAAATATCCACGATGTTTTTCTGCCTGCAAAATAAATGTTTAAATGATGATTATAAGAAGGATGATTATCTTACTCATGAAAATCGGAGACTAGTAAATCATATTATGATAATTTGATACGTCAAAAGTTACCCTCATGTTATATACAATGAAGGTGGTGTTATGGTGTAGAAATAATCAAATAAATGGCATCTGACATACCTTTTATAGGTTGTTTTGTCTCCTAACATTTTTGTAAACATTCAAGTTATAAATCATATATTAGCTATTCGAAACATTGACATGAAATGGGGATGTAGCTCAGATGGTAGAGCGCTCGCTTAGCATGCGAGAGGTACGGGGATCGATACCCCGCATCTCCAAAATTTAATATTTTAATCATTTGTTTTTCTGTTTTTTTTAAAAAAATTGCAATAATATCAAAATTCTCAAAAAACATACCTGAAGGAAAATGAATAGAATAGCTAACAAGACAAGAAGAGATCCCAAAGCTTGCACCAATGGAGCAGCAAATTCAACAAATCCAAGCTGAAGATCAAACTCAAGCAATGGTAATCGATAATCAATCCCAGCTAGATGTGCAAATAGATCATGAGCATTCACAATTGTAATCAGACCTAAACTTATCACCAACACAATTAAACCAGATTTAGCACTTATGTATGACAACTGAGCTACAAACCCACAAACTAATAAAATTGTAGCAAACACATATAACCCTGCATTTATATACTCCCATCTATTCCGAGCCAACCATGGTCCATATAACCTGCTTTCTCTTGCTGTTGCTAGCTTCACCATACTGTATATAATTGCCCACAGAAAATATGAGTGATTTGTAGAGAAGATGTGAATGTAGTGTAAAGCTTATTGTGTGTGAATGTGAAGAAAGAGAAGAAGAAGAAGAGAGGAGAAGTAGACTATGGTGTAAGGTATGGTATTGATTGATACGTGTCTTCATGCATGGGCTTGTTAACATAATTTGATCCTAAAACCATGTTCTAATGGTATACGTGGCAACATCTGGTGGGTTATTATCCTCTGCATCGGTAGTTGTGATTATTGGTTCAGTTCAATTATTGCCGATGTATTGGACTTGGGCTTATGTTTTGGGCTTTATAGTTATTTTTCCTGATTAGCCCACTACAGATCACATTTTTAATTTCTTCCTTCCGACTCAAATCAGTTGCGAAGCTTGTAACAAACATGGCGAAGAAACGTGACCGGCGAGTTACAACCGATCCAGATCGTCAACAGAACCGAGTTAAACCAAACCGAACTGAATCTCCTACTTCTCGGAACCGATTCATCTTCATCTTCATTTCTATCTTAATTCCAATTTTATCCTTCTTAGTATATCCTATAAAATACACTCCAAATACCACCACCACCACTACAACTACTATCACTGTATATGAACGAGGACTTGTTAAACCTAACACAAATTACCAAGAAATCCTCACTGTAAGTTATAATTTACCAAATTTGCCTATGAATTTCTTGCATTTTTATTGTTTTTTGTTTTAATTATTTGGTTTTTATTTCCAAGAAATTCAGGAAAATAACAAGGTATCAAAAAATACGTCTATTCGTCACTATACGTATCCAATACTGGCGTATATTACTCCTTGGTAATGTATTTCGTATACTTTTCCCGCCTTTTGTTTCATCGACTTCTTTTCATTACAATTTACTATTATTTGATATTGCGTAGGAATTCGCGAGGTTATGAAATGGCTAAGAGATTTAACTCCAAGTTTACTCATCTATCACCAGTGTGGTATGATTTAAAGAGGTATGTATAAATGTATAATGTATGAGGTATGAACTTGTAATAATGTTGTTTTAGTTGAGTTAGGAATTATGCGGGTTTTTTTTTTTTTTAGTTTTTAACTTGTTCTTTTGAATTCTGTGTTATAGTGAAGGAAATGGGATAGTTCTAGAGGGAAGACATAATGCTGATTTGGGATGGATTTCGGAGCTTAGAAAGAGTGGGAATGCTCTGGTAAATCAACTGAACATGTTCTTAATGTATTTTACATTGATATTTTTAGTGGTAGTGATGAACTAAAAAATACGGAATTGTAGAACTAAGCATGATTATATTTCCTTGTTGAGTAAAACTGGTTAGACTTTAGAGTACATCAATGACAAACGAAGAGAAACAAACAAAGGAAACAATCTGTAGGGATTATGTTTTAATGCAGAAGTCTCTAAATTGCTAATTTGTTATTTCATCAATTGGTGATTGATTTTAAGTGGAAACAGGCAAATGACTTGATAAAAGATCACACTCATCTTATAGAGTAATAGAGAAAAGTCTTATATATTAAAATAGTAATGCTTTATTTTATGGTAATATCATAGTTAAAATTCTCGTGAGAACTCTATGTATCTCGGTTTAGGGGCCTATCAAGACCTCGGCCAAATGAGGTTTTGTACTATGTCTCATTTTTGTATTGTCTTATGATTTATTTGTAGGTCATGCCTAGAATCGTTCTAGAAGCATTTCCTAATGAGTTTCTTAGGAAGAAGAAGAAGCGTGATAAGGCTGTTGATCTTATTGTCACAGAGTGCAAGTAGGCCATCTGTCTTTAATTTCATTAAGGGTCGTATTTAGTTGATTTTTTGTAGAAAAAAGTACTTCATGCAAATAACTTGATATGTTGGCAAAATTGATGCATTGAAGATATAAAATTAAGCTCTTCAGTTTCTAGAATCTATGAGTTACTTGTTCTTATGGATTCACAAATTGGAGCCTGACGTGTTGACATGTAAAGGGAGATGGAATATGATGGTATTGTGCTGGAGTCCTGGTCAAGGTGGGCAGCATATGGTGTCTTACAAGATCCCAACATGCGGAGCCTGGTAATTACACACTTTTCTAACTCCTGCAAACAGGCAACCTTGTGTGTTGTAAGTAAAATTCATTATTAAGCACATCAGTCTGACAGAGTTTCCTAATATGTAAACTCAGGCTCTAAAGTTCGTCAACCAACTAGGCCAAGCATTGCATTCAGTAAGCTCCGAAAGGAATCCTGGAAGTTATCTTCAACTGATTTATGTTATTGGCCCACCACGCTCTACAAAGCTACAAGAACATGATTTTGGGCCTGAAGATCTCCAGAGCTTAAGCGATTCTGTTGATGGTTTCTCGCTTATGACATATGACTTCTCAGGTCCTCATAATCCTGGTCCAAATGCTCCTTTGAAATGGATTCAGGCAACTGTGCGGCTGCTTCTTGGTGCCACTGGTAGCAGTCCACAGAATTTGGCCCGAAAAATATTTATTGGAATTAATTTCTATGGAAATGATTATATGCTTTTAGAAGGTATGTGGCTTGGGTGATCCATGCATTTTTAAAGCCAAGAATGCATTTTTCAGATAAAATGGTCACTTTTCAATGAAGGAAATAAACACTATCTGCGTGGAAACTTGCAGGATCAGGTGGTGGAGCTATCATTGGCAGGGATTACCTTTCATTGTTGGAGAAACACAAGCCTATATTGCAGTGGGAGGAAAAAAGTGAGGAACACATGTTTGTTTACTCTGACAATAGCAGAATCAAGCATGCTGTATTCTACCCATCACTAATGTCAATCTCAATACGGCTAGAGGAAGCTCGTGCATGGGGAGCTGGCATCTCAATTTGGGAGATTGGGCAGGGTTTGGATTATTTTTTTGATCTGCTTTAATTATACTTACTGATGAATGTAACAGAATTTTGTTGATGTTGCAGTGTTGTAGAGTGAATATTTTGTTCTTCCATTTCTTAGGTTGACATTTTACCATATTATAACAGTAGCTCTGCGTGATTCTATTGTGTACAGTCCCTATATTTTGCAAGTTGAACCACTGTTTTTACCAATAAAATTACCATTATATACAGCATTTACGGTATTTGGTATTGAAACCATTACAATCCATAACTTGTATAGCTTTCAAGCTTTGATTTTTCACAGTGATTTTGCGCACACTATTGCATAATTGGATATGCCATATAAAGTTAGATCAATCTGATACATTTGTCATCATTCTGTAATCTATATTCAGGTGGAACAGTAGGAGAGGGAAATGATCTCAGGCTTTCGTGAAGATTTTCATACCCTGTCAACTAGCTTCTTCTCATTCTGGAATATTCACACGTTTCTTAACCACACAACATCAGCACTATTAAATCCAACAAAACACTAGAAGCATCTTGGTACAACAGATGTCATTTCTTCATTGCCTAGTTACTTTTCTCCTGTACACATCAGATATTTTCTCTAACATCCCACTGAACTACTGAAGTTCAAGTCATCTTCTTGATCAAGAAAAGTTCAGTGCAGTTCAATCAACGAACTTCATCACAATTTTCAAGGATTTATCATACTTCTTGAGAAACCCTTTTCTCATTTTGTCATCTAAATCATGCTATGGAGGCTTTTAAAGCAGGAAGCTTGACCCCAGTATCACTTCTGTATCAAAGAAAAACAGAATCTAAAAAAGTTGTATCACTTTCTCCAATCAAACAACCAAAATTTTCCAAATTTAAAATCACCCCATCAAACATTAATGTAAGTGTGATACTTTTGTCTTCTGTTATTAGCTCTAAGCTTGCAAGAGCTCTTACATATGAAGAAGCTGTTGATCAGTCTATTGAAAACTCTACATCCGAAGGTGGTATAGATGTCGATTTTGGTGGACTTATGGACACTGTTGTCAAATTTACAACAGAGAACCCTACAGTTGTAATTGGAGGAGCTGCCATACTATCCGTTCCATTAGTTTTGTCTCAGGTCTTGAAGAAGCAAAAATCATGGGGAGTTGAGTCTGCTAAAGATGCTTACAGGAAATTAGGCCAGGATGCCAATGCTCAACTTCTTGATATAAGGAAACCAAAGGAAATCAGGGAAATAGGTAGTCCAAATATTGGTGCTCTGAGAAAGAAAGCAGTGTCCATAGCTTATGAGGGAGAAGACAAACTTGGGTTCTTGAAGAAACTGTCTCTGAAGTTCAAGGAACCAGAAAGCACAACATTGTTTATTCTGGACAAGTAAGTTTCTATATTTTAATTATTTCTCCCACCAGTATATATTCTTTGTTCCTGTATTTCATATTGGCAATAGAGCATAAGTGCCTTTCAACATGATAGTTCGAACCATGGTCATAATCCATAATCCATGGGCGGGCACCATAGGTGAAAAAATGGTTTAGGGGCGGATATCCGATCTGCCAAAAACCGGATTATTCCGCGGATATCTGACCTCCCGTGTCGGATTTTTGAGGTTTGGCAAATTCAAAAAAACCGGAATTTTTCTACACTTTCCGTGTTTTTTTTCTGATTTCGATATATAAACTTATAATTAAAAGAAAAACATACATTACAAATTAAACACACGACAAATCATACAAGGAAGCTAAGACGGAACTATTACACAAGATAGTTTTACTCATAGGTGAAAAAATCGTAAATATCGGGCGAATATTCATAGAACTTTTATATGTTTACAATACAAGAACTAAACACAAACAACCTCATTACAACTCAACCCATAGTTTTATTTTAATAATCAAAATAAAAGAAATGTTAACCCCAGAATGATAGACGTCCCTTGTCAAACCGATGAGCTTCGAGTCGCATGCGTGTGGGGACGAACTCAGTACAGTAATATTCCCATGACATTGTTTGCTTGTACGACCTGAATTGGTCAATATGCATATCATATGCATCTTGATCCATACAATACGGAGCAAATGATTCAAAGATAGGAAATCTCGAGTATTGTTGAACCGGCATTAATGTATCGGCTGACTGCACGTCGGACCCACTTGTCATTGGGGCCAACCAACTCCCTATATTAGCAAACCAATTATGTACGAAAAACCAATTCGATACCAATTATTCATTACACAAAAACAAACCTTGGATACAAACAGTATACTGGTTTGCCAAAAGTGAGAGAGAACTTCACTTTGGCATGGGCGTGCTTTTTTTTCGTTTCTTTCTGATATATTGCTCTTGGAGGGCCATCAAGTTCGTCGCGAAAGTTTCCAAACGTCTAGTGCCTTTTGGACCTTTTTTTGATAATCTCATCGAAAATTCTAGTTCGGGGGGATTAAAAATAAATGTGTTAATTTTATAATCGAAAATTTCATAAATTTCGATAAATATCGGGTTTTGCCGAATTATGCCGCGAATATCCGATAAATGCCGACCGGCATGGGGTGTTTTAAAATCCGTTTATATGCCGTATGCCGTACCGTGCCGATCTCCAAAAAAACGGAATATATCGCGAATATCCGGTCGGCAAAAACGATTTTTTCACCTATGGCGGGCACTACCATTGACTTTGCTGCTTGACAGAGTTTACCACTTTCTCTGAGGATTTGATATTATTGTTGCTAAATTAAGTGCCTAAAATAAATTAAGTGCCTGAAATATTTTGTTTATTTGATACTTTTGTTTCACATGATTTTATTGTTGCTATGGGCTTCTAAATTTTAAGCTGTTAGTTAGTCACGACTTACCACACTGAAATAATTATGGAATCCAGGTTTGATGGAAACTCTGAACTGGTTGCGGAGTTGGTTACTGTGAATGGCTTTAAAGCTGCATATGCAATAAAAGATGGTGCAGAAGGAACTCGAGGATGGAAGGTTTTTTTTTCCCGATCCTTTGTTTCTTCTAAGTGTTGGATGTACAGATGTATTTTTTTTGGAAATGAGTTCTGTTATTGCAGAACAGTGACCTCCCTTGGATACCACCAAAGAGAGCACTGGGTCTTGGTTTTGGGACTTTAGCCGATGCATTCGCTTCTGTAATTGAAGTGAGTACGTGAATAGTTAACATATAATCTAGTAACAATATATCTAAATCAGCAACTTCTGATAATGTCAAGAGGGCAATTTCGATATCTAGGCTGATAACTTGGAGCTGTTTCATGTAATCATGTAGGAAGGTTCTGATGACTTGCCTTTTTCCCTGGGAGTAGTGGCAGCCACTAGCTTATTAGGTCTATTGGCATATACAGAGGTTCTGTTGTTACAAACCATTTTACTGCTTTTGCTTAATATTGGTAGTCTCCAATAATATGTGCATTAACAGTTCAATCATATGGTTTGCAGATAGAAACAGCTCTCCAACTTATAGGTTCAGCTGCTCTTGTTCGATTTGTCAGCAGTAAACTACTATATGCACAAGTTAGTTTCTTAACCTGTTTTATTCCTTATGTCCGGATATTAGTGTTTGGGAATGTGCTTAGTTTAACTCTTCTCTTCTGCTTGCAGGATCGAAAGGAAACTCTACAGCAATTCGATGAGTTTGTGGACAATAAGGTCGCTCCTAGAGAGCTTATCGATGATATTAAGGTAATTCTCAGTTTACTCATCCTGGAGTAATCCAGTATTTTTGACAACTCACATCAGAGCAGTGTTAAACCTATATATGATTTAGAATAATGATAATGAAGACACAGTTGAGTTTTCTTTTCTAAATAACACAAAGAGAAGCTGAGTTATCATTTTGACTGGGTCATTGCAATTCAGCAAATTGGGAAGGCTCTTCTACCAGTTTCCATAAATAAGAAGGCACTACCAGAACCTTTGGAAGTCAATGCAGATGTTGGTGTCCCTGAGAATTCTGTACAGAACACCGAAGCTGTTCCAGAATTAATTACTGGCGAGGAAGCCAAATCTTTAGAACCTGCACCACCCATCAATTCAGTCCCCAAAAGTGAAGTAAAACATGAATCTCCTCCAAGAAGGTCAAGACCACTTTCACCGTACCCAAACGTAAGTTTGGCATTTTTTCAAGCTTTAAGTGTTTCAAACTGTTGTAGAATTATCGTGACGCTATATTTCTATTATCTCTGTTGGTGCAGTATCCAGACTTCAAACCCCCAGCATCTCCTTGCCCCTCACCACCATAGAATCTCATGGTATTTACTATACAGTATTTCTGTACGTGGCAATAATTTGGCAGAGAGATATGGAAGAGAATTAAAGTGCGAGTTAATAAAATCATTCAGTTGCCTATGTCTAGATATTATTCATGTGAAAATGCAACACCAGCTTGTCGTATTCCTCCCTACTTTGTATGATTTCTATTTTTTTTCCCCCATGTAACGCCATATAACTTTGTTGAATTTTAATTCACATGTTATGAAATGTAACTACTGTATGGTCTGTAATGCGAAAATTCATATTTTCATTGTTAATGTGTTATAAAATTTAGTTGTCTCGGTTTTTAAGCTTCGTTCCAACTCGCATTGAGAACGTCGAAATCGAAAATCATAATACCCAGGCTTCATTCTAAAGCTTATTCCAATTGCAAAATTTACTATTTTACTGTGTGTTTTTGGAAATGTGTATGAGTAATGAGTGTCATGACTCATGATACACAAAATGGTTTGTACTTGTTGTCTGTAGCTTTATCAAATGATGAGGTAGGTTTTAATGGGCCGGACTTCAAATCAGCATTTTCCACTGGATAAGCCCAACCCAATGTCGTTACTTTGATTGCGCGGAAAAATAAATGAATTGAGCGGGAAATAAGTTTTTAAATTAATTTCGCTATAAGAATATAACCACTCTGTAATTCTCTCTCTCTCTCTCTCTCTCTCTCTCTCTCTCTCTCTCTCTCTATTCCTTCGTAGACACCATTAATGCGATTGATTAATGGCGAGAACCAAGCAAAGAAGAACTAAAACCAGACGCCGATCTACCACAGGTTCTCTCTCTCTCTCTCTGAAATTTGTTTTTTTCTTCCCCTGAAACCCTAACTCTGTATATATTTCTTCTATTTGTTTTAGCGGGAGAAACTTCTGCAACCCCGGCCCCCTCGACTTCGGTATTCACTCTCACTGTTTCAATTTCTACATCTTTCCATATGTTTGTTTATTGAAAGATTTATTTAGGTTTTTGAGTGAATGTTTGATTGTAGAATCCACAGAGTTCGCGTAAGCCCCATCGATGGAGACCAGGAACAGTGGCTCTTCGTGAAATTCGACATTATCAGAAGTCTTCTGACCTTCTTATACCCTTTGCTCCATTCGTTAGACTAGTGAGTAATCTAAGTTTTGTGTTTGAAATTAGTAGATTTTATTTGTACAATCTGTTTGTAAAAATGCCTAAGAGAAAAAAAAAAAAAAATGAATCTCAAAATCTTACGGCACTCACTCATAAGTCATAACAATTGTAGTTGTAATTGCAATTGTCTATGGTGCTGCTGCGCTGCTGCTTTTGGTGTTTATGTTTTTTATTATGGCAATTTAATTTTGGGGAATTTAACCAAGTGTAAACACACGTATTCTTTGTTTGCTGCTAATGATTCACTCATTATTGACAATTCAGGTGAGGGAGGTCACCAATCAATTTAGCATTGAGGTTAATCGTTGGACCGCAGAAGCTTTGCATGCAATTCAAGAGGTATTAAAACGATAGACATTTTATTAGTCTGATGAGTTAGTAAGTTTGTTTGTAATATTGGAATTTGGTCTTGTTTGGATACTTTAGGCAGTTAGTAAGTGTGTTTGTAATATTGGAATTTAGTCTTGTTTGGGTACTTTAGGCCACATATATTACCCTGATATTAATAATTGACCTAGCACATGGGACATAATTAATGTCAGATGCAGAGATCATCAAGGATATCCATGGTCGTATCTTCACTGAAAATCTAGGTTTTCAGTGAATCCGTGATTATAGGTTTTGTACTGTGACAAAAGTATTGGATAGAAAAAATGTGTTTTCAGGTAGAGTTAGAGAAAGAATAATTTATCCCTCACTGCAGCATCTCTAACTAGCCATGGTTGTAAGAATGAAAGAGAAAGCAGTGAACAAATATCGGAAAAGTAGCTTAAATAACCACTGTGAGCCACCACCCTAATTGTGTAGAGCAATCCTACTTGATAAAAGTGGTGTCACAGGTTTTAACCTGCAATGTGTGGCAGCTTGGTTAGAGATACAATTCCCATTTATGAGGAATTTATTAACCGCTCCTTGTCATAATGTCGCAAGACACTGCACTACTTTCCTTTGTGGATCTATTCACTGGCTATAGTCTGACATCCCTTACACTTTCATTGTTGCTATTTGCGTAGGCAGCTGAAGCTCATTTGATTAATTTGTTTGAGGATGCGATGCTTTGTGCCATTCATGCCAAGCGCGTGACACTCAGTAAGTTGCAGCTTTTTAGGAAAGGGATTTTATCCTTGTATTGCCTACTGTTTTTAGCTAGTTCCTGCATCCTTCCAAATGATTATTGTATAGTTATCAATGAGCTTTGTACCTACTTTACTGTTCCTGCAGTGCAAAAAGATTGGCAGCTTGCACGGCGGATTGCAGGAAAAGAGCGACGGTGGTGAGAGTTGCTTCAGTTAATTAGAATATGGATTAACAACCTATGAAAATCACTAGCCACATACTATTGTAAAATACATGTTTAGCACTTAGCAACCTCAACCATCATTCGAATTCAGATTGACAAGCTGCTTAATGAATTAACAAGTTGGCAAGATTCATTAAGCTGATTTTTTTTTTTAGCTTTTGTAATAATCAATTTACTAGGAAGAAAAGAAAGGCAGGTTAACTTGTAAAGTAATATTTTGCGAATCAGTTGTGATTGTTGTCAAGAGTTTTCATGTGTTCATTAGTATTTCCTCCTGATTGTTGCTATTAACTATCAAATCTATCATGTGTAATTGGTTTTGATGTTGTAGTATACACTTCAAAATCTTATGCTTGATTTTCAATTAAGAAATCATTTCACTCAGGCTGTTGATTATAACGGTGCTACAATTCCAAGTTGTCAAGTATATGTATCTGCATTTAAAAACGCTTGACCTAATTCTTTCTACATTGATGGTATGTTGTAAGAATTCATTTGCAGGTGACCTGATTTCACTTTGTATTTGTTATTTGCGTCACCTAGCTTTTGAATTGAGTGTTATTTGTTTGTGTTTTCTTCTTTACTGTGAGGACTTAAATTCTTACTCCATCTTCTTATTTTTGTATGAGATGGTGAAAATTTGCGCGCAAAATAGTCAAATACAGGTGTAAGTTGTGCTTTTGTTAGCTATTCATTTTAGACACTACACATGGTTGAGAATGAAATCTTGGCAAATTTTTTTTACAGCTATAATCATTATCTAAAACTCTAATCTTCAGTCTGCATGTTCTGGGAATTACTGCAAAAATACCATTCTTCAAGCAGCAATGCAGCATACACCATGGGCTCTCCACTTAGATCATCCAAAGAAGCCCAAGGCCCAATATTCCGAATATACCCTTGTTAAATTGAACAAAGACAAACAAGTCCCAACAAAGCAAGAGGATAATTAGTCAGAAATTATCCAAGTGATCGAATGAAATGTTTTTCTTCTTCTTCAAGCCTAAAACCCTGAACCCATTCAAAACCCCCTCAACAATCTCAGCAGAATACAGTAGTAGAATTTCAGTAAGTAAATCTTCTATCTTCTTTGTTTTGTAAGATTTTCTGGGTTTTTTTAGCTCTATCTATGTTATCTTGTTTTATGAGTTTTGATTGAAAGTTGAAATATATCTATAAACTTCATTAATGGATTCCAAACTCTTATTTTCTTCACCAAGAATTTCATCTTCAACACCTATATCACTTTTTCTATCTTACCCATCTTTTTCTTTTATTCAAAAATCCAATTTTACTGTAAAATCTCATTTCTCTTTATCTTCAGAAAAAAATTCATTTTGGGGTCAGAGTTTGGTTTTAGAAGAAAAGAAACTTGGGTTTTGTAATTTGAGAAAAACCCATTTACCATTTCACCCAATAAGAGCTGTTGTGAAGAGAAGAAAGGAATTGCCTTTTGATAATGTTATCCAACGTGATAAGAAGCTGAAATTGGTTATGAAGATAAGGAGAATTTTAGTTAGTCATCCTGATAGAACTATGTCGCTTAGAGAACTAGGTAAGTTTAGAAGAGAGTTGGGGTTAACTCGTAAACGTCGATTTATTGCATTATTAAAGCGATTTCCTGCAGTTTTTGAGATTGTGGAAGAAGGGGTTTACTCGCTTAAGTTTAAATTGACTCCTGAGGCAGAAAGGCTTTATATGGAGGAATTGAAGTTAAGGAGTGAGATGGAAGATTTAGTGGTAATGAAGCTGAGAAAATTGTTGATGATGTCTTTAGAGAAGAGGATTCATTTGGAAAAGATTACTCATTTGATGCATGATTTAGGACTTCCTCAGGATTTTCGCGACACAATTTGTCATAGATACCCGCAGTATTTTAAGGTGATTTCCACTGAGCGGGGTCCTGCATTGGAGTTGACACATTGGGATCCCGAGCTTGCAGTCTCTGCAGCTGAGATTTCTCAGGAAGAGAATCAAGCTAGAGAGACGGAAGAGAGGAATTTGATCATAGATAGACCCCCTAAGTTCAATAGAGTTAAACTGCCCAAAGGTCTGAATCTTTCAAAAGGAGAGATGAGAAGGATAATGAAGTTTAGAGAAATTCCTTATATATCTCCATATTCAGATTTCTCAGGGTTGAGAGCTGGTACTAATGAGAAAGAAAGGCATGCCTGTGGGGTTGTTCATGAGATATTGAGTCTCACCATTGAGAAGAGAACGCTTGTCGATCACCTTACCCATTTCAGAGACGAGTTCAGGTTCTCTCAGCAGCTGAGGGGTATGTTGATCAGGCATCCAGATATGTTCTATGTGTCGTTGAAGGGTGAAAGGGATTCTGTTTTCCTTCGAGAAGCCTATCGTGATTCCCAATTGATCGATAAGGATCGTTTATTGATTATTAAGGAAAGATTTCGTGCACTTGTTGCAGTTCCTCGTCCCAAAGGAAGAGGGCACCAGACTGAAATGGCGGGGGTTGATGAGACTGAGAAATCTGAAGAAAGAAGTGAGGAGGAAAACGATGAACAGTGGTCAGATGAAGACGACGATGATTATGACGATGGTGGTGATGATGGCGAGGATGATTGGAGTGATGAAGATGATGAAACACCTCCAGTTTTTGATGATGCTGGTGGAAGTCTAACTCATGGACAGAGTAATCGAGCTAATCGAGTAGACTCTAGAGATAATGAAGAAAGGGTCCTTGAACCTGCATTTCCTGATGGTAGACCCAGAGAACGCTGGTGAGAACAGAATTCTACCCAACTTTTTGCAGGCTTCATCCCCAAGAGATTCTTATTCAAATGCTTGCATATAAGAGGGTGTTTTATTCTACTTGAACAAAGAAGCTAATCTCATTGCTTTGAGAGATACATCAAATTCCTCAACCAATCAACTTCTGCATATTTCATAATGAAGAAAGTTCTGGAGAAGAATGATTGACCTATCAAATTCAACTTTGTCCATGTTCTATATGTTAAAGAAGCTATAACGCTTACGTCTTGTTATGCAGGTTAGTGTAATAGATAAGATTGTTTACTTTTATATGGATATTAGATGCTTTAAGATAATTAGTTGTGTGGCTTTACTTTTTGAGTCTGTCCTTCAGTGTTGCTACTACAGAAAAGTTTAGATGATAATCTGATATGTACAAGTATGATAGGTCAAAACAGTCAGTTTGGATCTGATGAAATACATAATGGCATGAATATGGCTGCATGCATTATCAGTCTTATTGAACTTGAAGATGGGTACTAGATGTCTAGATGTAATACAAATGATTTGAGTTGGCTAACATTTTATTTGTGTGATGTAGTGAACAAAGATAATACCAACGAAATATTAGTCATAATTCCTTTGGTTCAATTAGTTAAAGTTTGGTTGCCATTGTTACTTACCTGGAATATGTAATTATATATGTATGCTTCACTCAGATGTTATGAAATGGAGTACATCTTAGTTTAAACTTAAGAAGTTTAAATATCAGGAAGATAGACGTCAAAGTGAAAGTGATCTCATGAGCTACACGTATACAACCAGTCTACGACTTGTCAGACCATTTTTTATGGGGAAAGGAATATTTTACAATATATTTTTGTCTAGAGACATGCTTTGCTTGACAGTCGACGTACAACTAAGTTTATTAGCTTAGCAGAAATTAAGTGGAGATGTAACAATCAAATATATGCAGAGTACTAATTGGCGGCCCTGTATCTTTCTACATTGATTATTATTGTGTCACTTTGTGACTATACTGAGGTTACTTTCTTGCGCAATTGTAGTCTAAGTGCACTATATAAAGGGTCATTTGCCTTCCAACTGTCAAATATTCAAGATAGCCTGATGCCTGTTTAATAAAGAGTGCCAAACAGGTCAAACTTGGGAATCCAATTCGACTGCCTGAGGATCATTTTGGGCAACCACTTTATGGTTGGTTAGGAAATCAACTGAACCTCAGGCCAGATGCATTATTTGCAGGTTTCCAAAATGAGTTATGAAAACAAATTTCAGTCATTAAGCTTTTGTGGATGATGATTTTAGGAATTCCATCTATATACAAGCCTCAAAGATCAAAGCCAAAATGATCAATTGCATTCTGAAAATACTGTAGAACACATTTGAACCCCATTTTGAAGATAACTGCCTACTTTCATTGAATCAACCATAGCTTAAGATATATGTAGGTTATACACAGAAGGTGTAAGACCGCAAGAGACTTTTAAACTGCCATTCCTAATAGGTAAAAATAATACATGGATGCTTTGAAACACCATCATTCTCACTGATGTCCTCATGTCCCTCTTGTGAGGTCCATCGGATAAATACCTGCAAATCCTACTACATGCATACTATGTGGGTTAAGACTATGTTATTGATGCTCCCGATTCTGCAACCTGATACAGGATGATCTGGCACTTCAAGTTTTGCCATTAATATTGCTGACTATAAGCTCCTGGACTTTAAGTATTTCCCCATTTTTTTCTACGTCTGCAAATTTTGGTTTTTCAGAGATCACCTTTTTCCTATATATGCAATATATCACCAGTTGGAAGATTCCCAGTGGGCAACCCACAAGATTAGGTGACTGCAAAAGTTATCAAAACTTGTCGTTAGATGTGTAATGTCTTAATAGAACTATATGTTCATTCTGTGGGAAAGTTACATACCGCAATGAAGATATCTCGGCTCAATAGGCCATACATCATCCATAGTGCACTAGCTAGTAATGAGAAGAGGGATAAGGTGAATGGCATGAATTCCACACTTTTTGTCTGAATAACTTGTTTCTGCAAACAGAGATTAGATAGGTTACTAATTATGGATGAAGTAGAAACACAGTTTATGGCCATGAAAATGACTAAAATATGTAAAGTTAATCATAGGGAAGAAGTACTTACCATTACCACTAATGGAGAACCATACATTGCAATCGATGCCACTACTCCAATGCTACCAACCAAGATCTTCCGCTGACGATGGTTGTGTAAAGCAAAAGTTGAAACAAATACAGTGATGCAGAATAGCAGGATCACAGGGACTAACATCAAAGTAACCCTCTTCTGCAATCTCATTGAATTATTCGTGTTAATTATACTTGTTAAACCCCTTTTTCCTTGATTTAGAGGAATAGAAAAGACAAAATTTAAGGATAAAAAACTTCATATTCTCTCCATAAAAGAACTCGCACTAAAACTGCCAAAAAGAAACATGAAAACAAATCGTAAAAGCTAAACATATTTCATTTGCCCAGTTAAATTTTACAACAAAAATGTGTATGTCATGATCAGTACTTTGCATGCAACCCGACCATGCACCAAATATAACCATAGAAGCAGCATTATTTAGCTAGACTCAAAAAATGTTTAGTAATCATTAAACTAAGCTAGCCATATGTGAAGATTTCTTAGTTACCTTTCCTGTTGGTGATGCAAACCAAAGGTAGATGAGAATGAAGGAAGATTCAAGAAGAATTCCTATGCCATTAATGGTGACTACTGGGAAATTTTCCCACTCGTGACTTACTATAGGCAAGCCATACCAATTATATAAGAGACAGTTCAATAGAGCAAGAATGTATGGGACACATGTAAACTCCTCAGTACTCTTCTTCTTTAAAATCCTTCTGAAAGTTAACCTGTCGAACAAACATGAAAAATTAGTTAGTACTTAGGACTTAAAACAAATTCCTTGCAATCTTCATTAATTTAATCACATGATTAAGTATATAAAAGGTGTTTTATAAGTACATGGGAGCTGCATAGAGGAGCAAAGAAGCCGCATTCCCTGCATAAAAATAATAAAAGAAAAAATTAATCAGTGTGTTGAAAATGAACTTATATATCGATTCTGTTTTCCATCCACGGAGTGGACTAATATGTCTTAAAATATTCACAACTAGGAAGGTACATACCCATTATTCCGATCGCCAGTCGTAAGGTATCTCCCATGTTTGCTTCAAGAAAAATGTTCCCAAAGACCCAAACAAACTACAATCGTCCCAGGAAGCAAAATGAAAATTGTTGTGCAAGTGTGTTGTAAATTACCTGCATGAAGGGATATAAATAATGCAAATGGACCATGGTATTTATATAGAATAATATGGAGAGAGAGAGAGAGAGAGAGAGAGAGAGAGAGAGAGAGAGAGAGAGAGAGAGAGAGAGAGAGAGAGAGAGAGAGAGAGAGAGAGACTATGAAAATTTGTGGAAGGAAATGATTTGAGTTAAGAGAGAGAGAGAGACTACTATGAAAATTTGTGGAAGGAAATGATTTGAGTTAAGTAAAGACCATGTATATGTTTACCAATATGTTTATTTAAACTAGCACTTGTGAAGCTGGGTTAGGTTTGAATAATAGGACATAAAAAGATGGAAGAAGCACAAGAACATAGAGGTAGCTCTTTATCTAATTTTGGTTCCTATATGGTGAGTGGAACATGTCACAAGAATTCCACTAATCTCATCCACTTGAAAAACTATGTCTCCAGAAATTGCAATTCTATATTCCCTTTCATATTAACTGGAATTTTATCTTGGAATATAAAAGGTGTAGAATCCTAGCTAGCTAGTGAGAATCAAAATGTGCTCACAGACTTGAAAATTCTGTTAACTGTGGTCTACAATTAATAGTTGTGCTGTGATGTGCTTTGAACCTTACAAGTGATGGGTGATTCTGCTCCCTTTGGTCTTAAACATCCCCATAAACAGTATTACAATTACTTAGGAAAAGATAAAAATAATTACAAAAAAAAGCCTTATGAGGAAAATGAAGTTGTTGCCTGTCAATAATATCAATTGTAAAAAAGTATAGTAGTAGCTCTTTCTTAGTGGAGTGGGGTCTAATTTTGAAGAAAAGTTGAGCAATCTGATGAAGAAAACCATTCACATACACATTTGTGATATCAGCATATATTTTATTTCTGCTGGCTTCCATTCATGATCAGTTTGCTTTTAATCAGCCACAAATTTTATGTGATTAACCCAACTTTGGGTTCTGATGCTTCATGCTGCTGTCACCATATATTTGTGCTTGATTTTATATCTAAATGTTGTCTGCATGTAGATAACTATTAGTTAGCTAGCTATAAACAGGTAAATATATATAGATGGAAAATATCAGAATATGGCTGCATTGAGTGCATTCATATCATAATTCATAACCACTACCTTGTCCTTGTGATCAGTACGTATACACAATCGATTTCGTTGCTATCTCTAGCTAGTTGATGAAACTGAAATTGAGCCAATCTTTCAGTTTTGGTAAATTGAAATACATGCTTGATGTTGTTTTATTTTACCAAATTTGGTACTAACTTAGTTAATGTGATTACCACTACTAGCTCTTAATTAAGCGCACCAATCTTCATCTTCATCTTCATTGGACTTTTGTGCATATCTATTCTGCTTTCTTTTTTTGGCAGAAAGAACCAGTTTTGGTTATATTCACTTTCATACAAGAACATGCAAATGATACAAATCATACATCTGTAGTAGTACTACTATTGTTATTACTGTCAACCTAATCATTCTTCCTAATATATAAACAATAGTTAACCTTCTTTAGCTTCTAGCTAGTCTTCTATCTCACACTTTTTTCCCATTTAGTCACAAAAGTTGCCTGGGGTTTTCATTTTTGCTTATGGTTTTAGAGAATTGAAGGAGAAGGCTGAGGTGGATCCAACTGTGTTACGCGTCTAGTTGATCTTGATCTTTTCTAATTTTGAACATAATAACAGCCAAGACACAAAGTAATACTCCATGATGCAAACAATGTTCAGAAGTAGCTACCTAGGCAGTAGCCACTACTTCAAGTCTTCAAATTGTATGTGTACTATTAAATCGAGAACGAGGTTTCGGTTTTTAACTAAACATAAAGGATTCATGTTGGAGACATGGAAAAAAAAAATTGAGTAAATTGTATTTTCTATCAATCTATCATCCTATGTCAATGTGCAGTTACATACAAATCCTGCATTTTTTTTTGAACACCAATTTTTGAAATAACTGCCAACCCAAATTTCACCCAAAATGGTCCTAAAAGATATTTACATATAAGTGTAGCTTACTTATATGTAGGTGTGTACACCCAATCACAAAATGCCATGTGGCAATAATAATATAACCTAGTATGTGTTTAGTTAATCCTAGTGGGCTTGATCAGTTTTCCAACCACTTTATAGACACGTGGCATCATATGATTGGGTGTACACACCCACATACAAGTTGGCTACACATATAAAATTTTTTGGTATGAAAATGCTAGCTACTGTAGTCCATGGGCCCCTTTACCAAACAAAATAGTCCATGGGCTCATGGTGTCCATGAATATAAAAATGTCGGGGTCCAAATCCAAATGCTACTTTTAACATTCCCAATGGTAGGTTTTAAATCACTTTTAGCAATTTTTAATAAAAAACTCTTGCCAATAGCGGGTTTTAACACACTTTTCAAGTATAACACTTTTATCTCCTTGAGAGCATTTCCAATGGTAGGTTTTAGCACACTTTTAGTAAGCTTTTAGTGAAAACACTTGCCAATAAACACTTGCCAATGGTAGCTTTTAACACACTTTTCAAGCAAAACACTTTTAACTCCTTGGCAAATTTGCCAAGGAGTTAAAAGAGTTTTAGAGGTGCCACATAAGATTGTTTAATAATTAAAAATTATATTGCATTAAATGATTGTCACATTTGTGTTACTTTTATCTTTCATTCAAAAACAACCATTGGCAACTCTAAAAGTAAAAAACACTTTTAGCATAGTTTAATTCTAAAACCTTTACCCTCACGAGAGCAAGCACGACTCTCAACCACTCCATAGCCAGAAAACCATATCTAGAATAGAGGCACCTCTAAAACCATTTTACCATTGGGAATGCTCTGACAAATTTGCCAAGGAGTTAAAATGCCACGTAGGATCATTTTATTAATTAAAAATTAGGGTTCATCACAATGTACACTATGTTTTTTGGGAAAAATAAAACTATAAGTTTTAACACGTATTTTAAAACCAACCATTAGTAACTCTAAAAGTACTAATCACTTTTAACATTAATTTTATGCTAAAACCTTTCCCCTCTCTCCTGTGTGGCACCCTTAAAACCCTTTTACTATTGGGAATGCTCTTAACTATTACTAATCCTTTCAACATGTTTGTTTTTCAGGTAACTACTCATGATTGCCAGAATGTTAAACTGACAGAGTAGACTGACTTAATAGTTAATACATTTGCTAAGAGACTGACTTAGAGCATTCCCAATGGTAGGTTTTAAATCCTTTTTAAGAACTTTTAGTAAAAAACTCTTGCCAATGGTTGATGTTAACACACTTTTCAAGCAAAATACTTTTAACTCCTTGGCAAATTTGCTTTTAACTCCTCGGCAAATTTGCCAAGGAGTTAAAAGTGCCACATAGAATTAGTTAGAGATTTTTGGACATACCCTCCCATTTGAAAGTCGAAATTTGAGATACCCCCCATTTGAAATTTTTTTTGAGATACCCCCCAATTCAAGACAAAAGAGCTTTACATCCGTAGGTGAGTTTTATCACCCGTAGGTGAGTTTTATGATGGACGGCTAAGATAACACCACATCTTGAATTGGGGGGTATCTCAAATTTTTTTTCAAATGGGGGGTATCTCAAATTTCGACTTTCAAATGGGGGGTATGTCCAAAAATCTCTAATTAATTCAAAGTTAAATTTTATACACCATGTCTTTGGAAAGTGAAATTTTAAGCTTTTAACACTCAACCATTGACAACTCTAAAACCATTGCGAATGAGCCTGTGGCTCAATGTTAGCACCCCTTTCACAAAGTGGAGAGGTCGTGGGTTCGAAACACGTCAACAGCTGATTGTTGATATAAGTTTCCACACGTAATTTAATGGGGTAAGGGTCCCCACAACCCTGCTTACCAATCAAAAAAAAAAAACTCTAAAACCATAAATTACTTTTAACATCAAGTCTATCCTAAAACCTTCTCCCTCTCTCCTATGTGGCACCCCTAAAAGCCTTTTACCATTGGGAATGCTCTTAATAGTTAATCCTTTCAACATGTTTGTTTTTCAGCTAACTACTCATGGTTGTGAATACAGCTTATTAAATGTTGTATGCCAGCATAATGGTGAAGGAAAAAAAGGTGTACTCCTTGTCTCCTTATATACCAACTACTATAAAATTCAATTCTGCGGTGAAAATGCTTATAAATAAAAAAAAATTAGTTGATTTTCAATCAATTAACTAAATCTTTATTTTTTTAACAGATTTGTTATCCCCTCAAAGACTCTCACGGGTGAGAGGTTGTGAGTTCAATTCTCACCAACAATGTTTGGGGGAATTTTTAACGCAAGTGGATCAACCTTTAAACTTTGTTCGTGGTTAGCCTTAGAACCCAGGATTTAGAAGAGATTGAAGTGATGTGGCTGCTTAGAGAGACTACATACTCTAAGAAAGGTGTGAAATCGCTGGCTGGTATCCATTTTTGGTGTTATAGTTAAGGATTTAGAGGTGTTAACGTTATTCGAGCCGAATGAGCTTAAGTATTTTCAAGCTTGGATGATTTAAAAAAGGAGTCGAGCTCAAACCGAGTTTCATGCTAGCCCAGTTTTTGACTTCCATATATAACTAACTGAGTTTAGCATTGGAGTATTGGGACTTACAGTAATAGTAGGGCTAGTACTATGTCTGGTATTGTTACTAAATATACAAAGACAATGTCTCCTACAGTAATGGATCATCTGATATGAATTAAAGTCTGTCTGATCAGAATCAGGTTTAGCTGTTCAAACAAACATCTAATCACCTCATGTGTCTCTGCATTACTATTACTGCATAACTATATATTGAAAATTGAATAGAATGTCATATTGTATTGATATCTTTCTCTGTACATAAGCATACAATTTATAGAGAAGAAGGGTTTATCTAAGGTAACTAGTTTAGATCCTAAATTACAGTAGGTAATTGATACAATCTTATATTTACACATGTGCTACTTGTTAGCTATCTAAATAAGGTAATATATAATATATATGATACTTGCATATCTTCAATAGTCCCCCTCAAGCTGGAATGTGAAGATCAAGGATACCCAACTTGGCTTTGAGACATTGGAATTGGTCTTTTCCTAAAGACTTTGTAAACACATATGCAATTTGGTCCTTTGAAGGAATATAAGCAGTACGCAAAGAACCATTTTGTATCTTCTCTCGAACAACGTGACAATCAATTTCAATATGCTTTGTGCGTTCATGATATACTGGATTGGCTGCTATATATAAGGCAGCTTGGTTATCACAATATAATAAACTTAGTGTAGAGTGTGGTATGCCAAGGTTATGAAGTAAATACCGTAACCATTGAAGTTCGCAAGTTGCCATAGCCATTGCTCTATATTCTGCTTCGGCTGATGAACGTGATACAATATCTTGTTTCTTTGTTTTCCATGAGATGGGGCTTTGTCCAAGAAGTATAAAGTAACCTGTAGTCGACCTCCGAGTCATTGGACAGTTAGCCCAATTAGAATCATAATAAGCTCACAACTAAAAATTATTTGTAGCTGGTAATAGAATTCCTTGGCCTGGAGTGCCTTTAATGTAATGCAATAGTCGATAAGCGGCCCTTTTATGAGTTGTACGTGGATTTTGCAAGAATTGGCTCAAAATATGAACTGTATGAACAATATCCGGTCTAGTTACGGTGAGATATATCAAGCGACCCACCAATCTTCTATAAGTTGCCGGCTTATGTAATAATTCACCATCTTCATTGTTCAACTTGAGATTTTGTTCCATAGGAAAGGAAGCAGGGCGTGCACCCATGAGACCAGAGTCTTTCAAAATATCGAGTGCATACTTTCTTTGACTTAGATACAATCCCTTTGGAGAACGAGACACTTCTATCCCAAGGAAATATTTTAAATCACCGAGATCTTTTAAATGAAAACGTTGGTGCAGAAATTGTTTGATGATGGATATAGTGGCAACATCGGTACCTGTAATAATAATGTCGTCAACATATACAAGCAAAAAAAATTGAAGACTTGCCTTTTCGACGATAGAATAAGGAGTAGTCTGCCTTGGATTGGGTAAAACCCACATCACGCAAAGCTTTGGAGAATTTTGAGAACCAACAACGAGAAGCTTGCTTTAAACCATAAAGAGATTTGTTTAGATGACATACCAGATTTTTTTTCTTTACCGTGATAGCTTGGAGGGAGTTGCATGTATACTTGTTCCCGTAAATCACCATGAAGAAAGGCATTATTGACGTCTAATTGTTGAAGAGGCCAACCCTTGGAAATAGCCAATGATAATAAGACACGAACAATGGTGAGTTTGGCGACGGGAGAAAAGGTTTCATGATAATCAATCCCTTCCATTTGTGTATAGCCCATTGCAACTAAGCGGGCTTTACATCTTTCAATAGAGCCGTTGGAATGTCGCTTGATTTTATAAACCCACTTGCAACCAATGGCTTTCTTATGTGGAGGCAAGGTTGTGAGAGTCCATGTATGATTAGCTTCCAAAGCAGAAAGTTCAGTTTGCATAGCTTGTCTTCATTCAGGATATTTATTTGCTTCATCAAAAGTGTTAGGTTCAACAATAGTAGAAATAGAAGCAAGAAAACATTGATGTTGAGTAGAAAATTTTTCATAAGATAAATATTTCGATAAAGGATACCTTGTGCCACGTTGGACCGGAGTGGAAGAAAGGAGATCAGCTTGAGATTGGTAACAATGGCATTGAGGTGTTTTGGCGGTCTTCGGCGACGAGGAGAAAGAGGAGGCAAGTCAGAAGCTACTGGTGTGGAAGATGGAGGGGAGGTCATGGGAGAGGGTGTAAAAGTATGTTGTATTGCAGGTGGTGGTGAAGGAGGGGAAATAGTTTGTATGGACTCAGAGATAGAGGGAGGAGATGAGGGTTGGGGAGAATCTGGTGGTGTAAATGGTGGGTGTGTTGTAAGATGATGGGTAGGAGCGGAAGCTGTAGTGAGGTTGGAAGGTGGTTCTTTTATTGGTGTAAGAGGGTCGGTGGGAGCGAAAGTTGTAGTGAGGTTGGAAGGTGGTGTGTTAGGGACTTCAAAATCTTGTACAGGAAGAGGTAATACACCATGTAAGTTATTAGTGGTTTTTGATAAATGATAAGGAAAAATAGTTTCATAAAAGGTGGCATCGCGTGAAGTATAAACTTTCTTAGTTTCTAAATCAAAAATTTTGTATGCCTTTTGAGAATATGGATAACCAATAAATATGCTTGATTTGGCTCTTTTATCAAATTTATGCAAATGAGGGGAGAGATTATGCCCATAACAGAGACAACCAAATATACGTAAATGTGCATAAGGTGGTGTTTTGTTAAAAAGAATATCATAAGGTGTTTTCCCTTTTAAAATGTTAGTAGGCAAACGATTGATTAAATATGCAACAGTAAGAACACAATCGCCCCAAAAAGATAGAGGCAAATTTGATTGAAAACGAAGAGAACGTGCGATGTTTAAAAGATGACGATGTTTGCGTTCGACAACTCCATTTTGTTGTGGTGTTGCAACACAACTATGCTGATGAATGACACCATGTGAAGCACAAAATTGATCAATGGTTTTATTAAAAAATTCAGTCCCATTATCCGTCCGAATTTGACGTATAGTGAGATTAAATTGTGTTTTAACCATGGCAAAAAAACGAGGTAATATGTACTAACTTCAGATTTATGTTGCATTAAATAAAGCCAAGTACTACGAGAGTAATCATCTACTATTGTTAAAAAATACTTTGCACCAGAAAGAGAAGCAACTAAATAGGGACCCCAAACATCACAATGTATTAAATCAAAACAAACTTTTGTTGAAATAGTACTTGAAGGAAAAGAAAATCGACAATGTTTTGCTAAAGGACAAATAGTGCAAACATGATTATTATCAATATAAATTTCAGGATTAGATTTTTGTAGGCAAGGAAAAATAAATTTAGATGGATGGCCTAAACGCCAGTGCCATAGATTAAAACCCGGTGAAGAAACAGCAGAATTAGCTATGGAAGGGATATTAGGAACTAAGTAGTAAAGACCACCACGCTCAACTCCCCTACCAATCTCCCTTTTCGAACTCAGGTCCTGCAAAATGCAATGATCAGAATAAAAGATGATAACACAATTAAGAAGCTTGGTTAATTTGCTAACAAATAAAAGATTGAAATGAAAATCAGGTACTAATAACACATTTTTTAAAGGTAAAGATGCTAATGGTTTTGAAGAACCAATATGAGTAATTTTAGTTGTTTGTCCAGTGGGTAATTTAATAGGGGCAGCATCAATGGTTGTCATGTTTTCTAATAAATTGGCATCAGAAACCATATGGTCTGTTGCACCGGAATCAATAATCCATTTAATTAGATTTAATGAAGATTGAAAACATAAAGGATTACATGCAAGGTTAGCCATTGAATTATTTTTACCAGAGCGTAACAAGGCAAGTAATTGATTGTATTGTTCCGAAGTCAGAGTTTGTGCAGCCGGAGCTTTGGTACTTGTTGCAGCAAAAGAACCATTAGACGCATTATTGGAGGAAGAAGAATTGTAATTGGACTTGGCAGTACCATTTTTCTTCTTACAATGAGACTCTGTATGTCCTGCACTGTTACAAAAGGTGTAATGCATATAGAATTTGCTGGCAGGATTTTTTCGACAGCGAGATTCAGAGTGACCATCAACATCACAAAATTTACAATGATAAGATGTTTTACGAGACTAGATTCGAGTGGTTGCCATGGCAGACTGATCAAGAGATGTTATGGTTGCAGGTTGAAGAGAACGCTGACGTTCATCTTGAAACAATAGAGAATAGGCACGGTTGACGGTCGACAAAGAATCCTGAAGAAGCATATTACTGCGAACTCCGAAATAGGATTCATTCAAACCAGCCAAAAATTGCATAAGATGTTCTTCTTGCATATTATCTATGCGAGACTTAGACGTGCACAAATACAAGGGGTTAATGAATCATATGAACATAACTCATCCCAATAACTTTTCAAGGTAGTATAATAAGATGCTACAGATGAGTTACCTTGTGTATGATTAGCAATGGCACGACGGATCTCAAAAATCCTGGGTGCATTTTTTTGAGAAAAGCGTTCGCGGAGATCATCCCAAACTTCACGTGTTGTCGCAGTATAGATAACACTGTTGGATATCTCAGGAGCAAGAGAATTAACAATCCAAGATAAGACCATACTATTACATCTGGTCCATTGATGAAACTGAGTTGAAGATTCCTCGGGTTCGGCAATACTGCCATCAATGAACCCGAGTTTGTTTTTGGCATCAAGGGCCATTCTCATTGCACGAGACCATGTAGCATAATTATCACCAAGGAGTGGTTGTGTAACAAGAGTTACACCTGAGTTATCAGAATGATGAAGATAAAGGGGAGAAGAGCTTGCATATTCTTTCGGCAGCGACATCTCCTCATTAGTTGTCTTCCCATTAGATTTGGGAGGAATACTGGATTCAATGTTAGAACCAGACATGGTTGTAAGATGTATGAAGGGGTGGAAAAAAATAGGCTTAATAGATCAGTATGGCTTCGATACCATGAAAATTGAATAGAATGTCATATTGTATTGATATCTTTCTCTGTAGATAAGCATACAATTTATAGAAAAAAAAAGGGTTTATCTAAGGTAACTAGTTTAGATCCTAAATTACAGTAGGTAATTGATACAATCTTATATTTACACATGTTACTTGTTAGCTATCTAAATAAGGTAATATATAATATATATGATATACTTGCATATCTTCAATATATATCATAAATAGTAAAAGAAATTAAGAATAGTACATGTTCGTTAATACTTAATATTGCGTTAATCAACCAATAAATTACACCAAAATACTCTATAATGTTAACATTGGTGGATATAATGGTGAGACTGATCTCATTTGAATTGGTTAGTCTATTGTATTACAAATCTTGTGAGTTGTCAAATTTTCACAAAAATATTAAGTTCCTTTTTTTATATATATGTAGAATTGTATTTCAACTGATGATCAGTTGGCAAATCCTATTTCTAACCAAAGCCTAATATATAATCTAACTGATCGAGGATTTCACTTTAGAAATTTAAAGTTGTACCTTATGATAAAAATCATAGCAGTACGTGTTTTGAATTAAAAACATAATTTACACATTTCAATTATTTTTTTGAATAATATATGTAGCCAGTAATTAACTAATTAAGCCAAAAGTGTCACCTAGACTTTTAGCAGAAAAAGTCAGGTGACACATCAATATTGGCAGTAGCTTTTAACACTAAAAAGTTATATGTAGGTTTTAGGGGAGCCAACGCAGATCTGCAAAAACTTAACCTGTTAGATAATTATCCGCCACAGTTTTTGGCGGATAACACTAACTGCCACAAATTGTGGCGGATAACTTATCTGCCATAATTTCAAACCGCCACAGTTTTTGGCGGATAAGTCCATCCGCCACAGTTTTTGGCAGATAACTTATACCTTATCAGTGTTATTAGTTTTAAGTGACACACCCATTTAAAACTGACAACGTTAAAAACCCCTTAAAACTGCCTGTTGGTTGGACTATTTTTAAAATCTCCCTAAAACCTCCAATTGGAACTGCCCTAATATATGTTATGCTGTCAAAGGCGGGGCGGAGCGCCTGGCGCTAGGATTTCCGAGAACCGCCTCCACCGCTCAGGAGGCGCTCCGATCAGACATACAGTTTACACTACTCTTAAGTCTTAACAATATTTCTTTCTTTTAATATTTTCTGTAGAGTAAACAACATAATAATATTTAACTTCAATTGAATTTAAATTGAAAAAAAAAAGGAAGATTAGAATAAGATTAAGAAGTAGCAACAGCAGCAGAGCCGGAGAAAGAAGTAGCAGCGGAGCAGTGGAAGAAGCAGCAGCCGTAGAGAGAGACCAGAGAGAGAACGTTCGAGAGAGACCAGAGAGAGAACGTGAGGTTTTTTCTTTTTCTTTTTTTTTGGGGCTTAGAGTTTTATATGGGCTTTTTATGTTTGGGCCGCTCTGAGCGCGTTTGTATGGGCCGCTCTGAACAGAGTGCTGGACCTGAGCGCCGCCCAGGCGGCCCAAGGCATTTTAGGCGCTGTTTTTGCCCAACGAAGCGTCCCCCTTCAGAGATAGCGCCTAGGCGGCGCTGAGCGGCGCTCTGACAGCATAGAATATATGCATACATGCTCATCGAGATGATGATAATCTCGTGGAATTAATAATCTTCGGGCAGATGGATTGAACCAAGACTAGAGTACTAGACATTCAATAGCTAGGGACAACTACCACAGTACCACCCATGTTAATACAGCCAGTTTGGGACCATAAACTACGTACTAGCTGTCTAGCTATACTGCTATAGCTCTCTTCTTCATATGTATAATTCTACTTAGGTTTTCTGTTCATTCTTCCACTGTTTTGTAGATAAGCTAAGTTAGCTAGCTTGAATTATATTGTCCCCATTGCAAAATATGGATAACAAATGTCAGAAGCGAGCCAGTAACAAATGTCAAAAGCGAGCCAAGACTACACATGTTGAATTCGAAGGTGATCAAGGAAGTCTGTTACGCGCGTTTCCCTTTTTTTCTTATAGCTCGATCTGTTTAAAATTTTCTTTGATGGCGCCTGATTATATCTACAGAAGGTCTTTTACCATTTTTATTAATTTGCAGAAGTCACTAGTTTTGAATGGAAATTCATTAACATGTCTGAGCAAGAAGAAGATCTTATTTCAAGGATGCATAAACTTGTTGGTGATAAGTAAGAGCTATATATTTAATTAACATACCATATCAAAAGTTTGTGACTTATATATCAGATCAGTATGACTAGCTTATTAGACATATACTTGTTGAGGTAAATCTTTTGCTTTTGACATGCTTTTGTCTGGTAAAAAGCTAGATTCACATGCAATATATAATGATGAAGATATATGAAATTAAAGGACCTGCATGCTTCATGAAGTAACTCATATCGATCATTACCCACTAGCAACTAGCAACTGCAGCAGGCGCAAAAAATGAAGTTATTCACATTATATATATGATGTAGGGATCGAGTAGGGTTAGAACCGATTATGAGTTAGCTATCGTTGCATATTTTGAATTGACATTAAAACTTTTTTCTTTCTTTCTTTAAGGTGGGTCATAATTGCAGGCAGGATACCAGACCGGAAACCTGAAGAAATAGAGAGGTTTTGGCTTATGAGTCGCAATGAAGAGTTTGCCAGTGTGATGACCAAACATTAGTCTGGAACTCTGGATGATATGATAATAAGTGTTCTCTCTCACACACACACATGCACACACACACAGATATTCTGCAAGGTGGAGTAGTTTTTTCTTTTTTTTTTTTGATGAACACATTCTGCAAGTTAGTAATATCTCTATTCCATATGTACCTTTTATTATCTATTTGCGCACAAACATTGTGGTATAAATGCTACTCCAAAATATAATTTTAGCTTTTTATGTCCTTTGATGTTGTTCTATAACAAAAAATGCTTTTACTCTAAGTGGTCAATAAAGATGGGCTGTTTTAATTTTTGAACTAGTTTTATTGGGCCCACTTGAAATTTGAGTTTAGTTTCTTTTATTTACTAGTTTTTGAACTTGTGCTACGCACCGAGATTTACGTGGATCTATAAAGAAATTTAACTATAATATAATTTTTTTACAATTATAATAATTATGAACCCATCTAAATATTCTCAATTTCTTAGTCTATGTCTTCCATACTTGAATATTTCTTGTTTTTTTTGTATTTTACAATGATTTTTCGTTTGTAATATTTGTTTTGCAAAATTTGATATATCCTTGTCTTCGTAGTTGTTGTTGTACATTCCGTTGTGATCCTTTGAATTCACAGCTACCTTGATTTCTGCTTTTGATAATTTTCCCTTTTCAGTAATATATTGGTAATGTAGACCTGCCAAAAAATTATGTTAGTAATATTTATGCAATTAATAAATTATTTTTAAATTTTTATTTGTAGTACTTACAATCGAAAGGTTTACCCCGTTCCTTGTTCATACTATTCAGAAAACCGTTGAGATGTGAAAGAAATACTTTCTTCACCATAGTATCGTATTCAATATTTTTTCCTTTTTTGGTATCTTGGTTTTAAGTAGTTGATTAAAGTTTCTCTAGAATTTGATGGTTAATATTGGGCTTTAGCTTGGGCTTAATTTTTATTTCCAAGTGGTTATAAACACGCCATGTGGCACTTGTTGGGCTCCACTATTATATAGTATAATATAGATATAGATTTTCTAAATTTTTTATTTTTAAAAAATAAATATTATTATTCTTATAATTAATTAATATTCAAATTATGGACAACAATCCTGCTAGCATTTTCTTTTTTCTTAATACATTAAAACCTACGGTCATTTGCTATCCATTCTTCTCTATTCTCAGTTTTCTTGTTTTTTTTTTCTTTGATAATTGCTACTTTTTATTGATAGAGAGGTGGGGATTACATATAGTAAGTCATGTCGTTATATAAAGCATTGCAAAGAAAAGAAGGGAGATAGATGTAAACCAAAAATAAAAGAAAAACCCAAATTCATACTACAAAACATCATGAACTGTTTGACGTAACTCATAATAAGAAGTATGGACTATTAATCCAACTAGGGTTTTTATTGTTTAAAGCTGTAAATTTAGCCAAAACCATCAGCAACAAAAGTTGTTTACGATCGAAAGTTTAAAGTTTTAAACTGCTAATGGGTTTATGCCAAACGTCGAAAGTATCCATCTTTACCAAAAAAAAAAAAAAAAAGAGAATATCTTTCGACAGAGACACCGGTAACCAATCTCATGGGGGACATGAATGGCCTGGTACGATCATTTAGCATTAAAACATGTTCGAATCAGTCCTAACTCCTAATAACTACATTTCTGATATTCAGATGGTTAATTCAAAATGTAGTGCAACAACAATTTCAACCATTCAAACACATTTCACATTTGTATTATCAGCATATATTTTGTTTCTGCTGGTTTCCATTCATTATCAGCTTGCTTTAGATCAGCCACAAATTATGTGTCAATAACCCAACTTTGGGTTTTGATGTTCTGTCATATATTCAAAAAAAAAAAAAAAAAAATTTGGATAACAAGGCATTGTTTTTACATAAACTTTGATTTAAATCAGTCATGAAAATTAATTTTGTTGAAAATTCATATTTATCAAGTTACCACTTACCAGCATTTTAATGGAAACATTTAGCCAAAAAAAAAAAAAAAAAAAGTACACAATGTATTGGGCTTTTATTGAATTTAGAGAACATGGGCTTAGCCTCGAATGTAGTGGTTCTTCACAAGCTATATTGGGCCTTGTTGAGTTTCGAGTTCTGACAGTTTGGCTAATGCAAAATCAAACCAGTTTAGTATTTTAGTACTAGTATTAGATATCTAATAGCTTATAAACTACTAGTTATTAGAACTTGAAAAAACAAACAACACCTAACTCTCCACCAGATGAAACCACGTGGTTGTTGTAAAAAAAATTAATTTTTAAATTTTTTTTTTTTAATATTTGGGATCGATAGACAAATAAAACATCTAAATATTAGATCTAAATATTAGATGTTGTTAATCCTGGTGGGATATAAACAATTTTTTTTTTTTTAAATTTTAGAACCACGTAGCTTCATTTGGTGGAGAGTTTAGTTTCGCAACTCTTCGTTCTCCATTTTTAATTAGTGAGAGAAGGCATTTTTAAAAATATCTAACTTGTAAAGGGACCACCGTGATCTACCGAGAAAGTATAAATAAATGGTATTTTAGTACTGTCTGACTAGCTATGAACGTAGTACTAGTATGATATTTATTTAGTCACATCTACTATCTACAACCATGAATAGAAATTAATGTTTTTATGCATGGATTATTGTACGGGGTCTGCCTTTAACAAGTGGAGTTTATATACGAAATGTGCATGCATATCTGTAGATCAGAATGACTCTGAAATCTGATGGTTTGTGGCTAGTGGTCCAGTAAACTTTATTATATAGAGGGTAATGGTGGTTGAAACTCTGTCACTTATATGATTGCATGTACTCGATCAACATTTGATTAAAAAAACAAAATCTGAATCAATCAAATGTAGAAATAAAATTTTAACTTTTAATTGCATAAACTATATGTAGTGCATATATGATATATATGTAGTAATTCTTTATGATTTTGCTTGTGTTGAGATTTCAATGACGATTGATGTTGCGATTTTGAACAATATATGTACTGCCAAATTTTAATATAGAGAATAGAGACACGTCTAGAGTGATGGAACATTCAATAGAGGCAACTAACCACTATATCTATATATGGCCTGGTTAGGCATATTCTGCAACACACGAGATTTGAGCTTATACAATATATATTCTATACTTACTTCAATCTCCAAACATCACGCTTTTTGTTCATTCTGCCACTGCTTGATTTGTTGATAAGCTAAGCTACTATGAATTGTTCATCCCCATTGCAAAATATGGATAGCAAACCTCGAAAACGAGCCAAGACTACGCATGTTGAATTTGAAGGTTGATCGATCCCTGTTTTTCTTTGTTTTGTATATAATTTGCCTACTCTTTTTGGATTGATATGATCTGTTTTCCTATAACGAATGAAACAATAAAACTAGCTTTTAGCTTAATAATATTTTGATTTGCAGAAGTCACTAGCATCAAATGGAAAACCATTAGAATGACGGAGCAAGAAGAAGATCTTATATCAAGGATGCATAGACTCGTTGGCGATCGGTAAGAGTTAATTAATTAATTATAAGATGAATGCCTAGCTAGCTTAGGTTGGGAAAGTTTCCCAAACTCTCTCATTAAGAATTTGCTTATATATATTGGTATGACTTAAAATTGATATATACCGTACCTGACGGTGGATTGATCTATATAAGAGATCAGCCAAGGAATCATAGATCTTTTGCTTTTGACATTCATAAAATAATTATCGCAAGAATTAATGATAAAAAGCATGTAATATTCTGTCTGATAAAATTTCACATGCGAATGAGCCTGTGGCTCAATAGTAGTACCCCTCTCACAAAGTGGAGAGGTTGTGGCTTCGAAGCACGTCAACAGCGAATTGTTGATATAAGTTTTCACACGTAATTTAAAAAGGGTAGGGGTCCCCTCAACTTCAACCTCGCTTGCCAACCCCAAAAAAAAAAATGATGAAGATCAATAAAATTAAAGGACGACCTGCTTCATGAAGTAAATCATATACTCCCGATCGAGCAAGTAGTAACACACATATATGATATATGTGTCCATGATTTAGGGGTTGCTCGGCAACTATATGAAAATCCCACAAACTTAATAATTAACTTAAAATTCCTTTTCTGACTTATTAAGAACTACTTTACTCTTTTTTTCATTATTTGTCGAGCTTAATTTTTTCTTTTTTTATTTACTTATAAGAATTGAAGCAAAGAAAGGAATCTTAGATGGAGCTGTTGGTGGCCGAACGCCTTTTAATTAGCTAGTTGCCTAGTTAGCTGAATAGCTGATCATAAAAGCAGAATGAATGCACAGATCATCTACAAGCATGCAGGATAGTTTTCTTATTCATAAATCCAAAAGCTTTCTGTAATATCTCAGAATAATGTCACCGGTCATCAGATCAGAGATGTACAAGGATGTATTATGTAGATAGCTAGGGTAAATGGGTAAGGTGGAACTAACATTTTGTATTGCGCGCAGTGTTGCTGTGCACATATGTGAAGAACTTGTGACAATCATAATTTAGAGTTAAAGCAGTGGAGGCAAGAAGTGTCGGATATGGTCATATGGCTTTGTATTGGAGTTGGACCACCGGCCTCCACATTACATGCATGTCATCCCCGTTATAACCAATTCAAATTAATAATCAAAACTAACCAAATGTCTTACTCATCGAATCCTCCGATAACATAGCTGAACGTACATTTGGCGTAAAAAGAAATCATTACGTAAGGAGTAGGGACCATAGTACAAAATATCGTTATCGACTAATGTATCGATCTCCAAAAAATAGATATATCGGGATATATTGGAATCTATCGGTGGATATTTTACATGGAATGTATCGACTAATATATCAATTTGTTATACAAAATATATTTAAAATCAAATTTGGAAGTATATTTTCATAGTATTTACCTAAAAAACATCATATCTACTAAAAATAGAATAAACAAATTATTTTCAAAAAAAAAAAATTTGAAAAAAAATAATATTTCCAGAAAATTTCGGAAAATATCAGTAAATATCGGAATATATCGAAAAATATCGGCCGATATTTTACAGATACTTTAAGGCGAAAATTTCGGGAATATATCGTATCGTTTTCTTTGAAAACCGATAAATATCGCGATATATCGTGATATATCGCGATATTTTGTACTATGGTAGGGACTACCGGACTAGGGTTAGATTTTGAGTTGGTTATCGTTGCATTTGACATTCAAGTTTTTTCTTCTTTCAGGTGGGTCATAATTGCAGGCCGGATACCAGGCCGGAAACCTGAAGAAATCGAGAGGTTTTGGCTAATGAGTCACAATGAAGAGTTTGCTGGCATGATGACCCAACAGTAGTCTCTCTCTCTCTCTGTAGTACTTCAAGTTGTGTACTGTTTTCCTATTTGTAGTCAAAACTGTCACAAACATTGTGGAAAATGACACTCACTAGTCACTCCAGAGTCCAGAATCCAGATTATCACTTTATAGCTGTTGTTTGTTTATGTCCTTTGATGTCATTTTAGAGGTTCTGCACTGCACTGCTCTGGTCAGTGCCCTGATGGGCTTGGTCAATGAAAAATAAATGGGCTATTTAATGTACGGACAAGTATCATTGAGCCCTCTTTAAATATTATTAAGTTTTTTTTGGTAGATAAACCGTGTGAACGAAGCCTTTTGAATTGCACGTGTTAAATTTGTCTTACCAGCTAAAGAAAAAAAAATTGTTAAATTTGTCAATTTGTTACCTGTGATTAGGGCTGGACAAAACCGAACCAAAACCGAAGAACCGAACCAAACACAATCGAATCGAATATTTTTGAAGGTGTTTAGGTGTTTGGTTGGAATTTAAAATTTTACAAAACACTTTAAAGATTTTTGGACACCCCCATTTGAAAGTCGAAATTTGAGATACCCTATTTAAAAAACAATTTGAGATACCCCATTTCAAGACAGAAGAGCTTTACAGCCGTAGGTGAGTTTTATGATGGACGGCTAAGACAACACCACATCTTGAAATGGAGTTTCAAAAAAATTTCAACACCTAAAACCGAACCGAACATGTACGCTTCAATAATAGTTCGTCAGTTTCAGACTTTCACTCTTTAGTCTTTAGTTCAACCCAAGTTAATTCAGCCCAAGTTAGTTTAGCCCAATAAATAGGTGTTTGGTTCGATTTTAATTCGGTTAATCAAATTGAATTACATGTTCAGTTCTGTTTGAGTTTTTATATTTTCTGATCGATTTGATTTTGAAATCAACATGTTCGATTTTGGTTGTATTTATTACAAAACACTTGTTAGGCTGTTTGGCTTCGATTTTAATCAAAATCGAACCGAACCAAACCGTACCCGACCCTACCTGTGATAATAACATACTATCCACTAAACATGACTATTAAATAAAAAAAAATCCACTAAATATAATCAAACTGTTTAAGCTACAATTGGTTATTTTTTTTAATAATTTTTTTGTCAGCATTATTGTTCTTATCTTATCTTAGTAGTATAATGTATCCCGCTGGTATAATATAAATGTAACAAATAGGCAACACAAATACACAATCTTGTCGCCAACTAGCATTAATATAAACTAATGAGAAATTATGGTAATTAAAATTGGGTTTTGCACGAAGCATTTATTGACACATGGACAGATTCCTTGAATTAGCATGCATGGTTCATGTACCAACCTTTAATAATTTATACTCCTGTATAACACATGGGAATTAGTTGAATATAAGTAACGATGAACAGCAATGTGTTCACACTTCACAGTACACCCTACGCAATACTGGTATCTATATTATTCTGCACCTGCTTCTTGATAGTGATACAGACTTACAGACATCAATAGTGATGATGATGTTTTATTATGCGTAAGTGCTTAAATTAATGCAGAACCTCAAGATCAAGCTCCAGAATAAAATTGTATGTTAAAAGGTTTATTACACATGTATTAGTATTACCAACTTATTTTGTCCAATTAAGAATGTAAATCCAAATATCATTATCAATGAATATGATCCAAACATATATATCAAAGTTTTTTTTTTTTTTTTTTAATGGTCTAAGCTGACTTTCATACATTTTATATTACTAAACACATCATTGTATTAAGTTGATGACACAAGTAACTACTGTCATGTATGAATAATTTAATTTCAACTTGTCTAAGTCGCAGGTTTAAAAGAAAATTTAAGACATTGAATAAACTCATACTTAGATCTAATGTAGTTCCAAATAATTTTCTAAGTAATCTGTGAAGTTACCAGTAAATATATATATATATATATGAAAATTCAAAAGGTATGAATGACTGTAAACACAAGAACAAATGGAGAATTGCAGCAGCAAGAAAGCGCACCTGCAGGGGCCAAGGAGTCTAGTCTCGTATTTCTCGTGGTTTAGAAACGTTTAGACTCGGTCGAAAGTAGAAACAGAGTAAATGAATTATGTCCTCTCTAACCTTTGTCCCACACGTTTGACCTTTTTTTTTTTTTTCCTTTTTTTTGTTGAATTGAATTGAATATAATTGAACGCGTGCATGTATTATGAGGGTAATATATTGTCATTTTATTCATAATGCTTTTTCCACCCTTTCTAGAATTTTGTATACTTTTTGGTCAAAATAAAATCTAGTCAAGTACTCTAGATTTCCATAAAGGTTATTAAAAAAAAAAAATTCAATATTTTCATAAATCCAATCATGTTAATTAAAAATTAATAAATTCCAGAAGTGCCCATTTTCGATTTTTTTTTTTTTTTTTTTTCTGAGTGCAAAACCTATGGCATTCTTGATTCATGTTTTTTATTGGTTCAAGATCCTTCTTAGAACCAACCGAGTTTCTTGGGGCTACATATGGGATTGGAGTTCTGTCAACATCAACGTGAGCAATGGGCCATATTCTTGATGTAGCAGTAATGTTAAGTGGTAACGCGGTGTACTGTGTACATGAAGATTCTTTATTCTTGCTGTTCTTTCTTTCCTTCAATTCTTACTAAGAACTATTTCTATCTTAAAAGGACATAAGGGACCAAGAACAATATATATACAAACAAACTAATCTAGATTCTAGTGTAGAGAAAGAGAGAGTTTTGAAGTTGAAGTTGAAAGCAGAGAAGAAGAAGTGGTCAACAATGGGACCTCACTAAGCTCTCTCACTCAATATATACTTCCATATGACCAAAGACTAGTCTTCTTTTCTTTGTAGAAAACCTACTCGTTTTCTTTAGTCAAACTACACATACTCAGATACTCTTCCCCTTTATAACCCTCTTCATTTCAAACATTTTTTTTATCATTCAAACTCAAAAGGTTTTCTCTTAAATGCATAACTAAACTCCATATCTTTCTACTTCTTCAGGTTTCATTACTTGCTTCAACCTTCATCATCTGTTTCTCTCTTTGGACTATTTTGAGTGACAAACTAGTGCTACTACACCTTTTCTGATTAAGTGACCTGCCCTTTTGCGTGAATTTTGTTCTCTTCCTTGCAAATGCCAAATTCGTTTCCCAGGCAAGAATTATTTAGATTGTCACCACTACAATCTTTTCCAATCATCTTTTTGTGATTTAACTATTTATATCAATGGAGAACTGTAAAGATTATGAGCAAAAGCCATTGATCAATGAGCTTACTCAGGCAAAAGAGTTAGTGAATCAGTTAAGGTTTCATCTTAGTCCCACTTCCTCAACTGGAGAAATACTGATACAGCAGATTCTTTCTTCTTATGACAAGGCTCTTTTGATGCTCAATTGGAATAGATCAGAGATTGAAACTCATGTTCCAATTTCACCAAGTGTTGGCATGATAGAGTCACCACAGTCTGGGAGCCCGCGAAGCGAAGATTCAGAGATAAGAGATATATATAAGAAGAGGTACATTTTAAATCATGAATAACTTCTTTTTTTTTTGTTATGCTTCGATGATTTTGTGTATCAACCAACTTACCTTTCCAAAAAAAACTCTGTAATTGTTCAGGAAAACAATGCCTCGATGGACAGAACAAGTGCGAGTTAGCTCAGGAACAGGGTCCGAAGGTCCACAAGAAGATGGTCACAGTTGGAGGAAGTATGGACAGAAAGACATCCTTGGAGCCAAGTATCCCAGGTAAAAAATCTGTCCAGATTTATTCTTCAACAACAATAGACTCACCATGTGTTTCAGTGTTTTTTTACCTATATAAAGGCACACCTGTTCTACTTCAAAGTCACAAATACCCTTTTTCATCCATATCAAAAAGCACCTTTTTAACTCAAAATCGTCATCTTAATCATTGGCCAACACAACCCATGAAAATATACACACAGCCACACATATAGAAGTACAAATGTACAGTTCACATGGTGAGATTCAATACTATGAGTCAGCTTTCAAAACATACTGCTAAGCTGTAGACAAAAAATAAATTAAACTTAGTCTTCGTTTTCTACCTATGTATTTGGGTTGTAGTATTAATAATAGATTGTTAGCGGACAAAAAATATATAGATGAAAATTTGTATACTAATTAGTGGTACTTACACTTGCAGAGGCTACTATCGATGTACTCACCGTCATGTTCAAGGGTGTTTGGCTACAAAGCAAGTTCAGAGATCTGACGAAGACCCATTAGTGTTTGATGTCACTTATAGAGGAAAACATACCTGTAATCCATCCTCTCTACTTCAGGCATCACAGGCATTTAGTAAAGGAGACCAAACACACAATCAAGATCAACTGCTAGAACAACGAAAGCGGAAACAACCAGAAGAGATGCTACAAAACTTCCGGGCTGGACTTACAGTAAAAACAGAAAATCCAGACACCAGAGAACTGACATCTTCACCATTTTCATTCCCTTCAATGATGTCTACTGAATGCATCAAGTCAGAAAACAACATCTTCTCACCACTTTCACTTGAAAATAGTTACATGGGCTGTTATTCTCCTTTTATTTCCCCAGCCACATCCGAATCCAACTACTTCTCGCCATGCCACATTAACAACATTGCACGTAAACAACCTTTCCGAACTTCGGAATCTGATCTCAATGAGATAATATCAGCTGCCACTTCAGCCTCAAATTCCCCAGTCATGGACATAGAATTTAATCTAGATTCATTGGAATTCGACTCAAATTTCCCATTTGATAATCCCAGTTTCTTCAGTTAGTTTTACATATTTAAAAAGCAGAAAAAAGAAAAGAAAATTTGGGTGTTCATTCCTTGAATACCAACTGCTTCTTTGCATCTTAGTGAGCCTAGTGAGTGTTTACAACTTTCAAATAATGAGAGCACCTCTAACATTAGCCAAAGAGAATTTCAATTTAGGAGTAAGACTGTAATCAGTTCTTATCTGTAGCTGCAATTGCAATTTTTTTTTGTTTTTATTTTTGGAGATATGTATAAAAGTAGATTTGATCATAAATAATAAATGGTCAGTGAGGGTCGAAATTGCTCTATAATTTCATTAGTAGAAAGCGTTTCATTTTCGTGACTAATATTTATTAAGCAAGGCTCAACAAAGAGGATCCCTAGGAGGATAAACTACAAGAGACTAACCAAAAGAGTAACTTCTTACAACAACAATTTGATAAAAGCACATCTAGTAGAAATATACAGTCGAAACAATTTCAGTACAAAATTCAACATTTCATGACTTCATCACAAAAGGGGAAACCAAATGAAAAACAGGGAAAAAAAAGTTTACATTGAATTAACAGCAATATGTACCTGAATTACGTAGTATCAGGATAAGGCGATAAAGCAAAATATGATTTTCTTTTAGAAGTATTTCTAGTAATTAAACAGAAGACTTGTTGTCTTGTTTGGTCTCTGAACCAACTTCTGTTTTGCTTTCATTGGCAACCTTAGCTTTCCTCAGAGCTTCCCGTAGTCCCATCACAATGAACAAATTGGTAAGAGTAAGAAGCGACTCCGCTCCACCATGTAGCCAATCGACATTAGACAAAGAAGTTCCATAATGCACCTTTGCTATTCAAACCACCAAAATAAGAAGGAAAAATTAGACACAAGAAAATGGATATCTACAAACTCCCAATGATTTTTTCACTCTCTCTAGCTAGTTCAGAGAAAACATACCGTATATTCCCGCCGGGACTAGAGGAGACCGCAAAAAAACAAAGATGAAAGGAATCAGTTAAGATAAAAGGATGACGAAAACCACAATATAGTATTTTTCTAAAACAAAGTGCCCAGAGAAGTTTATCATTTAATCACACAATACAGCGAGAGGGAAGACGGAAGACCTGCTTAGAATTTAAGATATGTTCAGGGTATGTGTTAGTGGTCGATTATTTCAGTGTGGTCAGTTATGTATTTTCAATTTACCTAGCTTAATGGGATTTAAATATTTATCAAAGACACATTCTATTGTCTCAATACTATCTTTATCACTCAGGTTGATCGAGTTCTGACAGAGAGGTCTCCTGGAAAATTGATATAGAACTGCTGACATAGCTGGTATCTACTCTCTATTGTTCGTTGCGAGTATTGGTCATCAAATCTGTCACTATAGCATAAGAACCTATTCAGAAACCCGCTATATCCTGATTCAATGATCACGACAATCATTGGAGCATGCTGAGATGTAACCGAAAATTTGATATCTCATTGAATGGGGCTGTCAGAAACTCAGAATTATCGATGGATGCCAGTTTTAGGGAATAATGAATTGATGTCAGGAACGCTAATAGTGATGAACTTTTATTGAAGAACCTATATTAAGCAAGTCTACAATGTGTTGCATACAATCTGAAACGGTGAAGTCTACATACCTACAAAGACTTAGTGTGCAATTGTAGTGTATATCACAAATATTACAATAAAAACTTTGTGCAACTCCATTGCATAATCTGGAAAGAGTAACACTTGATAAATGAAAATATATTACATATTGGAAATGTGTGATATTTGTTGTAGATGAATCTTGTCCATCAAATACCACTCGAAACATTTTAATTATTGCTTCCAAAAAAATCAATTAGTATGTCATAATGTGCTTGCGTGTTTTGTTAATTTTAATCATTCCTTCATTGCATAAACAATCTAATAAACAGTTAAACTTCTTATCTCTGAAGCCATTTCACTAAAAAAAAATAAAATTGCTAGAGCAGAACTGCAGATAATTTGGTTTTTTTTATTAATCCAAGTGGGCAATTCCATTTATGTTAATTAAGTGTTTTCCACTACTCATTAAAAAATAATTAAAAATCAAATTAACAACAAAACCAAGAACAAATGGTTGAGGGAGAGAAACTTACTTGTTGCACCCACAAAGGCAAGTAAGAAATAGAATCCAAAGAGGGTAACCTTAGGTGCAGTTTTAGATTTAGTAATGAAATACAAAAACCCAAGGTAAGGAAACAGAGAAGCAGCAAACAACTGTGAAGCTATACCCTGAGTTTCAATGGTGGGTGCCCATGGATCTACTGGAAGTAAACCACAACAAATTCCTCTTCTTCTATTAACAATCAACCTTCTACAAAACTTCAAATTACTGCATTTTCTTAATGGGTTTTTCTGGATATTTGTTAATGAACCAACTCCAAACAATGTGGAAGGAAGAAGAGATGTAGTTGTTCTAGAAAGAAACGGCATGCACTGGATCATTTTCGCTTATACTACAACTGTTCAGTTCTGTTGCTTCAGCCTTCAGCTTATCTATCTCTGTGTTTTCGTTATTTCCAGTGGATTACAATGGGCCGGGCTTATACATCTTAAGATTACGACTTGGGCCGACCCAATATATCATGGACCAAAGCTTCAGCCCATGAATTTCATGACCTTGTGCTAGGGCTCTGTACTTTCAACATCTACACAACCCATATGTAAATATTAAATCTAATAATTTTATTTTTAATTAAATTAAAAAAGATTTAGATGTTTTTTTTTTTTATCAACTTACTAATCTCATTAAAAACACGCTTACGCCATTTTTTTTTTTTTTTTTTTTTTTTTTAATTATTCAAAATAAAATTTTATTGATAAGCTCAACAAATTACACAAAAGTAGAGGACAAACGCGCTACAAACTGCGCGGCAAATCTTAAATTAATTTAGATGTTTTATTTTCAATTAAATTAAATCATTTTAGCTTATACTCAGTTATGTATTTCTGTTCCTTGGATTTCAGTGGGCCGTGCTTGGAGGCTTTAGGCTGATGGAACCCCTAAAAGTCCGAGATAACATTGTGGACCGACTCCCCAAAAGTAGGTGCTAAGTGCTAACCCTGGCCCACATATAAAGGTTTCAGCCCATGAATTTCATGACTCCAAAAGTTTGGAATATTAAATATTAAATAAGTAGTTTATTAAATCTTAAATTAATTTTGTTTTCAAATTAATTATAAATATAATGAAAAAAATAAACTTTATAATCATAAATGGCCACCTTTTTCGAAAATGATTGAAGTTGAGACAAAACAGAGTATGTACTAAACTTTTCAGTTTTCACCCAAGTATATATATACGTACCTTTAGCCATAGTACAAAATATCGCGATATATCACGATATATCGCGATATTTATCGGTTTTCAAAGAAAACGATACGATATATTCTCGAAATTTTCGCCTTAAAGTATCCGTAAAATATCGGCCGATATTTTTCGATATATTCTGATATTTTCCAATATTTTCTGGAAATATTATTTTTTTCCAAATTTTTTTTTTTGGAAATAATTTGTTTATTCTATTTTTAGTAGATATGATGTTTTTAAGGTAAATACTATGAAAATATACTTTCAAATTTGATTTTATATATATTTTGTATAACAAATTGATATATTAGTCGATACATTCCATGTAAAATATCCACCGATAGATTCCAATATATCCCGATATATCTATTTTTTGGAGATCGATACATTAGTCGATAACGATATTTGTACTATGCCTTTAGCTACTCATCAATGTCCATCATCATACGTATATCTTTGTAAAATGGTAGTATATAGTTATATACCATGTTCTTCTAGAAGAAAATGAACATAAAAGCATAAAGCTATAGCTCTCACATCATGTTCTTGGCCGGTAAGCTTTCAAAATCATTGGTAACACTCAAGGATATTTCAGCTTATGTGTTATTAAATTTCCTCGTGACACAATGCCCCAATATATCAACTATCTCTTTGTTGTTATATGAATGAATTGAAGATAAGCTGTACGAAAGCAGTGTAAGTGTGTAACGTAGTGCTCCAACATAAATTTTTTTCACTCTCCACTAAGTGATTAAGGAAGATTCTGCAATCTTGAATATGCTCTTTCTTCTTATCTTTGTGTGGCAGAAACCCTTTTAGCTATGCTCATTGTCATTGTGATGTTGAACCATGATAAAAGTAACCCTTATCCTAACTAGATTCCTATCAAATACTTGGTGGAACATTGTCTACACTCTAAAGCATACACATCTCTTTCTAAAAGTTTGAACTTCAATTTCAAACTTCACAACATGAATTGTTCATTACCATCACTAAGTACCCTACATAGAAATATCAGTAGAGTTGGTGGTTACGTAAGGCATATATAATTCAGTAATTCTTAAATTTAGTAGTACAAAATAAAATACAATCATCAATTCATCACTCTTCAGTGCATGTTCAGAACTTGAACAAGACATGAAAAGGTTTGAAATAAGCTAGCTATAGTACTTTTACGGATTATTAATTATGAATTTTCCACTTGAGTGCCATCTCAGCAAGTGATTTGGTAGATGACCCGTTTTCGCTTAAATTTGCAGCTGCAGCATGTTTAAGGTCTTCGGTTTTGCTCCGAGCTTCCTTCCCTTCTTCTCCTTCCATAAGAACCTTAACAACTTGGGCTATCTCATCTCGACGAATTAGGCCATTTTCATCAAATTGAGGCCTTAGCGCGACTTTCATATCATGAAGCATCACTGCATTCATTTTTTGTTCAGCGTAAAGTGGCCATGCAATCAAAGGTACACCATGTACAATACTCTCGAGAATCGAGTTCCAACCACAATGACTGAGGAACCCACCCGTCGAACCATGGGTAAGAACTCGAATCTGTGGAGCCCATGACGACACCACTAGCCCTATATGATTGGTCCTTTCTAAGAAACCACTGGGTAGGAAATCAAAAGGGTCCTTGGCACTTTGAGCACTGAAGTATGAGGCATTAACAGCAGTGTCACTAGGACTTCTTACAACCCACAAAAACCTGTGCTCACTCATTTCAAGCCCAAGGGCTAATTCAGTCAATTGCTCACTAGAAAGGGTCCCACCACTTCCAAATGATACAAATAGTACGGAGCCACGTGGTTGATCATCCAACCATTCCAAACACTGGGACCCATCGGACTCACTTGTGGCTGTGCGTATAAGAGGACCAACCGGGTAAACCGGTGGTCTATCTGGGCTTTTCTCTTGGAGAGCCATCAAAGCACCCGGTTCTATATCTAGACAGCTATTTACTATAATACCATTAGGAAGTTTGTACCTCTTGCTTTGGTGCAGTAACAATGCATAGGCTTCATCTTTCCTGTCCTGGACAGGGTCAACTAAATCAACACCATGGAGTGGCACACATCCCGGCAATTTAAGTGGCTCTGTCATATCTCTGTACTCACCTGAGTATGAGGCATCGAGTTTTGGAAGTTCTAAAAGGAATGACAATGTCATTGCATTTGAAGTGAAGAAAAGATAGGATGGAAGATTAAGTTCCTTAGCTACGTCAAGTGCATCAGTACCAAAAGAATCTACAATTAAAGCAACAACATGCGAGTTAGCCATTATGACCTTCAAAGCATTCTCTAACGAAAGTAGGGACCGAGAAATGGTGAGGAAGATGCGCGTTTCAATCTTAACATCTTTGGAAAGGTCATCAAAATTGACTGGGGGAAGCAAAACATAATTTATTGATGACTTGGGAAGGGAGTTTAGGACTGCTTCTTGAGCTTTAATAGGAGAACCATCAGTAGGAATCAAAAAGGTCACTACGAAATCGTGGTAGAAGACAAGACGCTTAGCGAACTCGGTTAGTGGGATGAGGTGCCCAATCCCAGGGCTCGGAAGAAGAGCTATTCGTGGAGTTTGTTTGATCTCCTCCATGGTTGCAAACTTGCAATGCTTTACCGTCGTCTGTTGAGGCTGGAGAATATATATATAAGAAGAAATGAGTTAGTTTGTGTGGTCTACTCGAACTCTCAATTACTTTGTGCTGTTCCTTCAATCATGTTTTTATATGATAATTGTTACTTGTTTGCATACAAACTTTTTATTTTTTTTTTTCCGATACTTCTTAGAATACAAACCATGTTATTAACTGCAGTTAATTAATACTTAAGTGTTGTTATTAACTGCAGTTAATTAATACTTAAGTGTTGTTTGTTTTTTCAGTTATACTAGTAGTTCTAATAACTTATAAGCTAGTGTTAGAAAAACCAATAGTATATTTTGTTTTTACAAATAGTTAGTTTTATAATATTTAATTTTTTAATAAAAAGTAGCTAAAAAATGATGGTTACTATAATCCCCTACAGATGTCAAGTGTACGTGTGTATGGCGATTGGTAAACTACATTCTACATATAAAAAATCAACTACACTTTATTACAGTAAAACCTCGTACAATAAATAAATGTTTGATAAAGTAATAATCTCGCTTAGATAATGATTTATTCCGGTTATGACTTGGGCATGTGTACTAAAGTAATATCATTAAGTAATAAAAAAAAATTAATTCTTTAAAAAGCCCAATGAAAATATAAATTAATAATTATTAAAATCCATACAAAATTGTATGTATATAATCTACATATTCTTGAACTTTTATTTATAATTTTTTTTTCTGAAAATATACATTAAGTTTTTAATTAAATGATAATTGCTACTTGTCAAACCATGTTATGCCGACAATTTTTTTTTTTTATGGGTTAAAACTCCTGGTGACTGCTGTGAATGCCTCATAAGTCATACCAGACAAGAAGTCACAATACACCATTTTTTTTTTCTTGATAGAATGCAAATTGATCAGAATTCACATTAGCATCTGATTTATTCTGGTATTTAATTGGAAAAAGATTTTAGATATCAAACCAATCAAATTAACATGATCCCCATTTCGCATTCCTCACGTTAAATTGAGGACAAGATCGATATTAAGATCAAGTATGTATAGGAAGGTTAGTAAGTTACTGAAGGGTGAACTATTTTGTTAGATCAAGTGTACTATGGTGTTTGCCAAACTAGATAAGAATTATTTCCATCGCCAACATCACAACTTTTAGCTTTCAAGAAAAGATCTGGATAGAGCCATAGAGGCAATGATTTGTAAAAGAAAAAGCTTCAATTCTAAACAACCACATTAACTAAGGGTCTGTTTGATTCGGGCGGGAAAAGAGTTTACCGGGAAATAGATTTACCATCTGCAAATATTCGGGAAATAAAATTTTGATAAAATAGTTATAATGCTACATTGATCATGAATTTTTTTGGAAAATCATTTAAATATGTTTGTAGTGAGAGTTCGACAAAATTGAGCTCCAATTTGTCCCAACATTTTAACTTATCATGTCGTTTTAAATATTTACCGCTTATTTTCCATTTAATCAAACATGGGAAATTAAAATTTCCCGGAAAATCTATTTCCCGGACTCGAATCAAACAGACCCTAAGATAATACAATCATACAAGTGTGCAGAATACAATAATTTTTTATTTTTCAAATAACATAGTAAACTATGGTTTTGATTTCCACTTGAGCGCTACCTCAGCAAGTGATTTGGTAGACGACCCATTTTCGCTTAAAACTGTGACTGCAGCATGTTTAAGGTCTTCCATTTTGTTCTGAACTTTCTTCCCTTCTTCTCCTTTCATGAGGACCTTAACAACTTGCGCTATCTCATCTCTACGAATTAGGCCATTTTCATCATACCTAGGCCTTAGCGCAATTTGCATATCATGAAGCATCACCGCGTTCATTTTCTGTTCAGCATAAAGTGGCCATGCAATCAAAGGTACACCATGTACAATGCTCTCGAGTGTCGAGTTTCAACCACAATGACTAAGAAACCCACCGGTCGAACCATGGCTAAGAACTTGAATCTGTGGAGCCCATGACGACACTACTAGACCAATACCTTTGGTTCTTTCCAAGAAACCATTAGGTAGGAAATCAAGAGGGTTAGCACTGTGTGCACTGAAGTATGAGGCATTCCCAGCGGTGTCACTAGGAGTTTTTACAACCCAGAGAAATTTATGCCCACTCATTTTAAGCCCAAGGGCTAATTCAGTAAATTGCTCAGTAGAAAGGGTACCACCACTTCCAAATGATATGAAAAGAACAGAGCCACGTGGTTGATCATCCAACCACTTCAAGCATTCTGACTCAACCACATCACCATGGGTCTCACTTGAGCGTATAAGCGGACCAACTGGGTAAACCGGTGGTCTATTTGGGTTTTCTTCTTGTAGAGCCATAAGAGCACCTGGTTCTACATCTAAAAAGCTATTTACCAAAATACCATGAGCTAAGTTGTACCTCTTGCTTTGTTCCAACATCCATGTATAGGCTTCATTCTTCCTGTCCTGGCAAGGATCAACGAAATCAATCCCATGGAGTGGCACACACCCTGGCAATTTAAGCGGCTCTGGCATATCTTTGTACTCGCCTGAGTACGTAGCATCGAGGTTCGGCAGTTCAAAAGTGAATAACAATCCCATTGCAGCTGAAGTAAAAAAAATATAATATGGGAGATTAAGATCCTTGGCTAGATCATATGCATCCATACCAAAAGAATCCACAACTAATGCGACAACATACGAGTTATCCATCAAGTCCTTCAATGCATCCTTTAGAGAAGATAACGACCGAGTAATGGTGAGACAGATGCGCGTTTCAATCTTAACATCCTCAGGAAGATCATCAAAATTAACTGGAGGAAGATATATATAATTTATGGACTTGGGAAGGGAATTTAGAACTGTTTCTTGAGCTTTAGTAGAAGAACCATCAGTTGGAATTAAAAAGGTAACTAAGAAATCATGGTGGTAGATGACAAGCCCCTTAGCAAACTCGATCATTGGGATGAGATGACCCATTCCTGGGCTTGGAAGAAGAACTAGATGTGGAGTTTGTTTGATCTCTTCCATGGTTTCAATCCTTTACTGATCGATTACTGTCTTAAGAAAGAAGATCTGCTTCTGGAGAGTTATTATATAGAGTTGTGGTGCAGTTGTGAGAATCAGAGCATTCCTAATGGTAGGTTTTAGCACACTTTTAGTTAACTTTTAGTGAAAACACTTGCCAATGGTAGCTTTTAACACACTTTTCAAGCAAAACACTTTTAACTCCTTGCCAATTTAACAAGGAGTTAAAAGTGCCACGTAGGAATCCATCCGCCACAATTAGTGCGGTATGGATCCATACCCCACAATAAGTGCGGTATGGATCCATACCCCACAATTAGTGCGGTATGGACTCATCTAAAAGAAGATCCATCCGCCACAATGAGTGCGGTATGGATCCATACCCCACATAGATTGCGGTTTCAATAATCCACCATTGGAAACACTAAAACCCTTTTTTCGCTAAAACCATTGAAAATCCCAAAATTCCTTAAAACCATCTTATGTGGCACCACTAAAAGTGTTTTACCATTGGGAATGCTCTTATATTGCAATATCAATAATTAAAGAGGCTTTCCTGACAATTTTCCCATTTTATTCTGATTCTAGCCTTATTAAATAGTTAATATGACAGATTTTGTCCAAATTTATGTTATACAACTAAAGGGTCATATATGTCATTACGTAAGATTCAGCTTGAGAAACCAGCTATCAATCTATCATTAATGCTACAGCCTACAACTAAGATCTGAGAAGGTTCCCAAGCAATCATTTCACAACATTTACTATCCTATGCACCCAGGACTTATCTAACGCATCAATCCTATTAACCTATTAACTTTAGCTATACCATGCCATATGAGAAGGTATTATTTTTTTTAATTGTTAGAGCTTTTTTAAGTATGTATTTATTACAATTTTTCTTATTCATGCCTCACTTAATTTACTCAAAAATTCTAGATCTCCTATGGACTTTTGATTTAGATAATTTAATTTAAGGGCGAATTTGTCTAAACCCCAAGAAAGGTGGGCCAAATTTGCAGATACCCAAGACTTTTTTTTTTATTTGTATTTACCCCAGACCGTCTAGTTTACTGTTATCAAACCATCAACTGACTAGGATAGAGATTGAAGTTACAAGTTTACCCTTATTCTTTATTCTTTTCTTGGTATAAACACTGACCTATGTTCTAACCAAGTAACCAACCATTGAACCGATAAAGTGATCTTGCTAGAACCAGACGAATTAGTTCAAGTCTTTGGAAGAATCAACACTTGATTTTGACATCTACTGTATCAAATTACCAAAAACATAATGATCATTTTATCCTTCTCACCCGTGAGGATTGGATTATATCATTCAAAAGATTTATCTAATTAAAGAAGATGAAGATGAAGACAACAATTAATCAATCAATTGTTTATTGTCTCGTTGGAAATTCAGACTTTATTTTGTCTGTAATTTCCACCAGGTTTTCCATTACAGAAGAATTTTTTTGGCTAAAGAAGAATATGAATCATGGATTCATGGGATACCCAAGTTTGGGGTTTTCAGAAAGGCGTTGGTGTATTCTTGTATATTGTTATGTATTAAGATTGGGATTTAAAACAACGAGAAATCGATAGACAAATTTGAAAAATCTCACAAACATTCAGACAATCATTGAGATCGCAATCAATTGGAATTCATATTCTTTCATTTTGATCCCCAATATTGAGTAGAAAGTATGGTTCTTTTTCAGAACCAATTGTTGAAAATATTTGGATTGGAGATTCAAATTTATCAAAAATGGGCATGGCTGAGTTTTGAGCATTACCAATTTCTCATGCTCAGAGTGAAATTGACAATCTACTGAACCTAAATTAATGAGTTTTGAAACACTAGATGAACCAAATCCATCACCCATTCATCCCCCTCCCATTGCGGCATTGCTGATAAATGAGGAATGGAGAAGAATCATCTCAGCAGAAGTGTAGATCTATATTGAACAACTAAAGAAAAAAAAATCAACATGAGGATAGAATTGGTATATTTGATGGACATTTTGGTAAAGGAACATATCATCCTAGTCAGCAGACGGGCTATAACGGAATTGCTAAACACAAATAAAAAAAAAAGTCTAGGGTATGTGCAAATTCAGGCAACCTTTCTTGGGGTTTAGACAAATTCGCCCTTAATTTAATTATCTCAATTATTTAATATTAATATATATAAATATAATTAAAATAAAATATTTATCTTAAATAAATCCCAAAATTATTAAATTCCTTTTATAAGGTCTGCAAGTTTGGTTTGCAATAATTGTGTTGTACATTCGCGCGCAAATAGTCAATAAGTTCATCTTCCCCGTCCAGATAAGCTACATTATCAGTATATTGAGTAATAAGTATTAACTCTTGATTCAATTGACAACCACACCAGCGTTATTTTAGTCACAAAGTTTTTTGTTGGTAGTTTTGTTTATTTTTTTTTTTTTTATACGAAGAAGTTTCCTGTTGGTAGTTAGCAAAATGCTTCCACTAGTTACCATCATATGTTCATTTTCTTTCGCAGATGTCACACTGAGTAGTACTGTATATGTTTTTATTCATGATTTCAAGGTGGATTCTTTTGTGAAATCAAGTATGGTTTTGAGTTTTGAGTTTTGAGTTTTGACAGACTATATAAGAAGAAGTCATACACTCACACAACACTTTACTCTCCATCATCACCTACTACACAACTTTTAGCTTCATTATCATACAACTTTAAAGAGATCAAAAGGTGTTTTTATATTATAATGCAACAATGTACAAAATAATCAAATACTCCACTTAACAACATTAACTAAGATATACTGTAACAAAATCAAAACCCAATCATACAAGTGTTGAATACAATGCTAAAGTGGTATACATACATACTTTTCATCAAATCACATATTGACAATTATGGTTTTGATTTCCACTTAAGTGCCACCTCACAAAGTGACTTAGTAGATGACCCATCTTGGCTTAACACCGCCGCTGCAGCACACTTAAGGTCTTTCATTTTGTTCCTAAGTTTCTTCCCCTCTTCTCCTTCCATCAGACCTTTCACAACTTTTGTTATCTCCTCACGGCGAACTATGCCATTTTCATCAAATTTAGCCCTTAAGGCTACCTTCATATTATCAAGCATCACTGCATTCATCTTCTGTTCAGCGAAAAGTGGCCATGCAATCAATGGCACACCATGTACAATACTCTCAAGTGTCGAATTCCAACCGCAATGTGTAAGGAACCCACCGGTCGAACCATGGTTAAGGATTTGGATTTGAGGTGCCCATGAAGTCACAACTAAGCCTAAACCTTTGGTTCTTTCGATAAACCCTTTAGGTAAGAAATCAAATGGATCCTTAGCACTTTGGGAACTGAAGTATGAGGCAGCAGTAGTTTTATCACTTGGACTTCTTACAACCCACAAAAACCTTTGTTCACTCATTTCTAACCCAAGGGCTAATTCAGTCAATTGTTCAGTAGAAAGGGTCCCACCACTTCCAAATGAGATAAATAAGACAGAACCATGTGGTTGGTCATCTAACCACTCCAAACATTTAGAGCCATCAGCATCACCATTGGTTACACTGGTTTGTATTAGAGGACCAACCGGGTAAACCGGTGGTCTATCTGGTGTTTCCTCACTTAAAGCCTTAAAAGCAGTCGGTTCTAAATCTATAAAACTATTGACCAAAATACCCTCAGCTAGTTTGTACCTTTTGCAATGATGCAACAGCCATTTATAGGCCTCGTTCTTCTTGTCTTGTGCAGGGGTAAGAAAATCACTTCCATGGATTGGCACACATCCAGGCAACTTCACCAGCTCCGGCAAATCTTTGTACTCGCAAGAATATTTCTCGTCGAGTTTTGGCAATTCAAGAAACAAGGATAACACCATAGCTGTTGTAGGATAAAAAATATATGATGGTACTTGAAATTCTTTAGCTATATCAAATGCATCTGTACCAAAAAGATCGACAACTAATGCAACCACACGCATATTAGCCACCATTTTTGTGAATGCATCTCTTAAAGAAGATAATGAACGAGTGACGGTAAGGGAGATACGTGTTTCGATCTTAACATCTTCATTAAGGTCATCAAAATTAACTGGTGGAAGAAATATATAGTCTATAGCTTTGGGTAGGGAATTAAGGACTGTTTTTTGAGCTTTAGAAGGAGAATTATTCTCTGTAGGAATAAAAAAAGTGACTGAGAAATCGTGGTTGAGAACGAGTCGCTTTGCAAACTCAATGAGTGGAATGAGATGACCCATTCCAGGAGTTGGAAGAACAACTATGTGTGGAGTTTGTTGAATTTCACCCATGGTACTTTTGCTGGAGTTTTGAGAATGAGAAGAGAGAAGAGAAAGCTCAGAAGAGTATATATAGAAGGATGGTTTTGTTGTAATATGTAAAGATTTAATAGCACAGTTTTGGAATTTTATGGAAAATTTTATGGTTGTCATGAACTTGTTGTTTTAATTGTTAATTTTATCTAGAGAGAAAATACTGTATTCAGGTTTTTCTAGATAGATGGTGGGTATATGCACTGGTTATGTGTGATGTCACTCTAACGTTAGACTGATGTCATCAATCACCACCTGCTTGATTTTGGTTGTGAATTCGTGATTTTGTTGTCTTCCATTTGAAAATGGTATAGGGTCAATGATATATGACCTCAGACTTACATGGTCCATGATGCTTATTATTTATATATTTTGAAACTAAATTATCCATTATCAAAAAATAAAAAATAAAAAAAAATTCCAAGTATCTGATATTTGCTAGAATATGCTCAACGCCTATGTTAAATTTTGATTTTTAAGTTGTTCAAAGTCCAATATTATCATTCATTTTATTAGTTCATGATGATCGTGTTCGATGAGTAGAATTAGTATTATTGATCCCTCAAAAAATCTCTCATTTAGCAATCCTTTTTTTTTTTTCTTTTTGCAACCAAGACAAGTTAAAGCATTATAAATGATTGTAGACGTTAGTTCAGACTTTTTTTGTAATAATTGATCGAAGAATTTTTGTACCAAGAAAATCATATTGTTCTACTTTGATAAACTTTATAACTCAAAATCAAATCCAATCAAAATGAGATGATAATATTGGTGTTCTTGTGGGAAAAAAAAAAACATCATGGCTGTGCTTGTTTCACGGGAATATAAGAGGAAATAGCCCGGGAATCACTGACACGTTGGATTTTCCAGATTTCCAAATTATAACGGGTGCTTGGTGTTATTAATAATAAGTGGTCCCCTTAGCAAACTTTTGTCCAAAATGGAAACCACGTCAGTAATTTTTACGATTTAGTTGAGACCGGATTCTTCAGGAAATCTCCGTCTCTAAAGAATCTCTCTCTTTCTTTCTCATTTTTTTCTCTTTCTCTCTCCTCTTTTCCCGTGCCTTAACAAGCAGTGTTATCTGAATTAAGGTAAAAAATCTGTAAAACAAATCTTAACAAATTTAGACAAATCTGTGGAAAAGATTGTTTTCCAACTTTTACGGGCAAACAAGCACAGCCCATATTTTGCTTTCCTGTATAGTATTAGTTTCCATTAATTATTACAACTCATGTGATAATTAACATTATCCCCTTAATAATAAAAATAAAAGACAAAGAGATAAGGAAAAGCTGGAGTAAACAATAGTTTAGAAACAAGAAAATCCTAATTATATTGATTAATTAAAACTTGAATGATTGGTACTGGTGTGTTTAGTGACTGAAGAACCAAGAAATCCTTTGTGGATCAATGTATAACTATTAGTTGTATCCAATAAGCCTACGTATCTAAAGCAACTTTAATTGACCAATCATGATGATTTAAGCATGACGATGTGATTAAGTGAATGTTATGAACATCACATAATGGTATGTCCATGTTCATATCCAAGGGTCTGAAGTCTGAACTTATTTATAATATGGTAGGTAAGTGAGAATAACAATTGCAAACAAAGACATTAACAAAGGTTGCCTAAGTTAGCTAATAATCCATCCACTAAAACAAAATAGGAGCAAAGAAAGAGCAATTGAATGGAGATGGAGATGGAGATGGAGATGGAGATGGAGATGGACATAGATATGGACCACTAAATGGTTCTTTCATAACCATTTCAAACAAAAAAATTTAATGTCTTTGGCAAATTTAACAAAGTGATTAGTGATGTAGTCATAGTCATTCACTTATTCAACATACTTCAAACATTTCCAAAACAACTGTCTCATACTTGGTAGCCAACAACAAGAAAAATATGTACAGGACACAATCACACAATCTTCTCTCTATTTGGGCCTCACCCATTAGCTTCATAATGGGCCTACTGATATGGGTTGAGACAAATAGCCCGTTAAGTGAATTTAGGTACGACGGCCCAACTGGCCAACACCCCTAAAACTAAAAACCAAGTGTGATTCTCAACGAGATGGATTGCCTAGATGATCGCAAAAAACGCTACCAAGTATTCTTGGATTTATTCCAAGGTCCATTCAATTTCACCGCTCAATTATTATCGTTGCTCAATTTCTTGGCGCAATTAATGTTCTGGCTCAATGGTTACTTAGGGCTATGATTTCATCACCTCTTGATACAATTGCCCTTTTACTTTTGATTATAGTTGTAATATGTTTGGTTTATTTAATGAAGAATTATTAGCATTACATCTAAGCATTCTTTATTATAAATATTTTTTTTTTCCATTAGAAAGAAGAAAATGTTAGGGCAATGCCACTGAGAGGTTTTAAAAGCAGTTTGAAGAAGGTTTTAAAAAATGTCCAACCAACGGGTAGTTTTAACGTTGTCAGTTTAAATCTACTTAAAACTGACAAGGTATAAGTTATCTGTCAAAAACTGTGGCGGATGGGCTTATCCATAAAAAACGGTGGCGGTTAGAAACTGTGGCAGATAAGCTATCCGCCACAATTTGTGGCAGTTAGTGTTATCCGCCAGAAACTTTGGTAGTTAGTGTTATCCGCCAGAAATTCTGGCGGATAATTATTTAACAGATTAAGTTTTTGTAGAACTGCGTTGACTCCCCTAAAACCTACCTCCAAGTTTTAGTGTTAAAACCTACTGTCAATGCTGATGTGTCACCCCCATATTTTACTCTCTTTTGTTTTTGGTTTTTTTTTTCCATTTCTATGATCCCTACTGACCCCAATATATCTAGTAGCAATGCCTTGATTTTCATTTGTTTACTTTTTGTTAGGTATAGTATGCAAAACCTAAGAATTGCATATTAGTAATAATAAACATGATTAATTATTAAATAAACATGCAATCAGATTGAATATTGCAGCAACTAATCAGAAAAATGTAGAATGGAATATTACCAACCTCCTCCTCCTCATCATCAGATTCTTGTTCCATCAAAAGTGAAGAACACATCAAGCCGATATCATAAGCCTCTTTCCGTATTTCGGACTTCTCTTTCTTCTTTGACATCCACCTTTGATTAGGTTTCTTTATAACATGTTCAGCAACAATAACACCCTTCTTCAACCCAACTTTTAGCTTCACTTTTTCTGTATTTTTATCTTCCCTTTATTGACTCAACAATCTCCTTAGTAGTATCTTTCCAAAGTTGCCTCCCCAACACCTTTGAATGCTTTGATAAGGTACAGATATTCCATCCTAACCTTCAAAATGAAAAAAAAAACATACCATATTACCATCGAAAAATGAAAAATAAAAGATTGAATCATCTCAATAAAATAAAATGTTAGTAATCTAGTACCTGAAGATGAAATGAAACAAAATCAACACCTCTGATCTCAGGCAACAATGGCGAATGAAGAGGGAAGCCAAAAGAAAATGAAGTGAAGTGAACCAAAAAGTAACACTTGCAACTATTTTATAGCCAAAAAAATAAGGGTTTGTAACCCCCAATTACGTATTACCACGTATAAGATTTTTAACCATGGTTTATAAACCCTCAACCAATAAGGTTATTTATATTTTTTACTATACATGGTTATAAATTTTGAAAATAATACAGTAATTTATAGGAATACAAATAGTAAAATTATTGGAACTGTCAACTGTGAGCCAGGCTGTGAGGTATTTCCATTAATTATGACTCTTGAAGTTCTTAACGTGGGATATCCCTTTTTCCCAGCGAGCTCATAAAGTCATTGGTTCAATTTCAATACATTAATTAAAATTAATTAACACGATTGCCATTGTATCTATCAATTCCACATCATATTTTTAGGTCACTACATCCAATATATGCAAGAATATATTAACACGATTACCATTGTATCTATCGATTCCACATCATATTTTTAGGTAAAGTTTTCACTACATCATATTAATTAACACGATTACCATTTTATCTTTTATTGATTCAACCATCTCATTAGTAGTATCTCTTGAGCAATACCCAGATAATATTTCCAAAGCTGCCTCCCCAACACCTTTGACTGATTTGATAAGGTACAAGATATTCTAGTTCCTTGATTAAATCCTTAATATCATGGATTTTTGATATTTCTTTTATTGGAATGGATTTTTCTAATATTACTTGGTATATATATAGTAAAAAACATCAAACCAGGGAGAAGCATTTTTAAAAATATCAAACCATGGAAGGGAAATTATTATTTTAAACCACGTATTCACCAGCTGTATTGACCATTTTTGTGAGGTTGGTCAATACATTAATGAATGATGATGATTTGTATGATATGAACAATAATAATAAAGTAGAGACATGAACACCATTGTATACGTGGTTCGGCAATTGTGCCTACATCCACGGAGAGAGAGAATGATCTTTATTATAGTAGTGGTGGTGATACAAAATGGGAGCTCGATTAGGAGGAGAGCTCGAGAGAGATGAGACCTGAGAGGTGAGGTCTCATCATGAGAGATTAGGGAGGTCGTTGATATTGAGACCTCACCATGAGATAGTGGTGAGAGCATTAGACTATCAGACCATGTGAGAAGAGATGAGAACATGCCTAGAATGAGTAGCTTGCCTTCATATTTATAGGCTACAATGTAACTCCATTCTTAGCATTTACTAGGGTAATAATGAGAGAATATCTTTGTAGTAATTGGCTTTAACTTTGTAACTTGTGACATCAAGAGAGAGCCCATTAGATGTTGACACGTGGCACCATGATGAACGGTAGAGATGGTGCCACATGTATGTTGTATGTAGTACCCCTACATAAGCCCCCTCTTTTTAGGTTGAACGGAGTTCGGGCTGAAAAGAAGTAATCGAACCGATCCAGCCCCCAAGATGAATGAAATATGGGGTTCTTTAACGAAGTCGATCCGCCCCAAATTTTGATGAGCTTGATCATTGAGATTTGCAGGACGCGACGAAGGCCCCTTGTGGTAATTGCAACTCGATCATGACTTTGTGTATAGCGAGCTGGTTACTTCCAGGGAGACCTGGTAGCTCGTTCAGAAGGCATGTAGACGAGATGGACAGCTGCAAGCAGGTCGTACTGAAGTGGGTCTTCTTGTATGCATGGGTTGTTGCGTTTGTGTGATCGAATTGCATAGACCTGATAATGTTAGCATGTGAAACATTATAAAATTCAATAAAAGACTTACATGGAATTGTACGTCTTCCTTATGACTTGTATGTACTATCTTTGTCGCCTTGTAACTGGACACTTCGATAGATGTGGCACTTTGGAGTGCAAATGTAGCTCGTTTGAGAAAGAGCATTGGTTGACCAAGTGTTTTGAGAGTTACTTGGAACCTTTTGGTGCCCGATCTAGTGAATGGTCGCAGCGTGGAGACCTGTTTGACAATTCTCGGGCATGTGGCCTTTGTGGGTCTGCATTGCGTTGAGAGTGAATGCGTTCGACCAGGCGTGTGGCTAGAGAATTGTGTTTGAGGTCGTCCCGCATACGAGTGACTCACTAGTCAATGAGGGTGGCCGTATTGTATATCAAGCATTTCACTTGTAAAGAGTTCAGTGAAAGCAATGTGGCACATTTGTGCAAAAATAGCTCATGGGGAGTGGGGTCGTGTTCATGTGACCTGCACATAGAGAGAGCTACAAAAAATATCATTAAAAGCTAATTGTGCTAATAAGTTAATTTGATTAGATAAAGTGAGAATAGCCCCCTGTATGGCATAAATATTGTTGGGGTCGTTGAAGGACCTGTAATTTGAAGAGGTCGTTATTAAGGACCTGGGGAGGTCGCGATGAGACCTGGCATGAAGGACCTGGTATGAGGGACCTGACATGAAGGACCTGGTATGAAGGACCTGAGAGGTCGTTGGCTTAGGGACCTGAGAGGTTGTTGGCTTAAGGACCTGAGAGGTCGTCAGCTTAGGGACCTGAGAGGTCGTTAGCTTAGGGACCTGAGAGGTCGTTGGCTTAGGGACCTGAGAGGTCTTTGGCTTAGGGACCACTTTGAAATTTGTTATGATCGAGTTATGAGAATATATGTTACATAGATGCATATAATAATCAATTTGTGTGAGATAAAATAGAATGAACAGTAAGATCATAGTGAATTGATACTTATCTTGCTTTCGTCGAGTTTCACATACAGTAATGGTAACCGAAATAAAACCCCCAATTTGGAAATTGTGATTGCAATTCTGCCAAATAGAATTTCTTGAACTTGAAATCACCACTTTGAGAGCTTTACAACAATGGTGTAATGGTGGGGTTGGCGGGTGGAATTCGCTTGAGAAAATCCCAAGTCCCTGTAGTCGGCGCCAAATGTATTGACCATTTTTGTGAGGTTGGTCAATACATTAATGAATGATGATGATTTGTATGATATGAACAATAATAATAAAGTAGAGACATGAACACCATTGTATACGTGGTTCGGCAATTGTGCCTACATCCACGGAGAGAGAGAATGATCTTTATTATAGTAGTGGTGGTGATACAAAATGGGAGCTCGATTAGGAGGAGAGCTCGAGAGAGATGAGACCTGAGAGGTGAGGTCTCATCATGAGAGATTAGGGAGGTCGTTGATATTGAGACCTCACCATGAGATAGTGGTGAGAGCATTAGACTATCAGACCATGTGAGAAGAGATGAGAACATGCCTAGAATGAGTAGCTTGCCTTCATATTTATAGGCTACAATGTAACTCCATTCTTAGCATTTACTAGGGTAATAATGAGAGAATATCTTTGTAGTAATTGGCTTTAACTTTGTAACTTGTGACATCAAGAGAGAGCCCATTAGATGTTGACACGTGGCACCATGATGAACGGTAGAGATGGTGCCACATGTATGTTGTATGTAGTACCCCTACACCAGCCTTCACAATTAAACCCACATACAAATGGCTGGTGATATTCTTTAGTCATCCGCCTCCTCTATTATATATAGTGGTTGCTTTTCATCCGCCCTTCCAATTATTAACAATGGCGGCTTATGTATATAATATGAATATTGCATGTTATCTTCAAAAAAATTTCTCAAATTTGAAAATGAATTAGAAAAATAGCAAAAAAAAAAGTATAATATAGAAAAATAACAACTGGTGTTGACGATTTTTTGACAAAATAGCAACCGGTTAGAGATGGTCTTAGAAGGTACAACAATTTGAATGATTTGAATGATTGTGGGGAAAACAGTTGGCAGATTTTACTTGCTAGTCATGTGTTTGTCTTTTGTTTTTACTTCTTTAATATTAAATGACAAATACATGTGACTTCTGTATAATAAAGTTTTTTTTATTCTTTAAAAGAAAAAACCCATTTTAAACCCTAGGAATTACACAAAACGAGAGGACAAACGTGCTACAAACTGCATTGCTAGTCCTTAATTGAATATGAATATGGGCATTACCATTATGTGATGTTCATAACATTTAGGGTTTGTTTGATTCGAGCGGTAAATGATTTATCGTTTTAAATGGAGGACACCGAATGGAATTTCTAAAATTAGGAGAATCGAATAAGAAGAGAAGACACAAAGTACTAAGATCTCTTCTTTTTAAAATATTATATAATTACTAATATGATTCTACTAAAAGTTTACGGAAAAAATATTGAATTAAACTGACTCTTACTTAATCAATTAAGGGAGAATTGGTGCCTAGGTCTATAGACATATGTTATACAAGTGGAATGCACATCCGTTGGATGTATGTACAGAAGGAACTGAATATAATCAGATATGTTATATAAAGTAATTTTTTTATAGAGATTTTTGGACGTACCACCATTTGAAAGTCGAAATTTGAGATACCCCCATTTGAAAAAAAAAATGAGATACCCCCGATTTCATCACCATCATCCCCATCATTTGAATCATCATATTCTCCTTTTATATCCAACAATGTTGAGCACATTAGACCAAAGTTGTATGCTTCCTTCCATTTTTCAATCTTTGTTTTCTCCACCTTTGGTTTTGGCTTCGAAGCTTGTATAGTTTGTTGGACTTCAACCAAACCTTTCTTCATCCCTACTTTCACTTGAATAGACATAGTCTTTTTATCTCCCAATCTCTCCAATGCTTCCTTCACGATCGACTTCCCAGCTGAAACAGACCAAAACCCACCTACTGTAGATTCAAGCACACCTTTGACGGCGAATGAGCTTGTGGCTCAATGGTAGCACCCATCTTACAAAGTGGAGAGGTCGTGGGTTCGAAACACGTCAACAGCTGATTGTTGATATAAATTTTCACACGTAATTTAATGGGGTAAGGGTCCCCACAACCCTGCTTACCAATAAAAAAAAACAAAAAAAAAAGCACACCTTTGACGAACTCCGTATTTGATTAAACAGAGAATAAAAAAAGGGTTATTTTTATTATAACTAGAAAAAGTTTAAACTTTAATCTTATTAAAATAAAAGGAGTTTTTATTACCTTGAAGTTTCAATATGAGAAAACTTAGAGAATGAAACCGATAAAAGAGAAAACAAATGCAGATGAAGAAGAAAGAAACAACACAGCTAAAATGGTGAAAGGAAGCTGAAAAGCAAGTGAGGATTATATAAACTACTTTATTTTGTCTCGTTGTAAAATAGGGTTATGGACCCAATTAGAAGATGCCATGTGACATATATATTTTGTGCAGGGACTATAAAGGTTGATTGAAAATCATCTCTTAAAACATTTTATAGTCTGATAAGAATAAGTTGTTTGTTTGTATTATATTAACTAATTGTAAGCCTAAATTAGCTATAGCTCTTGTAAATAACACATTATTACCCACTTTTTATAAGTATTAAACTAAATTTTCTATAGCTCTAGGCCGCCCATCTGACTTTTAATTTACATTTCAATTTTTATAATTTTTATTACCCACTTTTTATTTTTTTTATAATTTTTTTAAAATGTCCGAAATTGATGGATAAATAAAACACCTAAACGTTGGGTGCTGTTAACCCTAGTGGGGCGTAAAAAATTTCTTAAAAAAATTAAAGAACACATGAACTCATCTGGTGGGAGGTTAATTAGCATACACACTTTTTTAAGTGTGCAACAAAGCCAAACTTCCAAATAAGTGCCTTTATCTCCAGCTGCATTCGAGCATAACTTGAGGGATCTTATCCTTAAACACCTTAGCATTTCGTTGCCGAAGAATCCATAGCACTGCATAGGGTAATTAAGTAGCCCCGCACCTTCATAGTGAAAAAATTTATCTATACTCTTCGACCAAATACTAAACCACTCCTCCACATTATCCACCGTATAAAGAAGACGTAGAGTGTCTTGTTGAGATTGGAGCAATTCCGTCCATACTTCCAACACCACCGAGCAATGTAGGAACAAATGAGAGATGGTTTCCCGCAGACTGTTACACAGGGGACAAACAGTTGGTGTATTCATACCTCTTCTGCACAACACATATAAACCTCCAATAGTGGTTTTACGTTATATTGGTCTTTAAGCAAGCAATGACACCTGACGATTTTGTCGAGCCTCATATATACTTGATTTATCGGTTTCAACTAACAGTAACTGCCCCGGTGCCACTGACACATTTATATGCAGTTCACAGATCACATGACTCATATGTATTACATGTGTTGATCTGAAAATAAACAACGAAGATGGAAGTTATTGTTCTTAAAATAAAATCAAGGACAAACTGTCGACTTATGCAACAAACTAGGGTCAAATTCCCAACTTATGCAACAAAGAAAATTAGGTTTAAAATTATCATCAAACTATTAAGTTATACCAATTTATGCAATTCCGTCAATGGAGTTCTAACAGACGTTAATATTTGCTGACTGTATTAATTTTTTTAGGCTGACTGTGTATATTTGTTTGCTGACTAGGTCATGTCTACAGCACGTGCGGAGCACGTGATTATCTTACACCCTCTGAGGCACGTGATGGATCGAACTATATAAACAACACTTAGCAAAATTTCGATTCAACAACACTGGAAAAAAAAATAATTTCGAACTTTGCTGAAGACGATGGGGAATTCGATTTATGAAGTCTAAACTTTGAATCAAAAACCTAATTTCCCAAATCGAAATTTCGATGCAATTGGCACGTGTTGTTCCTTCACCGGAATTTCTCTTGGTTTTCACTTTTCCGGCAACTTTCATATCGCCGGAATCTCTTCTTTCTTTTGAAACTTCTGATGTATTTTCAGCTTTTTTCTCTTTCTTCTTTGTTGATGGAGTTAAGAAAACAAATGTATCTTTTCCATCACTATTACTTCGATGAAGCAAATCACGAAATCTCCATCTCTTTGAAGATCCAGTTGAATTACTTTTCTTGCACATTTCCGGTGATTCTTTAACAGGTTTTGGAGTCCAAACACAATAAGTACCTTCAGGCAATGTTTCAAGTTCATCAGATTCTGATGAAGATGATGATGAACTAGGTTCTCTTTCTTCAATCAAAAGCTTTTTCAAGGGAAATCGAATTGTAGAACCACTTTGAAGCTTTGTAAAATCATCTTGACCACCAGCAAATAAAAGATCTCTATTAAAAACAGGATAAATCGGTTTAATCTGACCATTTGAAAAGATCTCATCAGCTGAAATTGGTGAAGATTCTGGATCTCTGGTAAGAACTGCAAACTCAAAATCATCACCATCTTCATCATCATCATCGCTGCAATCGCTAACCTTATCTTCATCTTCTTCTTGATTTACTTTTTCTTCAGAAGAAGAAGAAAAAGGAATACAAGGTATTTGAATCTGCTCATCTTCAACAAGAACTAACTCTGATGATAAAGATTTCTGCATTTCTTCTGAAGATGATTGTTGTTGTTGTTACCGTTTGATTTAATTTGATTCGCTTTTTCTTCTTCTTCTTCAGCGTTTTCTTTCGTTTCTTGAATTGAAAAAATAACAAAGCGTGTGTGTTGTGTTATTGTTTGGTAGGTCGGTTGGTTGAAATGAAGATAAAATGATGAGTTTATTTCGGGAAATTTATAAGTGAGAGTTGGAACGGATTTGGTGGAAAGAAAGAGAGAAGAAGAAGTAGTGGTGGAGAACAATGCAATATTAATATGATTTGTGTCTTCTTCCCAAATTTTTTTTTCCAGTGTTGTTGAATCGAAATTTTGCTAAGTGTTGTTTATATAGTTCGATCCATCACGTGCCTCAGAGGGTGTAAGATAATCACGTGCTCCGCACGTGCTGTAGACATGACCTAGTCAGCAAACAAATATACACAGTCAGCCTAAAAAAATTAATACAGTCAGCAAATATTAACGTCTGTTAGAACTCCATTGACGGAATTGCATAAATTGGTATAACTTAATAGTTTGATGATAATTTTAAACCTAATTTTCTTTGTTGCATAAGTTGGGAATTTGACCCTAGTTTGTTGCATAAGTCGACAGTTTTTATTTCTGTTGGGTATGTTTGCTAGTAATTAAATCGAATGCGATCAAGTCACGACAGTCCCAGCAAATGAGTAATACATCTTTCTTTGGTTATATGTACATTGATCATAGCAATATGAATATGTGATAAAAAAATAAATTATTCCTTAATTTTTCATTGGTTTAGTTTTATTCCGATTATTATTGAAGAACATAAAGTCCCGCAGGTTCACAATGAGCATTTGGACAGATCTGTTGGTGGTCAATAATTCAGCAAGACAGGCCCTGTCCAAATGGAATTCAGCTACTAAATTGTTGGAAAATTGGCCCCCTTCAACAGTAAAGAGTTGCTTCAATGATCTGGGACATTCTGCCATATGTGGTGCTATAGAGGATTTGGAAGACTAGAAATGATGTAATATTCAGTGGTGGGAAAGCTGACCTTACGAAGGTTCTGCAGGGCATTAAAGCAATTGTTTGGGCTTGGCTAAATATATGTAAGACAGCTGTTGAACTGAGGAAGGAAATCAGGTTCACAGATCTATTGTATGGCTGGAGGACAGTCAAGGTAGAGCACTGGTAAGACAAGGCAGCAGCTGAGTACTAAACCCTAATAAAGATAAAAACCGGCTCCAAAACCTAATTTATACTAAAAAGTGGTGACCAAAACCTAAATCACCCAAAAAAAAATCATGCTCCAGCTCCTCTCTTTGGAGGATCGGAAGTTGGAAATGTTAGGAATCGTTGCTTCATTGGTGGTTGATCATTTAATTGAATGATTGAATCCAATGCAACACGTGGGTGTGCTATATTACAATTAAGAAAATGAAAGATGTATACAAAATTACCCTTTTTTTTTTATTTTTATTGTAGGCTTGTGGCTAGAGGTGTCAAATCAATAGGGAATTGGATATATTCAGAATCTTAGCGGATTACAGAATATTTCAATTGCCAAATTTGGATTACAGGGTCGGCATTAAGATTTGTTTTTGTGTATATATTCAAAATATTTTATTTAGCCCAACAGATTTAAAAAACTCTAAGCTAGTAGCTTCATAATCATCAGGATCACCCATACCACAGTATTGTTGATATTGCTTATCATCATGGCTGCTGTTGCCTGCTGCCTGCTGCGACACCATATCAAACAACCAGCAGCCTCCCTTTTGCAGTTGCGATAGGCACGAATAATCATAGTCATCAATCTAGAGTTGGATCTGTTAGAAATAATGTGTTACGTCCCAATCATCAAGTAATACCATGCTGTTTGAAAACTCGCACTACGCCATTATGCCTTGGATTGTGGAGTTTGACTGCAGGTCTGCATGAACCACATGCTTTAGTAATGCCTGGAGGTCTTAGATCACATTCTAATAAGGCTGTTGGCACCCTTGCTCTGTCTGGAAGGTGTATCTCGTGTGCTGCTAAACCTAGTTCTGACGATTTCCAAGGTTTTATGGACAATCTCCTTGAAAACTGCATGAAATTAAAAACTCAAGATATTGCCAAACACATCAAATCCCTTGTGGGTGAGAGCAACATGGAGTTTGTCATTAAATATTTAATGAAATTAGAGGATTCAAGATATTTATTCCCAGATTGTAAAATTCCACAAGGGCTATTGCCAGTTATTGCAAACGACCTCAAGTCCATCATGCGTGAGAGCACAAATATTGTTGACACTAAAGTGGGCAAACTGGAAAACACAATCGATCAGAGGATGAGTGTGGATATGGATATGAAGTTTGCACCCTCTCCATACGAATCCGCTGCTACGATGGCTCAACTTACAAGTGTTATTGGTTGTGAGTATTGCCCTCAATCTCCAGTAAATCTCAACATGGTAAGGAAAGTTAAAACAGCAATTAATTGTGATTATGTCGTTTCTCAATACATTGACAAAACTATTAAATTCTACGTCACAAGAAATCCTAATAGCTTTCGCAAAGAGTTTGTGCTTTGTGACGGTGCAAAGAAGCCTATCGCAACTATTTGCAAGAAGGTTTAACTCTTATACTCATATTTTATTTTATTTTATGTCAAATAAATCTATGGTATAAATAGGGATATATATAAAATTTCATTTCCTTGGATTTTTTCTTCACAGTTGTACTGCAAATGAAGGATGGCAAGTTTATAGGGAACACAACACAGATGATGAAAATCTGCTATTTAGCGCCAAAAAGTGTTCCATAAAACACTCTACCAAAGTTGATTTAAATGTATTTCTTCCCTATAACATCACAGAGGATGTATGTGATTTCAAGATCACAAAAAGCTGGTTCTCGAAGAAAACATGTGAAGTTTATATGGGAGATAACATCATTGCTCAAGTAAGATGCCTACACGTTTTTTTTAGGTATTAATTATTCTTGTATATGGGAATATGGGATGTTTTGACAGATTATTATCTCACATTTTTTTTATGCAGATAGAAAAAAAACATATAAACTCATGCTCTATGTGTATTCATATGTTGATCAAACTTTTATCATCGCTTTAAGTGTGATTCTCAACGAGATGGATTGCTTAGATGATCGCAAAACACTACCAAGTATTCTTGGATTTCAATTATTCCAACGTCCAATCAATTTCTTGGCTCAATTATTAATTTCTTCGCCCAATTAGACTTCTGGGTCAATGGTTTATGATTGCAGAACCTAGAGATACAATTGCCCTTTTAATATTTATTATATATTCGTAGTATTTATGGTTTATTGTATACTGTACTTATGTTGTATGTATTTATAAACAATATTTTGCTTTGGATATGCTATTGACATATTTTATATTCCGTTGATTGATATGGTGAAGTTCTGTTCAGCACATTCCAATAAACAATCTTAAACAGAATAATAAAGCATGCATTTAGGTGAGGTGAAATCAATTTGCTAGGCAAAAGTTCATTCTGAAGTGTGTAAAGACGTTCCTTCATGTATGGTCTTTAGAGATCGTCGAAGTCATTAGCTTGGATTGTAATAAAGTTGTAGATGTTGAATATATTGCAAACGTAATTAATCGTTGGGGATCAAACAGTTAATGGTATATATATACACCCACCCAAACGTTTAATTAATGTACTAATTCATGAACAATGCCCACAGTAATCTTTTACAGTGCCATGGTGCCATGGTGCCATGGTGTAATGTTTTGACCTGTTGAAATTAACTCTAGGGCAATTTAGGATACCTAATAACACACCAAAATTAAACAGGTCGCTTGCTTTTGATGGAGTTTTTACGTGGTTTATCATAATGGCCGAAAAAAAACTAGAAGAACAAAAAAGAAAATGCATGACCAGTTAGAGCTTTGGTACAGTACCTAATAAAAAGACTTGAGCCACACATGGTCATATAGTCCAATAACAAGTTTTGATATGTAATTGAGTTATTTTGTCGAAACAAATTACACATATTCAGTATATGACAGAGTTTCAACACATAAAGAGTGTGTTCAATCATTTTCCAGATACAGAAGAAGAAAAATACAGAATCAATTGCACTTGGGCAAAAACTCCGTTCGAAATGGGCGGGCGTACTGATAAGATACAAATGGACTTTCAGTTTTAATATTTGTCGACAAACAACCCATTAACTGTGTTTCAGTAGAATAGCGCAACTCCCAGTAGGCCAACTGGCCAATACCCCTAAAAAAAATGATAACAACCTATAGTATTTGAACTATAGGCAATTGATTTTTAATCAAGTTATTTTGTTGATACAAATTACATATCTTTGCGTGGTTATCTGTTAACTAAAATGTATACAACAACTACCAAAAAACAGAGTGATAAACTGTCAATCAACTACATCACTACTAAAGAGCTTGAACTTGCTTGCATCGAGGACTAACTTCCTTATAGAAGAAAATGTACCTAATAGTCCTGCACCTGTGAAAGCAACCATGATAGAAATGTTGATCCAATAGACGAGAGATTTTCTAGAAGGTTTGAAGCTCATGTTGTACAATAGCATCGGGAGAATAAAATCTAGAGGAATGAAACCAATGGCACCTACGACACCGTTGATATCACCAAAGAATGGCAGCATTGCAGCAACAAATCCACAAAATATCATGTATACAGTTCGTAGCAGTATCCTAGGAATTAGGTTTCTCTTGGAGAACATCCCTTGGGTCACATCCGCAGACTTCTTTTCCATGATCTCATAAGCAACTTGTGAATAAACCTGGTAGTACACAGTTAAAGTGTGTTTAATATGAATTTTGAAGACTGAAAATCTTGATAAGAATGATGGCAATGCTCGGGGGTTCATCTCATGCCAGTTACAAACATCAATGCAGAGCAGTAATGCAAAAGTTCCTACTATTTGTGCATTGCATAGAAGTGATTGTAAAGGTTAAGTGTAGATGGCATACCAGTCCAATGGCAAAGAGCTGAAAGAGTACAAAGATAACAGCGACCCCCAGTACCCACGTTGGTGCTAATGCAGGTCCTTCATCTGGAATTAAGCTCTTAAGAATATTGGAATTCGATTTATTTCCAAACGCCCAGTATCCAGACACAGCTGCCGAGTAGAAAGTAAAGAATATCACGGTGTAACACATAAGAAGTCCTTTAAACATTTTTCCAGTAGCTGGTGGAGCCAGAGTAGCCTGTATAAAATCACAACTCCCAATTAAAACCAATGAATCTTGAAAACCAAAAATCTTCTAGCATTTTTCATCAAACAAATATTCTATTCTGTCATTATCAAGCATAAAAGTATAACGAGATACTTGTATCTCAGGCAGAATTCCATTCCCAAATATTGCAGCCAATATGGAGATTGAAGTGAAAGCATCAAATACTCTTGTGGACTTTGAAGGATCCAATGAGTACTCTTTCTTAGGGGCATTACTTGAAAACCCTGCAGGACAACAGACCAGAACATCTTTAAAATGGAATAAGTCGAAGGTTAAGCAAAAGAGTCTTCCAACTTCTAAGATTCATGCTTCATACCCGCATTAATGCAGGCACCAACGACCAGTGAAGTGTAACCCAAGCTTAGAACAAGTGAACCTAAATTGATGTGTCTGAGAGAATGGAAAGATGGAAGTTGAGACAGAACAATCATAACGACTGTCACCATTGCAATAAACTCATACAACTTCAAAGGCCCGTCTGGAGAAAGCTGTGTGTACATGATCTTGTGCAACAAAATATATACAGACAAAAAAAGTGTCAAATGATATGATTAAAACAATGCATCTACAAAATTATTACAATGGATCACTAATATAAGCTTGGTAATACAGTAGTCTAAACAACAATATCACTATTATCCTCATAAGTGACCATTTGAATGGTAGTCTCGCTTTTGAATATATATAAAGTGACTTGTACAAATGTCAAATTAGCACATCACTATAATTACCTTAACGCAAATAAATTTTCATGACCAGCCCCAATCTAGTTAGAGTCGCAACATCATTAATAGATGAGTCTGTAGTTCTAGGTGCACCCCCCATTCAAAAGAGTTATCAGATTATCAGATTTCAGAGATATTGCTATTTAAATGAATGCAGCAAGAAACTGTGACTGTAACTCTAACCAACTGACAAGATCTCTGAATAACAGGAACAAGAAGAGGTCAAATGTTTAACTACGAGATTAATGAAATTAATGGTGCAATTCAGGATTTGGTAATGCATTCGTAAATTAGAAGACATGGAGTCTGGAGTCTGCTTCTACTGTGGGCCTACATGACAAAATGACATACAACAGAGCCAACTCTTAGAACCTAGTAATTATATCAACAATTGAAGGAAACTGACTGTAGATGTTGATCCTTGAATGAATACTTGAATGTAAACTTTAGGTTATCACTGATTAAGTAGCACAGTAGGCGTTGATACCTGAAGACATTCGGCTGCAAGAAGAATCGCCCCTATCCCAACTCCAGTATTTATCGCTGTTTGAATGAATATTACAAAATAAAACATTCCTCCAGACCCTATAAGAAAACAAACAATTTCAGAAGGAATTAACACCAAATCACAAATTCCAGTAAGTGTTGTATAATAATGATTTTTAATAATCATTTTCACAAAACTCATACCAAATACCAATACCAAAAACTTCCTAGTTCATATTCAATTTTTTACTAAAAAAAATAGAAATCAGATTGGTAAAAATTGGAGTGCCCCCTGTGCATAATTCAATGATCACCCAATTTTATCTTTCTTTAACAATAGGCTGAGATTTTATTTTTTTTCTTTCTTTCTTTTAAATGTACTAAATATTGCCATCACCACAAATTTCTACACTGACATTATGCTCATAAAATTTCATTCACTGTTGACATGTCTAAGTTCAACTCTTTCAACAAGATATGAAACACTTAAACATGACACTCAACTACCAACTACTGACCTTAACGTCATGTTATCATACGACCAATTGGTCAAAAACTTCACTCTTAACTATGAGTAGGCCAATCAATCTCATTACTTACAATCCCATATGAACATGTACTTTTAATAATCAGAAGTTAGAAGTTAGAAAAAATGGTCCACAATCTAAATATCTAACAATTCCACAAAGAGAGCCCTATAGTATAAACATCTAATGTATATTGTGGCATGACCCTTAGAAATATTACCTAACTATTCTCTCCATTCTCTTGCCACAAGCACACCATACATCATCTATAGAAAGTAAAAACATGATATTTATATGCCATGTAAGTATGTAACTAGTACTAATCAATACCAAGTGGCAAAGAAGTCAGCCTTGCAACTTGGGGTATGGTCTCATCATCACTACTTAATTTAAGCCATTAAAATAGCGAAAAGACGCCTTTTTAAGAAAAATAAAAAAAAAGGTAGTCAGGTTTCGTCGGTGATTAAAAGGTTTACCTAAAACATCAGCAGCAAGTTCCCGGAATCTGATATGGCGACGACCTTGTTTTTCACAATGATCTAAAACCATAGACATAAGGTAATACGAATAAAAAGTAACTAAACCCATTATTGTTAAACAAAATAATCCCATTATCCATCCTAATCCTCTAAATGCATATGGTAACGTCAATATCGTAGGTCCCACTATTGCCGTCGTTAGATGAAACCCTGCGTGCCACCAATTCCCTGCGCATTTTAATCAATTCCACAATATCAATACACTAACATGCGCCTATACCTGCCGTTACTTTTTTTTTTTTGAAGTTTTATTAGATAGTATTACCTTTTGATTCCAAAACGAAAACTGCACCAGCATCTTCATCACGAGATTTTTCAGGATGAAATGGGTCGGGTTGACGAGGATCCGCCATGGAAGAAGAAGCTGGGTTGAGATGATGATGAACTTCTAGTTCATCAGATTGATGATGATGGGTTTTTGTTGTTTGTTGAAACCAAGATATCTTCTTGTTGCTTCTTGATGATGCTGTTTTGCCGTCTTGATATTGTTGTTGGTGTTCCATAAATTTATAGTTAGTTTGTTTTTTTTTTCTCCTTCAGTTTGAGTTGTATTAACTAACTATAACTCTGCAAATTGGAGAATTATTTTTAGCTATAATATGGAGTTTTATTTACACCACTTTTTGGTTTGCCATTTGGACCCACTTTGCTAACAAAGCATCCCTCCCTTTTAATTAGTTGACCCGGATCAAAGCTAATTAAATTTAATTATCTTTTAGATAAAAGAGGGAAGAAAAAGATTAAAGTGAGCATGTTATTGCTGGTTTAGGTTCTGATTCTGATTTGGTCATAGATTTAGCAGTTTGAATGTATATTTCTTTAAAAAAAAAAATTGTGATTAGAGAATATTATTTTTCAGAATTACCCCCATTCAAAAGTCGAAATTTAAGAAACCCTCATTTTAAGGTGGTGGACTCTTTGTGTGATATACATAGATATCCAATAAGAAAAGCAAATCCTTAGCTAGATAAAAAAAAAAAAAGATCGAGTACTCGAGTAGGTAAGAAAACAAAGGAAGAGTGAAAGAGATAGTTTGGAATTTATTGTTGGTGCCAAAGTTGGGAACTTGTTAGTGCTGGTCCATGGTCTGATGCAAATAATGCCAAGCAAATTCATTGGCAGTTTCTAGGTTCACACTTCACAGGTTGCGTATTGAGCAAGAAGTAACCAAGAACATACAGTATAAACATTTGGATAATGGATGAAGAAGACACAACTGATTTTGGAAGTAAGCTTGGTATACAAGCCCAAAACTCTTCAAAAATAGCACAATAGGCCTGTTACGAAACACTGACCAAAACCATCAAGCACAATGGGCTCAATACAAGTAAGAAGATTCGTTTCAGATGAAGCCCAATGGTCAGACTTCCCGAGTGCGAGTACCGGAGTACATATGATGTTTGGACTAAGCCAATGCTAACGCATGCAATGCTAAACAACCTTAGACTTATAATTTTCTTATAGTAAATTTGCTTCTCTCACCTTCATATCATCTAACAATTTATCAGAACTGGTATTCCATATCAAAAGTGATTCTATACTTTCTAAGCCAAAACTTCCATTTGAGTCCAATTTGGCCCTATACAATACACTGCCTTTAGTGTCTCTCCAAAGGATTCTTCGCCATTGGTGAAATTCCTAAGTATAATAGCATCTGCAAGATACAAATGACCATCAGGGTCTAGCTTCAATGCGAGTTGATCACTTCTTTTGAATGTTTTGCTGTTCCAAACACAACTATTAGCATTCATATTGTAGACGACGACATGTCCATTGTGTTGCAAAGTCAGATTGTAATGTTCCTTCTTAACTTCCAAGTCACTGGACACCAGACTATGTCCGACCTTCAATGCTTGACTAGGAAGAATTGTATCAGTAGGATAATCGAAACTCTGCCATACCATAGTAGAATTAAAATCATTAATCACCAGGTTCCCATTATCTTGCATCACTGCATAATAAGCGGTTTTACCTATACCTACGTTGAATAATGGTGTTTCGTCTTTGCCCAAACTGAACCATGAAGACACCATCATCACCAAAAACTATGGATGATTCAGAAAAGAGAGGATCACTATGGTTAGCAGTCCATACAAGTGTTTTTGTACGTATTGGTTTTAGTTAGTCATATACCAATTATGTAATGATGATATTCACTAGATAATGAATAAAACCCAAAAGCAAAATTTGTTGATGGGGAGAGCCAGTAACTGGTTTTGTTTGGTGAAGTAGAAATAGAAATAGATGAACCATTATATGATTATCTTCCTCTTTGTAGTGTATTGAAATTATACATTTATACTTAGCTTGCACATCTTTTTAGGGTTTGAGTCTGGATTTGTGGAAATAATGTTATATTTATGGAATTACGACTCTGATATTTCCAAATAAATGGCAGCATGATATTTCCTTGTTTGTGCAATTGTGGGAGGGATAAAACTAGAGAAGAAAGGAAAGAAAAGGGAAGATGATTGATTCATCGAAAGTGGAGTCTGATAACTGGACCACCAGCTGTGTTGGGTTCTGTTGTAGTGGTTACCAGCTTCAGTAACAGACTACAGTGATTGAGAGATTCACTTGTTGCGTAAAGAACAACCAAGCCCTTTAGGAACTTACACAAACTGTTCGTATTGGAAGTTTGGAGCCGAGCTTGTTAGTGTTGCCAGTGCTTTGAAGTTACACAAACTCCTGTTTGTTTGTTTTGCACCATAATGCTCCCATTATGACTGTTAACGAATTCCTAGTTTGAACTAAAAATTCAACAAGTCACATTGTACAAGCTTTTCAGTATTATGTTTTCAGGCCAACCTCCCACTGATGTTCGTTCAGACCTTGATCTGAACAAGTCATACTTAATTCAGACTTTAATCCGAGGAGAGCAAATCCTATCAGCTACCTTATACTCCTAGAAATTGCTCAAATCACAGATGTCTAAAGGAAAAATTATCACAAAGCAAACAAATTAATTAAGTAGATCTCTTGGATCATCGACTAACATTCTGCCAAAAGGCATTGTTCATAACAAACTAATTAAGACTAAAAACTTCCAATTGTTCATAACAAATGTTCTGGTAGAAAAACTGTTCAACAAAACCCAATTGAACATTATCGAAATCCCTCTTCGAAAGGTTACTCATTTATCTCTACGACCTCCTCAGTTGCATTATTGTATTCCTGCAATTCCTTCTTGTATGCATTCATCGCATTTGCAGCTTTGGTGTTCCAGATTTCCTTCTCATTTTCATCCAACTCCTATAAGAAGGCCAAATGCAAAATTCCAAGTCAGATATAGAAAAGAAATCATAACAATAAAATTGAAAGGTTCTTTCAGAAAAGATATCTGCAATTACCTTCCATTTAACTGAAATCAAGGCAGTGAGGGTTGAGCTATTAATGTCTGGTTTCTCCAGTAGCAAGTTTTTCCTCATCTCCTTGCTGCATTGTTAACATCATTCAGCAATTCAGCCTCAGATAAACAACTCTAATGTGCTACAGTTTTATTCAATAAACCTAAAAATTCATATATACTGTACCTAAAGAGAAGAAATGAAGAGGCAGGCCTTTTTGGTTTGTTAGGATCGACATTCACTTGTTTCTGCTTCTTATTCAGCTGGCGTTTCTCTTTCGTTTTCTGTATCAATAGCAGAACTAAATCAGTAAATGGATTTTATAAGAATCTACTATAGCATATACTTTTTATTAGAAGAAGATAAGAAAAGACCTTAATTATATTATCTGTTTTCTCTTTCTTCTTTAGCAATTGCATGGCTTCCTGTTTCTGAATTTTCATCAATTCCCCCTCTTCCTGTTGGCGAGCTGCAGCTTCATCTTCCTTCTTTTGTTTGTAAAGTTCCATTTCTTTAGTATACTCTTCTTTTTGCTTCTTGGCAATCTGGATTTTACAATAGTATTATTAGTTACAAACCATACAAGGAGCTTCAATTAAAAGAACAACAAATATTCAAAGCAAACAAACCTCTTCATAAGGTTTTCGCTGTTTTTCTGACATGTTCTTCCACTCCTCTCCAGTGATCTTAGCAATCTGCAAAGCAAATATAATCATTGCTCAAGCACAATATGAATTTTAGAAAAATGAGATAAATCAAAGAGAGGTTCTTCTATTACCTCTGTAACATTCTGGTTCTCTTCAACCAAGGCAACACGTCGCTCCTTCATGTATAGGAAGTAAGCAGATAAAGACTGCTTTGGTTTTGATGGATCTTTTTCTTTCCTGCATAGATAAACATATAGAAATTAGATTTTATACTAGTTTTAATGATAGAACGGAAACAGAAGGACAGGAAGTTTTAGCTAACTCACTTTGCCTTCTTCTTGATGGCTTCATCGGCTTCCTGCAATTGCGACATGTAATTGTATTAGACTACATGGACTAGATGAAATTGGCCATATTTTGCAAATTTTGAGGACTAACTCAAACCTGCTTAAACTGAAGATACTGATCAAGTAATTCCATTGCCACTTTCTGTTTCTGATCCTCCTCAAGTAAGCTCATCGCTTCATTCTCGCGCTTCTCCTTTCCAACAATCTGTAAATAAGCTTCTTTATCTTCTTGGTACTTCTGTTCATAGGGCTTCTTCTCTTCATCACTCAGATTCTTCCATTTTGTTCCCAATATGTTTGAAATTTCTTTAAATTCAGCATCAGGGTTCTCCTTCTTGACCTAGAAATCAAAAATAATCCCAATCAATTTCACAATTTGGGGATTTTGAATCAAATCAAGAAAAAAATAAAAATAAATTTTGTTAAAATTACCTCATTCCATTGATCTTTGCACCAAAGCACATAAGCAGCACAAGGCTTCTTCAGCTTCTCTTGCTTCTTCTTCTTCCCTTTCTTATCTTCTTCTTTCTCTCTCAAACTTTGAACAAGAGGAAAACTCTGCAAACAAACATACAAATCAACAAATCAAACAAAACTCTCTACAAATCAAAGAAAGCAGTTTAATCGTTTAAAGATCGAGATTACAAACCATGGTAGGTTTAAATTCTTTAGCTTTCTGCAACTTCTTCAATTCCATCTGAAGTTTCTCTTGTTCTTTTCCACGGTTTTCAAGTTCTTCTTCTTTCATCTTCAACATTTCATCACGATCTTTCAAAAGCTCTTCAGTCTTTTCTTTCTCAATACGCATTTGTTCAAGCTTTTTTTGAATTTCTTCCAATTCATTCTCAAATGAGTTCTTGGATTCTTTAACAATCTTGGATCCACGTTTATTCTTCTTAGATGTAAGAGAAAGAGCATCTTGATTCTCTTTTCCTGATACATCTAAAAGATCAGATTGTGGAGAAGATGAAATCTTTCCTGCAAGAATGTTGGCTTCATTTGAAGTTGAATCTTTTGGTTTCAAAGCTTTTCTGCTCTTCCCCCTTTTGTTCTTTGGAATAGGAACCAAGTTTGCTTCAAGAGGAAGGTTAGAAACAATTTCCGCCATTAGAGATCACAAAGAGAGTGAGAAAGAGAGAGATGTGTGTGAGTGTAGAGAGAGAGAGAGGAAATGGATTGCCTTTATACAGAAATTGGTTCAACGGTTATATTTTCAAATTTCAAAATCTAGGGTTTTGTTTGGAAAAGATTTGATTTACTTACCAAGTACTAAACTCACTGGGGTGAAGAATCTAGTCAACTCAGGGATAAATTTTGTTCAAAATCAAAACAATTTTGTCTATGGTTTGACTTGACTGAAATTCCAATATGGTCTGGAGTATTTGTAAATTTGTTATACAAATATGCGACTCGGTACCTCTGTTTATATCAGCAAAATGAATTAATCCTACACACTTATTATGAGCACAGCGCATTACGTCTATCCATGGCTAAGCGTATACCTTAAATTTATGGATATATTGATGAAGTGGTACAAGAGCGTCGAAAACAATGAAAATAAAAAAAACTGGAAGCACAAGATAGCAAATGCAGCGAATACAGAAGATGTAAACAGGATTTTACACACTACTCTTTTACTCCTCTAAATTTGCACAGTCAATAAGCCGGTGATGATTGATGTGATAAAAGTTAGGCTGTCGATAAAATCACTGCCCAGATAAAAAGTTCTCAACCATTTAACACCATCTCCATCACCAAATCGCTCCACGAATCTATTGGTCCTGGCAGACACCAATGCAAACAATCATTCTGAACTTTGGCGTTATTATCTTTAGCAAATGGGTGGAAATGCCTGTAAGGTCCTGGATGACCATCAGGTCTCAGCAATGAAAGATGAGTTGTATCAAAAAGCTTTAGATTCACTTTGTTTTCGGATGCCACAGCTTCTGCCTTCTTAAATTCCTCTAATTCGATATCACGGAGCACAACATCGATGTCATTCAAATTACTCTCGCCCTCTTTAAATGGTACAGATCGTGTGCAAGTCCCTCCACTGAACCATTCCCCATTCTCAAAGTGATCTGGTGTTATCATCCTGAAAAAGATCATTCCCTTGTGGTTGGATTTGACAATGTGGTTATACACCAGCTCGAGAACTTTGCGATAAGCATACACGAAACCAAGTTCAGTCAAGTTCTGCCCAGGACAGTAGTGGCAACCAACGACTTTGTTGTTCTCATAATATATTGCAGTTTTGAAGAACCATTTTCCACCAGAAAAAATCATGTAGTCAATGTTCTGATATTGGTCCACCCAAATATGATCAAGCTTGTCAAGATGTAACTGAATATCCGCTGTTGAGACACCATTAATATCTTCAAAAGTGGCAGCTTCAACAAGGAATGGAGACCAAATCACTGATAATGTGAAGTTATAAGAGGGAAAGAGCCATCTTTTGGAACTGTACTTTTCATCATGATATACCATGACCGCGTCTTCTACCTGAGATGAAAAATTACACTAAGATGAAGTTTTGCTTTGAAGATTTCATAATATAATAAGGAGCTACATAACTTGACCAAAAATGATGGCTGCTACCGCACATTAACTAGTACTATTCCAGATCAAGAAGGACTTCTGCAATTTTTGCACCTTAGGCACATCATTGTATTTTCCCCAAATTCATAATAGCTATTTTCAGAAGTATGTAGCTCTCCCTGAATCTAGTGACAGGAAGCTACTACTCGAGGCACAAAGAGTGGCATGCAGGTTGCACTTAGGTGGTGCTCTTTGAGTTGTATATTTCATATGGGTGATGGCGGTAGAGGACTTCTCTGCCTGCCCAATTTATGGGTTGCACACCCTTGGTTGGATGAAATTAAAAGCCTATCGCACTACTTGGTTACCTCAATAATATGTTGGTTGCATATATGACCCTTGCGAATAGCACAAAGAACATGACGTACATAACACAATGTTGGCTTCTGCCAGCTGTGCTTTACATCAGTTTCCTGACCTCACCCTAAACAATGAACTGTGTACTAAATTCCAGGGTAATAGAAGGTGCGATTCAAAGGAAGAGACGAACAGTATGACTCACTGTCTATATAAATTGTATCTAAGAAGAACGAGGAGGTGAACACCCTTAATTTTCAGACCAAGAGATGACAATGATGACGAGAAAAAAAAAACATTGGATTGCATTACTTTTATGCATCCCTGTCACTCTAAAATGCCTTCCGGCTTCCTAAGTGTAAAAACATGTAAATAAATTAATTTGTGTCTTTAACCTATAGTGATTTTCTTTTCTCAACATTTGTTTTACACTCTCTTGACAGTAAATAACAAATTTCCTGAATGAAGTTTAGTTTCTGGAATAGAAATTTACCTTGGAAAGGATGCAAAGCAAGGACTGCACATGGTTGCGTTGAATTGAATCGCCAATGAGCGCCCACTGTTTATTCTTCATCAACTCAAGAAATTTCTTTGCATCAAACCGAGGTATCTCACAATCCCGAGGTTTCCATCTCCAGAAGAGATAACCTGAATCGGGCCGCCCGTTTTTCATACAGTTCTGATGAGGTTCAATAACATGGCAACTCTCATTCGTGTAAATTGGTCCTGACGGGTTTGGGATCCAATCTCCAGTAAAAAGATCACATTTCCCTGCAACAAAAAATGATACATATGCACCATGACATAAGATATTTGCATCAAACCCAAGTACATTTTGGAACTTCATTTGATTACAAATCATGTTTTTGCGACAAAATCACAAAATTCTCAGTTATTATACAAAAATTCAAACTTAAAGGTATGAATTCAATCAAAATTACATCTACCCATCATTAAAAACCTCCAAAAAAAACTTCAAACTTCAAACTACATAAAAAAACCAATAAATTTCATACCTTTGGGAGGTTTAATTTTGCGAAAATCTACATTGTGATCAGGAACTGGTTTCACTTTCACCTCATCATCAACAACAGGTGTTTCTTCCAAAAAGGGTGTTTGAACAACTACAGAATTTTCAATTGAACGTGAAGAGAAGAGACGAAAAACTAAACCCATTAGAAAAATACAGACAACAAATTTCAACAATTGATAATGATTGTTTTTGCGAGGGAACCATGATGATGATACTGATGATGATGATGGGTACCAATCTGCTCTCATTCTCTCTTTGAACAACAACAACAACAACAACAAGATCTCTGAAATTAACTAAAGATAATGAAGATGAAGATGATTAAACCCAAGTTGAAATCTGGGTTTTAGCTGAAATCTCAAATTAAAGAAGCTTTACACAGAGAGAGAGAGAGTGAGAGCAGTTGTATTGTCAGAAAACCGACATTATATCTGCTTTTTAAGTTTTAACTACTTATGTAATTTGTAAAAAGCGCGGTAAAATCTAGTCAGCAAGACTTGTTAATTACGTATCTTTCAACTTTGCTGATTTCACTTTTCAGCCACTTGGATGGATGGATTTAGAGTTTTACACATCGAGATTGATGACAATATTCTAATGTTAATAATTAAGAAATAATTACTGTAGAGGAATAATTAGATTGTTAACTATGTTATGGACCGATGAATGATGTCCTGTCAAGATTGCATGACATTGGGATAGACTTGTGTTTAACAAGTCTGGTAAAAGGACAGATTTGAGATGCCGAGTCGTGTTTTCAGAAATATATTTACCTGAGATCATTAGAGCTAATTAAAAATAGTTGCTTAAACCTTAGCATCAGTATGGCACTGAACAAATAGCAAAATGAGGGCAAATCTATGTTTAGAACAATCATTGACGCTATAAAATCATCACTTAGAACAAGCCTAGTTTTATCACTCCGAAAACTTCTGCAACGCAGAATCTATTGCACATTGAAATTCAAGCAAATTGCAAATTTATGCAGAAATCCAATATATTGAAAACTGAAGTACACAATTCTTAAATTTCTATTTGCAGTATAACAACAGATCTACTTTGCAACAAATAACACCACACAAATCAGAAGAACCATTTCACAAGGCTGTCAAACAACAATACCGGTGCACTGTCAACAGACCCATAACGATGGAAGGTGAAATATTTTGCTAATAAGAGTACTCCTTCCAGATGGATAAGTTTCATGTTTTCATTGTGTCTCTGGCACCTTAAGTATATTCAACCTGAATGCTTATGCGGTTTGTTGAGTTCTCGGAACCCGCATGCCGAACCCATGCTTTAACTTCTCCACTCTGGAAAAGATGCACACAAAAAAAAAAAAGAATCAGTATACACTATACAGCTGTGAAGAACGATATTTTCAAGTATTATTTTGTTCTTAGGTCGATAATATGTAGAGAGACAATCACAAGAATATGTGCAAATGCATGTGTGGATAACAAATTTAATTCCATATGATGAAAAATTGCAAGAGTTCTTGCAAAGACACTAAGTAGTTAGTATTCCGGGGTGGATTCAAATACAGGTAAATTAGTTTAATGAGAAGTGGCTCCAAAAAGTAGCCAACATTATCTGTTGAATGTTTAAAGTACTTAAATTTCTTCAAATTAGAGATGAATATCAACAGAAGTTGACAGAGATATTTCGCACTTCTTCGCCTAAGACAAATATCATTTCGTGCTTTTGTTCAATGAAGAAGATGAACACCATTTCATCAGTAGTGAGTAATTTCAGTTTGAATGAATAAAAAGAGAGGAAAAAAAAACACAATCAGAATGGAGCATTGGATATCACATTCTGATTCTGTGGGAACTTTTTGTATAATGCAATGGTGAGACATGATATTGGCGTGATATTGGGTTGACCTTTGGCCTGAGATATCACTATAGGTGTCACAGGAAAGTTTAACCAGAAAAGATACAAAAATAAAAACAAAAGAATGTAATCGATAATAATAAAATAACATGAAAACATAATGTAATGCATCTAGAGATGGTTGGTGCTTACGTTGGAGCAAGTTTTCCTAGGTTATCAAGTTCTTCACCAGAGTCCTCGTCCAATACTCTGCCAGAAATCTCAATGATATATGATCTATCTGTGACTGTTGGGAGGCCCCTGTTGGCCAGCAAATTCAGATCTTTTATATGAAGTTCTCTCCCATTTACATAGACCCCAGTGTTCCCACCAGCACAATTTTCGGGCATGGGATAGTTAAATTCTTCAATATATGGCTGCAAGGAAAAAAACAATCTCCATCATTACATTAAGAAATTCCAACAAGAAAAAAAAAAGACTATCAGCAATTATTTAAGATAATTGATCTCACAGGAATTATGCCGAGACAAGGTTGACGCATTACACCCCAAAATCCAGCTCGGGGATCATACCTGTAAGGCAGACAAAATACACAATCCCATAATTAATATAGGTGAACCACAAAAAACATGAATACTAATTGGTAGAATCATGAACCCACATGTCACTACTGACACAAATCAGCAGATCGAAATCTACCGACTCATTACTCATGCATAATTGTATTGTCTACAGGTGCAAATATTGAACACATGCATACAAGCAAACTTAAAGTTTTCGTGTTTATAAGAAACGTAGTATGCATAGGATGTGTCATTTACAAATATTAACCTTTTTATAATCAATATCACACCCATAATCAATAAATAAACCACCCTTGGTTAACAAGAAATTGTAAATGGAGGCTCAGAAGTGAAGATGCTTACCAGTATTGTCCAGGATGGATTGGCCCAGCTATCTTTTCAGCCTTCTTAAGCAGCTTTTCTGAGATAGTATTTCCGTTGATTGAAACATTAGATTTATCATTCTCCCCTGTTTGGTTGGACTTGGACAAGTCCCTGAAGCCCTTCTTGATGAGGCCAACAAACCCACCCTTGCTTGCCCTTGGCTGATCTTTAGATACCTCCCCAGAATCCAGAGACATGTCAGCATGTGAATACTCATTAAATGAAACATCCATCTCAGTCGCGGCTGATGCATCTTTAACAGAATTCTGTCTAGAAGTAGCTTTAGTCAGAACCACCTCTTCTTGGTTAATACGTTTGCTCCTGTTTCCCTTCTCAAACTTACTCGCAACTTGATTGGAAGATGAATACTCACGAAGTGGGGAATCAGGAAGCGGTGACGTCCCTTTGGCTTTCAAGGGTAGCTCTGCAGAGTTGGAGACATCCCTCCGAGCAATTACACTGTCAGGACTTTCCTCATCCTCAGATGTAGTGGAACATGAAGATACAAGACTTTGCAGCTTTTCAGACTCGCTTAAGTTAAGTCTCCGGTCCATTGAAGAAGAACCAAGTTCTGTATCAGTCATGACAAAGTTATAGCCAGAACTATCATAATCGCTGGAATAGGCTCCACCCTGGCGATTTGCTTGACTGTGAGGCTGCATGAGATTTTCTTTTACTACCTCAGCTGGGCGGACATTGGGCGTAGAAGTATCTCCCTTGGTTTGTGCAGGGATGCAAACAGTAATCTTCTTGTTCTCAAAGAAAACTGAGATTATTGTGGAGCAAGCACCACAACGCAGTTTTCGGTAGTTCTTTTCTATTAGCAAAAGCTTCCTCGGTAGTGGTAGCAGCTCAAAGCAATTATGGCAACTTATAAAAGGTGCACCACCAGCTATGGGACCACAACGACGTCCATTCCTCAGTCCTGGCACCACTCTTCGTGGTCGAGTTGGAGCAAGACCACTGGTTTCTGTATCAAGGTCTCTTTGCCTCCTTAAATGGGGCAGTGGCTCGCGACGTGCTAGGGGTGGATTGGTATCTCTAGGATTATAACTTCGTCCTCCAAATGAACCTCTATTTTCAGGATGGTATAAGATGGGATTGTTTGGTGCATCCAGAAATCTTCTGTTCTGGAGAGCACCGGGTGGAACTTGTGGAGAAGTATGCCAATGCTTGTTGTAGCATTGCAAACAAGAGCAGGCAGGCTGATGAAAGAATGTATTAGCTGGGTATGATGCATTATGGTCAGAATCCATATCCATATATTGTGCCGGGAAATAATCATGAGAAGGGTGGTGTTGGTATTGATGGAGTGGTTGGTTAGGACCATTAGTTTGTGGCGCAAAAGGATCTCCATATCCTGGAATTTCATTTGAGGGATGCATCATAGGGGAATAGAAGTTCTGCATATCCATGACATGCCTATTGATTTGAGGAATAGGTTCAAGTCCATGGTTGGAATATATTGGTCTTTGGGCATGTTTATCAGTTGGAAAAGGCTGTAAAGATCGATGCTGTCTGGAGGAGGTGTCTGGAAACCTAGTCTCACGGCCAACATAAGGATCAAAAGGAATTGTTCTGGATGAGGCTTCTGGAAACCTTGTATCATGGCCAACATAAGGATCTAGAGGTATTGTTCTCCCATCCATTGGAGCCCTTTCATTTGGTGTGGGTGTTACCTCACAAGATCTTGCTAGTTGAACCTTAAGCTCCTCTAGCTTTCTCAAGAGCTCTACTCGATCTTGTTCAAGATGTTGTACTCTTTCAGATCCACCTGAACTATTCTGATTCTTTAAAGGATCAACAATACCATAAGGACCAGGATGATAACTTGATGTTCCTTCACCAGAGTATGGAGTCGTAGAAAATCTAACATCCTCAGGTACAGCTCTCGGCGTCCTTCGATACGCAAGTGACCCATCTCTTTCCCCAGACCGCCAATTAGGATTTTGTCCCAATTGCCTTGATCCACTTGAAATTCCCATTTGGGGATTGTATTCTCCAACCTCCTTTTCCATATTCACTCTAACCGATTTATCCCGATTCCTGTTCATATTATGATCATTTCCAACAACCCAACCATCCTCAGGATCTTTGGAAGGCCTTCTATATTTACGGACAGCTTCTTGCTCTAAGCTCCTTTCATCATATTCAGACATAGAAAGGTTTTCATTCAAAACCTTGTTTACATTCCTAGATGGAGAACTATTGTTTGAATCAACAGTTCCTCCATCCAATAAACCTCTCTCTCTCCTTCTCTGCCTATGTCTGATCCCATTATTCTCTCTATCTGATAACCCTGAGGCATCATTGAGATCAACACTTTCCCCTTTCTCAGGGAAACTCTCTAATTTCCCAGAACTCACTCTAACCCTCTCATCATCAGATTTCTCTGAAGACCCACCACTTGAAATTGGTTGTTGTTTAGCTGTTAAAGAAAATTCAAAACATCTAAACTTAAAATTACTGAAAACCAAGACCTAATCATACAAACAAAACTAAAGATGAAAGCTTTCTTGTTTACATACCTTGAAGAACAGCACCACATCCACCACACTGATAAACAGCTACATTTGGGTGTTCTGGAAGAACATTCTCACACTTTGGACAACGAACTAATCGAACTTTTGTTCCTTCTTCCATTAACCAACACTAAAACCCACCAAAACCCAAAACTTCAACAAGAAAAACTAGAAAAAAAAAACCCACAATTTCAAGCAGAAATCTCTGAATCAAGTTAAATATTGAAACTTTTTGCAAATTTTCAAAACCCCACCAAACCCCACTAAACTTAACATAAAATGAAGAGAACCCAGAAATGAAAATCTCTGTTTAAAGCTCAAAACTTGAATCAAAACAATTAGAGAGAGAATCAGACTCACGACATTCTACTTTGGGAAACAGAAGAGAAGAAGGTGGAAGTCATAATAAATAAAAGGACAAAGTTTCCATTTCTTAAAAAGAAAAAAAAGCAAAAAAAAAAAAAAAAAACACTCCCCTGCAACTGCAAAGAATCAGAGCTATTACTTTACAACTTTTTTTTGCAGAGGAGAGAGAAAAGACAGAGAAGTTAGAAGAAAGTGTTGATTGTAACAGAGATTTCACGAGAAAAATGGAAAATATTGGAGGGAATAATAAGTGGGAACGATTACCAACGTGTAAGATTTTTATATATTATTTTATTTTATTAGAAAAAAAAAATATAGATAAAATAAAGAGAAAGAAAAAGTGTTGTAATAGCTTTAGACTTTAGAGTTTAGACTACAACAGGAGTAGAGAGAGAGTCTTTAAAAAAAGGCATTTGTTGATTCTTTCTACTCGGAAACCTGAAGTAAATAATCGCCAATTAATGCCAATTAATCACTATTTAATTGAATGGGTCATAGCCTCATAGGCATGTTTTTTGGGGAATAAAAAAAAAAAAAGATTATCTAAATTGTATTTTAATATGATTTCATTTATGCACATAAGTGAAAATTTGGTTGGCAAGGTGAAAATTTGGGGGTAAAAAGTGAATGGAATATGGAAGGGGGTAAGTTAAAATTGAATGAATGTAGTAATAGTAGTGCAGTGAGTGTGAGGCAAAAACTGAAGAAATCTCATATGATTATTGTACTAAGATTTGCATTTTTACATGCATTTGGTGTTATGATCATATTGTACTACCATACAATTTGTATGTACAGACTTTACTTGTTGTTATTCATCAATCAAATTCAGTTTGTTATTACTCTTACTTTTTACATGTTGTTCTTGTTGGGAAAAATCGAGAAATAATGGACATTCACCAAACGCGCGGTAAAATCTATGTAAAGACATGCATCTCTTATACAAGTTTTGTGTGATTTATTGAGATGCTCCATCTTAAGAGACGCCGAGGGGGTGTTTTTTGTTAACTAGGGAGCGCAGCACTGCATATCCCCACCACCACCACCACCACCACCACATTTTCCAGAATTGCTTGGCATATTTCCTTCAACTGACCAGTAGTAGTTAGTAGGTAGCAAATGGTTGCAAACATCTGTGGTTTTGTAAAAATCAGCAATAAATCTATTTGGTCCAGTCTCCTGGCAAGTGCCAAGTCAACCATGGGTGCATCTAGAAAATTAACCAAAGACTTGTTGTTGCTAGATGATAAGAACATCTAGAAAATCTGAAATTAAATCGGCCATTTTTAATATCTTCTTTATAAAGATGCTAAAGCCTAAAGACTAGTTTTGTCGGATTTAAAAAGAAGAGAAAGAAGAAGAGAAGAGGGAAAGAAAGGGAAAGGGAGCACGCATACGCGTATGCCTATCTCAGTATCTCACCACCACAGTGCCACTCTGTCTGACCTCTTCTCTCGACCAGTCACTACCATTGAATTAAACTCCTACTTCTTCACAATTTTATTTTCTAAATCACAATATTACCCTCCTCCACAACAATTAACATTTAACATTATCTTGTTTAGATAAAGTGTAATTTAGTCATTATATATAGATGTTACCCTACTACTACTGCTGACAAATGTGGAAAAAGTCATGCTTGGTTTCTTGTGAGATGCAAAACTTTGTCTGACCTAGCTTTAGCTGAACCCTATTATGAGAGAAAACAGTGAGAGAAGTAGTACTACGTCAGACACTCAGACCAATATAATTGGTAGTAAAATGTTGACACAAACTCATTTTCTAAAGGTTTGCCAACCTGGCTTTTGGATTTCAGTATTTTGACTGAAACATCACCACAGCAAGAGTGCCAACTCACTTGCGTACTCGACAAACATCCAACCATAATCTCCCATGCATTTACATCTGCTTAATTGCTGATTTCTTCCACTAGTCTACTCCATTTAATGTAGCCAATCTCACTCTCAATCATGTACAGTATTATGATTGATTCAGGTTCATTCAATATGCTGAAATATCAAACATGGCTGCTTAAATTCAAGAAGATAAAAACAGTTTTCCTTGACCAAGCCTTAAATCAGTTTGTTAAGAGTGCTTAAAGAGAGAATTGAACATATTCTGACAATAGGAAATTAACTAATGTGGGAGCCATTTTCAGATAAGCAAAGTATACATTTAGCAGCTATAAGATGATTGGTACACCATCAAGATCAATATGAACAACTTGAAAGTAGTATAATGCTGTGTGAAACATGAATAATGATTTTCGAAAATTAACAAATAGCAAGCAGTATTATTGAATAAATGGAAAATTTGGATTAGAATATAAGCCATCAAACTCAGCATCCTTCGAAGATTCTATGGAGAAAGAGAAGAGTTGACACTTGACCTGGACACTAGAATTGTCAACCATGCTCAGGACAAAACGAAAATACCATGTAATTTAACCAAGATGGAGGTATGGACTGTGGATTATAAATCAAACAAACCTCAATTTAAATTTCTTTCTTCAAATTAAGAATAAAATAGTGCAACTGACAAACAAAGGGTTGTTTACTTAAATTTCAATACAGAGAGGAAAGGCAAGGAAAAGAATGCCAACAGAACTACCTATTACAACTTAAAAAGTACAAGTTGACATTCTGTATGTACCAGCAATCTTCCTCAAATGCAGGCTGACGATTATATTCAGCCTTTCGGTATCGGCAAAGCTTGAAACATTTTGACTACAAGGTGCTCCCCATCGAAGTGAATTGTATACTTTAGCCTGGAAACCAATTGCTTTTAAAAACGATATCAAAGAAAACTTGAATCTAGAACTCTGGTGAAGGCCGGCTCTAATCATACATCTAAACTTGTGACTATATTTACCTTATTATTGCGTAAAATTATTGCAAATACATCTAACTTAGCAACATTTAAACAACTTATATAATGGTGAAATGAGGAGTGCTGAACCTAAGAAAGCTGCCAGTAGGATAACCCTTCTTAACCAAAAATTGTTTCCTATCCTCATTTGATCTATATCTGAAAGTCTCCATTTGCTATGGGGAAAAGAGCAAATGCAGCAGTACCATACAGTGAATGTGTACCTTGTGAGTATAAAAAGTAACAATTGGGGTGACGATTTGGACCCAACTGGCCAAATCATAGGGTTTAGATCCAGCCCAGCACCATAATTGACTACAAACCACAAGGCTCCCTAAGTTGAACCTGACTGGATCCAACATAGGTCCACTCCTGTGGACTTGCATGCCAACCTGAAGCTGTACCTCATCAAAGTATCAAACAGCAGAGCTGTCTGAGCCATGTGATGCAGAATTTAATCCTCCCCATATTATATGACTATTCATGACACCAACTAGGTGGGTCATTCTCTAAGAATAAAAGTATCAATCAACCTGATCCAAAGTTTAAACATAGCTGCAGCAGCGTAACCTACAATTCTTGGGATATAACTTGTATATATTACCATTGTTTGTCACAAATATAATCCTTCAAGGATTTGCACTAATTGCTATAAGAGGTAAAACTACTGGCCCATATTTTCCTAGTGTCAAACTGGAATATACATTTAGCAAGAAAGCAGAAAACTGGTAGGACAAAACATACCTCTGGAGAAATGTAAAGGCAGTCACGCTATTTGAAAGATGATGTCAGCAACATGAGTGCCGTCTAACTCCACTACAATAGCTATACACGGCAAGAAGCTAGGGCGTGTGAAACAATATGCAGAGATCCAGTGACAACAATGAGACGTGGTTGGTCCACTTTTCCCAATCTAAAAATCTGATTTGCTATCTTCATGGACTCTTCCACTGAAGCACTGATAGTTATGACAGTAGTATTTTTCACTTTCTCAGGAGAGCATTCTGATTGCTCCACTTGAAACTTCTCATCTGGTTCCATCCAAATATCTGTAACATCAATACCCAACTCCAGTGCAGCTTGAACCCAAACGTCCTTTAATAAGGGTGCTGGAGTCATACGAGCTCGGTCTCCAGCAATGCCAACTTCTGTTAAAATTACTGCCTTCGGTTGTCTGCCTGTAAAGTAAAGGCCAAGATATTGAAATGTTGTGTTTTCTCAAGGGCTAAAATAAATAAGTTGTAACACAGAAGAAAGTCGAGTGATACGGTGATACCTGAGAGAAGTTGTCTAGCAAAAGCTATATGATCTTTGTCAGTTGCCATGGCTACCACAAAAGCCAATGCGGCATCTGAATGTGTCAACTGAGTAGTATCCGCCAAACTTTTAGCAGATTCTTTGGTGTGGGCTGAAGCAAACAAGAACTAAACTTAATTTGCTGGAAAAATTGATGGGTGAAAAAAGAGAACACAACTTAAAGGCTAGATGGGGAAAATGATGGTCCATAGAAATCTATGTATTGCTGTAGTACCACTATAATGGATCACCTTAAGTCATTATAATGGCTCCTAAGTAGAAAGCTCATACATAGACATGAAATGCCAAAAAAGGTCTTTATGTCAAAAAATTAATAAATAAATCAAGTATTTCTGCAATTCATGTAGTGAATTGTGTAACAAGATGAGAGAATCAGAACACCTCCGTCAACTAGGATCTGCACCCCAGAAAGTCCAACACCAGCAGATTCCTCAGAGGTCAAATATTGACTTCGCCCAAGCAAATATGTATGTTCTAAACCAGAACGAATGGATTCATCGGATACTCTCCACCCTACATACAGATACAATGGATATAGGAGAAGGTGATGAGATAGTAATTTCATATAAAAGAGCTGTCAGAAGAACTTGTAAATTAGTTTTCCAAATCAAAGGATGCATATTAGTAAAATAGACATTGAAAATGTGCATTAGCAGAATCTATGGACCAATATACAAACTCGCTATGATAAATTTCAATAGCAATAGTGCAATACTGAATAAAGAATCATGTAAAATGCTGAAATTGCAAGTTTCAGGACATCAGTCATATATTTCTTTAATCCAAAATGTATACTCAGTCATCGATTAAAGTTTGTATAGTCACTATGTCATAACATGTACGAGATTTTGGAAATGTTATGCTAACAAGAGAAAAGATGAGGAAAGGGGTGGTAGAATGAGTGCTTACCTTGGTCACGTAGGCATAGGGATGCACAAGTGGCAGTTAAAGCATTTTGAAGTTGATGACTTCCCAGCATAAGCAGTTTTACATCAGTTAAATCAATAAACTGCAAGAGAAAATTTAAAATATATCTCTGATTCATATATAGTGAATTAATTATTCAGGAGAACAAACAGATCTCCATCTTCCACAATGTATAATGACTATAATCAATAGTGGATTCCACGATACTGATAAAAACAGTGGGAAAAAACATTATAAGGCATTAAGGCCACCTAAGAGAGCAACAGTTAAAATGCATACCATCCGTAAGTCCTCTTCAACTTGAATGAGTATATCACATGATTGGAACCGCTTTCCATCATTCACCATAAACCCTTTAATAATGCTTCTGTTTCTGGGATCAGATGCTAATACAACAGGAGAACTCGTAGATGATGCTTTATCACGTAAAATGCGCTCAATGTGTGGTTTGAATGGTCCACCAAGTACCACCTGTAATGATATCCAAAATACTTGAGTTGAAGTAATATTAATGGTAAAGAAGGAGAGTATGGTTACAATTACATATAGAGAGGGTAAGAGCGTGCACCCGTGGCGGGAATGTGTGTGAGTGTGTGTTGTGGCATATTATTATTATATGTGACTCTATACAGAAAGATACAACTATTCCCAATTTTGAGCAGTGAGATCTACATAACTGGGCGACCATGTTTTATAATGCCTGACTTCGCCATAGCAATGCTTTCTAGAGATCCACCTAGGGCATCCAAATGTTCCTCTCCTATAGTTGTTATAACTGATGCTGCAAGTCCAGAGCTAGAAATGATGTTTGTTGCATCTCGTGCACCACCTAAACCAGCCTGTCACAGAGAACCGGGTTGTATAAGTTCAAATAACAGTCACAAGTAAATTTCTATTAATGGAACCAATACATGCATACACAATCTAAATTACTGTAAAAATGGATGTACCCACACAAAAGATATTGCTAGATGTGTAATGGATACGTATATATGAGAATATCAAGACTGGATGGCCCTCCCACAACTTCATACAACATGGGGAGAAAACAGAAATACAACAAGAGAAAAAATATGGCAAGAAGGTAACACGTATTAAACCTCAATGACTGCAATATCAACATTCTCTTGAGCAAAAATGGTGTATGCCAGAGCTGTGAGAACCTGCAAATTCATTGTGTCTAAGTTCAGCATGTGTAATTGTGCATCCAAGAGTCAGAGAAAAACTGTGAACTAATACATACATACCTCAAAATGGCTGATAGATCCATTTTCCATCTCAATGGCTTTGTCAAGAATGTTTTTCACCTGATGAAAAAGGCAACTCAACACCTCAGGTGACACTGGGTCTCCTTTTCTACCCAATGAAATCCGTTCCCTAATGCTCCAAAGGTGAGGACTGCAGACTCAAAAAAAAGTCTTAAATTGTAAAATAAAACATATATCACAACGAAATAAATAGTGATACAAAATTTTCATCCACAATGATGGTTAAGAATTTAGAAACCAACAGAATAAAACCCCCACCTAGTATAGCACCCAACAGAATAACCTTCTTTGCGTAATATATTAGACAGAAATGCAGCAGTTGAACCTTTTCCTTTAGTACCAGCAATGTGCACAGCCTACATTTGGCACAAATCAAATGAGTTACATAACTTCATGCACATTTTGATTTCATTGTGAACATTTATCAAACACTAAGTGTGCTAGTGTTTAAATTTCGACAAAAACATATTCCTCAACATATACCTTAAATTTGTTATGAGGGTTTCCAAGTAGTTTCATCAAACGATTCATTCTACCAAGATCAAACCCATCTTCTGAATTAGTTCCAGCACCTTTGGGTACACCTGATTTCTCATAATTCTTCAAATTTTCTAAGTAATCTATAAAATCTTTCAACTTTGGATCCTCATTTCGATATGAACAAAACCCTCTTTCAAACCCAATAATAGTTGGAGAGATTAGTGTTCTATTACTTCTTGTCAGAGTTCTATATCGACGAAAAACCTCAACTGATCTCATTTGCTTTGCTTTGCTTTTTCCCTCGGTTTTTTCAGGAGAAATGAAGTATTTATTATTCGCATTCTTTGCGATTAATACGCCAATAAAACTCACTGGACTTGTTGGGCCGTATTTTATATCTAACTAATGAGCCCATTGTAATATCCAGCCCACTAAAAAATCATACGTTTTCATTCTTTTGATCTTTAACTAGCTATGGCGATCTTCTCTTCATTCATAGGCTTAAATTGTTTGTTAAACTACATTTGGTAACACATTTTGTATGAAAATAAAAATAATTTGAGCGATTTAAGCGATGAAAATAATGCGATATAATAATGATGAATTAAACGAAAGAATCGACAAAATGGTTAAATCATAGTGTTTTTTTTTTTTTTTTGATAAAGTTAAATCATAGTGTAATTAAACAGAGAACTATCGGAAAATTTTAGAAATTTTATTTGATCAAAAGCATATAATTGTATGATGATAAGCAATTTTAATGTAACAATAACACAGCTAGAGACCGGCCATACAAGTATACAACAACACATTACACATGATCAAACACCTATGTATGTCTAACTAGCTATGGTGATCTTCTCTTCATTCATAGGCTTAAATTGTTTGTTAAACTACATCTTCAAATTCATTTGGTAACACATTTTGTATGAAAAAAAAAATAAAAATTTAAGCGATGTTTTAATTACTCATAGTGTAATTGAACAGAGAACTATTGGAAAATTTTAGAACATTTATTTGATCAAAAGCATATAATTTTATGATGATAAGTAATTTTAATGTAACAGTAACACAGCTAGAGACCGGCCATACAAGTATACAACAACACATGATCAAACACCTAGAAATTAATCTATTTTTTCCATAAATCAAAACCATTGAAAAGTTTACGAAAAACAGTCTTCATGCTTTTGGCCTTCTTCTTCCCATCTTTAATACTCAACTTCCTCTTCAAAAACCTGATTCCTGACAACTCCCTTAAGAACCCTACTGTCTTTGATTTTCTTCTATTATTCTTGGTCACGAAAATCTCTTGATTGTTTGATTCCAATACTGGAATCGAATCAGTGACAGTAGAAGATTGATTAGTAGAGTATGGTAAGATCATGATGTTTCTCTCAATAAGGTGACAAAGTGATACCAATTCAGAAGCATCATATAATGGACTACCACAGTCCCAAATAGCCATAGATTTTGGTTCTTGCTCTTCCTTCTTCACATGGTTTTGATTGTCAGAACCAAAAACAGCCGTGGAGTTTTCTTCCATGTCTTGCTTATTCATCTGGTTTTGTTGTTTATATGAATGTGGTTTTAGATTAGGTGAGATTTTTTGCTACACCAGAAACAGCACTTATATATCTTTCTAGAAAGATACCTTAGATTTGTATCTTTGTTATGGTGGTAGAGTGACAGATAGACTACTAAAAATATAACTATGCACTGTATGTTCAGATGAATCTCAGGAGTGTCTATCCTGTAGTCCATGAATAAACTTCCCCACCATAAAAAACACTCCTAAATATATATTCACCATACATTACAAAGATTTACACAAATCCAAAGGGTTTACTAAAATAATAGTTCTGGAGATTTGTATAAGTATGTAAGATGTGTGGTGGATGGATACTAAAAAGAACACTTTACTCGTAAACACAATGGTGCAAAGTTTTTCAGAATGAATGTTATTCCTACCAAACGCATACCATTTTCACTCAAATTTATGTGGTGTAATTTAACATAAATTGTATGAATCCGCCACACGAAGAAATGAATCTAGACAAGAACAACTAATCTTGTAGACGGCATCATTAAAATTAATTATATCGAGTACAAGGGTCAAGTATGGAATGTTAACTGTAGTACTCACAAGCTGTCAGAACCTAAACGATGTCTTGGATAGGGGAAACTATAATTACTTGCTATATATAATAGTATATACCTATCAAGGACACTGTATATATAGGTTTTGACAGCTTTGTGAGTACTGCAACATTATTTTAAGAGTGCAACTGACCAAGTAATTTATCTATTTTGCATATACCGCCTTTTTTTCTAGACAACGGGGTGATATTTAATTTGTATGTCTAAGCTAGAGAAAAACAAATTCAGAAGGTTTCAGAGTTCAGACTAAGCCGACCAATCCATTAAAATTTAGAAATTGCATGGATTTAAAAGGGTTTAATTTTGGAATAAGACATGATACATGCATCAACCTGTGCGACATTTCAATTGAATAATTTGTATGACATTTTTCGAACACATGATAGATCAGGTCAGCTACCTCTTAAGAATCCAAACCGACCATAGCGATTACGGTTAGTTGGTACTGGTAGACTCTAAAATACAAGGCAACCGACCTTATTGCTAACTCACCATATGTCACATAGTCATTGACAGAGATTTGATTACTGTGCATTGTGAAATACTGAAATCTATATCTGACAGGAACATTTCACACAAATTACAATGCTTCTGTCTCTCACTCTCCCTCCGCCTTACACAATACACACACATGGTACTTATTTTGTTGTATTTTTAACTGTGGTGAAACATATATATGTCTCCCCTATGACATGGTATTACTGTATTTTGTTTTCTTTTTTACTTTGGCGTAAAATATAATATGTTATGCATGTTGTAAATGTAGTTAAGTTAGAAATGCAGTCGGAAAATGAGGAAGAATGAATATGATTGGAGAAGAAGGAGAAGGTGTTAAGTGAGGAAGAGAAGTGGCTGAGCTATCACAAGGTGATAGGTGCCTACGTATCTGAGAGTGAGCAGGTCCCAGAATCAAGCCAACGTAGTTCCTTTTTATAGGTGATTTGGGACAACGGCTAGTAATTAATGACCCAACGGTCAGATCATTAATGGTGCAAATATCAGGGGGTTTAATGAGAAAGATATGTAACTGTCATAAGATTTGGGGTTTGAATATATCGAACTCGGTGTTCGGAGTGGGATAGCCCCTAAGTCGGATGTGCTCGGATATTTTATGAGATTAGGATTTGAACAGAAGTGGATGAAATGTGGTTTTATACGAAGTCGGATAAAATAGGTGCAAGGTCGGTGTTTAGTATACCGAGTTAGTGAGATTAGGATTTGAATGGAGATGATTGAAGTGTGATTAGATACGAAGTCGGATGTAATAAGTGTGAAGTCGGTGTTTGGTATACCGAGTTAGTGAACTCGGTAATGGGTATATACATAGCCCCTTTTCATTCAGATTGATGGAAAAGAGTGTATACGAGTTGACTTCGATTTGGATGAAAACGAAAAGAAAGTTAGATTCAGCTGAACAAAAGGGCGTAATGCCTTGTTCAATTTTCGAAGATTCCTTGGAACGAAAGGTCCCGATGCTTTATTTAATTTTTCGAGATTCCCTGAACGAAGGGTCCTGATGCCTTGTTCAATTTTTCGAGATTCGTTGAACGAAAAGGTCCTGACGCCTTGTTCATTTTTTCGAGATTCCATTGAACGAAGGGTCCTGATGCCTTGTTCAATATTTCGAGATTCGTTGAACGAAAGGTCCTGACGCCTTGTTCATTTTTTTCGAGATTCCATTGAACGAAAGGGCGCAATGCCTTGTTCAATTTTTTGAGATTCCTTGAACGAAGGGTCCTGATGCCTTGTTCAATTTTTCGAGATTCGTTGAACGAAAAGGTCCTGACGCCTTGTTCATTTTTTCGAGATTCCATTGAACGAAAGGGCGCAATGCCTTGTTCAATTTTTCGAGATTCGTTGAACGAAAGGTCCTGACGCCTTGTTCATTTTTTCGAGATTTCATTGAACGAAAGGGCGCAATGCCTTGTTCAATTTTTTGAGATTCCTTGAACGAAGGGTCCTGATGCCTTGTTCAATTTTTCGAGATTCGTTGAACGAAAGGTCCTGACGCCTTGTTCATTTTTTTCGAGATTCCATTGAACGAAAGGGCGCAATGCCTTGTTCAATTTTTTGAGATTCCTTGAACGAAGGGTCCTGATGCCTTGTTCAATTTTTCGAGATTCGTTGAACGAAAGGTCCAGACGCCTTGTTCATTTTTTCGAGATTCCATTGAACGAAAGGGCGCAATGCCTTGTTCAATTTTTTGAGATTCCTTGAACGAAGGGTCCTGATGCCTTGTTCAATTTTTCGAGATTCGTTGAACGAAAGGTCCTGACGCCTTGTTCATTTTTTTCGAGATTCCATTGAACGAAAGGGCGCAATGCCTTGTTCAATTTTTTGAGATTCCTTGAACGAAGGGTCATGATGCCTTGTTCAATTTTTCGAGATTCGTTGAACGAAAGGTCCTGACGCCTTGTTCATTTTTTTCGAGATTCCATTGAACGAAAGGGCGCAATGCCTTGTTCAATTTTTTGAGATTCCTTGAACGAAGGGTCCTGATGCCTTGTTCAATTTTTCGAGATTCGTTTGAACGAAAGGGCGCAATGCCTCGTTTTGAGTTTTATAGTTGACATAGTGACGCAATTTAGAATTTTACTTGTAAAACAGCAAGTGAAAGCGATCGATGTGGCCCATATGTGTGACAGTAGCTCATAGATAGTGAGGTCGTATTTGGGTGACCTGCACATACATAGAGATTTTGCCTCCATAGTAGAAATAATGTCTTACGAGGCCTTGCTAAGATTTTCCTGAGACTTGAGAAATTGATTAGTACTTGAGGTCTTTTAAATTAGCCCCAATATAATATTAACGATATTGAATGAAAAATAACATTTAGAAAGCAATAGATGCGACCTGTACATAGAGACAGGGAGCTACACGACCTACTAGCCAATAACTGTATATCAGATATGTACCGTACACAAATGATTTATGATAGCCCCAGCATGATCAACCTTTGTTAATTGGGTTCGTTGTGGCTAATATACATTCAACTAATTAATGATTATTTTGGTTGTACATTTCATATTGAGACAAGTACATGAGAAGAGAATGTATACCATATTGAGACAAGTACATGTGAAGACGATGTATAATGAGAAGCTAAATGTTTTAACTTGTAGTAAACACCGACCTTGCACCTATTTTATCCGACTTCGTATAAAACCACATTTCTTCCACTTCTGTTCAAATCCTAATCTCATAAAATATCCGAGCACATCCGACTTAGGGGCTATCCCACTCCGAACACCGAGTTCGATATATTCAAACCCCAAATCTTATGACAGTTATATATCTTTCTCATTAAACCCCCTGATATTTGCACCATTAATGATCTGACCGTTGGGTCATTAATTACTAGCTGTTGTCCCAAATCACCTATAAAAAGGAACTACGTTGGCTTGATTCTGGGACCTGCTCACTCTCAGATACGTAGGCACCTATCACCTTGTGATAGCTCAGCCACTTCTCTTCCTCACTTAACACCTTCTCCTTCTTCTCCAATCATATTCATTCTTCCTCATTTTCCGACTGCATTTCTAACTTAACTACATTTACATTGGCGCCGACTGGAATTTTTTCGATAGGCAAATTGCTGGTAAGCGGCTGCACCTGGGAGAGACCAGACAGGCACGATCAACAACTAGAGTCTAGAGAGGTAATAAGGCTACAGCCTACACAGCAACCAGTTGTAGTTTTTGTAACTCAAATTTGTACAGGGACCGACTTTGTTTCATGCAACTCAAGTTGGGCTTTTTCTAGACCAAGGGGCACGTATACAAATAATGGGCTTTTATTATGGAACAGTAATGGAGCTCTTCTTGGGTGCTTCTACAGACAAAATGAAACGCTGATATACATAAAAAGTTAAAAACAAACAGATTTACAACCCTGGCTCTGATAGATATCCCAACCTTTCAACTAAAAGCAGTACTAAAATACCTCTGAACCACATTACTGCACAGAATCTGAAGAACTGCGGCGTTTGTGGTACTCACAAATCTTGGAGTCTTGAATTGGCTGAAAGCACCACCAAGACTCAGGTAATGATCTAAAATCTTCTGGAAAGTTCCCCTCTTGACAACTCGAAGTTCGAGTGCACCAATAGCATTGACCTTGCGTGAGCTAACATAGCCTGCATCAATAAACGATCGGTCCAAACAATTGCAACACTCATTCAACACCTCCTCTCTTGCATCACTGCTTAACTCCCAGAAGATGACGTAATGACCTGGATCTGTTGACAAGTCCACGTGACTTGTGAAGTCGACAACTTCAAGCTTCTCATCAACTAACAACTTGCTGGCGGCTTCAACTGATAGCTGCAAATCCTTTTCTGTATTTTTATCTATGTTTATGGTTAAGAGTAAATTCCTTCTGCATACAAATTGGAGCTCAGGTGTGGCGTTGTGAAAGCCATTTACCTTCACTATATCCCCCAACCTATATCGATACAGACCTGCAAATTATATACACATGGAGGTATATCAGATCTTCATTAAGACTGAGAGAAAATCAAATTACAAAATTAAACCAATTAAGTTAGTTCCCAATATAGATCATAGATCGTCATGATATGCATATCAGATTGCATGACTGTATTGTGTCTGTTCATGCCTGTATGTAGCAAGCACCTTTCTACCATGTGATGGTAGTACATGTTATATGAACACATGAAGAGCACACTAGGGACAAGACATGAGATAACAAGTTGACAAAATTTAAGACTATAAAATGTTTACTAATTCCATGATCCCATTACCTAACAAACTCCCACTGACTTTCAATACCTATATTTTTTACTGTATTTAGTTGTATATTAGTTTGAACTGATCCAAATCCAAGGATGTTCTTGTCTTATTTGGTCTTCATTAAAACTTTCCAACACATACTCCAATTATATAATTAACCGGAAAGAAAGGATCTCACCTAATCTTGTTTTGTTTTTCATGAACTGTTCAAACTCTGTACAGTAGAAATTAGTTTATTTTTAATGTATACATCACATCAATACCTAACACAGCATTGTTTTCTCCCAAAAATATTAAAATATAAGAATGATTAGTTCTCTACTTTAATAAAACTTAGTAATAATACATTAATACTGGCGAATACACATAATTTATGCAGAGGATATCCCCATCACTATATACAAGGCCAAGCCAATACCTTTTGATTTTCAACTTCGTAGATATTTTCATGAATGTAGACACCTATTTTAAAGATTCTTAATTATGCAAACAAAGCAAAATATATATTTCTCTATGGGTAATGAAGAAGACAGACGATACTCTAGTGCAGTGGCTGTTAAATACCTTAGTGCATACTGCATACTAATAATTGAAAGTTGAGAGAAATAGGAGTGATATAATTTTAAATCAAAAGAAGCAAAAAACAGGCATGAATACTCAAAACCAAATAGTACTCTCCTATGGAAAGGTTTTATACCTGCGAAACTGGTGACGATGATCTCGTACTCTTCCCCAAGCTTTACTTCAGTCAGACCAACGGGCTCCGACTCTGCATAGCTAAGAGTAGAAGCATTCTTGTCCAGCTCCTGGTCCTCAGTGTTCCCACCAAGAGGAATAAATTCGAAATACCCAATATCTGGAAGCACTGCAAAAGTGGCCAACTCAGGAGGCAACCTAGGATTTACATTTGCTGCAATCCATCCCTCTGAAGACCCATAGTCCGCACACATGAGTGGGAGCGTTCCAGCATAATGTCTTAGTTTTTTCAAGTAAGGCTCCATGGAACCAGTCATTATCCCATACACATACTTAGCGTTGGGAAAAAGTGTTGGAATCATTCCATACCAGTTAGTCAATCCCATGCATTTTTCAGATATTAAGTCTGCCAGTTCAGGGTTTGGCTTGAGAAGTGTTGACATAGCAGCTCTGATGGATGGAACAGTGATTCTGTCATTTAAGACACCATCTCGAATATCTTTGCAAAGTTCTTCCCAATCTTTTTCAAAGGTCCGAAATGCATGGACTATACTATGAGCAAATGTGGAAAACACGAACTGGACTTCATCCCTGAAAATGAGCCCACATAGGAGATGGCAATACAAAGATTGGTAGAAGTCTGGGCCAAATATGACTTCGTCAGGACTACAAACTTGGGATTGGATCTCTTCCATCGTGTTCTTGAACTGCGAGGATCGGTAAACATTTGTAGTAGCAGTGCCAGCTGCCAGACCTCCATTTGTTTTAAACTGCTTGCTGCTGTAAATGAACTGTAGTGCTTTCCCATTTCCAATGGGGAATTCTCTGCAAAATAGTTTTGAATTTATGTATAAGTCGGGAAAACAGTCAAACAGAATGTATCTTCACGTTCTTTGCTATGGGAATCTAACAGAAAGAACTTTATCTATTACTACAAATTTTGTTAAGAATAGGATTGTTGATAGAAGCAAAGCAATAAGATTCAAAGGATGTGGTATTTACCTGTTTCTAAAAGCGTATGAAGTCCGGTAAATCTGCATTGTGGATTTCACTAATTCGTCATTGAATGGTACGAACTTGGGTTTCCCTTGTGTAGTTCCAGAACTGCAAGAAACACACTTCAGAGTTCAGAATACATATGAAACAACAAATCAAAACAGAAAAGACATCGAAGTGTTGAAACAAATCAAAACCTTAGTGAAATAGCTGATATTGGTTTGCCTGTAAGTATTGGAGAAGCATCACCCTCAGCAATTCTCTGAATATAAGGTTCCAAATCCGTGTGAGTAACGAGAGGAACACAAGCCTTAAAACTCTCAGGGTCTGTTCTCCCATTGAGTCCACACTTGCGCAAATATTCTGCATCACCATTTTCTTCTAAAATTTTCTTAAGAGTTTCTCTTTGAATTCTCCCTGCATCTTTTGTCAGTGCTTCGAATTCTTCTATCACAGGATCTCTGTTTTCCATCTTGTCTAACATAGCGGTGTTTACTCTGCAATCAGAGTCCAATGTTAGTGGATCTCAAACTTTGAACAATAAAGACAACAATTTACTTAGCTAATCAATTCCGTGGCGATACAATTCAAACAAAATTTCCTAAATAAACAAAAAATTAGAAAATGTTATTCGCATGATCATTAAAATTAATAACCAATCCCCCCTAGATCCCCTTAAAAAGTTCACCCAAAAAGAATGTGATGAGGAATATGTTAATTAGTCAACTTAATCTTCAAAAAAACTCGAAAAATCAACAGTTTTTATAAATTTCAATCAATTCATATATCATTCAATAAACAAACACAAACACAAAATTGCGCAAAAAATAAACCAACATACCTGAAATTCAAAATTTGGTTGGCTCAAAAGCTGCTGCTGATAACCTTTCCAAGAAGCTAAAAATGGCAATAAGATAACATCTTTAGTAGATTACTATATAAAGAGTTCAAACTTGCAATCACAGTTTCCATCAAATCAAACAGAGAAAATAATTCGACAAAACAAATAAGAATTTTTTGTTTTTAATAATAATAGAAACCCTGTTTGAAACTTTTTTTTTCTCAATAGTAACTCAGATTACTTTTAACGCCAAAATAAGCAAAACAGTAAAACAGAGTACAAGAAAGAAAGAAAGGTAAACTAACCAAATCTTTTGATAAAGATATGGTTATGAAATTGGAACTTTATATAAGTGGAGTTTAGTTCACAGGTCGGCGAGATTCTTGTAATCTTGTTGTTTAGCTAGATATAGAACAGATTTGACTCAATTTAAATGAGATTCCTGTGGGTGAAATAGTGCTATTAAATTATCTTCTCTTGTTCTTCTTGATTCTTCACCGACATGGATGCAGAGCAACAAGTGCAACCACACGAGAGCATCAACGACCTAATTGAAACTTTTAGAAGTGAGAGAAAGAAATAAAAAGACGGGAGATTTTTGTCACTCTCGGTAAACTCACTCAGCACACGAGTTGAAACTTGAAAGCCTGTTTTGAGAGAGAGGAAGAGAGAGACTGACTTGTTGAAGATAGTGATGGATAAGATTTTTTTTTTTAATACACCATTACACCTGCAGAGATTTTTTTTTTTTTTTACACCTGGGTTTTCAACTGTAGAGTTTTTATCACATACTCTTGCATGGATAAGACTTTTTTTTTTTTTTTTTGTTTTTAAGATAAGATTTCAACATGTAATTGTAATTTTAAGGTTGACATCGAAACACACTTACTAGTTTTTTATTTTATTTTTTTTAGTTGCAAATTATATATAATTTCAAGTTCAATCAATCAAGGTGACGATGAATGCAAATTTTTATCATCTACTTGTTTAAAAAACCAATAATAAATATAAAGTAGGTGTATGTGATTAATTAATTCATTTCTTTATCATCTACTTGTAACAAAGACAAATGAAAATAAATATTAAGTATACATTTTACATCATAATAATGACAAAATCTAATGTAAGTGGTTGTGTTTAATTAGTGGACTAGTGGAGTTGATTTTAGATTTACCTACTTGAGGTGTACACAAAAAAAAAAATTAATCTAGAAGGCTTTAGCAAATGGAAGATAACCCCATATTTATTGTTATTGTCAGAAAGAGCCATATTGTTTGGATAATTTACAGAAAAAAAATCTATGCCAGCACTGCTATACAAGTATACAAGTGATGCATGGTTGGCCATTGGCCACCAACAAATGAGATCCAGGCATTGATTCGATAAAGACAAAAGTGTGAACATTATTTTTCTGCGTCTCCAATTCTCCATGAAAGTGTTTTGTTGGGTCCTCCATATGATTGTGCTACATCAATACGAAATTACATAAAAAATATATGAAAATTGAGCACAAAAGTGGGGCAAAGAAAAAAGTGTTTGCTGAGTGGTTTTTTTTTTTTTTTTTTTTTGTGTAGTAGTCATGGTTTTAGTCAAGTTAAGTGCTATTTTTCATAAGGAACAAGAGATTAATATAGAAAGTAGCTATGTTTAGGTACATATATTGACATGATGTTTTCATTAGTAAGTAGGTGTGAACCTTTGCATATAGAAACAGTCTCATTTTCATGCCAATGTACGTAGTAGTTTGTCTTTCTCTTCACGTTATATATAACATGTATGACTTCTACAAAGATTGAGTTGAATGTTCACAGTTATATATATGCCTACATCACACAAGGGGTTGAGCACTTGAGCGATATATATATCCACGTGAAAAATGTTTTTAGCACATTAGTTTCGCACTATAGATATGGAGCACTACACTACCAAGATAACAAGATAAGAACATCTTGCAAATGGTTTTGAAATGTAGGCTACTATATCTTAAAAAAGGGTATAGGGTTTGTTCAAAATTTTGATTTTGTGCGGATATTCAATTTCAATTCTTCAGAAAGAGATGTATGATGTATCCATAATTTTTAACACTAAATGAAAAAACTAACGGTGCCAAGATTATTTTGTGCCAACACTTGAATTAATATAGACGGGTTTGTTTAAAATTTTGATTGTGCAGATCATTGATTTTTGATGTATCCGCAATTTCAACACTAAAAGAAAAACAAATTGTGTCAAGATTATTTTATGTCGAGACGCAAATTAATATTTGTATCTCTCAATATTTGATTTCTAATAAAACTATATTTGTAGATTAATTAGTCGTAAATGTGAGAAACATATTTTCATCATCTAAGTATTATGTTACTTTCTCTAATCATTTAGATGTTTCTTAGTTTATAAGAATTAAGAACCAACTGTATCTGTCCTGATCAGTCATCAGCCATTGTAATGCATGAGCATGAATGTTTGAGAGTTAGCTTTTAGTCTTTATTTCTCTTTAATTCCTTCACCAAGCTAGGAAAAAAAAAATCCTGTTAATTCTACAATCACCGGCAAATCCCTGTGACTTATTTGTACTTAGTACTTACACCTGTCTGCAACCTGTATACGTACTACATATGATTGGGGCCTCTCTTTGGCCTGTAAATTTGTCCTTTGACTACAGACCATAAAAGACAAAAATACAAGCAGGTCAAAATGATTACATTTCTATTGGGTCCGCAAATGAAAATGAAAGAATTGGATTCATTGTCAAAACATGGGCTTAGGACTTTTGTCCACAATAAACAAGAGAAGTCCACTTAGTTTCTGAGTGCAGTGGCCTCAGGCCTCCACAGAGGCACAGTCGCACAGATGACAGACCCCAATCCCTCGTACAGGTCTCTCTGTAGATGCTGCCTTAGCATTTTAACAACTTTCACAAGGTTCAACTTGGTTCGCTTAATACCGCAATGTGTGATCTTTTATGCAGCTTTGGCAATAGACATCTTCAAATTGTGTTCGTGCACGTCTTGCTTGTGTTGCAGGCTTGCAGCTCTTGTTGGACACAGACCTGTAAATGGCTGATATATGACGAATTCCGAGTCACCCCAATGGTGTGTGCCAAAAGAAAAAAAAAAGGTGTGTGCCTCTCTAGCTTTAGCCCTTTCAAAATTGTTGAAATATGAACAAGCCCATTAAACCTCTTTCAATCCAGTTTATGGGCTGGGCTTCGACTCAACATTTCGTCAAACTTCACATACATCAAGCCCAATATCCAAAATTGATAGGTGAAATTGTTTCTTCATGGTCCGACCCCATTAAGAGCCCGAATGTAGTCCCGTTAAATAATCTGAAGCTGTTCTGACAGATGAACATACTCAAATAGCTCATTTTCATGCTGTTTCGGGTTGAATAAGCTTCCTTGTAATCTTGTTGTAAACAAACACCTTAGCATATGGTAGGTAGCGATAACTAAACTTCAACTTATGCCTTCACCTTCCCATCATCCATCACCCACCTAACACTTCCACCAATGATTTCCGTTTAGTTTGTTGAACATGCAGATCTACGTTTATAGCTCTGAGGTTATTATTATTCTCAGCTTTGAGACCAAATTTGAGTTTGGTATTTTATTTGATGAACCATTAGGGATGCCCTAAGGTCTGAAATACCCTATGTGAACCATTAGCCATTAGGGATGCCCTAACTCCAATGTATAAATGTATTTATGAAATGAACAAACAATTTGACCAAAGCAATTTGTAATAGTTCCACCAATACCACCAGTTCCAGAATTAACTTGGCAAGCTCCATCAGTATTACGTGTAAACCAATCAGTTGGTGAGGCCAGGAGGGTGCCATTTTTAATATAATGTTCAGAAATCAAAGTGAATGTGGTACTATGATAGTGAGAGCTCAGAGCAGGGTGTTGTGCGCAGCGGAGATTAATGCACAAATAATATGATTGAACTAGTGTATGAAAGTAAAACAGGAAAACGACAAAATAAACAAGCAACCACACACAAGACACAAGATATACGTGGTTCGACAATATGCCTACGTCCACGGGGAGAAAGGATGATGCTTTTCTTTTCCAAGACAATTGTACAAGCCCTCACGAAGAAACCGAAGTCTTCTTCCTCACAAAAGTTCTCAAACTCTCTAATGGCTTCTCACAATCTCTCTACTAGAAAAGTTAAGGTTTTGTATCTCTTCTATTTGGCTTTATAGTATAGCCTTACAATAGCCACGAATTGGGCTCAAAACAGGCCCATATTGCACAAAACTGGAGGAGGACGTACGTACGTCGAAATCACGTACGTACGTGTACAACACGTAACAAAGATCTGACGTACGGGACATTCGAACGCCCTAACCACGTACGTTCGTACGTTCTGTCCCGAAAAAGTTGTCTGCCACATTGGACGTACGAACGCCCTAAAGCCATTCGTATGTTCCTGAACAAAAACTTCCCCATCTCCTGATTATGCATATAAAACCCAACACATGGAACAAAGCATTGAAATCAAATATTATACTTTTGAAGACTTGGAGTGAGGTGAGGTGAGGTGTGGTGGTGAAGTAAAACAGATTCTATTTCTCCATAGCACAGGGTAGGTAGTGATAACTAAACTTCAACTTATACCTTACTACCTTAGCCTTCCCATCATGGCATCAGACCATCACCACCAAACACTTCCACCACCACCACATGCATTTTGTTAATGTTAATGGGATGACTGCTTACTACATGCAGTCTGTGTATATTTAATAGTCATGGCACGACGAGATCTCAAATTTACGCGATAAGTTAAATGTACATTAATTGGACATTTACATATAAGATTACAAGCATTTGAACATTATTTCTCTTCTCCATGAAAGCTAAGTGGAACACAAAGTGCTAGTAGTGATAAGTACGGCCTACCAGAAAAAAGAATGAATGCAAGTGGTCGGGTTCGGTTTTGAACCGAATCGAATCACTAAACGGCCCCGTGAAGTTGTTCTTAGGTTTCCGTTTCGAAAAACTCGCACGAACTAAACTAACTAACAGAAACAAACAGAAAAGCTCTCTAATTCTATAAACATCGCCACTCCACTTAAAAACTCAACTCCCTTGGCGCATTTTAGCTTTTCTATCTCACTCACTCACTCTTCCGAGATCGTAGGGAAATGCAGATTTATTGATCAAGAACTTGTTTGTGATCTTTCGTAAAAATATTCAAGTGAAGTTTTTGATTAAATTGTTTGTTGAATTGAATCTTAAATGGCTTCAGAAGATGTAGTAGGGAAATCAAGAAGTGATTCTGCAGTTTCAACGATCGTTAATCTTGCTGAAGAAGCAAAGTTAGCTAGTGAAGGAGTTAAAGCTCCTAGTCATGCTGCGATCTTTAGCATCTGCAAGTCTCTTGTTGCCGGAGGAGTCGCCGGAGGATTGTGAGTTTGTTTACCTATTCAAGTTTTTTGTTTAATTTGTTTTCTTTGATCGACGATTCAATTTTTCTTGTTTAAGTTTTGATCTTGTTTGAATGATTTGGATATTTCAAATTTGTTGTTTTAGATTGAATGCTTGATTAATTGCCCGCTTTTGTAATCAAAGATGTTCTTTTTTTTTTTTTTTTTTTTCTGATTTATTTCATTTTGTTAAACCCTAGCTAGGGTTTAAGAATTTTACACTTTTAGTTTTTTACTGTACAATTTGTTTTGAAGTCTTGATTTTTGAGTATTGACAATGATTCGTTTGGTTTAATTGTCTGGAATCCTGAAGATAAACTGTATCTATGAATTGATTTTGTGGCTTCACTTTACAATCGGATAGTCTCACTCTATTCTATAAATTCAGTGTAACTTGAATTTATGAATAAGCTTGCTGCTTCTGAATTTGTTGCAATTTTCTTTTGCAGATCCCGTACTGCTGTTGCTCCATTGGAACGATTGAAAATTTTGCTTCAGGTAGGATATTTGTTTGACTTTCCTATACAAGTTGACTTCGGTTCATGAATTATATTCTATGCTATTTGTAAAGTAATGGAACCTTGCGACTAGCTTTGAACAGCGACAAATTCCATAAAATATTCTAGTATAATTCATTTTGATTTGGATATTTTTTGATGGATATATGTGTGGCTATATTACTTGGATGGGTCTTGACATGGTCTGGTTGCTTAAAAAACGTTTTCAAGTAGTTTAATCCATAGTTAAAAATATTGTCTGCTTTCGCGAAGATTCATCGAATATAGCCATTATTTTAGGAATCGGATCGAAATTCGGGGTGAATCTCCATCGAAACGTAAAACACCCCAATCCGAACGAAATTTACCGAAATTATCGGATATTTGCCTAAATTATCAGATATATTATGAAAAAGTGTGAAATGTACGAAATTTTCTAAATAAATTTTAATCATTTAAATAATACACTCAGATCTTCTTCAACGTGCCAAATATATAATCGACGGTGTTTGATTGTGGGTATTTACAGATGTTCTTCTTGTTTGATGGGAGGTATTATCTTCTTGTTGATGGTAGGTATCTTCAACTGATTAGATCTAGATGATGATGATGAATATCTTCTTCTCTTGATAAAAGATTTCCCAGAACTTCTTCTCAGATTCCTTCTTCCTCTTTGCTTGCTATCACAATTTTGTAATTGAGAGTTCAGTTAGATTTTCCCTATTATTTCAATTATTCTTATAAACAAAAAAGTTATCCTTTAGGTAACGTGTTGGACTAGGACTTAGAATCCACATAATATTTTAACTTAAACTTTAAGTTGAAAGATTATTTATAAAATATATCGTATATCTCGCTGATATATTCTGAAATAAAAGGAAATCTTCAGCCGTAAACCCTCACCACTTCGACAAAGGAGTTTGGATATCCACGGATAAATCCGATTTTTTGAAAACCGAAATTTCGCTCGAAAACGGAATTTTTATTTATTTGATCTTTTATCAAGGTTTATCAACTTTCAGGTCAACCCTAAAAAACAGGGTATTCATTTAGCTATGTTGTCTACCCCCATTATATCACATCATACTTTTGACTTTTAAGACCAACTCATTATGTAAGTCAAAAGCTACTTAATGGTGAATGTGGTGACATGAATCTTTTATTTTTATCATATGTATGTTGAGTAATGCAATACCTATTAGTTTGCAATACTGATGCATTTTGTCGTAACCGCCAAAATTCCTACTATTTGTATATGGTGTTCAAAAGTTACAGATTTCTTACATAAGGAAACATGCAGGTGCAAAATCCTCACAATATCAAGTACAATGGAACCCTTCAAGGCTTAAAGTACATATGGAGGACTGAGGGTTTCCGAGGATTGTTCAAAGGCAATGGTACTAACTGTGCACGAATTGTCCCAAACTCGGCTGTCAAATTCTTTAGCTATGAGCAAGCTTCTAGGTTTATTTTCTTGCCTCATTCCCTTTATCAAAAAAAAAAAAAAAAGGGCCTCATTTCCTTTAAATTTTAATGCTTAAGCAGTTTCAAATGATTTTTTATCTTTCATGTTGATGTCAGTCACCTTTCTAATATTTGTTTTCCGTTTTCTCACTGTTCTTCATTGTCTACAACAGGGGGATTTTGTGGTTATACAGACAACAACCTGGAAACGGTATCTCCCATCCTTCTATTCATTTCATTGTATATGGAATAATTTTTAAGCACACATAGGCGGCTGATTATCCATCTACAATTATCTATTAGTTATGAAATCCTCAGCTTTTTGGTTGCTTGTTATCTATTGCAGAAGATGCATCTTTAACTCCTCTTTTGCGACTTGGAGCTGGAGCATGTGCTGGAATAATTGCCATGTCAGCAACTTATCCTATGGACATGGTCCGGGGAAGACTTACTGTGCAGGTACCTTATGTTGTTCTTTATTTTTCTGATTGTACTCCATGTTCCACTAGTCTGTTTATGGTATTTTCAAAACTTGCTACATTGCTTTTTCCCCCCTCGAAATCAGTATTTTTTACATTGCAGCTCTTCTCATTGTGAACTTTAGTAATGCCTTCCTCTGTTTTATTCTTATGCAGACAGATAAATCCCCTTACCAGTACAGGGGAATGTTTCATGCTCTATCAACTGTTCTCCGCGAAGAAGGCGCTAGAGCTCTATACAAAGGCTGGCTTCCTTCTGTCATTGGTGTTGTAAGTATAATAATATGTGATTTGCTTGTAAAGTAGATTATGACAAGTAAACAACAATGATAGATAATGACAATTACCATGCCATCAATGAATCTATTATTTTGCAAAATTTCTGTCTTCAATCCTGTATTATGGTGAAAATATCATTATATGGAAAGCATAATATTGATATGTACAATGTCATTATTAGTTGAACTCAATAGGCAAAGGTTTCAAACTGTGTCAAGTTCAACTGTCTTCAGGATTCACTATTGCGATTCTCCCCCTTTTCTAGACACTTTCCTCTTTTTATTTGTTATTGCCTTTTGCTTCTCAATCTGTTTCATTGAACCCGTTGCTTACTGGAAAAAAGTGTCACTCACAAAGTTCTTAACGCTGACATATGATATTATATCTTTTCCTGGCTGAGAATCATGTTTAAGTGGCTGCGAGAGCTTAATTTTGGCTAATATATTGTGAATTCCATATTGATTTAGCAAACTACCTGCCGATGGATAGGCTATAGTGTTTTAGCAGTTGAGACTCATTTAAGTAGGACAACTATAACATAAAAGTCGTAAGAAAAAACTTGTGAAAGAAAACTCGTGAAAGAAAGCTCAGCAAGCCATGTAAACTCTTTTGTTTGTTATAGTATGATATAAAGAATGTCTGAAGATTGTTTCAAACATTTCTGACTCCTTCATATGGGTATAACCGTATAAACATGACAGCGCAATCAATGGCATTTGACATATCTAATTTTCACATCATCTTGATTCCTGGCAATTATTCCGAATAAAAATAATAATAATCTGTGTTCTCATTGAAAAGGTCTTAGTTGGGGTTCAAAGCTAAGATTTGAACATTGCAGGTTCCATATGTTGGCCTCAACTTTGCTGTCTATGAATCTCTGAAGGACTGGTTGGTGAAGTCTAGACCGTTTGGACTAGTTGAAGATGCTGAATTGAGTGTGCCAATAAGGCTTGCATGTGGAGCTGCCGCAGGAACTGTTGGCCAGACAGTTGCTTACCCTCTTGATGTTATTCGCCGAAGAATGCAGATGGTAGGATGGAGCAACGCTTCTTCAGTTGTTACTGGTGATGGGAGGGGTAAAGCATCACTTGAATATAATGGAATGATTGATGCGTTTAGGAAAACTGTTCGAAATGAGGGTTTTCGAGCACTGTACAAGGGTTTGGTGCCAAACTCAGTGAAGGTCAGTAATCCATTGCCCATAATTATGCAGTACTTCTGTGTTTTTACTTAAGAAATGCGGCCGTTCCATACATAGTTTGTGGCATACTATTAGGGGAAAGGATAACTAGATCAAGATTAAGGGGTGGTAAATGTGGTATTGCATTGTGTACGTGTAAGAAGGTTAGGCCATTTGTCAAAGTCTGGTTGTCCAATCTGAGGTGTGCAGGTCGAACCTGGCACTTATTCATTCACTACCGCTAGTGTGCATTTCTAAGGTTAGGGGGGGGGGGGGGGGGGGTGAATGTTCTTAGAGTGTTAGAAAATTATATGGTATAATCTTTGGAAGTGCTTGTAAATGCTCTAACTCTCTTGTGTGTAGCTTGTTTGGTGGTGGCACTAATCAGACAGTCTTTGAATAGTGTTTTACTGTTTAGTCTAGAAACATGGGTATGAGCCTGTACCTCAAATTGTTAACAAACTATTCAGCCATGAGTTTGTAATTTCATATTTAGCATAATGCCAAAATATTTACTATGAAACCTATTTGTAATGATCTGTGATGGATGATCTGACTTTAAAACATTTTGCTCAGGTGGTTCCATCCATAGCCATTGCATTTGTGACGTACGAGTCTGTGAAGGATGTCCTTGGAGTCGAGATGAGAATATCAGACTGATAGGAGTAAAGTTAGCTCTCATGCTATTTTTGTAGGCGAAAAGGAAGATAGAGTGAGGAAGGGGAATTATATATATTTTTTCTCCTGAGAATGTAGACAGCTCTGTCGATGTTGTCAATTCTGTCTTCCGATGCCTCTGATCCAAACACGGCCTGATTATTTGTGAGTCGTGTCAATAAAGGTATGTATGTGGTTTGTGTTCAAAAAATTTCCCATGCCATTTGTGGTGGCTAGCTCTGTTTGTGGAAGGGTATTCTCTCTATTTTTCCGCCATGATTTTACGTACCTTCATTTGCTTATTGTTCTCTCTTGATGTATCTTTCTGCTTCTAGAATTATACACCAAACAAAACATTGAACTAGCCTCATTGATAATGTAGTAGAGAAAAATGTTTGCGAGAATGCTTTTATAGTCTGATATCCTCCATCGTCAAAGCTTCTCCTCCTTTGGTGCTTGGTGATGATAAGACTGTATATCAGATATTCAGATATACTTGGTAAATATATATGTGGCAGTTCTGAGATGAACCTGCAATAACTTCATAAGCTCGAGGGTCGAGGGACTCTAGGATAAGAGTTTAGTAAACAAGTTCAATTGTGTGAGATTGCATAATGGTTGTGCAAAGAAGGAAGCTAGTCAGTCAGACATCAAAGCATTATTATTGCATTTAAAAGGTTACATATGTAGTGTCATAAAAAATAAAAATATAGGTTACATATGGTATATTGAACCTTATTCTTGTATTTTTTTTTCATGCATTTACCAACTCGTTTGAGTCCTAAAATTGATCAGCGGAGTGAAAACTGGTAAATACAGGAACTCATGCAGTTATGCTACAATACATGTTCTTTCTTCTTCTGTCCATTGATCCTCAAATCTTCACATCTTTCTGGAATGCCTGAAATAAGATGAAACATCATAACTGAACTGTGCTTCCCAATCATAAATTTCTAATGCATGCTTAACTGAAAATATAATGGTATGATATAATTTTAGTAATACAGTAAATCTCAAATGGTTTTTTTTTTTTCGTTTCATTTAATAGTCATTAAAAATGGGTTATGATTGATGAAAGAGAAAAACAAGAGAATCATGCGAAAGAACTGCTGTACCTTATATCTCTGATGATTCTTGTTTGAACCTTTGGCCTTCTCTGCACCACTTCTTGACATTGAACTCTATCTCGCCTTTGTCGAGTTGGCTTTGCCAATGCTGATTTCTTTATCTCTTCATTGTTTATAACACTATTTTCCTCATGGGATGAATCCATAATTTCTTCATATGACGCTGATGCAGCCCAAAGTAGCATAAGGAGATTCAATTGTAGAAGAAAAGGTGACGATGAAGATGAATGATCAACATCTTCCTCCTCTTCCTCTACATCTACATCAAGTTGATGTGTTGTTTCTTCTATAATCTCGTCAGACATTTAGCTTAGATTCTTCCTCACAAATCCGAAAGTAATACAGGAGTGTTATATTTATATAAAAGATGTAGAAAAGAAGAAAATGGTAGAAACTTCAAAGAAACTCACACAACAAAATCATATATGGTTGACTAGCTAAGAAGATGCAAGAAAGAAAGACGTAGGATGCAAGAAAGACGTAGGTACATTAAACTCAAGACATCTTCGGTGAACCACAAATCTTAAATCTTAATGAATGAATTTGACTTGGAACTCTTGACTCTTGTTATTTGCCATGAATTTGAAATAGTTTTTGCTTGTTAATAATACCATTTGTTTCGTTAATTCAGTTTCAAAACTCGTGACCAATTTACACTGGACTCGAGTTAAGTTCACTTATTTACATTGGGCTTTTGAACGATAGTTATGAGCCCACGTTTAAGCCTAGGCCCTTTTATCAGAAAACAGATCGTAATCAAGAACTCGGAAATCTCTCTCTCTCTCTCTCGCGCGCGCGCGCTCGCTCGTTCTGTCATGGAGAAGCTATCGTTTTCTCTCAATCCCAACCCTTCTGTAAGCTCCCTTTCCTTGATGAGCTCAGCTGGGTCCTTCGTCTGCTTCAACGGTCGTACCTGCAATGACCACCGGACAATGACCGGTGGATAAAGCTCCAACGATCAAGTCAGTAAGCGGCTAGGTTTAGAGAGATAGGTTTTAGCAAAGAATGAACAGTTACCTTTAGCGAACCCTAACGTGATCCTTTTATAGCAATATTCACCGCCTTCCTTGAACCGCTGGATCCTCCTTTGCATCCTACGGTTCTATTATCTCCTACGTGTTTCATTCTCTATCACATACTATACAGTGAATGTTTGACAGCCAGACATCACGTGCTTTACCCGTGATCCTCTAGAATGTTCTGTGCTCCGATTGGGTACTTCCTAGCTTGCTCTCCTTATTTAGCTCCTGTGTCCTCTATACTCAACCTAGCATGGTTTGGTACTTACATCGCCCCTCCTTTGACCGTTATCTATATTTCTTAGATGGCGGCTCAAAGGCTTTTTCTCTGCCTAAATATCAACTCCTTAAGATGACGGAAAAGCTGTCATAATTACTTAATCCATCACCTGCTCCTCACGTGCCTTCGGTTCTGTCTTATCTCTATCTTCCCAGCTACTCATTAATTGCGCATGCTCTCGAGTACCTAACCTCCTACGCGTGCCTCTTTCACTCTTACCCAGACGCACTTATGATTTTAACTGCTGTCCTTTCGCTTCCCAATGCTACTGTCTCGTCATTATTTTGTCTCTTCCCGTAATACCCCTGGGATTATCCTCATATAAATTAACAACCTCTAGCCCAATTCCTCCATTTGCTTTTCATCTTCTTCATTCTCTTCCTTTGTTTATCTTTCTCTTCAATCTTCATCTTCTCTACGAAACCTCGCACCGTCCGGTCCCCTGAAAGTTCGACTCTCGTCTTTATTTCTTCCTCCGTCAACTAATTCAGGTTAATCTCTTCTCTTTGTTCTTGATTTTAATTTTAGCCATTGTTAGATCTAGGTTTTCATTTTTCTTCTTCTCGCTATATACTCTGCATTTCAATTGCCGTAAATTTCCAAACTATTTTTCTTCTCTCCATTCCTCCTCTTGGAGTCACCCTGTATACGCCCCTAATCTTTCTTTCTCTACGATTTTGGTTAGTCTTTCTTTATGGCTTCTTATCAAAATCTGAAAAAGAAAGATTCTTCGAGGAAGACAGTTGAAGGAGGTCAAGGTGATGGCGGTGTTCACCCTTCCCCTTCCAGTTATTACCTCGACTCGTATGTGCCCAGTACCTACCCTTATAGACCCGATTTAGATCTACTCTGTGAGCTATACGACATTCCTGAAGATGTTAAAATTTTCAACTACAAACATGCCCTACGCTTTGCACATCACGACTTTAACCGCCAAGATGCTATTATGGTGACGGCCCACCAAATAGCTTTTGGTTGCCGGTTTCCCTTTTCCGATTTAGTTCGTGATGTACTTAATTTTTACCAAGTCGCCCCTGGACAATGTATTGGTAACTTTTGGCGTATCTTGCGGGCCCTTGACCAGCTAAACAACGAAGGAACTGTCGTTTCCCTTGCTGATATACGTCAATGTTATTATCTTCGGGTTTGCGAAGAAAAATGTGGTCAACCTTATTACTATTTCGTCAAACGCCCCGGCAGGCGATCTATTATCGAAAAATTGCCGGAAAGTGACAAGGAATGGCCTGATTTTCCTATGATTGTCTTTGGTAACTTCGGGGGGAAAGGACCTGGCATTTCTAACCCTTTAAAATATTGGCGGTTTAATCTAGGAGGTTTTTTCCTCACTTTCTCTACTTTGCTCTTATATTAACATTCCTAGGATGAAAATTCTTTTGATGGCGTCTGTCTAACTCTTTTATCTGTTTTCTACCCCAGAGGTTCGTGGTGACGGCAAAGCCTTAAGACCCCGCAAAGACGCCCCTTGGGAATCTTTGATAGGATCTGGAGCTGACGCTTATTCCGCCATTCGTGAACTTACTTCCTCGAGGAAAGACGGTACCCCAATCGTTAAGGATCTTGATCTAGGGGAATACGTCTTACCCGTCTGCTGCCACAAAGATTATCTCAGGGATAAAAAGGGCAGGTCTTCTGCTATTCCTCCTACTTCCCGACCAACACAAAGGAAGAGTAAAGCTTCTGCTGCTGCCACTACAGAGTTGGAGAGAGAATCTGATGACGGTGTAGATAATATCCCTCTTCAGACGATTCTGACTAAAAAGAGAACCCGTGAACCTCCTTCCGCAGCTTCAGCGCCATCTGAGAAGAAGAAGCAAAAAAGAGTAACTGCCCGACTTCCCCCTTTCTTATCTGCTCTTCGAGTTCAAAAGATTGTCAGGAACTGTAATCGTGATCTTTCTTCTTCCTCAACTGAAAGTTCTGATCTTCAGGCAGTCCAAGGTGAACCAGAGACATTGCCGGAATCTCCCGAAGTTCACCTGGCGCGTTCAAAGCAACCCGGTCCTTCCATTCCTAGGGTGAAAAGGGCCAAAATGACAGAAGCTCCTTCTCCTCTTCCGGGATCCCCTTCTGCTTCCTCCAGTGAATCTCTGGGAGAACCCAGACAACCAAACTTTAGAGGAATCAAGGTTTCTTTTAATCTTGATGAACTTGGGTTTGATGGTGGTCTCCTATTTGAAGATACCGGCGTGGACAATCTCGCTCAACCAGGTTCAACTTCTCATCCTTCATCTTCTCCTCTTAAGGAATTTTCCATGGCTCTCCTTGATCCAAATGAGCCCCCTATTATTTGTGCGATGCCTCCACCACTTCCTATTGATCACGAAATTTTTGATGTTGCTACACTTGTTGCACCTATTCGTGAAGCACCTAAGTGTACCCGCCATCGTACTCTTAATTATTCTTCATCTGGATCAGGTGACCAAGCCGTAGATGACCAGCAACTCTCTCCCAACCTTGATGCTGAGACTAATCCGGCACCATCTGCTGAAAAGACTTCTACACCTCCTGCCGGTGAACCTTCCCAAGGTCCCTTTTCATTTTCAGAGTCTGCACCAGCCCATGACCCTGACAAGGTTGGCTCCTCTTCTCGTGGTAAAGCACTTGCTGACTCTCCCTCTCCCCAGTCTCCAAGCCAGACTCCAGCCGTTCCCTTTCCCCTTGATCCCTCAGCTTCAGCTTTTGACAATGGAGCATCTGCTTTCGCCGCTATCTACAATTCTATTCTTCCTTCTGATCAAGCTAAAATTGATCAGATGAATCTCGGTGAGGACCGAGATGCATTTTTCCGTGGTCTAGCTCTCGTAAGTCTCCCCTTTTCTCCCTCTTTTTTTTTTTTTTTTTTTTTTTTACTCAACTTTTCTATTAACTTGTAGGTTAACGGTCTTGCCATCAAGTCTTTCTCAAATGCTTCTAGGCTGGAAAAAGAAAAAGAAAGTATTGTAAAAGAGAAGCATAATGTCACAGTGGATAAGAATCGACTGCTTCGCGAGAAATGGGCTCTTCAAGCCGAGATCGAGCAACTTAAGATTCAACTTAAGGAAGTAATCGCCTCCCGTGATGTTGAGATCGAGAAGAATCGAAAAAGGCTTGAGGGTGAACACCGTGAACGTGTTGCTGCACTTGAGGGTGAGCACCGTGAGCATACTGCTGCACTTGAAGCTGCTCATGCCACCCGGGTAGCAATGTTGGAGGGGAAATGGGCTGATAGCTTAGTGAAAATAAATGAACTCGAAGCCGCTCATGATATTGACTATCAGCAGTATCTGTCCGATTTACGAGAGCAAAGAGAAACTCTCCTGGCTGATTACAATTCAAAATATGAGGAGATGGAGGCGAAATTTAAAGAGGAGCTTGCCATGCAAGTGAAGGCTCAAGTGAAGGAAAATTTAACCGCCATTCTTTCTGCCAAGAAAATGCGGATAACACCTCCTAGCGCCTCCACTCGAGATCCCTTGCCTTGAGTTGTAATTTGATTAACTTTGAATTTGACAAAAGTCTTTCAGCATTGTAAACTCTTATAATTGCTATCAATTATTGTTATCTTCTGGTATTGGTTTCTCATGTGTTAACATTAGGCTATACTTCTACTGATCCCGTCGTCACGGTTCAGCAAGTGCAACCCCGTTAACACATTAGCACTATTGCTCTTCTCTTTTAGAGGCATCCCACTGTATTGTCTAAATCAAACTCAATGGGGAAGAAATAATCATATAGAGACTTTAACATTTAGTTAACGGCTTGCCTCGCCAAGTCTACACTTATGTTATTTCCCACCAATCTTAGTTGGGTTTCTTCTATGCCTGACCTTTGGCTTGGTCTCAGACAACAATGCTAGATATATATAACTAGATAAGTTAATAACAACAAAATTTTATATTTTCATTGAAATTCAAACAAATCTAGGTACATACTCTTTTTGCTCTAATACATCTCTGCCTTCTAGGCATAGTATTTCTTTAGATTGCTGATACTCCATGGCTTATCAAGAGGGGTACCGTCTTGGTAGGTTAAGTAGTATGCTCCATTCGCTCCCGCCTTGTCTATCACAAAAGGCCCTTCCCAGTTTGGCTCTAGTTTGGCTGGAGGCGGATTCTGTTTTCTTAACACGAGATCCCCTGGAACTAGGCTTCTTGGCTTGACTCTTTTGTTGTATGTCCTCTCTAGTTGACGGTGATAGCCCTCCAATCTGAGCTTGGCGCGCTCCCGGACCTCCTCAGCTAAGACCAGCTCTCTTTCTATTATCTCATTATTCTTCCCTAGATCGACCATCATTCTTCTAGCCGTATGTACCAACATTTCTTGTGGTATCACAGCTTCCATCCCATAAGTGAGGGAGAATGGAGTTGCCCCTGTGGACCTTCTCGGAGTCGTCCGGTATGCCCATAGTACTTCCCAGAGATTTTCATACCATTTTTCTTTTTTATCCTCAAGCTTCTTTTTCAGTACCTCCAGGATGGCCTTATTTGATGCTTCCGCCTGCCCATTTCCTTGCGGGTGAAATGGTGTTGCGAAGAGTTGCTTTATGTTATAGCTTGCCAGAAACTTTTTCAACTCCTCTCCACGGAACCTCGCACCGTTATCCGCTACTATAGCCCTTGGTAAGCCAAACCTGCAGATGATGTTGGTCCAGATAAAATCTTTGACATCTACCTCCCTGATCCTTCGTAACGGTTCTGCCTCAATCCACTTTGTAAAGTAATCTGTGGCCACAATTAAATATTCTCTTCCCTGTGACTTCTCCAGTTTTCCAACAATATCAATTCCCCACATTGAAAAAGGCCACGGATTGCTTATAAAGTGAAGGTTTTCAGCTGGGGTATGTATGAGTCTCCCATGAATCTGACAACCATGACATTTCTTAGCATAGTTGCAACAATCTTTATACATACCTGGCCAGTAATGCCCGTGAATCATTATCCTGTGTGCCATGGCCCGTCCCGGTGAATGACTGCCGCAACTTCCATTGTGACTTTCCGCCATGACTCCTTCTGTTTGGGATGGGTGTACATACCTCAATAACGGTCCAGCTGGTGATCGCCTATACAGGTCTTCCCCTATCATTGCATACCTTTTGGATTGCTCCACAATCGATCTAGCTTCTGCTTTGTCTTCCGGAAGAGAACCATCTTTTAAGTGGGTTATTATTGGGTCCATCCAACTTGCTTCCAAGTTCTGAATGAGATTGACAGTCACTTCCTCCACCTCTATCATTGGCTGAGATCTTTGCATGAACGTTATGGTCTTGGTTGAATTTTCTTCTGTTGCCGTTGCCAGGTAAGCCAATGCATCCGCATGCCGGTTCTCTCCCCTAAACAGATGTACAATATCAACTTTCGAGAACTTTGCTACACTCCTCTTCAATGCTTCCAAGTACAACATCATCTTCCCAGTCTGAGCTTTATATGTTCCATTGAACTGTTCCACCACCAATTTCGAGTCTGTGAAAACCGTAACCTCCTTTACCTCTAACTTCAACAATACTTCCAAACCTTTCAGCACCGCCTCGTATTCTGTCTCATTATTGGTAGCCGGAAAGGCTAATTTTTCTGCGATCTCGATCTTAGTGTCCTCTGGTGTTACCACTACTATTCCTATTGCTGATCTTCCTTTATTTACTGACCCATCGGTGAACACCTTCCATCCTTTGACGCTTTTCCATCCGGTATCTTGGACTTCTATATACTCTAGCTGCTCTTCCTCTTGCATTTCTGCACCCTTGATTACATCCTCCACTGGGAAATCTGCCAAGAAATCCGCCAGCACTTGTGATTTTTCCGCCTTCTTGGGCTCATACTGAATGTGATATTTACTCAATGAAACTGCCCATTTCTCCATTCTCCCAGAACGTTCGATTTTTGGCATCACTTGATTGAGAGGGAGGTTTGAAACCACTGTCAGACTATAAGCTTCGAAATAAGGTCTTAATCTTTGAGCTGCAAATAGTAAAGCGAGGGCATACTTTTCCACTCTAGAATACCTTGTCTCTGGTGAAGTCATCTTCTTGCTGAGGAAATAGACTGGGCTCTCCTTTGAGGCCTCCCTTCTGGTCAAGACCGCACTTACTGCAATGTCCGACACTGCTAGGTAAACATAGAGCGTCTCCCCCGGAAATGGCTTTGACAGAACTGGCGGTCTACTCAAGTATTCTTTCAACTTCTGGAAGGCTTCTTCACACTCATCATTCCACGCAAAAGATAAATTCTTTCTCAAGAGCTTCAAAATTGGCTTGCATTTATCTGTGGATCTTGATATGAATCTTCCTAATGCCGTAATTCGGCCCGCCAGTACTTGCACTTCTTTCTGTGTTCTTGGTGACGCCATGTCCGTGAGTGCCCTGATCTGCTCTTGACTAACCTCTATTCCTCTCTTGGTAACAATGTAACCAAGGAACTTCCCTGATTGAACTCCAAAAGTGCATTTTTCTGGATTAAGCTTCATATTGAATTGACGCAGTGTCCGGAAGGTTTCTCCCAGGTCCTTGAGATGATCCTCCGGCTCTTTGGACTTGACTAACATATCATCAATGTATACCTCTACCGTCTTCCTTAGCTGATCTTCGAACATCCTCTCTACCAGCCTCTGATAAGTAGCTCCTGCATTCTTCAAACCAAATGGCATTTTGGTATAACATAAAGTTTTCTTACCAGCATAGAAGGCCGTTTTCTCCTGATCTGGACCATATAGGGGAATCTGATTGTAGCCGGAATAGCCATCCATGAATGATAGTAACCCAAAGCCTGCTGTTCTGTCCACTAGCTCATCCACCCTTGGCATGACGTATCTATCTTTTGGACATGCTTTGTTTAAGTTTGTGAAATCTATACAGATCCGAACCTTTCCGCTTTTCTTTGGAACCGCCACTATGTTAGATACCCACTCTGGATACTGAACTTCTCTTGTGATTCCAGCTAACTCCATCTTCTCGATCTCTTGTTTTATTGCCTCTGCCAGTGTCGGTTTTACTGTTCTCACTTTCTGCGCAACTGGTTTGAAACTTGGATTGACATTCAATCTGTGACAAGCTACGTCTGGATCGATCCCTGTCATATCATTCATAGACCAAGCAAATACATCCATATTATCTTTTAAGAATTGTAAAAGATCAAATCTCACCTTCTCATTCAAGTTGGTTCCCATGTAGGTGATCCTCTGATCCCCTACCTCATTGAGGTTGACGGGCTCCGTTTGTTCTTCTGTCTTTAGCACTTCACGCGGGAACCCGTCACCCTCCTTCTGTCGTTGCTATGCCGGGATAGATGACGGCCCAGCATCTGCTGTGCCATGCCTCATACTTTTCACTGTTGCTATCTTCAAATTTTTGGCCATAGCCTGATTGCTCCTTATCTCATATTGTCCATCTTCAGTTGGAAAACGGATCTTCTGATAGTAACTTGCCGGAATTGCCTTCATAAGATGGATCCATTCTCTTCCCAAGATTGCATTATACTCTGTTGGAGCATCTATGACCACAAATCTCGACATGACGGTTCTGGTGTGTGCTGTAACCGGTAAGACTATCTCTCCAACTGGCCGCACTGCTCCCCCATTGAATCCGTAAATATCTCCAGGTGAATTTGCCAAGCTACTTCTCTCCAGCTTCATTTGATCCAAGCCTCTGGTGAACAGAACATCTACCTCACTTCCACAATCTACTAACACTTTCGTGACATTCCAATTTCCAATGAGTATGGAAATGACCAATGGGTCATTGTGTGGTGTGACTACTCCTTTGAGGTCTTCCTCTGAAAACCCAATCGGCTCACTCTGATGCACTGGTCTGCCATTTCGCATGACTGGAACGGCTCCGACTGTTTGTAAGTCTTCTCTTATCTGCATCACTCTTCTTATCTTCCGTCTGACCTCGTTCAAGGATTCTCTGGCTCCTTCTAAGATCATGTTAACGGTCCCTCTGACTTGAATTTCTGTTTTGTCTTCCTCCTTGTTCTTTTCCACTATGAACTCTCTCAAATGGCCCTCCTCCATCCATTTCCATATCAAGGATTTGAACTCATAACAATCTCCAGTAGGGTGGTTGTAAGTCTGATGATACTCACAGAATGGCTTTCCCCTGACTGTTCTACATCTTACCGATGGCTCCCGGAAGTACTTTCTTCCTCTTATTCTCTTCAAAATTTGATCTAGTGACATTGTGAGCTGCGGTAGCGGTTTCGGTGGTGTCAACTTTCTTGGTGAAGTATCTCTATCTTCCCTCCTCTCTCTTTTGTCATGACCTCTCGATCCATCTTTGTTCCTCCTAGTGCCAGAATCTCTTGGTGGCGAATCGCTTCGTGAGCTAGCTTCTCCTTTCTTTCTTTTTTCCGCCACAGAGTTAACGGATGCCGGTACCACCTTAGGAGCTCTTCGTGATGCTATGTCCTCTAGCCTGATATATTTCTCCGTCTTCTGGAAAAGTTCATCCAGAGTCGCCATCCGTGACGACACAATCGAATCATATGCAGGAGACTTCTTATTTATACCCTTCTGAAATGCTACCACAGCTGTTCTTTCATCTACTCCGCCATCTGTTCTCAAAATCTCGTTTTTAAAGTTAGTAACAAACTTTCTAAGAGACTCACCTGGAGCTTGTTCCAAATCAAATAGTGATGCTATATCTGCGGCCTGTCTTTTCTGATGAATGTAATGCTTGACAAACATCTCACTGAGCTGAGCAAAGCTTGATACACTCCCTGGTGATAAACTGAGATACCAGTCTGTAGCGTTGTCCTTCAAGCTGCTAGGGAACAGTCGACACCACATTCCGTCATACTGGCCCCCTTCCCAAGCCGCCATTTTTTGCTTGAAATTATTCAAGTGCTGCACAGGATCAGTTGTTCCATCATATTCATTGAACTTAGGAGGTTGAAACTTACTTGGGAACCCGTGACGGTAGCAAACTTCGGCTAATGGCCTCTTGCCCAATCTCTCCAGATCCTGAGTCACCTCCATGTTTTTTCCCTTGTTCTGCGCCCTCATGTCCTCTTGGACCTTGCATATCATGTCGAAAAGTCTGGTGTATTGATCTGCCGCCGGGATCTCTTCTTCATTCATCCCTTCCCTTCGACTCCCTTCGCGAACTCTTACCCTTGATTCACCTGACTCTTCTTCTTCATTCACTCTTGGGCCCGGAACCCGACGCTTTGTTCCTCCTTCACCTTCTCCTAGTATCACCTTCTCCAATGGTCTATTCTGGTTTTCATCTCTGACTGCTTCGTTCTCTCCTTCCTGAAGATTTTGGCGATCCATATCTTCCATCCTTCTTATCTGCTCCCTCAATCTCAAGTTCTCTTCCCTCAATCTGTTTGTATCTTCGTCTCCATCTTGGAGGTTTTGAGGATGATCAACCTGCGGAACATCTCCAGCTGCTACACCTCCGAGATATGTCGACGATCTAGTTTGTGTTACCATTGCTCTCTACTTTCTTCTCACAACCTTCTTCTCTAAAACCCTAGATCTGGAAGCAGCAAAGATGCCCTTCTTCTAGCGCCAAATGTAAGCTCCCTTTCCTTGATGAGCTCAGCTGGGTCCTTCGTCTGCTTCAACGGTCGTACCTGCAATGACCACCGGACAATGACCGGTGGATAAAGCTCCAACGATCAAGTCAGTAAGCGGCTAGGTTTAGAGAGATAGGTTTTAGCAAAGAATGAACAGTTACCTTTAGCGAACCCTAACGTGATCCTTTTATAGCAATATTCACCGCCTTCCTTGAACCGCTGGATCCTCCTTTGCATCCTACGGTTCTATTATCTCCTACGTGTTTCATTCTCTATCACATACTATACAGTGAATGTTTGACAGCCAGACATCACGTGCTTTACCCGTGATCCTCTAGAATGTTCTGTGCTCCGATTGGGTACTTCCTAGCTTGCTCTCCTTATTTAGCTCCTGTGTCCTCTATACTCAACCTAGCATGGTTTGGTACTTACACCTTCATCAACACAGAAACCCAAATCTCCAGATAATTTTATCGATCATCAAGTAGTAGAAGAAGAAGAAGAAGATAATTCACAAAAAACCACTTCTTCCAACACTGAGTTCATCACTGAGTTCAATTACTCTGAAACCCTAAACTCAACTCAACAACAACCTAAACTCATTATTCCACCATTACCAAACACTTGGAAACCTTACAATAAAACTCTAGAATCTAACTTCGAATCTCTCAACACTTCAACCAATTCAACTACTTCATATGGTGGTGATGACAAAGAATCCAATACTGCTATTGATCTTTCAATGGAATTGAAGTTGTTAAGGAAGTTTCGTGAAGATGTAAAGAGATTACCTGATGATAAAGGTTTAGATGAGTTTAGAGATGTTCCTATTGAGGGTTTTGGTAAGGCATTGCTTTCTGGATATGGATGGTATGAAGGTAAAGGAATTGGGAAAAATGCGAAAGAAGATGTTAAACTTGTTCAATATCAAGGGAGAATTGGTAGAGCTGGTTTAGGTTTTGTTTCTCAAAACGATTCAGCTCCAACAACAAACACGGATTGATTGATTGAATGAAGTTAAAAGATAAGTTATTTGTCGAATTTTAATTACATGTAGAATGTGTTTTTTTTTCTATATTGGTATTGTTAACTTTGGTGATTCAAAATTATGGAATAATATAGTATTTAATTTTGTGAAATGCATTTTATGGTTTGAGAATTGAGATTCATTGAGCTGTCTACTACTCTACTTGATCAATTTTTTGTATGGAAAAACGATATCAGATCTGTGTAGGTATAAAAATTACAAACTAGTATATGAAATAGATCTTATGCGTCTACATTATGCTTGTTTTTCTCTATACTGCACCCGCTCAAACTTTATTGTTGATGTTGGTCTTGCATTTTTTTTTTCTTTGGATTTGCGAAGGGTCAAACCGAGGAATTGCTTATCACTGAAACCTTTAGTATGAAAACTTGAGGAACTTATTGTCCTGGGGTACTGGTTGAAGTTATGGGGAGTGAATTGCACAGATTAATAAGAGTCTCTGTTCTGCCTCACTAGCACAGTTCAGCAAAGTTCAAAACCCATGGCGTACCAATTAAGCCCCAAGTTTTATTCTAGAAGTTTATCTTAGAATCAAGTTTAATCTAAAATCACATACCCAAAATAATGTACTCTATAAAATGGAATATAACAAAATACTGACAGAATTTTCTCTTAGAATCAAGTTTAATCTAAAATCACATACCCAAAATAATTTACTCTTTAAAATGGAATATAACAAAATACTGACAGAATTTTCTCTTAGAATCAAGTTTAATCTAAAATCACATACCCAAAATAATATATTCATAAAATGGAATATAACAAATATAAACGATACACCTTCAACACTAAAAAGAGTCTAACATAGTTACTAGTTTACTACTATAATAGATAGAACCAGTGATTACATGCTATTGATTTCTGAAGGCCAAAGAAAAGATCCCATAGCAAAGCTCCTTTTGTCAGCAACATCTCCCATCACCTTTAACACTATAAAGAGTCTAACATATATAGTTACTACTATAATATATAGAACCACAGTGGTTACTTGTTATTGATTTGTGAAGGCCAAAGAAAAGCTCCCATAGCAAAGCTCCTTTTGTCAGCAACATCTCCCATCACAGGCAACCCATATTGTTTCAAAACGCAGTCCAGTTGCCATTCAGGCATGGTTTCATAGTCCTCTTTCTTGTCCCTTGGGTAGTGAAGTGGCATCTTAAAACATACAAAATTGCTATTGCCACCATGGTTCCCGTTTGATTTGGATTGCAGTCCATTCAGCTTGTAGCTTGAATCTTGGCATCCTCCTGTAGTCATATCTCTGTTTGTATGTGTGTGTGTTAGCGAGCGTGTTCCTTTCCTAGTTCCTCCGAATGCGTAAATATGAACTCTGTTGATTAACACCAAAGTAGAAGAAAGCAATAAACAGTAGAAAGAATAAACTGAATTGTATTATCAAAAGGTTGTATGTTCTATAGACATGGCTTAATGCCTATATATAGAGCTCTTGAATGCTAATTGTAAAAGTTTCTAATTTTAAGTGTATTCCTAAAACACTAATTCTAATTAGTAATTATACCTATTATACCTAAAAGAACAATCTTAATACTAATTATGCTACTTTAATGTTACTAAAATTAGAAAGAACAGACATGGCTTGATGCCTATATACAGAGCTCTTGAATTCTAATTGCAAAAGTTTCTAATTTTAAGTGTATTCCTAAAACACTAATTTTAATTATACCTAAAAGAACAATCTTAATTAGTATTATACCTAATACTAATTATATTACTAAAATCAAGAAAGAAGTCGTAAATGTAACTCTGCGTCCTTGACTCCTTGTATGCTGCTTCATGTTTTAAAATTCACTCTTTTCGGCCCAATCCTTGGTCGTTCTGGTTTTTCTATTTACTGCGGCCCCTGCTCAAACTTTATTGTTGATGTTGGTCTTTTATTTCTCTTTTGAGTTTTTTTTTTATTTTTTATGATTAGATTTGTATGCTTTGGAATTTGCGAAGGATCCAACTTAGTAATACACTGAAACCTTTAGTATGAAAATTTGAGGAACTTATTGTCCTGGGGTACCGGTTGAAGATATGGGAAGTGAACCGCACAGAATGAGTTAGAGTATCTGTTCTGTTTCACTAACACAGTTTAGCAACTTCAAAATCCATGGCGTACCAATTGAGCCCAAGTTTGATTCTAGAAGTTTCTCTTGGAATCAAGTTTAATTGAAATTCACATACAATATAATCTACTCAGTAAAATAGAATACAACAAATACTAGACTACACACATTGAACAAATATAAACGATACACCTTCGACACTATGAAGTGTCTAACATAGTTACTATTACTACTATAGTACTATAATATATTAGAACCAGTGATTACTTGTTATTGATCTCTGAAGGCCAAAGAAAAGCTCCCATAGCAAAGTTCCTTTTGTCAGCAATATCTCCCATCACAGGCAACCCATATTGTTTCAAAAGGCAGTCCAGTTGCCATTCTGGCATGGCTTCATAGTCCTCTTTCTTGTACCTTGGGTAGTGAAGTGGCATCTCAAAACATACATAGTTGCCATTGCCACCATGGTTTCCGTTTGATTTTGATTGCATCCCATTCTGCTTGTAGCTTGAATCTTGACAACCTCCTGCAGCTGCAGTCATATCTCTATGTGGATGTTTGTGCGTGTGTGTTAATGAGCGTGTTTGGTTCCTAGTTCCTCCCTTGCATGCAATGTGTTACTTTGAGACTCTACAAATACTCGTCTCCTTATATAATGTGCCAGACCACGTCATTTAATGAGAACGAGAGTGACTTGGCCTTGGTGTCCTATCTCGATTATTGGTTATAGAAACATCTAACTACATCCCGACGTATCTTCCATTTTCCACACCTTTCATTCATCATCCATATACCATTAATGCAATGCAATCAAACCACTTGTACCTGAATGCCCATCTGTATATCTGTATCCTTTAGCCCCTGGATGCAGGAAACCTTGATAATACATGTTCAGAGTGCATATGGGCCATTAGAATTTGCCAAATGAATAGCTTGGTACGTGTAGAAGTAAAAAAAATTTACTGCATGGTAGATGTGATATATCTGATGGTTATTCTTATCTTTGCTCCTGATGTGTATTAGTGAGAATCGAAGGGTCATCCCTTGTTTTTCAGGTTGACACTTCCCAGTTTCCGACTGGGTTTTTGTGGACCATGCCCTTGTCTATATCTTGCTATGCTTACATTTCTATGCCCATAGTGATCGTATTTTTTTTATTTTTTTTTTTTCGCAAAACCATTATATTAACAAGTTCCATGGTTCATGAAATCTACATTATATGTGACAGAATATATAGCAAAACAAAATAATACTTCTTGTGCTAATTTACCAAAAAATTACTGAACCCAACCCTCCAAAACCTTAATCCTAAGGAAGTCTTTCACAATTCCCTGGCCCCATGCAGGCAGTTGTGAAGTCTAGATGCATAGAAGGTCACTAGGTGGATGGATATCAAACACATGATATCGGCCTGGATACATTCATAGGCTTCTTTGTGTTCACAGTATTTGCCTCACGAATGTTAAACATAAAAGTGGTTTGTTTAATTTGTTGGCTCGCTTAAATGCGCACCAGTCAGCACCGATGCACTTCTGTGCGTTTTGTGATTTGTGAGGCAGCTAAACGATGGTTTAAGCTGGTCCACAGGTGGGTTGCCTGTAGAGTGGGCTAGTGCCTAGTGGTCTGAGAGGTTCAGTTTCATCCCAGGTTTTGAAAGTCAAACTAAGCTGCAGATGCCTCACGTATAAGTATAACACTGGACCCTGAAAAAAAAAAAAAAAAATCCCCATCTATTGTCCACAGATTTCATTTCCAGATGAAAAATCAAGCTATGAAGAACATTCTAATAGTTTGTTATTGATATTGTGATGTGAGACTGTACTATTCTTGCCATCTACCAAGGGGCATTTCTTATTCAATTATACTTCATAATTATCTAAACGCCAATGTTAATGTCATGTGTCACTACTACTTGAGCTAGAGGGATATGTACAATACTATGTATTTCATCTATCTATCGTGGATTCGTGGTTCACAATGCTATGTTCTATACCGTTCATTTGTGATTTCGTATATTCTCAAACGATAATAATTATCAAAAACAATAGTTTTACTTATAAAAAAAAAAAAAAACCCCAAAAGTAATTTTTATTGGAGTACTAATCATTTCAGTGCCAACAACTGTGTACTCATCCAAAATTCAAGCTCCAGTATTGTAACAATTCAATTACCTCCACCATCTCATTAAATAAATAGCTAAGATATGTAGTAGAATATATATAGCTCATTTTGTGACTTTGTATATTCTCACACTCTCACAGTATAGTGAATTTTTTATCTACATCCAATGAATTCGGCATCATCAGCTGTGTACTTGTTTATGTTGGAATTTCCACATATAAAGCCCAACCCATAATGTGGTCCATGTACCTTTAACCTTGGTTTAATATAGAAATAAGCTAATTAGTAATAGGTTATGTGGAAGTCATATCTACCGTAGATCTTAACTATGATGGACGGTCTAGATCTAATGGGCTTAGGTTTGTAGATTTAGGTCCTCTCTCCACCTCTATAAATTGGTGTATGATCTCCATCCTCATATACTTACTATTACAACACATATTAGGGTTTAAGAGGCAAGGAGAGAGAAACCTAGATCTTGTGCAGCTTCTCGGATCATCAATGGCTATGGACAAGGTATGTGTATTTGTTAGTGATTAATTACGTGATTCATGATCCTTATTGTTTATTGATAATGTTAATTATGCTTATAGTTTAAACTTCAAGCTCCACCATCTCACTAGACAAATAGCTAAGATATGATGTTGTAGAATATATATAGTTTTACAACTTATCATCGTTGCAGAATGGTATCATATATCATGTTAAACAAATGAAGATTGTATCACACTATCACTAATATCACAAAATACTGCAAATACACACATGATACACTGATACATACATGACATGAGAAGTTCATTATTTCAGTTTCCCTCGTATTATCAGTATTGGACTTGATTAGGGTGCAACTTGGTTGGGCTTGGGCCCGCTACTGCAAGAATGTGAATTTTTTTAATGATCGCTGTGCAGGTCTCAGCCCAAGTAGTTTAAACTTCGAATGTGTCAGACTTCAGCTAATGACTAATGTCTAATGATGATTAATATTGGGTTACTCAATAATACTAAGCCATATATTCTTTTTTCCAACCAAATTATTCTTTATATCAGATTTGATCTGAGATGAACATAAAAAATACAGTATGAAATTGGATACAAGAACACGACGACACGTGTTGAAAACATGGAGCTGTGACTTGTTCTAATTAAGTAATTAACTAATACAAAAATGAAAAAAAAAACCATTTAATCTAGACAAGATTAAGAGCGTACAAGCACCATTTTGATTAAAAATACATGCCATCAAGTTTCAGCACCATCTAGGTTATACAAGTGGCAAGCACACAACCATCCTTGAGTCTTTGTTGAGTGCACAACTGCACATCATCCATATATGGATGCTTATGTTCCGTCACTATGTTCTGCTGGCTGAACCAGACATTTTGATATATTATCTACTCTGGCCGGCTATCCATCTAATATGTTAACTTTGTTCCTATCAAAGATGGTCTGAGATGAAACACAGAAGCTAGCACAGTTGTATTTGAGTGCATTTCTACGAACTTCAGTTGAATTGCGCGCTCCGACTCTCACCTAAATTGAGAGCCTACCACACACTGTTGGTAATGCAAAATCGACGTTGTGTGGTACAGAATCAGATGGTGAACAATATTACAAATTTATACAGACTATGATTTGATATTATATTACTTGTAAGTTGTAACAGATACATTGATCTATAAACCCTGGAGTTAGTTCTCTTAAACAAACTATTGACTTAATTAGACTTAAATATGATAGTCAAATCGACAGTTTTGAGTTATAGAAATTAAAAGCGAAGATGAGACGTTATTGGTAAATAAACAACGTGTTCCCATGACTGTCCCGTTGGAACGGTTACCCGTTACAGCAACTCCTGACTGTAATTATTAAAAAACAGAAATTCGCGGGAAGAAGAGAATAGAAGCTTCTTTATTTATTTTATTTATAAATAAATAAAAAACACCCCATTTAAAACGGATTTTTCAACGAAGACACCTTCAAAGAATCCAGAAAGACAAGTGTTGGGTCGTCAGTTTTTTTTTTTCTAATAGAATCACAACAAAGAAAGAAAGAAAGAATCATCTTTGAATTCTCCGTTGTTTTTTTTTTCATCAATCTTTCTATCTTCTTTTTGATCATTTTCTTGATTTTCCAAGATCATCTTGCTTGCTAGTAGTGGTTACAATTTAATTCCTTTCTGCTTGTTTTTTCATCATTTGAGGTTGTTTTTCAAGCTTTTCTGACAACCTTTTTTGCTTTATTTCCAGCACAGAATTTGTAAGATTTATCTTTGGATCTATCAAAGAATAGAGGCCGGGGGTCTTCTCTTTCTGCGATAGACCAATAATTCTTACAATATATTACAAAATTGATTGAATTAAGCCTTTTACGTTGATATTTATTGCGGTTGCGGTTTCGTTGTTTTTGTGGATCAATGGAGCAATTTCGGATGGTTGGAAAGGTACTGGGAAGTTTAAAGGCACTTATGGCTTTCAAAGGTGATATTCAAATCAATCAGCGACAGTGCTGTTTGTTGGTTGATATATTCGAAAACGCGTTTGAATGCATATCAGAAGAGATGAGAAACAATCTCATATTTGAAGAAAGGCACTTAAAATGGAGGCCTCTTGAACAGCCTTTAAGGGAGCTTCAAAGGATCTTTAAAGAGGCTGAATTTTATGTTCATCAATGTTTAGATGTGAAGGACTGGTGGGGCAGGGTTATTTTACTTGCTAACAATACAGATTGTGTTGAGATTCACATTCATAACATGCTCTGCTGCATTCCTACTATCGTTGAAGCTATCGAGATGATTGGAGAGATCACTGGCTCTGACCAGGATGAGATGCAAAAGAAAAAGCTTATACTCTCCAAGAAGTACGACAGGGAATGGCAAGACCCAAAGCTTTTCGAGTGGAAATTTGGGAAGCAGTACCTGATTACTCAGGATATATGCAACAAGCTGCAGAGGGTTTGGAAGGAGGATAGATGGGATCTTCTTGAAACCATTACCAAAAAGAGGAACTCCGGGAGTTTAACCAAACATGAGCAACGACTTGCAGAATTCCTGCTAGACAAATTAAATGAGTCGGAGCCCACAAATGGAAAGCTCTTCTCGAGTTCGATCTTAGTAGGTTGGAAGGATTACCAAGTACGGAGACGGTTAGGGAACGGAAGCCACTACAAGGAAATCCAGTGGTTGGGTGAAAGCTTCGCTGTAAGACATTTTTTCGGAGAGATAGAATTAATAGTCCCGGAAATATCTCTTCTCTCGTCCCTTGTTCACCCCAATGTGTCACAGTTCCTCGGCAGTTTTTGTGATGAGGAGAAGAAAGAATGTTTTTTGGTCATGGAACTGATGAATAAGGATCTTTCTACTTACATAAGAGAGACCGGCTCTCCAAGGAAGCGGCTCCCATTCACTATACCAGTGGCAGTTGATCTAATGCTTCAGATTGCCAGAGGGATGGAGTATCTTCATTCTCGGAAGATCTATCATGGAGATTTAAATCCTTCTAATATCCTTGTCAAAACAAGAAATTCATCTTCAGAACTTTACTTCCATGCAAAGATCTCAGGTTTTAATCTGTCGTCCATTAAGAATTTCACCCCTAGAAGTACTTCTTCAACACAAAGTGGCACTCAGACATTTATATGGTACGCCCCAGAAGTTCTATCAGAGCAAGAAAATCCAGGGAACATCTATTTTGCCAAGCACACCGAGAAGGCTGACATCTACAGCTTTGGGATGATATGCTTCCAGCTTCTGACAGGAAAAGTGCCATTTGAGGATAGCCATCTTCAAGGAGACAAGATGAGCCGGAACATAAGGGCAGGGGAGAGGCCACTCTTTCCACATTCCTCACCCAAATACCTTGTTACCTTAACAAAGAAATGCTGGCAGACTGATCCAACTTTACGCCCTAGCTTCTCGTCCATCTGCAGAATTCTCCGTTACGTCAAGAAATTCCTGCTGATGAATCCTGATCACAGCCAGTCCGATGTACCATCATCACCGCTGATAGATTATTGTGAATTGGAAGTGGGTCTTTCAAAGAAATTCCCCACATGGGAGAGCACAAACTTAACACCAGTATCACAAATCCCATTTCAAATGTTTGCCTATAAAGTTTCAGAAAAGGAAAAGATTCATTTAAACATCAAAGAGAAGGGCTCAGAATCAGGCAGTGATGGAGCTTCTGTCTGTGGGGATGATAATATAGGTACTGTGGAAGATCCGTTTCCACCAACAACAGAGAAGAAGCATGCAGTTAGTGCTGAATTTATCATTAAAAAGACTTCAACAAAGAGGATTACTGATGGGAAAACATCCAAACCAGGTTACAAATGAGTTCTTTTTCTCAAAATGTTCTTGTTCTGAAACTAATTAGGTAAATTTTAGACGATATTAAATAATACTTTCTAAACTAGCCTATGTTGTAGAATAAATTCTATATACTTCTTTAACTACTGCAGATACCAACAACTTTACCCTTATAAACATTAACACCATATCCCTTATTTTATTGGTTTTCGCAGGGACACCCAAAGGAGGAGCCATAAGACCTCCAATGTTGAGTTCGTGCGGGCGTAGCTTCAGGATGAACTCTGAAAGCCATTTAATAATGAGCCCGAGCAGACGGAGAACATCTGGTCATGCCTCAGATTCCGAGCTTACATAGTCTTGATAGAACTTTTCTGCGCCAAAATTCTTGGCCTTCAATACAAATTCTGTTCCAATGTGGTTCCCCAAAATGCACGTATAAATACGAACAAACTTCACTTTGTCCTATCTATATGTATGTGGTCTGAAGTGAGGTATAGAATGTTGCTAGTTCAAACACACAGCTTTATTCAGAAGTTTGGATGCATATAGTTTTTTTTGTATGTACATCCATGGTTTTTATATATAGAAGAGCTCATAAAGTTTTTCGTATGCTTTCTTGTTTGATTTTGAGGGTTATTTTATTGCTATAATGCATTTTTCAAGAATACACTGCTGGTATCTCCATGACTGCTATTATTTTTTCTACACTTCTTCATGCTCTATTATAGTTTATCTTTGTCTGTGATAGGTTCATTTTCATCCATACACTGCAATGCAGCACGATACATATTGAGTAACTAGACACATTCATAAAGTGAATTACGCCATTCATTATTCAGGGGTCACTGCATTGGCACAGAACTAGGTTAAACCTACTTGAATACGAACTGATTTTGAGAAGACCAATTGGTTTATGAATGAAAAAGACTTAGCAACTGCCTCTTGTAGTGTCGACACTTTTGTCGGCAAGTACTGATGGTTTATGTCTTGGGCAACAGATGCAATTCAACAAGGAGCAGCCCCTGTTTGGGAGCAGTGTGATCAAAAGAAAACCAATCGGATCACTTTCTGGGAGCGTTGGGATCAAAAGAAGGCCAACTGGAGGAGTATAGCTTCAAACAAAAATACTATTTTGACTGCCGCTGCTAATAGTGCAGATAAAATATCAAAACGACCTGCTCAACGATTTGTACATTAGGCTGAATATCCAGAGATCAGGCTAAAGTGCCTTTGTTTTGGTGGACTAACAGAAAAGAAAAAAAAACTTGCTAGTTCAGGAAGTTTTGTTTTAGTGGTTTTAGGGAGCTGTTGAGTCTAGTTCATAGCAGAACACCATTTCTTAGCAATTCTAAACTTATTAGGATTGTTTGCATCAAATTAGAAATCTTGCCTTCTCGTAAGTTTTATATGCTGCGCAAGTTTCATTTGTTTGTTCTGAATGAAAGATTATATAGTTTTGGTCGTTTGTGTCTGAAGAGAGATGATGGTAATGAAAAATTGATATGTTTGCGATTTGATTTCATTAGAAAACATTTATTTGTGTTTTCTTGTTCTTGGCAGTAATTTATAGAACTTTCTGAGGATTAAAAGGCCTGTAATACAATGCATCTTCTACATCAATCAAATAACTTGAACATGGATTGTTTAGTTTAAGAATTAACAGAAGGAGCAAAAAGAGGAATATAATTATATTAATATAAAATTCTGTGTACAACAAAAGTTAGCAAGCTGAAACATGTTTCTTCCCTATACTCAACATAGTTTATACAGGTTTATCAAAAAAAAAACATAGTTTATACAGAACTCAATTTGGAACTTCTCCCTAAAATTAGTCAAATGTATCAGTGTATCACTGCCAAAGCTAAATCATTGCCAAAGCTGTTCAGTTCCTAGGACCAATATTGAAGACTTGCACAAATAGTCAGTTCTGACCATTCCATCTTCTCTTACCAAGCGGGTTTTAATTCCCACACCATGACCTACCGGCATAATTCTATTGTCATTCGCTCATGTATCGGGTGTGTTTTGAGAGCTCATGCTCATGCATCTTATCAGGCTAGAACTTTGCAATGAGCTCTCTAGTTTTGGAAGAAATGATACTGGGTGGCTTTTGTGGTAGCTGAACCCTGTTTGTAATCATCATATACACACTGCTAGTCCTTCCCACTTAAGCTTCAAGATGGCAGATGATGCTTTTTCTAATAAGCCAAAGGCGAAATCTAAATTTTAATCTTTTGCGGCTGTAGGTAGGATATGGTATAGGGAAAAACGGTTCATTTGAACTATGAGGTTGCACGTAGTGTAGCATTGTCACTTCTCTTCTATTTTGTGTTTCCAGTCTTTCCCGTGGACAACTCAAAAAGCCGTGTAAAAGGTTAGTATATTTCCTTGGTTGGATTTTGAGAAATTGCGTTTAAGTCATCTGTAACAGCTTTATACTTCCACTGGAATTAGCAGCAATAACCATGTCAGAGTTCCCTTTCCAACATACACTAGAGACAAATTGTTCACTATCATCACCATTCGCTTGCCCAGAAATGGGATCCATGGAACCAAACTTGTGAGCAGTGATCGGCATTGGGAGAGATCTATAATAAGCATAAACCTGAGAAGAAACAAGAATGAATCAGAAGCGCTGGTGTTATGCCTGCAACTGAGGTTGTTGACCGTCTCTCTTCATCCATTTGTACTTCATATTGTTGTTAACAAATAAGCTTAATCCATCTCTTCACTAACAAAAGGAAATTAAAGCCTAACCCGGCCCTGAGTACGGGTGCCTGCCCCTCCATGGCCCTAGACCTTGTCTCAGATAAGTACAATGAGCTCACACAGGAAGAGGCCAATTTTGGTACACAAAATATTAAAATAGATTATAAACAGGTTGAATTAGGAGCAAGTCTGACAAGGATAGATGTGATAAGTAAGTTACTACGTTGCAATAAGGTTTATGTTTTCTTTTATTGAATTGGCCAAAGGTTTAACCCTAGTTGAGTGTTATTTTGATGAGCATACTTCATTAAACAAGCCTCCACACGTTTTAGCATAATAATGGTTGAACAAAATCCAATGGTTAGGCAAACTGCGAGATAGAAGGGTACCTCATTTGATTCAGAACCACATGTTATATATCCATCAGAAGCAGACAAGCCAACAAAATTCTGAGGAAGCAAGGTAAACTGGTCAGCAGCACTTCGAACAGATTTTTAAGCCAAAAGGCATTTAGAGAAGAACTGACCTTTTCGTTCGTATGGCCTCTAAAAGTTAAGCTGCAGGAATTGGTTGACAACCCACTGCAGCTTGTTTTGTTGAGATCCCAAAGCTTTAGGGTATTGTCAGTAGATGCAGAAACCAGCGTATTTGAATCTAAAAATTTCACATAACTAACAGCCCTTCCATGGCCAGCTAATGTACACCAAGGGTTTCTTGTATTTCGAAGGTCATAGCAGTAGGTTTTGTAATCAGCAGACCCAAAGGCCAATAAATGAGTGGAGTCAGCTGAGAATTGAACACAGCAGACATTGGCAGAGCTTCTTATTGTGCTCGTGCATTTTCTCTGTATAAAAATTATAATCGATATTCATTGTTTGCATTCAAAGTTACCTCATTAATATTCATGGGAGAGAAGCCTCTTTTTTACGTATAGCAGTATGAGAGAGCATACCTCATTAATACTCCATAGCTTTACAGAAAAATCATCACTTCCACTGGCTAACTTTGTGGGGTCAACAGGAGAAAAGTCAACAGACCAAGCTCTTTTCTCATGTTCAGTGTACTGAGAAAAGCCTTGACCAGTGCTTGCATCCCATAGCTGCACTCCATTGATGCAAATTAAATAACGAAGCATAAAATGAAATATTAAGCGTATAAGGCCTAATTATGAGCTTAATTGGTTCTAAAAACTATTCCATTCTTTTTCTTTAGTTTTTATTCCATTCAAGTGAATATGTGCCTACAGAATGATGCATTTGGGAAATATTTTGTCTTGATTGGTCAAAGTATAAGAGGGAATAATATTTTTAACCCTCGAACTAACAATATATTGTATGGTGACTCGAACTCTAATATACAAAAAATTCATACCTGGACAACACCATCATAATCAGTTGCAGCCAAATAGTTCCTTATATAGTTGTTCCAGCAAACGCAGCTGAGCTTAGACTTGTTCGTCATTTCAACGACTGGGTAATGAATATCTATAGAATCATTCAAGAGTCCACTGAGCTCAAAGATTTTAATTTTCTTTGAAACACCAGCAGCAGCAAAGTATTCTTCATCGCGATCAAAACTCAGCGAACAAATAACATTAGCAGAGTTGAGGAGATCCCTATTTTTTAGTGTACCACGCAGTTCAAACTTGTTATAACGAGCATACTTGCACAAACCGTCAAAGAAAACTCCAAGGTGATCACTAGGTCTGTTCCCCTCACTCTCATTTACTACCTGAGAACAGCTCTCTCGGATATTTAGTAACTCTTTGTCAGAGCGACCTGTTCCAACAGGATCTGGAACCGGGATTTGAGATCTCATTGAGAAGTATGCACTTTCAAGTTGATTTATATTGTTCATTAACCTGGCGTGAGAGGATGCTGGTTCTTTTCCTCTAGCATCAGGCTCCTTATGTTTCCAAACCTCAGTAGTTCTTAATATATGCCTTTTTTCAACCTCCACAATATCTGCCTCTATGCATCTAATATCATCAACCAACTTGGAGGCACGCTTGTGTTTGAGCTCCTTCAAAGATATAAGAAAATGCAATAATAACTCTGATTCTACGGGATCTTCATCAACAGGTATTGATTGTTGGCCTTCAGACACTTGTTGAGATCCACAGATTAGTTCAGAATATAGGATTTCCCTGCCATATGATAATTATAGATTTTGAGCAAGCATATTATAAACGAAGAGGACAAGATACTATAACCAAAGGATGAGATGGATATTTATAACCAATTGCAACACCGGAATGCGATATTTCTAGTTCATAAAAGGTCTAATTGATTGGGAAATTTACTCCCTGGTAAATACATTACGGAGATAATGTAGTAATTTTAACATTAGATAAGAAAAAATTTGACAAGTCTGATTCTCTTTGGTCTCTGTCTCTTCTTCTCCGGTTTAATATTTCACCAATGTCCTCTTAATTCACCAGGTACCAGCCTAAATCAAACAGACCCTAAGTTGAATCATATGGATAATTACTAAATATGAAAATGTGCATTCGAATCAATTCATAATAATGTAGACTGAACACTCTAAAAAGTTGTTGATTCTACTAATTGAATAAGCGGAAGGAGAAGTGGATGGTTCCCCCTAGGACAACTTGTCATGAAATCCAAGTTAGATGAAAATTAGATGCTAATAACCAGTTAACTGATTTCTAATATTTATCAAGAAGAATCATTTTATCTATTAATTACATGCCCTAATATAATGGATATCCAGGCAGTATAGGGTTCCTAAGGCAACTGTTAGAAATTAATAAGACTCTGTTTTCAACAACACATACATACACAGAGACAGTGTGAAGATGGATAGATTCAAGCATATACCTTGCTGTTGGTCGTGACGAAGGCTCTGGGTGAAGAAGCCAGAGACAGAAACCGGCCTCTCTGGGATATTCGGACAGAAATTTTGGAGGTAGAATCCTATAGCGAAGATTCAACATTGCTGCAGTGTGAACTTCACATGATTCGAAACAGCAAAACAGCTGATAAAAACATGAAGGATCAGTCCAGACTCCAGAGAGAGAGGGGGGGAGTAGTCAGCTAGAAACAACAAAGAAGACTTTAAAGGTATTCCTTCTACCAATACATGCAGATATCTTCCAAACTATAAAAATGGACTGATAATTAAAGTTTAGACTTTGGAGAGGTTATATCCAAGTGCACCATAACTTTTCGTTTGAAGTGGCATGTTTCAACAAAGGAATTGTCAGTTCATGACAAATGACGATAAAGTCTGGATTGAGGAAATAGCTAAGACATCTAAATGAAGCAATTGTGATAGAATAATTTTCATCTTATGTAACATCTTTGATTATATTGGATGATGTAATAATATAGCTGCATGCAGGTCCTGGGCTATAGTATGCCAATATTGTAGATACAAAAATGAATCAGTCTGCAGCAAAGCATTTCTGTAATTAAGAGCCACTGTATCTTCAAATTAGTCCGGAGTTACTGTCAAGAACACATTAGGATAGAGGCATAAACCAAGTTGAAAAGCAAACTGGATAGAAGAAAAATATCCAAACAAATAGAGTAAATAGCGAGTAAACAAATTATAATACTAGATTCACACCTCAAACAGAAGAACCCCAAGACAGTATATATCTGATGAAAATGTGGGTTCCCTTTTGTTCTGCTCCTCTGGACTAGTATACCACCTATCTTCCAACTGTAGATTTGCAGGGGTGAGATGATTTTGAGTTGTATTAGATACAAATGGGATGGTAAACTTGTTTTGCATTCTATGCTCTGGATTCAAGTTATATTTTTGACTCAAAGAATATCCAGAATCTTGGGAACCAGCACTATAAAAATCAATGTCTTTAGCTGGTTCACCCTTGAAGCCAGCTCCAGCTGAAGATTGACACCGTTGTCTTGTAGAGTTTGTGTTCTTTTTGAGTTTCTTCTGTTTCAAAGTACTACTGGGGGGCAACCTGTCCTTTCCAGACCTTTTGCGACTACAATAGTTAACATCCATATCCATTACATTCTCAAACAACTCTCTTTGCGCAATAGAACCCATGTATTTAACTTGATCAGATGGCAACAACTTAAAACAAGACGGCCTTACATGTTGTAAAGCGACTTCTTGAGAGTGTGCAATATCCACCAGTTCCACAATCCGCTTAAATATACGTAGGTTCTCATCTCTATTTACCTTACACCCTGGTTTAATCCAGTCTCTTAAGAAGATTCCACCGATTATTGAATCAGAACCAGCCTCATCAACCCTCTGACGAGTATATTGATTGTCTCTAACACCTAAATTCTGCGATGTATCAGAAATAACTCCACCAACAGAGGCAGTCTTTTCATTAATCTGTTCCATGCGTGCAGCACCAAATCTATCACACTGTTCTGAAGATCTATGTACGACCCCTTTCCCCTTCAAACTATTCCTAACAAGAAATTGAGGAAATCCAGACGAAGACAGAACCTTCGTTCGAATGCCACTTGGAGATTCAGAGTTGTTCTCAGTCTTAACTAACGGCTTGGACATTTCGGGAGACTGTTGATTCAATTGCTGCGGATGTTTCTGAGTAGTAACTACTCCCCCACCATCCTTAGAAGCATTTTTACAGTGTGTACTCTCACTTCCTACACCACCTGCCATTCTATATAAGTGTTTCCACCCCTGTATTACTGGCATTCCTTCCTTAATACTACTACTATTAGAATTACCATCTACAACCACATTCGGATTTTCGCTAACCTTCAATGTTAATTCCTCAACCAAATCAATCTCATCATTTATAGAACACGATTCCATTACTACGTTTTCAGTTTTCGGGAGTTTATTCAAATCAATACCAACAAAACTATCTGAAGATACCTGTTGTGAGCTTTCCCTCCAATCAAACATCTCATTGGATGAATCAATCTCTTTCCCTCTACGATGATGAACAGCTTCAATTGATTCCACACCTTCTCCTTCCATAATATTGAACTCCATAATCACTCCAATACCAAATTAATTACAAAGAAGCCACTTCATGGAAACTAATTACTCACTCAGTTGTAATGTTGTCTACTACTGAAGAAAAAAAAAAGTACTAAAACAATCGCAATTTCGATAACAACTTAACCAAATCCAATTATCAAGAAATGAGAATTCTTCAATTTTCAATTTTCAATTTGATTGAATTCGAATTGAAACCCTAGAATTGAAAAGAAGATGAGGTTGTAAACGAATTTGCTTGAAAAAAGCGAATAAAAATATCTCTGCAGCTGAAAAGGCAGAAAAAATAAAAAATAAAAAATAAAAATTCATGATATTTTATTTACATGAAGGATAGTATGGTCATTACATAAATTATTGATAAATGTTGATCGTTAGATGAAATATTTCGAGATTGGGAGGTGGAGGGAAGGTGTTTTGAATGTGTGGTTGATAATGGACTTCACGACTTCGTTTTGGTGAGAAGGAATGGCTATGAATTGGCAGGTAAAGAAGAGCATGATGAGTGGGTGTGAGCGTGTATTTCGCGTGCTGATACTGTTGAACCAATGGTACCGCACGTGTTCTTAGTTTCTTGCTAATTGTTTTTCCTTTTATGTGATATGTCTTCTTCTTTTCTGAAATTTCACTCAAGAGTGAAGATGAGATTGACTGCCATGGATTAAGTGAAACATGATATAGAAGAAATATGAATCGTAATCTTTGCCAGGTTAGCAACTTATAAAATATGTCTACAAAAATTAAAGCAATTTGGTAAACACCGTTACCTTGGTCGCATATTGTTTCACACAAGGGCATCTCCAATGGTTGGGTTAAAATAAAAACTCTAACTTAGTTTTTACATCTTCAACCATACGTTTTACAAGCTCAAAACAGATCCAAATAGTGTGGTGTAAAAATAAAGTAAATTTATTCATTTTACAAGGTAAAATTGATAAAAAAATACAACGTACTTTGCACTATTTTCCACTTAATACAACGTACAAAAAAACTGACCAAATGATGCTTGAATTTTCAAAAAGTTTCCACGTTATACATCTGTTAATTTCATGCTAACAGACTGCTTAGTTGTCAAAAATTTATACATGGCTTATTTAATTAAAAAAAACTTAAAAATAATTTCCAACACAACAAAAAACAACACGTGTGTCTCATGTGACAATTATTATCTTCTCAATTTACAAACATATTCTTACAAAATATCCTTAAACAAATTCAAAAATAGCTTCTCTATTATTATTTATTATTTATAAAAGATTGTTGGTTCTAACAACTTAATTACTACGTACTTCAATCGTTGAACACTTTCTCGATTTCTACATATAAGATTTCAAATAACCCCACACTTCAATTTTCTTAAAACCAGAAAAAAAAAAAATCGATTTTTTCAACCTAATTTTTTTTTCAATCCAATAAAGATTGTTGTTATTATTGTAACTATTTCTAAATTTTGAATTATAAACAATACCGATAGTTGATTGTTTAAAGAAGTTATTTTATTTCAATTGGTCTTTGATTTGCTCAATTAATTTTATATTGACAAATAAAAAGTATATCTAATACATTTCAATGAAGAAGAAAAAGATCCAAATTTATGTGAATAACAACAATTAACAATAGAAGATAAAGACATTGAGTTAAATAGTTAAATTTGAGGAATTTTTAATTTAGGGTTTTTAAGTTTGAAATTGGGGGTTTTGGTTTTAATTTGAGGGATTAGTCTTACAATGAAAAGAAGATGAAGGTCATGTGAGAAACACATGCGTTCAATTGTTGTGTTGGATTTTTAAATTTTATTTTTTATTTTTCTCACATGCCACGTAGTTAAAATTGTCTATGTCAATCAACGGTAAGCAAGAATTTAACAGATTATATAACGTGGAACTTTTTTTAAAGTTCAAGCATCATTTGGTCAGTTTTTTTGTACGTTGTATTAAGTAGAAAATAGTGTAAAGTACGTTATATTTTTTATCAATTTTACCATTTTACAAAAACAAAGTTGCAGTTTCATGAAGCCCAAACCCAAACCGCAAGTAAGTTGCGGTCCGATTAAAATTTAAAAATAAAACTGCAAGAGTTGGGTTCAATAAATTGGGCTTAGACTTCCGTCGTACCGCAAGAAAGTTGCGGTCTGGTTAAAATTTAATTGATATTGCATTAGAGTTGCAGTCTGAAGCATTTATTCATGATACCGCAATAGAAATCTTCAATTTAATTTAATTGAATTCAAACTGAAACCCTAGAATCGAAATGAAGAAGAAGATGAGGTTGTAAACGAATTTGCTTGAAAAAAAATCTCTGCAGCTGAAAGGCAGAAAAAAAAATTCATTATATTTCATTTTTTCACTTATATGAAGGACAATACGATCATTACACAAATTATTAGTGAATGTGTTGATCGTTGAATCAAATATTTTGATTAGGAGGTGGAGGAAAGGTGTTTTGAATGTGTGGTTGACAATGGACTTCGCGACTTGTTTTGGTGAGAAAAAAAAGAATATGAATGGCTATAAATTGGCAAGTAGCGAATGAGCATGTGGCTCAATGGTAGTACCCCTCTCACAAAATGGAGAAGTTGTGGGTTCGAAACACGTCAATAACTGTTTGTTGATATAAGTTTTCACAAAGTTGTGGTTTCATGAAGCCCAAACCCAAACCGCAAGTAAGTTGCGGTCCGGTTAAAATTTAAAAATAAAACCGCAAGAGTTGGGTCCAGTAAATTTGGCTAGGACTTCCGTAGTACCGCAAGAGAGTTGCGGTCCGGTTAAAATTTAAATTAAAGCCGCAATAGAGTTACGAACTGAAGCATTTATTCATGATACCGCAATAGATTCTTCAATTCATTTTGATTGAATTCGAACTGAAACCCTAGAATCAAAATAAAGAAGATGAGGTTGTAAGCAAATTTGCTTGAAAAAAAAATGAATAAAATATCTCTGCAGCTGAAAAGGCAGAAAATAAAAATTCATGATATTTTATTTTTTTATTTATATGAAGGACAATACAGTCATTACACAAATTATTAGTGAATGTGTTAATCGTTGGATCAAATATTTTGATTAGGAGGTGGAGGGAAGGTGTTTCGAAGGTGTGGTTGATAATGGATTTCGACTTGTTTTGGTGAGAAAAAAAAGAAGAAAATGAATAACTATAAATTGGCAGGTAAAGAAAAGCATGATGAGTGGGTGCACGTGTACTTCGCATGTTGATTCTATTCAACCAATGATAACCCAAGTGTTCTTGGCTTCTTGGTAATTATTTTTTGTGATGTGTCTTCTCCCTTTTGAAATTTCACTCATAAGTAAAGATGAGATTGTTTGCAAGATATTTTTTCAGCATCGATTAAGTGAAAGATGATGTAGAAGAAATGAAAAATACTTTGAAGGAACCTACTTCCATCCAAGAATTGATAGAACCTTCTCAAGTGTTTGACATGTGTCCATGCATTAAATGAGTTTTTTGGGATAGAAAAAACACATTAAATGAGTTGTATTTCAACTACTTTAATTTAATAAACAAATTTGTAAAACCCAATGCTCTTTTCCCCTCCAAAATGCTTATCTATTTCTATAATTTTTTTTTCTCTAAAAACATATAGTTTCTTTTGAAAATTTTATACTTCTCTTTCATTTTAAACTCCTCTTTTTTAATTTTGATTTTCAGGTTTTAAGGAATCAAGATGAATGAAGTACTATTAACTTGATAAAAATGAAAAAATAACACAAAACTAAAGAATTAAGGAATTGAAAATAATTTAATGAGTTGTTTATCTATTAAATTTTATTTATTTTTTATTTTTATAATTTGAAAATTGAAGTTAAATTTTGAGTGTTGAATTGATTTTTCAAAGGATTTACTAATATTTTTCTTACTGATCACTAATTTTGAAAATTTAATTGAGGAAAGAGTGTTTGCTTTATTCATTTTTATTTACTTTTGTCTTAAATATGTGGGTCCGACCTTAGTTAATATATGTGTTATGTATTAATTATTAAAAGTCCAAAAGAAAAGAGAAAAGAATTAGTGGTGGAAAAAGGGGTTCTATCAAATCGTTGATGGAGGTGGGTTCCTTCAAAGTAATGCTCAGAAGAAATATGACAGTAGTAAAGTCTAGCTAGACAACTATAAGACCATCTACAAGGGTAACAGTGAAAAAAAAACTCAAATACCTATAATATTTTGTAGGACCCAGTGAATAGTGTGAATATGGTCTTGTTATCTCCGACCCTTATACCTATATTTTGATGCAAAACTATTAAAATAATTAGTAATATCCGTGGCGCTGCCACGATAATACAAATTAATTATATACTAAATACTAATGAACATTAAAGTTTGAATAAATAAATATATGTAGAGAATTATTTTTTAGCTAAGAGTTCATGATTCTAATAAATTTGTCTTCTGAATTATTGAAATATAGGTGTAAGTGATGAGAAAATCGATTTCCAACTCATGTTGAACTTTACCAGAACCCATATATATCTTTCATATCAATTTGGGCGAAGTCCAATTGTAGACAAAAAGGGGGTTATTTAAAACATGGACAAAATAAGAGGGTTAAGTCTAAAATCCCAATCAATTTGTTGAATGTATTCATAAACAAATTTTGAATAAATTGGGATTACCTTATGGAAAGAGACAGTCTACAAGAGTAATGGTCCAACATAAGGCAATATCAATTAAAATATAAAAATTAATAATATTTAAAATAATAAAGTAATTAAAGAATAATCTAAATATAATTAAATTTAAATTTTAATGATCATATAAGCTACTGAGTAATAAAAGTCACATAAAAGAAGAAATCATATGATCTCAAATCAAAATAAAAAATTCATTTTATTTACTGAAAAGAAATTATTAATAGAATAGTATAGTTTCATGTATATTTACTTGGCTCATAAGAGATGTTGTCATGTGGAGATGTTTCGACGGGCTCAAGAAAATAAGAAATTAAAATAGATATAAGTTATTTGATTGCTTCACGATACATTTAGTTAACCTCGTTTTCTATCTAAACACTAATGTACTAAACAAACGGTTGCCGATGAAATAAAAATAGTTACAATTTTTTTATCAAAAATTTGTAATTGGTTGATTGACCAGGTGAATGGGAGCCTGTAAAGCCTCTTGCTTATATTGCCAGAGCATTCCTTAAGCTTTGTTCATCCTCAATTTGTTTAATTCAATCCTCAATTTGTTTAAAGTCTTGGCTCGACTCGGACTTTGGCTTAGAAATCTCCACAAATGACTTTGCCATGAAGAAACAAAACACAAAAGAACATGTAGTTGAGTCAGCGATCCTTCATAATCAACTTTATTAATGTCATAAGTGACACCACTATTCATTCTTGTTTCATTATTCTCTATGTGCTTTACTATTTCAGATGTTGATTGTTTTAGTCTTGAAAAAAATTCTAGCTACTGGCAGTGACTTTGAACTTAACATATTTTTGTATAATACCATGAAATTGAAGAACAAAGAGTATATCCTTTAAAACTACTGTACTTTTAAGTGTGAAGCATATAGGTGATATAGCTTAGGTTACAACTATTTTGGTACAATTCATTCCCGGAGCTTATAATGATGAAACTTAGGCTCTCATCAAGTTGTCTAAAAAATAACATAAAGAGTTATGCAAGTTTGACATATATCATTGCAGTGAGAACAAACCATGCCCAAAATGTATGAACTATCTATCATTGAACACAAATTTGATCCTAATATAAAGATTTGTAGTGATCATAAACAAATTTAATATCAGGCTGGGTCGATTCATGTGTGTTAAACTTTTTTATAAGAAAACAAAATTAGTTGATTCAGACTTTCACACAGTGAATAGAAATTAATCAAGTAGTATAATTCATGTACTACTTCTTTGCTTGTAAAAGACGTTGTCATGTAGAGATTTTTCGACACAAATATATGGCTGAAGAAAAAAAGAAAAAAAGATATAAGTTGCTTGATTGCTTCACAATACCTTTAATAATTAACCATGTTTTCTATCTAAACGTTGTCCTAGTTTGAATATGTTTGAACTTAAACTTCAAAGCAACAATCTGGAAGACTTATTACCTAAACAAAAATGGCCCCAAAAACATGCTTTACTATGAAATTGTAGATTGTTAAGGTTTGGCCTAAGACTCCAGACCATTAAATTTTATACTATCTTTTTTTCTTTTGCAGAATTTTTTTAAACTATCTAGCTTAGTCTACTAATAGTCTAATAGTAAGATAGTAGTCTCGAATGGTACCACTGCAAGATTATGGTGGCTTCAGTAAGTATGAGTTATCTTCTTCTTTAGATGTTTCGATAAGTGCAGGCCATGAGTAACTCCTATGAAGCTTCCTTTAGGTTTGTGTAAATTTTCCTCCCCTGCCTCGATCCTGTTGGCCATTAAAAATCTTAATGGCTAAAGTTGCCATAGGCTGCTAGTTTACAACCAGTTGTGGATCCGACAATATACTACAATGACAAAAGTTAATTCTAATGTCTTCATGTCTTGTACACTCAAGTTAATTTTAATGTCTTTATGTCTTGTATACTCGTAGATATATTACCAGAAGGGCCTACATTCCTTTAATCCAAAACACTGAGAGAATAAGATGGCAACTTAATTCTATGGGTGAAATCAGAGATTTAGATAGTTCGGAACAAAGTGAGTATCGTCTGCATTCAAACATAAATAAAACATGTGGTTGTCCTGGTTTATCTATTTAAATGGTGGAAGTAGTCCACTAATAATCTTGGAACTTTTCGAGAATAGCAGTAATCTAAGTCAGTTATAAGTGATCTGAAAATATTAACAAAAATAAGGAATCGTACAGAGAAAATTTCAGAAACACGTCCACTTTATTCATGAATGCAAAAATATAACTGCAGATTTCTGAAGTTGAAAATTCTGCTTAGAAAGACATTGACAGATACAATTGTAAATATCACTGAGCTTCATGATATGACGCGGCTATTTGGAGTATATCTTGAATACTTTATACCATATGAATATATCCCATCATCAGGAGTCTTTAGCATACATACGACAACTCGGTCATTGTAATATACAATTCTCTGTAGAAATAATAAGTTATCTTCTATCTGGTGTGTTTGTAGTCAATTGTAGGTCAAAGCTACAAATAAATGAGTTGTAAAGTTGCTACTCCAGAATATCAATTTGTGACTTCTTGTCAAAAAAATTCCTTATAACCATTCTTTTACTAAGTTGAGCCTTTTTTCTTCATTCCTCTGATGCACATGAGCAAACTCTCTCAAGTTGTACCAATGCAAGATAAGACAGAAAATTTTATATAACAACATATGAATGGTATAAGTTAAGATTTTGTAATCCAGCAGGATCTTAACTTGGATCAGAAGTTTGCAGAGCCATTACATATGCAAGATGGACGGTAGGGTCATATGTATAATTCGATTGGAGAATTAATCCTTATACAGAAGGTTGGGGTTGGAAGCAAGCCTGTAACCTTAAATGGATGCGTGGTAAATTCCCTTGTATCATGTCAGAGTACTTAGTCTGAACTTTGTCAGATACCATGTCATCGTGACAGTCATGCCAACAGATAGAATTGATAACATGCACAATTTTATCTGGAAATTATGATGTTTGCATTTGATTTACTACAAATTAAATGATAATTTTATCTTGATAATTTAGGGAAAAACATGGGATCAGGGGATGAGAAGGGTGAAGTTCTTATGTCTTCTAAGAATGGAAACATGAGTGATGATATATTGATATGTGCGAGGGTATGTTTCTTCTTAACTCTCTTTTGAATGAGGATATCTGCGACGGTACATTTGTCTAAAACTTAAAAGTAATTATTTTAGTAATCTGCGATAGGGTTTAATTCTTTAAGTCGTTTTCTACATAGACTTAGAAGTTCCAAGTAAATTGCAAAATATTTATTGAAAATCAGTACTGTTAGTGCCTATTTTGCTTATTGCTTTTCAAGTCTTCTTAGAAGTTACCAATGTAGGGGAGAGTTGTACCGCATTCAACAAAGTGAAGATTAGATTGTGATTAGAGAGCGGGTTTTTCAAGATGGTTTGTGAGATGGAGGAGAAGAAACAGATAGAGATTTTGGAGATATAGCACATGATTATTTGGTTATTATGACCTTTGGGGAGTGGTGTTTCTGGTTCACCATAGTTGTAACCATAGTCGTCGAGAGTTAAGTGATTATGAGTGAGGACATAGCTTTTGAGCGAGAGGAGCGATTATGTTGAAGACGACAGTTTGTAAAAGATAACCTTACCTTTCATTTATAGCATATCTGTGATTTATGGCCATCATATGCAGTCAATCTCTACACTTAAAATAAATGCCTGTGGGTTTAAAATTCAATTTCGAATAATAACTTACCTTCGGGTGAAATAAGACGCATAGCACAGAGAGAGGAGGAATTTTTTTTATGATAACAGATTTGATTTTTAAGAGGATCAGAGCCTATCCATATCAAATCCACATTGTAATAGTTTATTTTAACACCCTGCTAACATTAGCATTGTTCACGCAGTTAGTTTGAGGCTGATCAATGGTTATGGCATAGGAGAGCCATAACAACCATATTGACAGCCATAGAGTTGATCTTCTTACAAAGTGCCATAGTAGAGTACAGCTGATTATATGTAATCAAACCCAGTTAATAAGTAGCGATTTTAATGGGTTTGTCAGTTGATCTTAAAGGGTATTGGCAGCAGAATTTAAATTGATCTCGTGACATCATTTTCAGATATATCCTTCAAAATTAACAGATTAGAGTGGGATGTGAAAGCTTGGCTGCATTGAGATCAGTAGGACAGAGATTCACTCATTCACACATTTAAAGCATGGCAGAAAGATGGTTAATGTGCAGTGATGTAAGTTCACATTTTTTCACTAAAATATGCAGTGTCCCTTATACATTACAAATTAGAAAGAGTTGACATTAAACTCTTCCAACTGTTCAGTTTCATTGTTGCTAAGAGAGGAGAGAGGCACACAAATCGCAGATTGTGAGATTGTTGATGATGATGATGACAGGAGAGAGATGCGCAGGAAAGAGATAGGAAACTTGAGAAGATTAATGATTGAAGATGATGATAAATCAATAGATCAAAGATGTGAATGACTTACAATCAGTACCTTCTGCAAAGCTATAACATTGTAGGAAGTTCCCCTTAAGTACATTTGGCAGTAGCAGCAGTAATCAAAAGAAATTGTCATAGAGAAATTTATCATGTTCAATTGTGAGAGAAAGAGTGAAAGAAAGAATTCAATTATGTTGCTCCGAACATGTGTATGAACTAACCAATTTTAAATTTAAATTGTTCAATTAAATTTGGGATTTAATCTCAAATGGCACCAACCATCAGATGGCGAACTTCTTTTTCATATATTTGATTTAATCTTTGCGTGTTAAAGAATTGGAAATCGTGTCTGCCTAAGAAAATGGGTGATTTAGGTTTTGGTCACCACATTTTAATATAAATTAGGTTTTGAAGCCGGTTTTTATCTTTATTAGGGTTTGGCCATCAACCGGAACTAACCCAAACAATAATTAAAAAAAGGCCAAAATACCCCTATTCCAGCACGCGAAATGCAGGAGTGTACATGAAATTTGAGATCAAAAGTTGAAGAACAAAGATGATTACCTGCAATGTTTTTGCCATTCTTCAATCTTGGTTACACACAAGCAGAAATCTTACAATTAGTATAGAGAAATCCATATTAAACTACCAAGACTTTGGTTTATCTAAATCTTTTCAAAACGTCGCAATAAATTATTCAAAACACTCTTGACTTCTTTAATCTTCAGCAAACCCCTCAAACTCAATCAACAACAACTCCCCTTTCCTAAAAAACCATTACAAATCCAAATTCAAAAGATAAAACAACAAATACAAGTTTCTTGTCGACGAGCAATTCTTCCAATTGAAAGACAAATATATATTCAAAGATGAAAGAGTTTGAGCTTCAATTGATTGAAGAAAATGAGAAATTGAAGCTAAGTATAAATGAATTAGAGAATTTAGAATGAGTTTCAATTACTTTGAATAATATAATGTTTGGCAACCAGAAATTGTTAGAGGAATGCAGAAGAAAAGTTGTTGAGCAGTGTGGGTTTTAATTGCGAAATGATGGAGTAACAGGAGCTTTAGAAATTGAAGAGGAGAAGAAAAAGATAAAGAAGCTTCACCATAATAGATAAGTGACTATTCAAGCAGAAAAATCCATACATCTCATATCCATTACATTCTTCTTCAACTTGTTGCTTCTCTAGCTTGTTCATCATCATACTATTCCAAATCACAACCTTTATCTTCATTCTGAAAAAAATGGGGTTGTTGGGGTTTATCTTCTTCCATCAAATCATCATCTTTCTCTTTCTCTATTTCAATTGAAATTGAGTTTTGATCATTAGAATATCATTTCTTATTTTTCAATAGAATTAAGGTTGTCTCTTCTTTCTTAAATTGAAATTGGGGTTAATTCTTGAGACCCAACTTCTACAATTTCTGAAATCAAATCAGTATTTTAATCTTGAGATTTAATATACATAAATTTCTCCATCAAGTTAGAGTTCGATTTGAAGGGCTTCAGAAGTTGAATTGGGGTTTTGGATTTGCTCAACATCATCATTGTAAGTGGTGGTGGTGGTGGTGGTGGTGGTGGTGGTGGTATTATGGTTGAAGTTCTCATGTGCAGGTCATGTGAGTATTGCAAGGGTAAATTCAGGTATTTTGAAAAAATTCTTGGTTCAACCGGGTTTTTTTAGCTGTTGGTTCAAAAATGATGGCCAAACCCTAATAAAGATAAAAACCAGCTCCAAAACCTAATTTATACTAAAATGTGGTGACCAAAACCTAAATCACCCCTAAGAAAATAATGATAAATTCAGTACCTACATCGAAATAATAAATAACAGAAGCAAGAGAGATCCTTACAACTGGGGCATGCGGGAAATTCTTGGCTCCCTTGGCTTTGTCGGTCCACCTTGGCGCAATGCTTGCTTAAAGTATTCAGATTCCGAATAGCTACTTTGACAGAAAACAGGTATGAGAAAACAATAAAGCAACATATTATAAGTGCTAGCTGCAGTGTGAAACCAATATCTTACTTGCGTTTTCATTCCCTTTTAGGTGGCTCGAGCCAATTATCGCTCACAATCTTCTTGAAATCAACCTTGTTCTCATCCTTTATTCAAATTAACAAAGCAAAGGGTGAGACCACTATAACCATACATACATTTATCTCCAAACACTATCGTACAAAATTCGAACTTTGCAGCTACAATATGAAGCAATATCGAAGAAAGAACTGGCTCTAATGTCCAAATTGTCCATTGCATACTTGGTACTTTGAATATTCTGGTTTTCACAATATGCAAGATTTTAGAGAGAAGTGTTGCAACTACAGAATTGCATTAGAGTTGATAACCTTGCCCTTGGGTATGCTTGAAATGGCATTATGGTATTTTGAGTACGTTGAATTTAATAAAAGTGGTATAAGAGTATAAGACTAGTTGGTATCATAGGTGAAAAAATCAAAAAATTTGGGCAGATATTTACGAATTTTTTCTAAAACAGCATATTCCGACATTTCGACCCTGGAAACAAATATGTCACCTGAAATTTTAGGAATATTCTCTGATATTTTTGGAATTTACAATTTTGAATTTTTGATTCTCTAAAAACCGGCATATTTCATCGAAATTTCGCAAAATATGTCAAAATTTTGAACTATAGTGAGACCTACAACTCAAAGGTGCTTATGTTAGGAGGAATATTTTATCGATTTTACTGTTTTACCCCTCATTGGGAATTTTTTTTACCAATCAAACAGACCTTTAAATTTAAAGTAGGGTAATATCCCAAAAAAGCCCCATGTTTAGGTGCCTCTTCCCCAATAGGCCCTGACATGGGGTCATCTTCTCAAACAAGTCCTTACCCCACTTTCTTTTATTTTGTTTTACTAAAATACCCTTTGTACTAAATACAAAAGAGAAAAATTAGAATATAAGACAAATAAGAAAGAGACAAAAACATATTTTTTTAATATTAATTAAACTTTTTTTGCTATATTATTTGTAACTTGTATATCTTTTGATTAAGAAATTAAAAATTAATATGATGTATATGGTTGGAAAGATCACGACGAGATCTATTTAACAAGATCTCACATGGGTATGAAAAAAAAAATCATGTAATTTTTATTTTTTCGATATTTTTTTCGCTATATATTGTAAGGGTTTTGTCCGCTAAAATATTGATTGTTGTTCACTAAACGATATAGCTTTATCCTCTAAACAAGCTATTGTATCCACTTAACATGCAATTTTACTAAATCACATTATATATTGAAAAGTGTTGAGAGGTGGATTAAAGCTGGTTATCAAAGTATATTGGTCATGGTTCCATACATATTACTTGGATTTTGTGGAAAAATAATAATGCATGAGTGTTTAAACAAATGAAGATTATCAGTTTCAATGATGGTTAGAAAGTACATGAGTTTGTGGCTCAACGATTCCATCCATCTCACAAAGTGGAGAGGTCGTTGGTTCGAAACACGCCAGCAACTGATTGTTTGATATAAGTTTCCTCACGTAATTTAAAGAGGTAAGGGGTGCCTTCAACCCCGTTTGCCAAAAAAAAAAAAGAGGTTAGAGATGTGAAATATTATATTGTTTTGGTGTGGAGGGTGGGAAGGAAGAATGAAGTACAAATTTAATGAACTTCGTGGCATTACACCAGGCAAAATGAGGGATTTATATTTACACTGGGTTATGCTCTCTCTTGTTTCTTATGCTTTGGGCTGTAACCTAAAAAAAGTATATAGTCTTTTGTGAAGTTAACTGTACATTAAACGTTTTCATGAACTTTTCATGGCAATACAATTTTCTTTTTGTTTGTACTATAAGGGTTTTGTCCTCAGTCGAGACATTGAACTCATGTATCAAATTACAGACTACAATCCACATATATATTAATAATATGGAATAAATATCATGCCTTTATAATTTACATAACAACAAACAACAATTTAGAGGATATTGCTTTGGTGTTAGAAGATAAGAAAACATTTTTTAGAGGACAAAAATAAAAACTCCTGAATTTGGTAGTAATGTGTGATTTTTTTTAGATTTTTAGAGTAATTTTGAAAAACCTTATGATATAATACGGAGTTTTTTTTCTTCGAAACCCAACTTCTCAGTAAAAAAAATATGAAATTTTGAATTTTTATAATTATTTGATTTTTTTTTAAAAAATTTTATTTTTCTAAATTTAAAATTTTATAGTCATGTGGGATCTCGTTTAAAAGATCTAGTCGAGATCTTTCCAACCATATACACCATGTTGATTTTCGATTTCTAAATCACAAGTTATAAGATTTTTAAAGGTTAAAACCAAAAAGTTATACATCAACTGTTTTTTTGTGCTTTTCTGGTTTTTGTCTTTTTTTCTGAGTTTTTTTGTCTTGTACCAACTTTAGAAGATAAAAAGTGAATTTTAGAGGATATAATACAAAGGTAATTTTAACCGTCTAAAAATTATGAAATAGTCAAAGGGCTTGTTTGAGAAGATGACCCCATGTCAGGGCCTATTGGGGAAGAGGCACCTAAACATGGAGCTTTTTTGGGATATTACCCTTTAAAGTAGATAAAAAAAATTGGATTTCAAAAAATAGATAACTATAAACCCAACTTCATGTCATAGCCCAAGCCCATGAGTTATGACAGTTGGGTCAAATTGAGTCCAAGAGGTAATGGTATTTTACGCAAATTAACAATAAAACCTCAATCAATCAATCAATCAAGCGCAAATGGCAGCATGAACTAGCCGGCAAAAGGTCTCTTATCTTCTTTCCATTTTTGTTTTCCATTCACCTTTTTCCCTCTATAGTATCTCTTTTCAAAAGTAGAGTGGAAATCGCCGGTCGAAACCCTAACTACGAACAAATGCCTCGAGAAATTATCACTCTTCAAGTAGGGCAATGTGGAAATCAAATCGGAATGGAGTTTTGGAAACAATTATGCCTTGAACATGGTATTAGTAAAGATGGCATTTTAGAAGATTTCGCTACTCAGGTTGGTTTCTTGCTTGCTTGCTTGCTTGCTTGCTTTAACTTCACTTCCTTCTCCTACATTTCCATGTTTTGTTTTGGTGTTTTTTTTTTCCCAGTGATTAATTTGCTTGATTTAGCTAACTAGGTTAATTAGTGATTTTGCTCTATTTCTGTGCAATTTGGGGATTTGCTTTTTTTTTTTTTTTTTTTTTGAATTGCATTTGTTAACAAGACCATTAATCAAAGCAATTACAGCTTCCAAAACACATTGTGATGGACTAGTCTACGATGTCGTACTAGGTTAGTAAAGTTACACAGATGGGAGCAAAAAAAAAAAAAAAAAAAACCTGAAAGAAATCACACTGAAAAACAATAACCATAGAATTATATATGTACTTTTATCCATCTCACTAGTTGCCAAGTAATGTCCAGTCCAAGGTTTAATCTCAGTAGACACTCACACACACACTTTAAGGAAAATATTTAGTCCACTATAGCATCGCTACTTAAAACTGAATATGTGAAAATTATGAGTGATTGTACGTATTACTTCCAGTAGTCTATTTTATTTGATGTCTCAAGTCTTAACATGTTCTATCATGATGTACCCCTAGATAATGCTGTTGCTATTTGCTACCAAGTAGACCCCTAAATCACTTTGTGAACAACTGAGCAAGTTTGTTTTTCGTCTTTAATAGAGCTCTCTTTGTCAAGTTCAGTAATAATTTACTTAATTTGTGTATTTTAGGGAGGTGATCGAAAAGATGTCTTTTTCTATCAAGCTGATGATCAACATTACATACCACGAGCTCTCTTGATTGATTTGGAGCCCAGAGTGATTAATGCCATTCAAAATAGTGAATATCGGAACCTCTACAATCATGAAAACATATTTGTAGCAGATCATGGAGGCGGTGCTGGGAATAATTGGGCCAGTGGCTATCACCAGGTTTGACTCTCGGTCTCTAACAGTAACTCTCTGCCAAATATACCTTTTTCCTAGAATCAGATTCACAATGTAATCAAACAACTGCGCTTCAGATTTAACTTAAGGTTGCTCATATGTGTGTCCTTTTTATTATTTTCCATTTTTAATTTTGAGGTTACACAGTTTCTGAGAGCAAGATGGCTATGTTTATTCCAAGTAGATTAATTTTATATTGAGTGAGAAAAATGGTTTTGTGTCTTTGTCTCTCTCTCATCAAGGAGAGCAAGTTTCTCTTTCTATTTATTTAAACCTTAACTTGGTTCATAACAACTCTTTAATCAGGGAGAGCAAGTTCAAGAGGATATCATGGATATGGTCGACAGAGAAGTAGATGGAAGTGATAGTCTTGAGGGTTTTGTTCTATGTCATTCGATTGCTGGAGGAACGGGCTCAGGTTTTCACCTTTTCATCTATCAATATTTTCTTTCTCTTTTTTTGACTTACTCCTTCACTCTGTTGCATTCAACTCCTAGTTGTTAATTGCTTTCTTATGTTTTATCATTACACTGATTTTTTCCCAAAATTGATTTGTTTACGTTTTGTGTTTTCACTAAAAAATGCATTTGATCATTATGACTGCACATGTAGGGATCACATACTATTGCAATAGATTATTATACTTTTAGTAAATATGGATTTATATTACACTTTATTCTCAATGATGCTGGACCCTCAGTTTTATCTATGATTCTCCATAACATGATAAGTTGATAAATACAGTATTCTGTTTCCAAGTTGCGTCAAGTATATATAAGTTCGGGCATTCCTCTGCAATCTTTCATTTTTCTTTTGTGCAGGAATGGGTTCATATCTGTTGGAGACTCTAAATGACCGTTACAGCAAAAAACTTGTTCAGACATACAGTGTGTTCCCTAATCAGAGTGAGTCCAGTGATGTGGTGGTCCAGCCATACAACTCACTTTTGACACTGAAGCGGCTGACACTAAATGCTGACTGTGTTGTTGTTCTCGACAATACTGCGCTAAATAAAATTGCTGTGGAACGACTTCATTTGACGAATCCTACCTTTGCGCAAACAAATTCCTTGGTTTCTACTGTAATGTCGGCAAGCACAACCACCCTGCGGTATCCAGGATATATGAATAACGATTTGGTCGGTCTTCTTGCCTCTTTGATCCCGACTCCAAGATGTCATTTTCTAATGACGGGATATACGCCACTCACCGTGGAACGCCAGGTTGGTTGAGAATTGATCATTACTATAAATATTTCGGAGGAAAACATTTTGGTTTTTGTAGCAATGTACTCTCATATGGCTCCTATGTGATATTTAGTTTGATATCCTTTGCAGTCAGTTTATCATAAATTTTGGGTTAGTTGTTATAGTGTCAGAGTTCCTTGGGTATCAATTTGACTTACCTTCAAAAAACTATTGGGCTTCCATATTTAGCACACTTCTTTTCCTAACATAGGCAGATTGTGTCCCGCTCCAAGAATGCAATCTTATGCGACATAACTTGTATATTGCCGATATCTTGTAAAAATGATCCTAAATTGATCTTCAGAAAGAGGTCCTTGACCTAGTAATCTGTCTGCTTATATAGTTATCCTTGTTTTGAACTGTAGATGCCTTCTCTTTTTCATTCACTTTATTATGACTATGTAATGTAGTAACCTGTATGATTATTGCAATGAATCATTGCATCCAGTAGTCTCTGTGAAATTGATTGATATCGGCCACAAAAGTTCTGGACCAAAGCAAGTATTATGCTGTTAACGAGTCACTTGGTTTTTTGCTTTTCCTGTAAATTATGAATTATGTACTCCATTTATGCATTAATAATCTAATTGAAGAATGTTGGAGAAGTGATACTAATCTATGAATTTTTTTGGCAGGCTAATGTCATCCGCAAGACTACAGTACTAGATGTCATGAGGAGGCTTTTGCAGGTACAATCATGGGTTCTATAAGAACGGTTTCCCTATTTTTCACATCTGTATGGTAATACATGCTTCTGAATGGAATGCATTTTGCAGACAAAGAATATCATGGTATCCTCCCATGCTCGAACCAAAGAAGCCAGTCAAGCAAAGTACATATCCATATTAAATATCATTCAGGGAGAAGTAGACCCTACTCAGGTATTTTAATGCATTCAACAGAATGGACTTATTTTCCTGAATATGTGTACTTTTACACATTCTGAATTTTTTACAAGTATTACGTGAAGAGTTGATGATCTAAAATAAAACCTGGAATCCTCTCCATTAACGTCTTAATAAACCTGTTAGGACTTGGGGTCAAGATGTAGATATGTGTATTTTTTTATCTTATATGACTAACATCAACTAGTTCATTGCTACTTTATGCCCATTACTATGTCTCACTAGATACTATACCACTAGCCCACTATGGTCAATTTATCATGTCAGATCAACAAGCTGTTCGACTGTTTGGTTTTATTGCTGCATATTTATGGTTGGTTCCTTTGTTCATCAAAACAGGTTCATGAAAGCTTGCAAAGGATACGGGAAAGAAAACTTGTCAATTTCATAGAGTGGGGCCCTGCAAGCATCCAGGTCCTTTTTTCTTGTAAAAGATAACCCATTTTACATCCTCTTGGCTTCTTTTCACTTTTGTTGTTTTGTGTATCTTGCTTCGCAGGTTGCATTATCCAGGAAATCTCCGTATGTTCAAACTGCTCATAGAGTAAGAATTTCTTTGTACTTGTTCATTTTGTTCTTTGTACTTGTGCATAGCTGGATAAGGTGACACCTTCTATTACTCTAATGTTCAGTATTAGACAATTGAACTTCTTGATTATTGTTGAACTCAGGTCAGTGGCCTTATGCTAGCAAGCCATACTAGCATACGACACCTTTTCAGCAAGTGTTTGAGTCAGTATGAAAAGTTGAGAAAGAAGCAAGCATTCCTTGACAACTACCGGAAGTTCCCCATGTTTCAGGTAAGTTAAATGCTCTCATGTTCATCATATATTTGGGTTTCATAAAATGATGTACTTTTCTGCTGCATCAATCAATAAAAAAAATTTATCGACGAAATAAATAAATAAAGAAGAATATGTTTGTCATATATTTATGTCGCGCAAATCTAATTGAAATTTTCATCTTGATGGTGATTCTTCTTGTCTAAAGTTTTGGACACCAAATTCACTACTACAGGCCAGTGTGAGATAGAAAAAGCTAGAAATGGAAATAACTTCTAAACGCATGCTAAAACACTAAATTTGACCAAGAGTGGTCTTCTAAATTTCTCAATGAGCCTGAAGAGTGTGGTAGGAACTTATGGGCCTAATAGATCTCTGTATTGTTTTTTTGCCTACCTATAGACAGCACCATGTGTCAGAAATGCGTGACACAATGGCCATTGTAAATTTGATAAGTAAACTCTAATGCAGTGTTTTCACAGGCAACTACACTTGAATTACAAAAATATTTCAGCTTGGGCAAATTCTTAGAATGATGTCTCTGGTGTATTTCTTGCAACCTATAAACACATTTCAACGATACTTTGTTTTGCATGTTTGTGGCTGTGCATGCATGTATGCGTGTTTATTAGAGAAAGAATCTTATATCTCTGTGTATGTTATTCATGGTTTGCACTTAATTTGTGAGTGCCACTGCCAACGACTCATTTGCATTTCGCTCCCCTCTTTTTGTATCACAGGATGACCTATCAGAATTTGATGAATCTAGAGAAGTAATTGAGAGCTTGGTTGATGAATACAAGGCATGCGAGTCACCGGATTATATAAAATGGGGAATGGAGGTATATCTTCTTGTCAACTCCTCATTACTTCTTCCTTCATTTGGTTCTTTTCTGTGTTCATAAATGAGCATCATTCTGTGCAGGACCCAGATGGTGTTCTCACTGGAGAAGGCAATGCCACTGGATCGGTGGATCCAAAATTAGCTGTGTAAATGATCTGAAGTAAGTTAAAACATGCTTTTTATTGATGTATTGGTTGTTCTGCTTTGTTTAACAAAATTCCTTATACCAAGTAATCAAGTCAAATTCACTCTCATGGTGCAATTGTCTTACCTGGGTGTTGTGGAAGCTCTACTATACCATGCTTTTTATTGATGCATTGGTTGGTGGTGAGGAAGAACAAAAATTAAGCTTTGATTGATGTAATAATTTTTCCTATAAAATGTATGCTTTATTGTCTCCTATACCATAATTATATTCATTTCTCATTCACAACATAACTTTCTTACCACGAGGATATGTATAGGAGGTAAGCAAGAGGATCTTCTGTCAAAAATCAGCATGAATAATTTGGAAAGCTGTTCAATTGCTTTGTTGAAATGTTTATAATGTATCATGCTAAAGTATATGCTACATGCCTACATCTCAACAGTTGGGTTTCACAGCACTATGAATTGTGGGTTTTCCGTGTTCCCTAATCCACACTATAAATAAATAAAATTAATCAAAAAGCGGTTTCAGCTCACTGGAACTGGAACTCTGAAACAAATTTGTGAATCAAATTGTAACAGATGATCCCGTATGAGAAGTTGGTTTTATAGTTTTGGATCATACTTGATGGTGGATATAACCAAACCTTCTGCCAGCCTAAATAGACCCACTGCAGTGCTGTGCAGTGCTGTGCTGTGCTGTTGTTGAAGGTTTGAAACCCACCAACCCTAAAAAAGGGCCGAATACCAACTCAGAGAAGGATATATCCGTTACTTTAAAGTTGGCATATCTGTGTGCGTGGGACTGTGGTGTGAGGAATAAAGCCAGACAATTTGTTGACCATTATCCAATTAGATAATGCCACGTATAAGCATCTGGGCCCGTTTTCAGCTGTCAGACAGAGTGTTATAGCATTGGGGAAGAATGTGAGTGGGGACCATCACATGCTTATATGGGACATGGGAGTGGGGTACACTTTGTGGTATTACCGGTTTTATCTCATGGGTCCCACGTACACCTTTACTATAAAACAGGATCTTCGACAAGTCCGTGACTTACACAAATCACAACTCTTTCTCTCTCTCTCTCTCTCTTCTTCTTACTTCTTACTTCTTAATTATTTTCAAAACTTTTTGAATTGCTTTGTTGCAGTTCTTCTCTGAGAGTTGAGTTTCTCTTCAAAACAATTAGATCTTATTTCTTGATTTCTTCTTTATTAGGGTTTTTTTTTTTCTTTAGAGATAGTATTAGAGAGAGAAGTAATGGCTGTTTCTAGGGTTTCTTTTGGAATTACAATGATTACCACTCTTATCTTCAGCATTATTTTACCGGCTGTTCATGCCCAATCCATGGCTCCTGCCCCAGCTCCTTCCAACGATGGTAATTTTTATTTATTTCCCCAAATTTCTTTGATTTTAGTTTTTTTTGTTTTTTGGTTTAGATCTGTTTCTTTTTCTAGTTCTTGAAATCCCCCCAAAGTAAAGAAAAAAAAATCCGATTTAGGTCATATGTATATCCCCTGCATTGTCCCTTTGGTATAAGTATAAGTAGAGCTCATGGTATTGAATTATGGGCAAATCATGTATTTGTACAATCATAATACGCATTTTAGATGTATTTTGGTTTACAATATCTATTTGATTATTAACATGTTCAAGATAAGATGCTAGATTTAAATCACATTGGCAAGTATATAGCTGTAATTAATTACCCTCCAGATATATGAGTGGTGTATATAGCTGTCACATTGGCCAGTATATAGCTGTTATTCTCCATATATGAGTGGTGGATATGCAAGATTTATCATGAGATTTCCTTAAAACACATATGTTGGTGGTATTGGCAACTTAGGAATCTTGTATATTGGCCAATATTAAGCAAACCATGATATGACATATAAATCCTTAGAGCATCATTAACCAATGCCTTAAACATCAGATTTGAGTGCGGGGACTAGGGAGATAGAAAAGCTTCAGCTGTAGAGCGCGACAGTAGGCTGATGCTCGTTATTGTTTTACTGTCACAGTTGATATTGATCTTAGGGAATGGTTACTCACTTTCTAAATGTCTTGATGGTGAAAAGTCTATCTATCACACTGTTGTTGTTGGGCAACTTATCTAGGAGTAAAGATTCACTCTCCACTATCTAGGTTTTTGGAAAGAATTTTCTTACTTTTCCAGTACTTTTTAAAGAATCATTTTTATTAAAAAAAAAAAATTGTTCTTAAACTTATTCTTTTGCATTACATTCGTTCGACACTATTGCTATGGCATTGTGATTTTGTTTCCTCATTGCAATTTCGTAGTAGTGTATTATTAGTTCGTTGTCCATGTGCTTTCACTGATCTGAAGTTTCTCTCTCTAGTGGTGTACTCATCTATTATTTTTGTGATCAGGTACGTCAATTGACTTAGGAATCGCTTATGTACTGATGCTGGTAGCACTGGTGCTTACTTATCTGATACATCCCCTGGATGCCTCTTCCTACAGCTTGTTCTGATATCATCAGGATAGAAAAGAGAAAATAAAGGAAAGGGTTGGCTGTGAAAAGAATGCATAATACTATGGGAAGGTTTAAGGTTGTAGCCTGGTTTCATCGATTAGTATAGTTTTTTAGTTGGTGAAAGAATAGGATTTTTTTCCCCTTTTCTGTTAATCTTCATTTAACCCCTTCTTGAAATTACTTCTAGCAGTTCAACATTCTTCTAATTCAAATTGATGCTTTTTAGTTGTACTTGTGTTTCATTTATGTAAACTTATTTCTGAGTAAGGGTCGGGGGTTGGATGAATGTTTGAAATTTGGCCAGACTGCTCCAAAAATTTGCTTGGCGCTTTTCATTTGAATCATTATGATGCATACATCGAACTTCGGAGATGTTTTTTTAATACAAAAAACTGTGGTAATCTGCCTGCAATGGATTAAAAGTAAAAATTGTGAGCGGTAGCTGGTAACTAATTTTGGACATTTTATTACAAGAAGTAAAATCTGCCTGAGTAGCAATTCTCCTTTTAATCCAAAGCTGGTTCTGAGATAGACTACGGAAATATTACAACAAATCAAGATAGAGAAGGGTAATTGATAATGTGTTGCTGATCAAGGATAAATGTTATGAAACATCTTGCTTTGTGATTTTTGAACTACGGCTCTTGGGGAAAATGCCATAAATTCCTCATCTGAAAGTAATGGACTAATTGACTCGATGACACGTTTCCATCAAATTTGCTTCCAAATCCACTACGGACTGCCACTGGTTTTCCGGTTCCAGGGCAAAATCATTGTTGTACATGTTGAATTGAGGTGAGATCCCCATTCCCCATCATCATGCTGTGAACATCAAGTATTGTTTTTTTTTTTACTGGTAGACCGAAGGAGACTCTATCCAATCTTCCAGGAAATTGCGCACTTCTTTGTCAGTATGGCTGGACACGGCCTGATGCAGCAGTGATGCTGACCATCCAAGGTTGTTAGTCAGTAGGTCACCTGCAGTGGTTGTCCCTCACTGTTTGAAGGCAGTTTCCAAAGTAGTTCTTGGACAAGGGTTACTGCAGTGCAGAAATGTTGCTGATCACTTGTTATGAGTAGCTCACCTGCAGTGGTTGTCCCTCCCACTGTTTGAAGGCAGTTTCCAAAGTAGTTCTTGGACAATGTTTACTGCAGTGCAGAAATGTTGCTGATCACTTGTTATAGTATCACTTCTTAATTACATAGAAAACGTTGCTGAATGCTGATCATAGGTCACCCTCATCGAAGTGGCAATTGGCAAACATACTCTTTATTTGAAACTCTTTTCTACTGCTTGAGCAGAAATGTTGTAGTGGGTACTTGTCGGCTTTTGGACATCAATGGAGTGAAGCCAAACATATCAACCTTAGAGCATAAATTCTCAGAAAAGTATCACTTCTGAAACTGCAGTCAGCAGACGAGAATTCAAGATATTGGCATAAACAGATCTAAAGCATTGCAGTCTTTGTGTCGAAAAAAGTGCGAGTCATTTCACCTAAGAGAACAAGAAAATAGAAAATTCCAGCTCTAGTATCCTGACACTCCCCAAACAAACATATATTGCAAGTTCAACTCACATTCGCATTATCACAGCAGATAAATCTTTGCTAATAAACTAAAATTATTGGTTTATATTTGACTATGAAATATCCCCTTGCAAATGCAAGATCTTTACAATCAAAATTGGACTGAGCTATCAAAGAAACATTCCACTCAGTTCTTACATGGGAAAAGATACGTCTTGACGCTCTAACAGCAGAAGATGCATCTAAAATATGTTTCATTCACCAAAGAGCTTCTAAGAGTTCTATTCCAAAATAGGCTACATCAGTGAGTGAAGAGAAGTTGTACAATGAAGTGTGTCTTCCGTACCCCATGCTGCATCACGAGCTTGTGTGTCTTCTATATAGAGCATACTTTACAACCTCATAAGAAGAAACTACAATCCCAACTGATGGGCCAGCACGAGCAACGCGTGGACCAAACCCTGTAAATAGTCCCGGCAATCCTCGATCCCTGCAATAACCAACAAGACTTCAGCACCATGACCCTTGTTTTAGACTTTTAGTATAGATTGAGATCTTTAGAACCAGCCATAAAATAATCTCCAAATAATAGATGATTCATCAACAGATTGTGGTGTCCATGTCTTGTGGCATGTGCATAGTGCAATGTGTGGGACAACAATTGGGAAACTGGAGTATAAGCTACTCAGTCAACTCTGTAAAAGTGATGGGCACAACATGGGAATGTTCAAGGAGCAAGACATTTCCAATCATCACATGGTTAGTACCTCATTTATAGTTAAAGATGACCCAGTAAAAAAGGATGCTTTTTCTCATTAAGTGGAAGCTCTAGATTTCTCATTTTTCTGATTATAAAAAATGAAAACACAACTTTCTTATTCAAAGAGACATTTTTGGCCTTGCTTTCTGATAATGAATATACTGAATTGCATTGGAAAGGTATAAATATAAAATAGTACCTCAAAACTTCTTTCAATGTTCGAAATGTGGTCATGCGTAACGCCCTGGCTGGATCCTTCTGATAATGTATTCATAACCAATTAGTATAATGAATTGTATTGCTATGTTATAACCACCTCAAACAATCAGTTATAATGGCAAAAATATCAACGGGACTCCCTGAGAATTCAGCATCAACATTTAGAATTTGTTTCAAAAATAAAAGAAACTACTTATTGCCGAAGTAAAATACACTATAATGATCTCTGTAGCTGGTAGTCCACCATGGGAGTATGAAAGTAGGTATTTAGGAAAAGGATATTGCTGAAATAAACCTATTTACACCACGGTGCACTTCCTAGGTATTGGGTTCTCTATGATAAATCATGCTAAATGATCTAAGAGATCTGAATTGTAAAGCTTTCTGTGCATACAAGATAGGCCCCAATGAATAGTGAGATATATTTGTAAAACAGTTCAAGAATGATCTTCAAATAGAGGGAAAACAAGCTACTCAAGCTTTATTATTTTTCAAATTCATTCAATTCGAAACCTAAACGTTGAGGAGTATTTATGCACATCACATAAACACAGTCTATTTTAATAATAAAACAAATTGAAGTACAGGCAGTAAAGATAAGTTTTTTTAAATAATTTTTCAAGTTTCATATGGTCTCATCAAAATTCGAATATTCAAAAGAATGGAATGGATTTCAGTTTCCTTTACGTTCATATATCTATACACATACAGTCATACTACATCTCAGTTGCAAAGCTTTGGTCTTTCTGCTAATATTACTACATTATAAGTAGGAAATATGAAAAGATTTCTAGACTGCACTGCATGCTTATGTTTTCCTTTCTCCAGATTAAGGTAAGAATATGGAGTATGAACAAGGCCTTCAAAAAAAAAAAAAAATTAAATAGCTAACCTCTATTTGCCTTCTGGTTTTGGCAACATCTAAAGGACAAGTAGCACCAGCAGCAAGGCTTCCAGCAACAAATCCCGCAGCAAAATTGGCTCCAAGAATACTTGCTGCATTAGCTTCCTCCCCCACCAGGCCAAGAAAACTCCTCCTCATCTATACACGGTAGTAATTCCAATCTAAATAAGTAAATATATAAAACAAGTATGTTCACACTTCACAACGGATTGCATTGGAGCAAGAACCTCACCGGCTCAAGGGTGGACCAACAAATGGCAGAATAAGGAACATCACGAGCTAGTTGTGCTCCAACACCTGTCCATAATAAGCGGTAGCTTTGCACTGCTCAAGAAAAACATTGTTCAATAAAAAACGTTAGCTGGAAATCTAACAGTTGAATACGTAAAAACGAAGATAAGAACTGCACGAAACAAGTTATTACTGGACTATGTTACATGGGTATGAGATGGGCCTTGTAGAGAACATTCAGGATAATCAGTTGCAAGCGTCAAACTTATGCAACAATTTTTTTTTTTGAGAATCCCAATCGTATGGCATCTTTAATACATGTTTAATTTACTGATCATATAAAATATAATTTAGCATTATGAAGTATCTTTATAATCGCTGGACTGAGGTGTTCTTCCCTTGTTTGCAGTTCTATAGGAAGAGAGACATAATAACATATGTAAATCCAGGAGCAATAACTTACAGGTTTGAAGGTAACTGGTACTTGTAACAGGAGAGATGATTCGAATTAATGTTTTCCACACTCCAGGAGGCTTCCCATTGGCTTGGATCTCTTTAAATGCCTGAAAACAGTAAGAAAAAAAAAGCAGAAAACTATCAGTAAAACTGATTTGACAGCAACATGAAGGATTGAATATACTCCTCTTCTTCATGACATAGAAAATTTTAAAACATTTCTATCTTTCTCGCAAACAGAGTAAGTACACCCTATTTAAACCAGATCAAATTCCTTTTTCTTTATTATGAGTGCCCTTAAAATATACTTATCTGTATATTGCATGTTACTCGGTTTGTAAATAAGTTTATAAATTCGAAAAATGTACCTGCATGCGAGTTCTTGCAAGTTCAACAGGATAACAAGTGACACAAGCTAATGAGCGTGCCACAGACCCTGCAACAAAAGGTGCATATGGTGTCAAGTAAGGAGCACGCCGGTTCGTGGATTCCTCAATCCAATTGCGGAGTATGTCATAGCAAGGTAAATATATCCCCACCTATAAATCACAATAATAAAATGTAAATGACATTGACCACAGAAAAAAGTTAATTAAAAACTATACAACATTTTGATGATTCATCCACTATACCGACTCTGAGCTTTTCAAAAAATATCTAAGTTAGGAGAAAAAAAAAAGAATAAAATTTTTAGCGACTTAAAATATACAAGAAAGGAACTTACAGTAGGTACTGCCAATGCTAAACTTGCATTTGTGCCTCTCCACAACCTTACAAATCCTTCCTGCATAAATTGTTTTCTGTTATGTATCTCAGAATAAGTGAAAAATAGATACAGAAACATGCAAGTTTGTGAAAAGGCTACCCTGCCTTCTATAGCTGCTGCATCAAACATACATGAAAGATTTCAAGATAATTTCCGATTTCACTTTTTATTTCAGAAACATTATTTAGATTTTTTTTTTCTGTTTTGGTTTCTTGTTTTGGGATAAGTCAGTGGATTTTGCAGATGGAATTCAGTCCCAGATATGTGACATCTATATATGGGTTTTTTGGTTTTTTCCATAACTTTAAATAAAAATAGTGTGTCAATAGATTGTGTATGTTCCGACTTGCTTTCAAAACAACTAAAATTAGCATGCCTACTAGTACACACCAGTCAACTTACAACACGGGGTGATTGGTATTGCAAGATAAAATATCCTCGGAAAGGAACTGAAAAAACATAAGTAGTTGAGCCAAGGGAGTGTTAGTCCTATACTTCTATATTATTATTTTCTTCTTATTCAAACTGTTGTGGTTTTCATGCTCATCAAGTCAACAGTAACAGAGTGAAGGTGCAAACCTGACGAATAATTTTATTGAAGACATCCAGTGTTCCTTTGTACTGAAAGCAGTCAGGAGGGCACATTGCCATGGCACCAAAATACCCACCACGCGAGCATGATGGAGAACATCTCAAATCTGAAAAAATCTGTTAAAAAGAAGTTTGAGATATTATTCAAATAAATAAAGCTTTTGAAAACAGTTGAAGCTCTAATAGGATCTTCCTAAGTGTAACAATGACATGGCGTGCATCTGTGTTAAGCAACATATATGTTCATTAGTTACAAAGGCTAGTCTTAAGACTTGTGGTTCAGGACAACATGAGCATTTTGTTAAATAGAATCATAGGCAAAATTGACATGAGCTACTTTTTTTTTTATTTTTTTTCCTTTTGCTTGATTATTTCCAAACCACTCATTAAAATTTAGTTGCATTGAACAAACTATCTGAAAGGAAGATATGAAATTGTCAAAAACATACTGTATTTGGCCCAAACGACGCCAATCGATCAGTAATATGATGCCAGAAAGGTGAATTAGGAGCTACAGCAGCTTGAGCTTGCAACCTTGTCTGCACCCCCAACAAATGCGGAAAAAAAAAATATATTAAAACCAAAAAACAAAAACTGGGTATTAAAAACAATAATCAAACAAATAAATGGGGGCATTTTGAATAATACCTTGGCAAGGTCAAGGGGATTGACCAAAATTGCAGAAAAGAATGCTGCACCAGCAGCAGAAAGTGCTCGTTCTCCAAAACCCAATTTGAAATCAGATAGATTCATAGTTTGTTGAAATTGGTGGTGGTGATGTTGAGATAGAGAAACTGATGTTGAAGCTGAAGAAGAAGAAGGTTGTGAAAACATTCCTCCTTCTTCTTCTGATGATGGTGTTGAAGAACCAGAAGAAGAAGAAATGTTTGCATCAAAATCATTAACTCTTGAAGTAACAACACTCATCCATGAACCAACTGATTGCTTTGGACATACCATTGAATAAAACCAACTAATAAAATTCCAAAAAAAAAAAAATCAGATTTCGAAAGAGAAAAAAAAAAAAAAGAGAAGGTCTTTCGGGTTATGGTTTTATAAGAAAAAGAAGAGAAGAGAAGAAATATAGTAATTAGGGTTTTTTTTCTCTCTCTCTTTCTTATTAGTTCTTTTGGTGGTGGAGAGGAGAGAAATTGAGAAAGAGAAAGAGAAAAGCCGTGAGTCACGGTGTAAGAATACACAAAGCACCTCACGAATCTCTGGAGATCGATTGGTGTTTATTTGTTTTGATTTCGTGTGAACTCCGTAGCCCATATACGTGGGCTTGCTCTTCACCCTTGTCAGACTCACGAATATACCCTTTTTTTTTATATTATTGGCTCGGTCTCTTTCAATTTCTTGAATCAATAAAACGCATTTATGCATTGGAGTTTGGTACTATATGTCGACCAAAAAAAAAAAGAAAAAAGTCTACTATGGAAATAGTGTGGAAAAGTTATCTAACCACTTTCATAACAAATTTTGTGAGAGAATGGGTATTCTATGTTCCTCTCCCAAAATTTCCACCCAAATTGCTAGGAAAATTCTACCATTTTCCCTTTATGCTTGCTTTCCAAGCATAATTTTTCAACATAAGGAGGTTCATGTCATGACTTGTGAAGTTGTGGTGTACTTGTACTTCATCATATATTTGAAAACAAAAAACAAGGAAATGTTCCACTTTTAATTAAAAAAATAATAATCATAAATTACTTTTTTCAACTTAATTCAATAGAATTTCTCTTTTCTTAGTTTTTTCTTTTGTTTGGACTTTGACAAAAAAAAATAAAAAAAAAAATCCCAGCATTTTCCTACCAATTTCTCTACAAAGTCCAAACAAAAAGGAAAAAGTAACAAAGCCCAAATCCAGCCCATGTGACATTTGGATTCGGGTTGGATACCGGGTGAAAACAAAGTGGTTTACTGGTTTCGCACTTTCGCAGTGCCGCGGTTTCTTGCAGAACACTCTGGAAGTCTAGACAAGGCGGGAGAAATAGAATCGTACTTTTTCTTTTAACAACACCACCAAACAAACCCTAACTATTTCATTCCTTAGTAAGTAGAAAAAACCCTAATTCGATCATCTCTCTCTTTCAATTTCAACCAATCGAAAGCTATGTCACAATCTCAGCAGCAACAACCTCAATCTCAATCTCAAATGGTATGTGCAGAAGAATCTCTGAATCTGCTGAATTGTGTTACAGAATCACCCTTCGATCAAGAGAAGTGTCTTCGTTTGTTGAACTCCTTACGCAACTGCGTTCTTAACAAAGTAAACTCTCTCTCTCCTCAATTTAATTTTCTTAGTCAACTTGTAGTTTGAGATTTAGATTTGAGGCTTTATTTAATAACTCTGATATATAGTTCATCAGCAATTTGATTTGAAATATGTTTTTCTCATCAATGGCTTAAAAGGGTTCCAGGTTGAGAAATTAATTAGCTTGCAGTTTCTTGACCGAGCATAGGAGACCATCGTGGTCTGATGAGGTCACTGCTTTTAAAGTGCCAATAACCAATGTGCCTTGGAAGTGATCTGCCTTTTGCATAAATGGTTACATTAACACCATTTGGTTGGTTATGCTAGCTAGTGTCTAGGTTTTTCTCAAATATTTCTAGCCCCTCCGGATTTCGGCTTGCACTGTGTCAAATTTAAAAATTACAACCCTTTTTATAGTATGGAATCCAATGTTGCTTAGGTTACTTATGGAGGTGTGGTGGAGCACTCAATTTGGTTTGCTTTTAGACTAAGTGTAGTACATTCATTGAATTGTTTAAGTTCTAAGAGGGTCAAGGTTTGGAAGTTTAGTTTAGTTGAGAAATAGAGCCGAAGACATTATAGGTAAAACTTCGAGGCTGTAGATATCAGTGGCTTTTTCAGTGTTAGAGATTGTTAAATGTGTTTCTCAATACAGTTAGAACTTTTAGCGGTGCAGTACCTTCTTTGACGCCATGTAATTTTGCTCTTGAATGGTCTGGGGTCAGGTACTCAGGTGTCTAGCACTTGCAGGCTTCTAAGGAGCGTGTAGATTGTCCTATATTTTTTGGGTGGTAGGGGGTGGGACTTGGGAGCGTATTCTCATTAGGATTGGAGGGGCCTACTAGTAATTGGTGGTTAAATCAGTCCTGGATAGATTAAGACACGGAGTTTCACTAAAGCTCCGAAAAATTGGTTCTACTGTATTTCAAAAATCTAATATTCGTATCCATACTCCAAAATCCAAGCTTTTGGAATACAGACTTTCCAAGAATGACCTGCAACCAGTTCTTGGTTCACAAGTTCAAAAGTCGATATGAATAACTTGAACCCTGCTTTTACGGATAATAATGCCACTAGAGTATTAAACCCACATTTCAATCCTCAGTGGAATTCGGGTATTCGTTTCTTTTATAGCCCCTGTACACTTGTATTTCCTGATTGCTTTTTATACATAGAGCGCAAAATAAAATTTTATTGAGGCTTCCCTTCGGTGGATAATCTACAGTTTCGATGGGAACATAACTGATAAGTTTACATTTTATACATTTTGGTAAAGGCTGATTTAGTTGTCCTACTTGTTCGTGATTTGTATCAATCTTGCACCCTTTGTGTCAAACTGAATTCGGTGTTACAATTTGAGAAACAGAAATATGCTTATGAAACAGTCGTTTGTTGTATGATCCCAATATATCATGGCGTTGTAGTATGATCCCAATATATCATGGCGTCGTCTTTGTTCTGCTCTGGCCATTTTAAGTGTGTTGAAAGCAAATTACATAACCGTGTAGTGAGCAATTTCTTATTGTAACTGAAGTAGTCATTACTTTAGAAACTTGTGTACTGCAGTAGCTTTTGATTTTATTCATTTTGCGAGTTTATAAATAAAAATTGTGTTCTTCTTGTATCTATGCAGAAAGTGAAGAAGTTCTCACTAGCTGAACAGCATCAACCAGAAGCAAGTAAGAGCAGTAACTAGAAGCAAGAAAAGATCTGGATAGGAAATAAACTCCGTTCTATTAAGAGGACATCTATCTCTGATTTTCTATTAAGAGGAGATCTATCTCTGATTTTTTTCTGAAAATGTTGGTTGTATGTTAATCTCGGTTTTGTACCAAAATATGGTTAAGGACAATTCAGTTTGTTATTGATATTTCTATCTGTGAACCATTTATCTTTTCTTGAATCACTTGGTTCCATTTATTTATTTGGTGGTGCCCCTGCCAACACCTGAATCATTTCAATCCAGTTCAAAATTTAACCATAAAAGTTATGTAAAAATTTGCAGAGATGTGAAGCAGGGCACACGCAATGGCAGTATGATGTTATTGCCTCTCCCAAAGGAAAATTCTTAATATTCAGAGAAAATAAGGTATAAAGGAACACTTCAGAGTAGGGAAATCCTGTGATAAGAAAGGAACCTAGATGATTGATTGTGACGCCTTTGTCCAAACCCAACCAGAAGAAATTTTTACCTAAATAGCAAATCCTAGTATTCCTATTCTCCAATCCGTGTCCTATGAAAGCATCTTCCGAACAACAATGATATATATAGCCCTATAGGGACAATTGACCAGAACCATTATCTTAAATTCATCACAGAGAAGAAACTACCAAAAAAATGGACAATGAGAGTCAATTTTCCACTCTATTCTTTGTGCCTCCATTCTGGTGTGTCATCCCTTTCTCCAACTTCTCAGCCATTCTGTCTTAATATGTTTACCGCTCTTTGGAAGGTCTCATCACCAGTCCGCAGTTACAGACTAACAGCTACTTAGGTTCAGGTAACCTAAGCAACCATCTTCAGGGACTACAGGTCTTCCTTCTTAAGATATATTCAGCAAGAAGAAGAATGAGCTTCGTGCATGTTCAGTGTAAAATCATGCTGCTGGATGTTAACCTATCATACTAGAGACCACAATGCGACACCTAAATGTGAGTGAATGATCATAAGCATACCGACAGAGACATTTGTCTCTATCATTGTTTAAGATGCGCATGAACTGCATGCCACAAGACAGACTTACTGATATAATGCCAAATCAACATACACACCAAACTGTATGATTGAATCTTAAGTGACAATAGTTTTGTTTCTCGTTCATCTATATTGAGAATTAGAAACACTTTTTACCCAGTGAAGGCAAATCATACATTTCAATGACATTACCGAATCTCATAAAATGGAATTGAATTACTGCCATTCCTCCAACACAATCCTTCAAATAATTGCAATAATAGAAATTTGAAAAAAGAAGGTACTGATAAATAAACCTTGCATTCAAATACAGGGACATGAACCGCGGCATCACCAGAAAAGAATGCTAAACAAACTAACTAACCTTTTACTAATTACTAGATCTTGACATTCCTTTGTACCACTTTAGCTTTCTCAGCATCAATAATCGACTCAACTAGCTTAACTGCATTCTCAAGCTTACCTTCAGCATTAACAACAACATAATCAAAATCCCTAACATGTTTTACTTCCTCTCTAGCAGTCGCAATCCTCACAAGAAGCGCTTCCGTACTCTCAGTTTTCCTATCCACAAGCCTTTCAACTAAAGCATTCTCACTCTCAGCAACAAGAAATATAAAAATCGCAGAATCCCCAAGAATCCTTCTCAATGTAGCTGCTCCTTGTATATCAACTCTCAAAACTATATCATACCCTTTCAACATAAAATCCCTAATTTGTTGTTTTGGAATTCCTTTATAATCACCATAAACAAGTGCATATTCTAAAAGTTCATTTCTTTCAACCATTAATAAAAACTCTTCTTTACTAACAAAATAATAATCTTTACCATCAACTTCACCTGGTCTTTTTCCTCTACTTGTTGCTGTAACAACAAAATGAATCCCTTCACGAACTTCACGCAATCTTTTGATTACAGCATCTTTGCCAACACCACTAGGTCCACTAATAACAATAATTAAAGGTTTTGGAGATGGAGAAAGTGGTTGTGAACTAAATGGTGAACCTAAAGCAGATTCAAGACCTCGAAATAATTCAGCTTTATCTGCTGTTATTGGAGGTAAAGGAACATTTGAAGCTCTTGCCATGAGAGATGAAGAAGAAGAATGAAAGATTTGATTTTGAGAAATGGGTTTTATTTGAAATAGAATTGGGTTTAAGAAATTGGAAGAAATTTGTTTGGGAAAGAAAGGAATTCGAGGGTTTGGGTGAGCGAGAGTGGTGAAGAAGATTCTTCGAAAGAGCATCGCTATTCAATACTCTCTTCCATTCGGGGATCTTTGATTAATGGTAGAACTATAGAAATGTTTTGATTCGGTTTGTATTTGGGCTGGATCGGAGTAAAGTGATGTTTGGTTATTGTGGGCCTAATACATTTATGGATTTGGATACCTAATTATAAGGCTTAGATCTGGGCTGGATCAGAGTTGGACTTGTTTTGATTTGGCTTGTCTTCACCTGTTGGATTCAAAATTTTCAAAAATTGATATACACTAAATGGTTTTTAAGTAAAATAAATTTATCAAACCTGTCTAAAATCTAAATGCATGATATTGGGACTTGGGACCAAGAAATGTTGTGCATTTTGTATAGTGTGTGTGTTTATAAAGTAAAAACAAATATATTCCCACTATAAATGGGACTGATATTTTTTTGTGCCTTTACTAAGTGTGCATTTAGATAGATTTTACGGTATAAAAATAGAGGACAAACACGCTATAAAATTGCGGCGTGTTAAGATTGTTAGTTTATAATAACTTTTTATTTAATGATCTTGAGTTAATCATGCACGAGATTATTAGTTATCACATTATGATAATGGCGAGTTATATCTAATATAATTTAGGTGTGATTATGGCAAATATTTTTAAGTACCATATGAGAGTTGTGAGAAAATTAATTCAATACTTTGAAGCTAGTCTCTTATGTGTATTTTTTTTTTTTTTTTTTTCTAGTAGGCTAGTAGCAAAGAAAAAAAAATTATTGGTGAACAGATTTTTCTTTTTACCAAATATAAATTCCTAACAATAAATATATGGCTAGTTATATATGAAAGAAAATCTAGAAAAATCAAATTTATGGCTTGAATTTCATCCATGAATAAGAAAAATACATGGTTTGAGTTGGCATTTTATTAGCCAGAAGGTAAAATAAATGAATTTGATGGATTTTATCGAATCGAATCCATTGTATTTTGTTTGATAAAAGTAATTAAATGACTTAAGTATCCTTACCAAGTGTCTCAAGTTTTAATACTAAAATTTTGATGTAAGGGTAAAATAAGTCCAATAATGTTACCTAGATGTTTCTTTTTCATCAAGTCACCATATGGATAATGATGAACTAAAACCAGATTGAGTGGTAGTCTGGTAGAAGTATCTTGATTCTTGAATCCTCACCAGAATCTTTGCTCTTCACACTCATTTATTTTCAAACATCAAAACACGGTATTGTACACCAGAATTAGCATAACAAACTTGATTAATAATTAATAACAGCTTAGATTTGTTTATTTCAACAAATGGCAAAATCCAATGTATGTTGCAATTTATATTCAAAGAGATTGGTGTATCGAATAACTAATATAGAAATGAGTTAAAATGCCAAGTCCCACTAATTTCCAACTTTGGCAGTTTGGGATCCTATATAAGAGGATATTTTAGTACTTCTTCCCTGCACCATTCTCTCTCTCTCTTTCTCTCTCTATCTCTCTTTTCGATTTTTTTATTTGTTTTTGCAAAAATAATTTGCAGAGTGTTGCTTGTTTGGTTGTGTTCTTCACACAACGAAGTAGCCTTCACTGTTTCCATTAGACATTTGATTCTTCAAAAACTTATTCGTTTTCTCTTTTGTGTTTCATAGCTTTCTTTGAAATCTCTTTCATTGTTTTGGAAATTTTCTCATCCACATTTTCTACTTCCTTTTTTCTTTACCTTTCTTGGAAATTTCTACCTTTACTCTTTTTACTCTCTTTATTCTTCTCAAAGAAGGGAAAACTTGTCTATACTTTTGATCTTTGAGTGTTTTAGTGTTTTAATTTTGAGATGGATAGTAGTTGTGATTTCTTTGCTTCTCCAAAAACCAAAGTGATAGAGCATAAGACTGTCACTAACAAGTTTGTTAAACCATCTAGTAAAATAATGCTAAAAACTGTTAGGATTTCTGTTACTGATGAAAATCCAACTGATTCATCTAGTGATGAAGAAGAAAATATATTCTTCAAGGGTCGTCGTGTGAAGAGATACATAAATGAAATCAATATCGAAAAAAGATCTGCCGCGAAAGTTGAGGAGAAGAAGAAGAAGAACATTCAATGTAGTGAACAGCAACAACAATGTCAAGATGATGATGAGGAGGAGGAGGAGGTGAAGATTAAGTATCGTGGTGTAAGACAAAGGCCATGGGGAAAATGGGCAGCAGAGATAAGAGATCCTTTTAAGAAAGCTCGTATTTGGCTTGGAACATTTGAAACTGCAGAAGAAGCTGCAAGGGTTTATGATAAAGCTGCCATTCGATTTCAAGGAGTTAAGGCTCAAACTAACTTCATTAAACCACCTGGTAGTTCTTATGTTCCAATACATTATTTACGATCTAGAACCAAAAGATGTAAGATGCAAGAAGAAGAAAAGGAAATTTCTTCTTCACATTGTGATTCTAGTAATTCTATTGAGTCAAAAGTAGTAGTCATTTCTTCACCAACTTCAGTTCTTAAACCACCCCAAATAGAAGAAGAACAAAAAGAAAAAGTTGATGAAGAATTAACTAGTGTTGATCAGGAGTTTTTGCTCAGTGATCAAATGTTTGAAAATGTTGAAGCCCCATCCATGACTGAGCTTTTCGACGATTCTTTAAAATGTGTGGGAAGTTATTTTTTCGACGATAATAAATTGTCAGTTGGTGATGATCATTTTGGAGATAATTTTGATGGCTCAATAGATAATTTGGAAGTAGAATCTTCCTCATGGATGTGGAACATGGATTCTTTTAAGGAAATTGGCGATTTTTTCGACTAGGACCCTGATAGATGAAATGTGAAATTTTTGCTAGATTGGGGAGTTTTTCTTTTCCAAATTTTGTAACAGCGGGATTAGACATATTTTTTTTTTTTCATGTTTTAATGTCAATTAATGTATCAGCATATTAAGAGGGGGTGAATGTTCGTTGAATTATTCTTTTATAACAATGTTTATTTTTTGCTGCAATTCCATATATGCTGGCTACAAAATTAATGTACGCGGTGTCAAAATATAAATGTGTTCACAAAATAACAGCATGTACTAATTAATTAGTAGAACCCATTTTCAAATATTAAGCTTCAACAGATCCTCTGAGGCTCTGATACAGTATTTGAAATAGTACGCGCCGCCACATTCGTGACATGACATGTACAACTAGATTTGTACATGAAGCTATTGCATTTCTAAACTTGTTTGTGTTGCGAGTAGGGCGGCGCTAACTTATGCGGCGTGATAAAAAAATTATGGCAACAATAAGGAATCTACGAGTTCATAATTTAATCGCACTTACAACAATTAATACAATAATGATCAATCCTCCAACTAAAAGAAAGCCCAGTACCCTACCATCTTCATCCAAAGATGATTCAAAAAACATTTGCTATATGTCTGCAAATTAAATGCCTGCAATTCTTTATCCTCAACATGTTCATTCATTCATTGATTGGACAATATTACAGCCTCATTGGAAAATTATGGTCTATATGTATATAACAACTTTTAACATTTTCAGGCCTGTGAAGTTTGAGCTCATTACTGGTTTTTTTCGTCCATTAGCTTAATTCCAAAATTGCCAAAAACTTTACCTTCACCTTACTCTTTCTTCTGTGATTTCAAGTTTTCAACATTCAGAATGGAGGGAAACATTGAAACAAGTCAACAACCATAAATTCCAAGAACACAAGTTTCTCAAAGTGCCATTAGTTGAAAAAAGAATGCCTCAAATTGATCGAATTTCTGATTCCTCAAGTGATGATGATAAAGAAGAAATCCATTTGTTCTCTTCTGGTGGTGGTGGTGGTGGTGGTGTGAGGAACATTACTGAAATCAAGATCAAATCTAAGTATCGTGGAGTGAGAGAAAAGCCTCCGGGAAGATGGGTAGCAGAGATACGAGATTGTAAAGCAAAACGTCGTTTTTGGCTTGGAACTTTTAATACTGCTGAAGAAGCTGCAAGGGCTTATGAAGAAGCTGCTATTCGAATACATGGTGTTAATGCCAAAACTAACCTTATTATTCCACCACCTATTTCAACTTCTGATTCTATTACTGCTACTTACAACAACACTCATCAAGGTCAAAATTTGGTCATTTATTCACCAACTTCTGTTCTTAAACCACCCAAATTAGAAGAAGACCAACCACCAACATTAAGATTGCAAACATCTCCACCACCACCGTTATCAAGATTGCAAAGACAAAAGACCAAAACTAAGCTTATTCCACCACTTATTTCAACCTTTCCACCACCATCACCACCACAATCGAGATTGCAAACATCAAAACATAAATATCGTGGAGTGAGACAAAGGTCTTGGGGAAGATGGGTATCAGGGATACGAAATCCTTATGCAAAATCTCGTCTTTGGCTTGGAACTTTTGATATAGCTGAAGAAGCTGCAAAAGCTTATCATGAAGCTGCTATTCGAATACATGGTGTTAATGCTAAAACTAACCTTATTCAACCACCTACTTCAACATCTTCTTCACCAATTACTTACAACGAGTCTCAAGGTCAAGATCTGGTGATTTATTCGCCAACTTCTGTAATTAAACATGAAATACAAGATAACCCAAGAGATGGATTTGTTACTGAACTTTTCGACCGTACATTAAGCTATACTGAAAATGTGTGTCTAGATGATACAGCAGCAGGTGATTATCATGAGCTTGGAGCTGTTTCGATGGCTACAGATCGAACATTTCGACAATACTGAAAATATCTGTCTAGATAATATAGTAGTTGGTGATTATGATGAGGTTGGAGCTGCTTTTTCGATGCTACGCAGTACATTTCAAATTTGATTTTAGTTAGGAGATTGGGGACACTTTTGGATGGATTTAACATACAATATTAGAACGGCATGAATTTTGTTTAGATGGAGGTCTTAGGTTGAGATTGATTCGAACAGATTTTGTATAGAGAGATCACTGTTTTATGAATTCTCTATTTATGTAGTGCTTGTCAAATTCTCTGGTGTCATTTCACCTATGCTACAACTAAGATCTTATTAAAATATAAATCAACCCTAAGCTCATCTTCATTGTGCATTCGTGTTCCCTTACTGATGAATAAGTACTAAAGAGCATCATATATGTCAATCAGGTAGCTATATATGCTTAAATTTGATATAGTGCAGGTTACCTGGAGAAGTTTGTAGTTGGTGACTTGGTGGAACACCATTACAACACCTTTCATTTGGAATACAAAAGAAATGTGCCACTTTAACAAATCGATGACAATGGAGTGAAAGTCTACCTCAGAAATGTACCACCTTTCATTTGTTAATTTGTTGCTGGAATTCCATATGTGATGGATTCACAAATATGTATTTGGTGCCAAATATACGCGGTGCCAAAATATAATTAATGTGTTCACAAATTAACAAACAAGACAGCCCATTAAAGTCCTTGAGATATAGTACTATACTAATTATTAGTAGATCCTATATCCAAATATTAAGCTTCAACAGTCCTCTGATGTTTGGATACAGTAAGCGCGCTACATTCGCGACAAGACAAAAATGCAAGTACGGTTTTACACGAAGCTATTGCATTTCTTAACTTGTTTGTGTTGTGAGCAGGGCGGCACTCACTTATGCGACCTGATAAAAAAATTTTGGCAACCGTACAGAATCTACGTTCTTAATTTAATCGCATTTACAACAATGAATACGGTAATGAGCAATCCTCCAACTAAACCAACCCTGCCATCTTCATTTATAGATGATTCTATATGACTGCAAATGCCTGCAATTCTTGGTCATCAACAGCAACAAATTCATAGGAGAATATAACAGCCTCATTGGACTTTTAACATTTTCAAACATTGAGGCCTGTGAAGTTTGAGCTCATTACTGTTGTTTTGTCTCTTAGCTTAATTCCAAGACTGACAACAAAAACTTTACCTTCACTTTACTCTTTCTTCTGTGATTTCAAATTTCAGAATGGAGGGAAACAGTCAAATTTCTCCAACCAAATTCCAAGAGCAGAAAAATCTTCTAAACAAGTTTCTCAAACTACCATTAGTTGAAAAAAGAATGCCTAAAATTGTTCGAATTTCTGTTACTGATGAAGATCCAACTGATTCCTCAAGTGATGATGCTGATGAAGAAATCAATTTGTTCTCTTGTGGTGGTGGTGGTGGTGGTGGTTTTCATCGTCGTCGTGTGAAGAAGTACATTACTGAAATCAAGATCGGACCTAAGTGTCATGGAGTGAAGAAAAAGGTAAGTGGAAGAGGAAGATTAACACCAAAAAATAAATATCGTGGGGTGAGACGAAGGCCTTGGGGGAAATGGGCAGCAGAGATACGAGATCGTAATGCGAAACGTCGTATTTGGCTTGGAACTTTTAATAACGCTGAAGAAGCTGCAAGGGCTTATGATGAAGCTGCTATTCGAATAAATGGTGTTAATGTGAAAACTAACCTCATTCCATTTCCACCACCTACTTCAACTTCTTCTTCACCACCACCACCACCACCACAATCATGGTTTTCTTCACATTCTGATTCTATTACTTACAAGGAATCTCAAGGTCAAGATCTGGTGATTTATTCTCCAACTTCTGTAATTAAACAGGGAATACAAGAAGACCCAACAAGTTGTCAAATTTTAGAGAATGATACAGCTGGATTTGTTACTGAACTTTTCGACCATACTTTCAGCTATATGGATTATGACGTGCTTGGAGCTGCTTTGATATCTACCAATCATTTCGACTATACTGAAACAATATGTCTCAATGATATGATATAGTAGTCAGTGATTATGATGAGCTTGGAGCTGCTTTTCAATGCTGCGCAGTAAATGTCAAATTTGATTTCAGTTAGGAGATTGTGGACCCTTTTAGATGGATTTAACATAAATAATTTGAAACTCTGGAGTCTGGAAGTTGAATTTATACACATTTTATTTTAGATTGATTCAAATCAGATCACGTATGTCAATCAGTTGAGCAGTTGAGCTAACCTCAAGTTAGATGGGTGTTTTGTGCAGTTCGTGGAACACCATTACACCACCTTTGATTATACAAGAGAATTGTGCCACTGACCAGAGAGAAAATCTGCTGCACAAGCACTCGAGTGACCAAAACCTTTGCAAAAGTATATCCTATCAAAGGGTTTATAGAAGTAATTTTAGACAACTCGTATAATTCAACATCATCAATACAAAAATTAATAATCTGCATGGGGATCCATTGTGCTTGTCACCAAATCTATCCTACAAATGATCTCAACTGAACTGTCAAACTTCATTTTACTGTCTCCAAACCCATTATACAAATTCTAGACATCAAGCAATATATACTAAAGTCCCACTCCATCTCAACATTCTATACATAAAATTTCAATTTAACACACATTCTAGACATCCAACTCACTAACTGCCACAATAATTTTCCATCAAGATGACGAGGAAAAATAAAAAAACCTGCACCCATACTGCCATACACCATATGGACAAAACATACTCAAAACCTTGAATACAACATTTTATCCACATCTAACCACAATAAGTAGCCATGTGTTATGCTAAAGAGGGAGACTAATTAGTCAAGCACTTTATCAATTATTATCACTACACCCCTCATTTCATGTCTCTACACTAAGCAGTTGGCAAGAACTAAGGTAAAAAACATGCTAGATATGCAAACAACAATTTCCCTCAGCAATCTGCCACCCTTGTGTAGAAAACATAATATAGAAAGCATCATAGTTATAATTTGAATCTACACAGTTACTTTTCCTTAAGGTTTGAAGACTCACATCCCATAAAAACAATCAAACACAGTTATTATGTTTTCAAAGAGGCTAAAAGACCTCTATTTGGTCCTATGAGAATGAAGATATGGAAGAAGGCAGATGACCTCATAGCCCCATACATAGCACTGAAAGACCAATACCATAAATGGAAAGAGGTCAGTCAACGATAATTCTATCCCATGGCATACTTCTGGGTCCAGCTCCTTGCAGTAGTCTCATACTTGCTCCTGTCCGTCTTGTACATGTGAGCAATTTCTGGCACCAATGGGTCATCAGGATTTGGGTCCGTTAACAGAGAACAAATTGAGAGCAACACCTGAATATAAACAAAATGTTAATACCACTTAAACCAACAAATATATAAAACGAAGAGGGACAGCTAATATTGGACCTTAGAAATGGTCAACGCAGGACTCCATTGCTCCTTCAATATGTCAAGACAGATGCTGCCGTTGCTGTTGATGTTTGGGTGGAATACCTTGGTCCTGAATGCAACCTACATTAACAAGAATGGTGTGAATAAGAGATAGAAGGAAAGAAGACAACAAGAAAGAAAAAAGAAGACAGATAAAAGGTCATGAAAAAAGAATATATCAAAAATCTCTGTTCTTAACAAGGGAACGTCCTATGTTACGTTTAAGGTGTGGATTGAACCTGAATGGAAGGAAAGTTCCAACATTATCTGTGCTAAGATTCAAATGCCAGACCAATTATGAAAGCCCGTTATCCACGCTTCATTTCATGGACTTGTACCACACTATTGGAGAAATATCCCATCTAATTGAGAAATCAATGTGGACATGGTCTTTTCATGTAACATTTTTAAGTGCCAAATCAAAGAACTCTACCAATATTAAGGACACTTATTCATTGTTTTTAGGATATAGATTAGCTACTAGTATCCCAGGTAAACTTGCAAATTATTTTGTAGTGTTTTTGTAATACAAGGTTCATGCACCCTAATGACATTAACTTTAAGAAAAAAAAAGAGTTGAAAACTAGATGCCGCAATAGGATATATAGTAGAATTATCCAATAGGTATCTATAGTATTGAATGGTTATATCGATCATGCATCCTATAAGTACACAAACATATGGTGGATTATGGACCAATTAAGAACACTAGTGTCATACATAAGCAACCCAAAAATTGGATTTTCAATAATTTGAAGGATAAGCAAGTCCAGCTGTCCTGGGATTCAAGCTAGTCTTCTGGAATAGAACTTTCTTTTATCAATAGTTGCCCCTTAGCCTCCTAAAAACACAGTAAAAAAGGTACAGGGCTGACATGGAGTACGGCAGACACGCCAACATGTCTTGAATTTTTCTCATACCAATCAAATGAGTACTAATAGCATGAACTAAAAAATTGATAAAATATTTTTTTAATGTTAAAAATATAAACATGCTCACTGTTCACAAGCAAGTGTTTAAACTCAGTTCCGGACTACCGTTGGTAGTCGAAAGAGAACCAGGAGAGCAAATCAACACTATTCTTCATAATTACAAACAATAAAGAATTTTGCTATAGCAATTATCAAAAACAAAATTTTGACCAATAAAACGTAAAACCTGGACAGATATAAAAGGATCACATGTAGCTTGAGAATCATTGGAATATGATTTCCAGTACATAAATAAAATGACCAGGGTTGTGACAATACCTTAGGTGGTTTGAATGGATAATCTGGAGGAAAATGAATAGTGACTAAAAAGACACCCCCTGCATATGGACTATCTGGAGGACCCATGATTGTTGCTTGCCAATGGAACATATCCTCTGCAACAGGACCTGAAAATACAAAGTACGCAGTAACATGAGTAGATGGTAGAAAGAATCAATTTAAACATGGGACAACATCATGATTGAGAGGGAAAATACAAAATAACATATTAACATCCACAACGTATCAAGTACATAGCTATGTAACAATGAAGAAGAAGAATAAGATAATCACAAGCCCAAGGTAGCAGTAGATACTAAGTTTAATGCCTTCTCATCTATGTAAAAATGACACAGGCGTGTATTTTTCATTGATGAAGTTTCAGAGCCACTGACAAACATATACCTAACACAGGTGGTGGGTACTCTATTTCCTAAGAGCATACACATCCTACTACTAGTCTAGGCATGGCAGAAAACTTGCTCTAACATTATATATAATGCTCAGAGAAATTATAGCTCAACTATATACAATTTGTTCAATTTTGATTATAAACAAGGAAGGGAAATTATTATCAATAAGTTTAGATCAATTTAAACAAAGCAATAATTAAAATGATCAAACAAGGGATAGCTCAAATAAAGTCCTTGGCAGAAACACCTGTACCAAATAACATAGCAATCCAAAAACACCCAAATTTCCCCAACTTTTGAAAAAAAAAATTACAGCAAAATGAAGTACCAAAGAATCAAACAATCTAATTATAATCCACATCTTAAAATTCCCATTACACATTGACATCACACCAACCACTAAGTAACGAATCTCAAATCAAAATATGTCTTGAGGTTCTTCTACATGTTCAAAACTGGAAGCAATGGATTTCAAATAAAATTCGTCTCACAAACTTGAGAAAACGCTAATGACATCAAAAGCTCAAACCTTTACAAGCAATCAACAAACAATTTTCTAGATCGAATCTCAAATTAAATTCAAACTCATAGATCGATGAAATCAAACAAAAAATAAAACATATTTAACAAAGTCTGGATCGATCGATGGATCGATGTTTATACCTGCGCTGCAAGAGGTAGGAGGATCTTTCTGTAGATCCTTAAGCTCTTTCAGAATCCGTTTTGAAGCCATAACGAAACCCTAATTCTCTTTGAAACCCTAGATCGAGAAGAAGGAAGAAAAAAAGAGAGAGAACTCAAAAATTATTATTATTATCGGCGATCCTCCTTCCTTTCTTCTTCTTCTTCTTCTTCTTACCCTATTTTTAGATTCTGAAAGAGAAAAAGAAAGAAAGAAAGATAGAAAGAGAAAACAGAGGATTTGAAGAATCGCGGATTAGAAGCATTTTAAAGCAAAGTAAACAATGAAGGACAGCTGTAGGTAATTTTATCAAAGAATACTTGTAATTGAAGTCTACCTTGCATGGACGCAAGTTGTAATCCGGTTGACTCTGAGTTGGCGAAACTTGTCATTAGTTTACTTGCTTCTTATCCGGTTCACTACTCAATAATTAACTTTGGAGTAGAGATTAATTAAATATTAATTATTATTGAATTTTGTTAAATAAATAAGCAAAATTAAGATATTTCCTGGGTCAAAGTCAAGTTTTGTCAAAATATGCTCCAAAGGCAGCCACATATAAATTATTATTTTTCTCACCATGAAAAAATATATATGAGACACATGGCAACATAAATATGGGATACATGGCAATGATGGCACAATCAAATAATTAAACAAAGCCACAACATATTTCTGGACGAGCTAGGCAGCTAATCACATCCCACATGACACAACCAACAACCAACGAATTCATGCTCTGAGCCTGGCTAATGTGTTGTGAAAACTAGAAAGCATTTTGGTTTTTCCACGAAACCCAAGTCTTTAAAACTGTAGTTGCTCTCTTTTTTTCTTTCAACCTTTTTTGCCTCTAATTTTTCAGTTCTTATCCACACCTACAGAATTCAGGTCTTCTCAGAATCAGAAAATTACTCTACAAGAGTGAAATCAAATCAGCTATACACAGCAGTCACCAATGGAGGACACGCCTACATTACATAGTCCTACAAAGCAGGGTATCTCAAACAGCTTTCTAAAATCAGTTAGAAGTTTCGGAATACTGAAAAACATTACAAATTTCACTGCCGGTTAAAATCATCATATTTGGAAGAGTGATGTTCTCAAAATTTGAATTATATGTAATTTTTGTTTCTTTGCCTGCGATTGCTAGAATAACAAGGATTTTTAGAGCAGAGTATATATGGTCATCACTTTGTGTTCATTATAAGGTATATAATAAAAGATTTTACCTCAAAATTATTCTTTAAGCTGGAATAAAAAAACCCTAGAAATATAGAAGATGAATAACTCAACCAATATAGTCGAAGAGCAACAAGAGAGAAGAAGAGGAACAGTTTATGATATTATTTTTTCTTATGTTTTTGGTTTTTTCTTATTGGTGTAAGTCGAAGAGAGGAGAGAAGCATATTTTATTACATTTTATTATCTGACATGGACTTGCCAACTCAACCAACACGTCAGTTTGTGGGGGTTATCGGTGGGAAATGTTTGTAAGCGTAGAATCAATTAGCTAGGCCTGTAAAATGGGTCGGGTAGGGCTAGCCCGGCCCTTGAACCTTCGAGCCCTCACACTTTAAGGGTCGGGCCAACCCTACCCTAAAAGATGATGAGGGTCGGGTTAGGGCGGGCCAACAGAAAAATTGTCAAAATCTCACCCGACCCTTAGCCCTTTATTTTAAAGGGTTGAGGGTCGGGCTCACGGGCCCGGTTGATAGGGTCGATACATACAATTATGTTTTACTTGGAAAAAAAATATGCGATCATGTTTTTATTAATATCATTTTAATATTTTTGAAAATACGTATAATATGTTTCAATTCTTAAATGTACAAATGTAATTTTTTTCACCATCAAATTTGTTATAGTATATGATATTATTTTATCCAAGAGCATTACGATTAATAATTACAAAGAACTCGTAGTTAGATGTTATTTTATTACTAAAATTTCAAACTTTAAAAATTTAATCCTAAATTTATAACATTCTAGCATGATAAGTATAAAATAAACATTTAAAATAATAATCTAATTACCATTTATTACATGCTCAATAATGAAATAGATGGTTAATAAAAAAATATTCTATTGAGAATCAATTTCTTTTAGTTATATAATAATTTTTTAACAACTAATTCGGAAAATATTCGATAAACATTCGATAAATATCATATAACTTAAACAAAAGTGACATCTATGTCTAATTGGAAAAATCTTTACGATTAAAACTCTAAAAAAATGTTTAAATTTTGATATATAGATAAATATATTAAAAATTATACATATATTTATGAGGGTCGTAAGAGGGCTTTGAGAGGGTTAATTAGGGTCAGGCTAAGGGTAGGGTCTAAGATTTCCAAAGCTAAACCCTAACCCGACCCTTAAAAGGAGAGGGTCGGGCCGGCCCTACCCTAAAAATCATAAGGGTCAAGCTTTAAGGGCTTTTTTCGTTGAATGGGTCGGGCGGGCTATTTTTACAGGCCTACTCCTAATTTAACTCTACACTTAAAACACTACGGCTAAATCAATAACTCTCTCTCTCTCCACTACTTCTCTACCACAATCTACCACAAACATTGTAATTCAATTAAATTTTTGGTAAATCTCTTGTTCATAATTCTTTTATCTTTACATTTTGTATTATAGAATTTCTATTGTTTTAATACCACTGCAATTCAATTAAATTTTGGGTAAATCTCTTGTTCATAATTCTTTTGTATTTTGATTTTGTATTATAGAAATATATTGTTTTTTTTATTTTATTTAATTAGGGACTTAGGGTTTGTAAAGTATGAGTATTTTTTATTTTTTTTATAGTTAATTCAATGTCTACACTATTGATGTCTTGTTTGATTGATTATTTAGTTATATTATTTGGTGTGTTTTATTTGAAGATAGTTGTTTGCTTATTTTCAAATTTGTGTGTACTATACATTTTTAATCATAAAGAATGAATATTTTTTTCCTATTAATACATTACAAAATTGAGTGCACACCCTGACTTAGAATCCTGGCTACGCCACTGCTACCATTGTACCGCATGCTTAAAAACAATCCTAATAACGAAGGCAAACTTTGCCTAGAGACTTGGAGTTTTCATACTCGCCGTATATTTATAAATATCCACTTTCTTAGCACTGAGAGAGAATGAGATGTGAAGAGGACTTTTGTTCTTCACTAAGCTAAGAAAACCATGCCCTTAATAGATTGCCAAGAATAAGTTGACTGTTATCAACTGAAAGATCTTTGTTCTCAATGAGTTCTTTAAAATTTTTAGAGAAAGGAGACTCGTCAAAGCACGAACAACGTCAAATTGTGTAGGGCGACCCCAGTTTCTTGTAGTTTTTTGATTAAAAAAGACAGTCAAACCACATCTCAAGTCTTCAACGCCCAACTGTTCACATCCACTCGTATCAATTCCAAACCTGATGAATAGAAGAGAGATTAAATATCAAAACCCCAGAAAAGGTTGGTTGAATTTGCATATACCTAAGACTTTTTATTTTATTTGAGTTTACCCTAGGTCGTTAACTTTTATGTTACTGTACCGTCTGCTGATTAGGATAGCATGTAAAATGACTAGAATGCCCATTTTCATCTCTCTGTCTAAAATCTGAACTTACTTCCTTTTATGAGTTAACAGAATTGGGAAAACTTACTTCCTTTTATGAGTTAACAGAATTGGGAAGAACAGATTGATCTGCTTGATCTTTTTGGGTTCAAGTTTAACTTGAAATACCCCCAACATATGTATGCTTGACATTTGATTGGTTTGAGTTAACAAGTTCAATCCACATTCCAAAGTAAGAAAACCCATATATATTTTATGTTTCTCCTTTCTGAGTATTTGATTTATAAATTGTGTTGCATTTAACTCCAAACTCCAATTATGTTATTGGAGATTGATTTTTATGAATCCACAATTGCACAAATTAAGAAATATTTAGAGTGAATTTTAAATAATTATTCATTATTTCAAACAAAACCAAAGCTTCATCGATCAAATCCGCAGAATACATATTTGCTGCCATCCCTTCAATAAAACTCTATATGGGTTATTAACGAAGGAAGAAGAAATTGTTCAATGTTGTTGTTTTGTTATTGTAGATTTGTAGTTTAGAGAAGAAGAAAGAGAAGATAGAGGCGTGAAAGTTGCAGTAGCAGTAGCAGTAGTGTTACATACTTTTTCCTAGAAAGTGTAAAGAGAATCCATGAAATTACGAATTCTTACCTTCAAATTTCATCTCAAAAGCTATTAAAAAAAAATACTAGATGAACCTTCGTCACCACCACTCATGGCTGGAAGAATAGAAGAGGAGGAATGGAGAAAGCCAGCCGATTTTCAGATTTAGGATATATCTCAGTCATTGTTTTTGTTAGATCTGAGCCATCGATTTAGTTAATCTCAGCCATTTGTTTTTGTTAGATTTGAGCCATCGATTTAGTTAATCTTATAAGGGTATGATTGGTATATTAGAAGGTATTTTATCTATTATTATGCTACGTAGATTATTAGTGGGGTCAGCAGATACCTTAGTAACAGAAAAGTTAACAGCCTGGTGTAAACTCAAACAAAATAAAAAGTCGGGGGTATATGCAAATTCAACCAACCTTTCGCCCAATAAACAATGGTCAAGTGACATCTAGATAGACAATTCTGTGTCTGCAGACTACAATATCAAGATTAATTTTTTTTTTTTTTTTACCCTTTTCCATGTTAAGGGAGAAACCAAGAGTCCGGATCTATTCTACACAGATGACAGATCAACTAGCAGGTCGCCGAGAAAATGTATGTGCTTATGCAACATAGTGGTCCAGCAAAAGAGACTATTCCCAGTTTCACTACTAAGCTGTTTTTCAAGAAATAAAATATAAATACAGTTGTAATTTACCATCACAATTTTGTCATGACTCGTTTCTATTTGTTGAGCATTACTCCTTTTCAATTTTACTTTTTTTTTTAACAATTAATATTTTTGAAATTTGAAATCTAACTAAAGGTTTTTGGGAACAAGGGCCAGGTAATGCGCACAATGACAACTTTTTTTTTTTTTTTAATAATCAGCATATGTATATATAATTTAGATTTCCTTATTACAGAATAAAAGGTCTGAAACCAACTGGTTTTTAAGCCAAGGTGGTGAAAACAAAAAGGAACTGGGAACTACCAGACTTCTGTCAGCAGCCTGTGCTAAGACATGAGCGCAAGAGTTCCCAGACCTATTACAATACTTAAAGGAAACAAATTCAAAATAAGTAAGTGCTAAGGATTTTGCACTGTCCAAAATGTTCACAGCAGTCCAGCTTAAGTTTGCCTAATCTTCCCCTCCCTATCTCTCTTCTTTGATATGCATTAGAACTCTACTGAAATCCTGAATATAAGAAAAACAATCTTTTTATCTGCAACTTTTTCAACAAAAGCCATCTTATTAATGAGTAAAATGCCAAGTGGATAGTTCTTTAATTAAGTATATCCACGCATGAGAAAAGTTATAAATTTAACAACGATAGAGAAAATTGGTCAAATGATGATACAAGATCCACACTACACGGTCTTACTTTAACCATTATACTTGACAAATAAGCAAATAAGGGTTTTCCAGCTTGACGCAACAGATATCATAATTTTTTACTACTATGAACTGGTATACATTGTTGGAAGTAAGGGTATTGTAGGCTTTAGGTGTGTAGTTTAGTCCCACATAGCTTAGATATAAAATCTATGTAGTTTCTCTCTACATATAGAGAGAGTTAGCTTCTTTGTAAGTTTAACCTAATATATCAATATTATCATTCATCTTTTATATTTCTAGTTATATCATGTTGGGCAGATAAAGACATACATTCATATAAAGACTGCAGAACTCCAAATTATACAATTATATGCAGAGTAACAAAGAGAGTACTCAAGGAGAAGTGAGACTAAACAGAATTGTCATCAATACCAAATGAGAAAGCATGAAAAAATGAAACATATCTCCCAAGTTGACTAATAAGAAGAATAACAGCAGTAGAAACTTTCTCGGAGACACCTGATTCCACTATCTTTATCAGCTGAGGAATAACTTTGTTGCATGTCCACTCCCAATCCTGAGAGCACAGTTGAAAAGATATGGTGAAAATCCAAAGCTCAAACAACGGTGAGTGATATATAAAGGCGGGCACAAATGCAATAGCATATACTTTTCAACAATAATGTAGTTAGGATGCACCTACCACTTTTGATAAGATACTCAAAAGTGTATGTATCGTGAACAACACTAAAGCCAAGACTCTAAACCAGTAAACATTTAATTAGAAAATTTTAACATCATTATTGGTTGGTTCTATGGAGATAAAGGTCCACCCTGGTTCTTACATAAGGCGTGGAAACAGGGGTGTGTGCCCTCTTCTCCATAAATGCAACTCTTGTTCATGTTTTCGGTGAAACCAATACAGTGGCAGATTGTCTAACAAAAGAGGCAGTTTGTTTTCGGTCAAATTGTTTTTATGCTTCTTAGCGACGCTAGATTCCTATTTTTTGGATAATGTAAGTTTGGGGAATATTAGATGGTCTTGATGGGTTTAGCTCCTAGGGTGGATTGATTTTTAGAAAGTAGTAAGGCACATCCCCTCCAACCCCAAAATATTGGTTACTATATCAGATATTAATAAACGGGTAGGGGTCTGCCAAATCCCCCTCCACGTTGAAGGTTTCTTTTTGAAAAAAGAAAAAAGATTCGCCGAAGAATCTGGAAAAGGGAGCTCTGGTGCAGTCGCATACTCTTTTTTTTTTTTTTTCTTCTTGATTTTGTGTTTTCTCTATTCTTCTATGGATTATCTAAAGTCTTTAAATTGTAGGTAGGAAAAGAATTATGGTAATTCACATATGACCTAATTCTAGCTGAACCTTCATACTTAGAAGTTAGAACTTCATCTCATTGATCCTAAACATAGTATATATCATATTGAGAAATAGAGAAGTTGGCATGACCCTACTGCAACTAATGAGTCCTACCAACAAGAGTAATGAAAATTAGCAAAACATATCAGGTAAACAAGAGAGTGAGGTACACACCATGTAGTACGCAAGAAGCTCCACCAATGAAAAAATATCATCGAGATGCTGTGATATACTGCCATCAACGTAATCCAATTGAGAAGTATCAAGCAAAGTCTGGTTCAATGCCATCATAGAATTGAAGCTTTTTTAGAAGTAAAATTAAGACTTCGTCCACAGAAAGTACAGCTTTAGAAAACAGACATTGAGCACATGGAGAAAACATGAGCCGGCCTTCACTTCCAAGTTGAATATACAAACCACAAGTTGCATCATTTGCTACAGTTCCTTTCTCAAGAAATGTAACTATAGATTTAACAACTGCCATAATTAAACTGTGACTGTTCAGAGTAAAATATTTATCTCCAAATAGAGATGCAAATACATGGAGCACAGTAAGCGTCAAATACGAATCAGATCTGTGCGCCTGAAGGATCTTGTATGATGCTTCACAAATAAAACCAATATGGCCAGTTGTCGCACAAATAGATGCCAGTATAAAACTCCCAGCCACCAATTTATCAGTTGTAGCTGCTTCGGAGGACAGCAAAATATGTGTGCCATCCAGAAGTGTTATACTCTGTGTCACATTGAATTTGTGGTTCTACATTATTGTACACCGTAACTCTCTTATCTATAAGAAAACTCTCAATGAGGGTAAGCAAGGTGTCCAAACGGAACAGTTCCAGAAGTATATTTCTTATCCCTGCATCAGACATCACTGCGAGAAAAATATCAAATGTTCGAGTTATTATCAAATTGTTACATAAAAGAGGCCTATATAGTATATATTCAAAAGCGTAAGAGGAAAGATGCAAAGAATGAAAACCTGTTTTCATGCATGTCAATAAAGAATTCGAGTAGGAGCAAATATCATTGGCAGCAAATTTTCTCAAATTCTCTGATGTAACTACCAAGATGTAGTGCAGCAACAAGGAAAAGAACACACAAGCTTTCTCCCTACAAAGAAGAAGATCAAATCAACATTTTCACTTAACTATGTTATAGAATGGAATAAAATCAATATCAAAATTTTGCAAACCAGAATGGGAGAAAGTTACTTACTCAGGTAGCAGATCCTTTTCCGTTACAAGAGCAACCAAAATATTTTGCACCATCCAAACTTTTTCAGGGACTATAGCGCTATTATGTAAACAGGTTTCTTGAGCAGTTATAATCCTACAAATGCTGTTTATGTCCTTGCTATTTGGAAAAGCAACAAAATATTTAGAAGTCCTTTCATGTATGTGCCCCTCGCTGCTTGTGCAAGAAGCTTCCACAACCTCCATTCTACACACTTCTTTTGTCATTTCCAACTCTATGCTAGCCTCTGAGACCTCACACGGTATACAATTTCCTGCATCCACACTAAAATCAAAACCAACATTTTTGCTTGGAAGTTCCATAATTGCGCTTTGAGGACCTTCCAACTGAGGTAGCATGGAACAATGAGAATTGCCAGAGCTATCAAAATTCAACTTATTGGAGTCCCTTGCAACATTGAGGGCACTGAAGCAGCCAGGCAGAACCGTAGTGTTGATCTCTTTTGTCATGCCACAAGTTGTGCCTTCCCCTGATATAAGACCAGCATCGACTTCAAAGGCTTCCATTTTAGGCATCTCAATTTCAGGCAGGGTAGGGGAGAGAGGCATCTCCATTGCCATCCTAAACTTCTCTTCATCGTCCGAATCGTCCAACTCCAGCAGCTTCATAATGTCTTCAATGGACACTTTTTCAATGGATACCTCCGCTTTTTTGTTGATTCCAGCAGTATCAACTGTATCCCTGCTTGTCTCAATTGTTTCTATAAGACAATTAGTTTGTAAGACAGTCTGGTTGAAATTTCCACCACCTTTAGTGGTTTCAGTTTGTAGATTTGCCACCCGCTCGTACACATCTATTTTATTAGCTGCCTCCAAAATGGAATTCTGCTTCTCCGACACCTTTCCCTTTTTGTTGAATCTGTGATTCCGGGAATGTATATCACCAAGTAAAAGAGCAGCTGGGCATCTTCCATCTCCAAAGGCATTAAGCCCTTCAATATGAGAACAGATTGGCGGCAACATATTGTTTTCCAAAGTTAAAGCATTATTTGGTGGAGTTACTGTTTCTTCTATCTGTGAGGGAAGATTCGGAAGCTCAGTAAACAAACACTCCACTGATCGAAGTTCATCGGGCAACCTCTTCCTCTTCTGACCAGTCTCTTTGCCAACATCTTTGATACTATCGTGTTTATTTAACCTCAAACATGGATCTTCTATTTCTCTGTAAAGCGGAGTCCTGATACAACTTTCACCCACCAGCCCATTATTTGCATTAATCATAAGCTTGGCACTTTCACTGGGAACAATTGGTCCTGTTTCCAAGTTTTCTACCAAACCGTCCGGTCTCGGGATATTAAGAGTATTGTTCTCCTGTGAGCCCACCAATGGTCCATCAGATAAAGATGTGCTAGTAGAACATTTGCCAGAATTTTGTAACTTGTTTCTGACGGAACCTCCAATGAGAGACTCTAATGTAGAACTAATACCTGAAATCGGCTTCGTAGAGCTCCCACTCGCATCAGACAATGGGGTAGAACATTCTACTGTAGACCTGAAACGATCAAACCAAACCACGCTCTTGTAGCGAGCCTTTACATGCTCATTTTTGCTTTTACCATACAATGAAAATGGTTCTTTACCTGAAAATTTGTCAGTCTCATTTGAGCTCTGTATCTTTAAAGGGGTATTCCTCTGCAAAACAATGATATTTAGGTAAGTAAAATAGGTAGATACTTTTTATCCATTTACAAATGCTGATATGCATAAAGCGTGCGGAAAGCAATAAAAACATCTAACAGGATATACTCACAAAAAATAAAACAAGGACACAAGCAAATCTAACCATCATCCAATATATAACACAAACAGCTCAAGAATACCTCTCTAAGAGAGTAAGAGAAACCAAAATCGTGCTCCACAGAGCCATTGACTGGAGTCAATTTAGGAACCCAAACTGTATCAAAACGAATCAAACGTCATATTATCTAACCCAATCCAAAATTTGTTACGGGAAAAAGACACATGGGAGACGGCAATATACGCTGATCACATATATGCCTGGTTAGACAACAATCACACATGTTCCGAATCGAAGAATGATTAAGATAAGGGAGTATTGACGCAGATAGATGGTTTAAAAACAGTTATAGAGTGATCAGTGAATGCTTAATCTTTTTATCAGTGTGAATAACTCATGCATTGCATCCTGGGACCATAGCTATAAGTAATAGTAATAGAAACAACATGGGGAAATATATTGTAGTCTCATTACAGCAAAAGAATTAAGAAATATAAATTGATTCTAAATACGATCGTGTTAAGAGTAGATCACACTCACTTCAAATCATCACAGCAGAGTTCCATCCAGTGCTTATAATGCAAGAAACAACCTTAATTAGTAAAACAAATTAGTGGAGCATGTGTGCTTAGACTAAGGTCTCTATAAACAAGAATATAGACTAAGTTTGTTCTTAATATGACTTGAGCTTTACCGAAATGCTATTTGATGCCATCGACCAGTACAAATTTACTTCTCAAAAACACAAAGATGAGACATGAGAGAGAAGTAGAGACAGGATACTGACCTTTCCTGAAACATCAATACCTTCAACGCCATTGGAGAAAAAACCATCTAGTTCGGTTAGACGGTAACAAAAATAGCAGAAGTCCTGCTTCAAGAGATATAGTTCTTGCCCTAAGAGATAATTTCGTTTTTTTTTCAAACTTGGACACCCTTTTAGCATGCTTTACCTGCATCTTTTCCAGTCTCAGTTGTTCTTCTAAAAATAGCAAATTTCCTCCAACATTTCTACTGACTTCAGATGTATCAGGAAGATTTTGCTTCATTGTCGTAGCTGACATGATTTCCCGTATTTCCTTCTCTAAATACTCAATTTTCTTCCCCGCTTCCTCCAGCTTCTGAGACAGATTCTTAGTGCGGTCTTTCTCATCCATTAACTTCTTCTTCCCCTCTTCAACAAACTTCTTCTGTTCCTCTACTTTCACCATCTCTGATTCAGCATGTTTCTTCTCTCTATAAGCCATCTGCTTCTCAGCTTCAGCCCTTCTGTGTGCTTCGTCAATCCTTAATCTCTCTAATACCAATTTTGCTCTCAATTCATTACCTTCAACCCTAGTTTCTTTTTTGAGATTAGCAATCAATCTCATTTTGAAGCTCAATTATCTTCGGCTCAACACTTTGCAATGCACTCCGTAGAACATCTCTACTCTTTTTTAACTTAAAACACAAGACAATAAAACAGTTAGAAAGATTACAAAAATTAAACAAATTGAATTTAAAAATAATCTATAAATTTATTGAAATCAATTGAATACCTTAACACAATTAGCACAACAAGTTCTCTTTGTACTGAATGTATCTTCTTCTTCAAGTTCTGCCATTGCTACAAGAAAAGAAAGAGAAATTTTAGTTTAGGGTTTAGAGTCCAACACGCGATAAGTCAAGAAACAAAGCTATTCTTTCGTACTTTTAAGGCTATGGCAATGGAATCCATAAGAGTTCATTTTGTTTCTGTGAAGTGTTTCAGCTGTGCCAAGTTGCGAGAGCTTGAAGAAGGTTTTAGAAAATAGAATGATGCGACGATCGAAAAATCTCAGCAGAAATAGGGATATGAAAAATAATTTTCTCGAAGATTGGGGTTCAAATTGGAAATACGGAAATACAGTCTATTTGTGTCAGTGAAGGTTGTACAGTATTCGGAATTTCGGATCACTAGAAAATTTTGCCCTTTGGGCTTTGGGCTTATGTAGAAAAGAAGAATGTGTTGGTTTTTAATAAAAAGATATATGTTGAGGAGGTTTTAGGATAGACTTGGTGTTAAAAGTAATTTTTGTTTTTAGAGTTGCTAATGGTGGGCGATTTTGTTAAAACACCAAACCTTTGTGTTGATATTTGCATTTACCCCACCAAAGATTTTTAATTTGTCATGACCCCAGAAAGTTAACGATTCTGTGTATGAGCCGTTACCAAAATCTGATGTGGCTAATTAGGTCTGACGTGGTTTTAATTTGTAAGATAAATCATTTGACACGTGTCTTAATCCGGTTCGATAGATGTGTTCTAATCCAACGGTTGTAATCTGTTCACAGTATAAAAAATCATCTTCTTCCCCAAATTACAACCTGAAAACCTAAATTTTTAAATCAAGGAAGAAACCTTTGTAGTGATTTGAAGACAAATGTTGAATTGAATGGATTTGATTTAATTTGGAATTGAACAAGTGAGTGAGTACTGAGTTGTGATAAAAATCAAGAGAGATTAGAGTGAGATTATCATCGACATCCCATGGTGACAAATATGAGTACTGATCATCAACATGATGCAAATAATTAGCCGAATCATCATTATCGATTTCCAACCCACCTTCAAAATTAGTATAAGCAACAGTTTCAAAATCCAACCACACTTGTTGTTCTAGCCTCCTCTTACTCTCTCATCTCTTGCAAAAGAAGTAGTATTCTTGGATGAAGGAGAAGGTTATGATCACATTGATCACCATAATTTGTTAAATCATCATCATGGTCTCATCAGAATTCATAACTGATTGTTGTTATCGTTTCCCAGATTGTAATCATCGTCTACAATAGCATCAATTTTCTCTGTTTTTTTTTACTTGTCTACTTTTAATAATATTAGATTGAGTGATGTAGTGTTGTTAAATCAGATTCAAGGATGAATTTTGTTTCTACAAAATTAATATAAAACTAAATGGGTTCAAGAAAAACTCATCACCTGTAGTATATAGAAGTCATGAACTTCAACGGGGTGTGATTCAATTCATGGAAAACACAAATACATATTCAAAACTAAAACTTTTAAACATATGTTTGATTGAATTGAAGAAATTGACTTTCTTTTCGGTTGAAAAACAATGTTTTGAGGATTTCCAAGTCCAAACTTTGGAATGTTAGTTATAGTAGAAAATAAAAGAGAAGTCATTAAAAGAGAACAGAAGAAGAAGAATAAGAAGATAGAAAGTTCAAAGTTTCATTTCAATGTTTTTGTTTCAGAGAATCAAATTAGCTTGGGGAAGAAGACAACCTGTTTATAGACTACAACCGTTGATTATAATGGATCCGAAAGCATCAGATTTAAACATGTGTCCCCGAGTTGAGTAAATCTGATGCTTTTGTACCAATAGATAGAAAAATCGCAGCCGTTGATTTTATTTCATCAGATCCAGACACGTGTGGGGGTTTTTAGTTGAACAGTTGAAGGGCGATTTACTTCAAACCACGTCAGCTTTATTAATAATAAAATAAGACACGTCAGCTTTGCTGTAACGGCTATTAGACAGAAACGTTATCTGCTGGGGTAAAGACAAAAAATAAATCTTTAGTGGGGTATTTGCAAATATCGACAGTAATGTCAATGGTTTAGACAAAATCGCCCGCTAATGGTTAAGTGTTAAAAGCTTAAAATCTCACTTTCCCAAAGACATGGTGTATAAAATTTAACTTTGAATTAATTAACTAATCCTATGTAATTTGTCAAGGAGTTAAAAGTATTTTGCTTGAAAAGTGTGTTAACATCAACCATTGAAAAGGAGCTAAGAGCATTCCCAATAGTAAAAGGGTTTTAAGGGTGCCACATAGGAGAGAGAGAAAATGTTTTAGCATAAAATTTATGTTAAAAGTGATTAGCACTTTTAGAGTTACCAATAGTTTGGTTTTAAAACAAGAGTTAAAATTTAAGGTTTCACTTTTCCCAAAAAATATAGTGTACATTGTGATGAAATCTAATTTTTAATTAATAAAATGGTCCTATGTGGCACTTTTAACTCCTTGGCAAATTTGCCAAGAAGATAAGTGTTTTGCTTGAAAAATGTGTTAAAACCCACTATTGGCAAGAGTTTTTTACTAAAAGTTGCTAAAAGTGATTTAAAACCTACCATTGGGAAGCATTCCCAATGGTAAAACACTTTTAGTGGTGCCACATAGGATGGTTTTAAGGAATTTTGGGGTTTTCAATGGTTTTAGCGAAAAAAAGGTTTTAGTGTTTCCAATGGTGGATTATCCATACCGCAATCTATGTGGGGTCTGGATCCATACCGCACTCATTGTGGCGGATGGATCCATACCGCACTCATTGTGGCAGATGGATCTTCTTTTAGATGTGTCCATACCGCACTTATTGTGGGGTATGGATCCATACCGCCCTAATTGTGGCGGATGGATTCCTACGTGGGACTTTTAACTCCTTGACAAATTTGCCAAGGAGTTAAAAGTGTTTTGCTTGAAAAGTGTGTTAAAAGCTACTATTGGCAAGTGTTTTCACTAAAAGTTAACTAAAAGTGTGCTAAAACCTACCATTGGGAATGCTCTAATGATATTAGATTTTCTTTTTAAATGAGTCAGGAAATTGTAATGTTCTAATTGCTGTAAGTAGTACAATACTATAATGTAACTAGCACAATCACACGAGTGATAAAAAAAAAAGAAAAAGATAGAACAATAATTCAAAATACCTCCGTGAATTATGCTGATATTTGAGAAATCGGATATACGAAACTTTGTGAATATTATGTTGATATTTGAAAAATCAGCTTTCAAATTGGTTTTAGTGTTGAAAGCTAGGCAAATTCCGTTTTTATCAGGATTCATTTTGAACTATGAGATAAACTACGTTATTCCAGATCTCTCGTCGTTGTTTTCTGTTTTCATCATCAGGTTGACGGTCAAAGAGAGTAGGTGGGTATCTATTAATTGTTATTAATCTGAGAAACACAAATATGAAACTGTTTGTAGTTTGAATTGAAACAGTCGGAATCTTGGGAGACCTATGCAACCACTACATGATCTCAATACCAGATTCCTATATTATAGTTTGCTCTCTACACGTTAATCCGATCCTCATCCATGACCATTGAATTAACTGACGTGTGCTATTGTGCTGGGAATGAGGAAACGATGAATCAGTTGTACTTGGTGAATCTGTCAAGCATATTGCAGGATTTGCAGCCTGGCCGCCTGGGCATTTCTACCAAAAGTATTGTGTCTATTTAAACTGCATTTTGTTTACATTTGCCCTACCAAGAACCACATACAGTCATAAACTGTATATTATATATGATCAGACGACAGGCACTGTGATTACTAAATCTCTAAATGCACAATAATAAAACACGAGGATAGATGTACCTAGCTTATATATAAAAGTAAAGATAAGATTAATAGATTAAAAACTTTAAATAGATCAATATCACAACCAAACTCATCAATATAGATCTACTCTAAATTGCAGAGGTTCTTGTAGCCATCCCCTTCCATGCATTTTTGTTCCCTTGTTATATATAAAGACATTATCGTCCATTTATTTATCCATGTATGTTGATCCTGCAATTGAGCAACAAAATGATATACACTGGTCAGTTGTCAACAAGCATAAAAAATTAATCAAAGCTAAAGCATTAGGTAAAACATTGCAATTGGAGTCAAGTATACTGCATAAAAAAGAGTGGTAATTAATCATGCAAACTCAGAACCAACTAAGCATTACAAATGGAGAAGAGATGCTTTTGTTGTACATAATCTTTTCAAAAGAATGGATGAAAATGGGATGCATTTCTTGAATTTGGGTAAGCAATACTTGTCAACGTACAACCCAAATATGAAAATAATAATCGAACTACTCATTCGAAAATGCAATACCAAAATGCCCACAAAATCCATGTCCTCTAGAAAATTAGGAGTGTTGGATGCTTCTACCATCCTATTCCAGTAGGACTATACCATTCTTAGTAAACCTTTGAAACCAGATTTCCATCTCAATAATGAAACATTAATAGGAAAAACAAACTTTTATGGGAAAAATTAATTGCTTGACAACTATGCTCCATGTCTTCATCACAAGATACCATGCTAGCTACAATGCACCATTAACAACAAACAAATATGGTATGCAGTGCTTAATTATAATTAAGGTAAAAGAGCAGGCCAATGAAACCAAAAAGAACTTACAATTTAAGCAAATTAACAGTGCATTTTGGCTTGGCACCAGCACCTTCCTGCAAATTCTTCAAGTTCATATTCTCACACATAACCCGAACTGGCATCATCCCCAACTTCAATTTCCAATCATCCAAAGTGATTCCAAAACTAGTCCGAACAAGAACAGAGACATCAATTTTCTTGCTTTTAAATCCATTCATCAATGTCACTCCATCAGCATCACTAATCAACATATTATCCACTTTGGTTTCAAATTTCAACACAGTCATATTCTTCTTCCCTTGTGTAAAACCTTTAATATTTGCCGATTCCAATTCCACGTCCTCACCCATGTTTAATCTAACATGAGTAACACCATAATGAAATGTCATCTTCTCATTTGGATTTTTGGCTTCAAATCTAATAGTTGTTTGTGCATTCAGATATGTTCCCCCAGGTTTAACAGAGACATTAAAACGATCGAATTGAAGAGATTTAATGTTATAACTTGGTAGTTTCGGATTGAACCAAAAGTAAAACATGGCACTGAAAAGAACAATGAGAAGAATAAAAAAGAAAAGAAATGTGCAGAAGCAACAACAAAAACAACGACAACAACTTCTTCTTCGTCGAGGTTTTGGATTGAAAGTTGAAGGAAAAACAGGTTTTCGAATTGGTGGAGGTGAAGGTGCAGCCTTAGGACTTTTGTTGTTGTTATTTACACCTGCTCTGTAACCCGGAGGCTTTTGTAAAGCTGGTTTCCCCGCTGCATTTGGATCTGCCATTCTAAACAAATTAAAGCTTCTGTTCTCTGGTAATGCAGAAGACAAGATTCTACTCCTAAATGTTTGTGAAAAGAATTGAAATGTATTTAATGGTAAAGAAAATCAAGATAAAAGGAAAGTAAAAAATTCAATGAATCTGGTTAAAATTAATTGACGATTTAATTTCTGCAATGTAATCGAAGAGAAAACAGAGAATCATGATTAAATCGGAATTTTACAAAAGCTAAGGTTGAATTTGATGTAATTATGTAATGAAAATATACTAAAATTGGTTAAAAAATGACTAAATGAGAGAGAGAGAGAAGAAGAACGAACAAGAAACAAGCAAAAGGTTTCTGAGAAGGAAATTAACGGGTGGATATGTACGCCTGGCAGATATTTGATAGCGAATTTCACGCGCGACACCTTACGATAATGACATGGAAAAAGAACTTGACACGTGTAAAAATTTAACGTGGGCTTTAAACCTTATGATAACCCATGGATTTGGCCCACTAATGTTCATCTCTGTCATCAGCTCAACAAGAAAAACTCCCAAGATCTTCTCTTCTTTCTTCTTTGGTTCTAAAACCCTAATCATGAAACTAAAACCCAGAATATTTCACCGCCACCATCATCACCATCCTCATCAGTCATCACCAGTCCTTAATCTACATTTAATAATTAGGGTTTAGGGTTATGACAGGCAGTAACATTGACAGCCCTAATGAAGATGGTTTGGGATTTTGGAAATATATGTTGGCAGGTTCAGTTGCAGGCATGGTGGAACACATGGCAATGTTTCCAGTTGACACACTTAAAACCCGAATGCAAATGCCTGGTGCAGCTTCTACTTCTTCTTCCCCAACTGTCTTTTCGCATTTTTCGCCTGACCGACATAATGTGGGTAGTGTTTTCAACAAAATTATACGGAAAGAAGGAGTTTTAGGTCTTTATCGTGGAATTGGAGCTATGGGATTAGGTGCTGGTCCAGCTCATGCAGTTTATTTCACTGTTTATGAAGTATGTAAAGAAAAATTGGGTGGAAATCGACCTGGGCATCATCCATTAGTTCATGCTGCATCAGGTGTAGTGGCGACGACTGCGAGTGATGCGGTGTTGACGCCAATGGATGTTGTCAAGCAAAGATTGCAATTGAAAAGAAGTCCTTATGTTGGAGTGAGGGATTGTGTGACGAAGATACTTAAAGAGGAGGGTTTTAGAGCATTTTATGCTTCTTATAGAACTACAGTTGTAATGAATGCACCTTTTACGGCTGTGCATTTTGCTACTTATGAAGCGGCAAAAAATGTTTTGAGTGAGATATCACCGGAGAATGCTACTGAGGAGCGGATTTTGGTTCATATTACTGCAGGTGGAGCTGCAGGTGCTTTGGCTGGTGCAGTCACTACTCCATTGGATGTTGTCAAGACCAGATTGCAATGCCAGGTATGATTTCTAATTTTGTTTGCTCTGCTTTTGTTACATTAATTTCAAAGTCTCAATAGATTGAACTAGTGTGTATGTGTTTAATTCATCTAATAGTTTGTTTGAGATAGATTAATTGTTGAGAGACTTTGACTTGTCTTAATTGAATTGAAGAATCTGACCCAGTAGAAAAACTTGGGAAAAAGATTAACAGTTTTTTTGCGTGTGTGGGTATGTATGTTGGGAGTGGAGGAGCGGAGAAAATTTTGCCTGTAGAAATTTCATTTCACTCTGCAATTGTTCCTTTAGACAGATGAAATGTGGCAAGTATTAAACTGGAAGTAATTAGCTTGATTAGGATGGAGTGTCAAAATTAAAATGACAGGTTACTGTTTGCAGTGACTTGCTACCAATACTCATCCTAGAGCTATAGGGTTGAAACTTCGTTTTAATTACAAATAAAGATGGGCTTACACAAACCCCCTACCAAATTATTATTGACTTATTACCCACAGTTTACTGTTCTAGCATCTGCATCATTCATGAACAATATTCAACTTTACATGAAAAAGTCTATAGACAGTATATGGATGTTGAGGTTGACCAGTCTACAGGTCGCCAACCCTGTTAGTATTATTCTCACGGGTACTTCTAATTACATTCTTCAAAGGTGATGTTGGCGCTTCTGTCGGGCCTAGGCATTTTGATTTGCATTTAGTTAACTGATTTGCGTTGATACATTCTGTAATTCAATTAAGCCAGGCTCTATACACAAATTATTAGAGAGTATTATGCGAATAAAATGAATAAAAACCAAAGTGACTACAATGAAATAAACTGGATATGTACAAAAAGCATAAATGTGGCTTAGTTAAGAATTGCACTTAGCACTGAGAAGTGAGAACTCTAGAAGGGAGGACTTCTCTGTAGAAGCAATTTGCGCTCAGGTGCTTTTAATCACGTTGTACTAGAGTCTAAAGCAAGAATGCCCACACAGGCGTAGTATAATCTTACCTGAAGGCTTCAATAACCATATGTTATCACCAAAAAACTTAGGGAGGCGACCATGAAAGATAAGTCGTATGATCCCATGGGAGGGATTGAAATAGAAACGATAGAATATTGTTCCCCTTTAGATCCCGCTAGGCGCTTGCTCTCAATTCAAGATTTCAATGACACTTGATTTTGGCATGGAAGAAGAAACCTACGGTTCAGATTTCAGATGTATAGTTTTATTGACATTTGTGTGCATAAAAATCTTAGAAGCATATGCGAGTAGTTTGGGCCCCACCCTGATGTCCGATTAGTTCCTAACGTAATGGTTTTCCCCAAGCCGCAGGATTCCACTCACCCAAAAGTGTGATTTGCAAATTTGAGTCCACTCTACAAACATAGTATGGAAAGCATTTGCACTTCAAAATTAACCCTACATTTCCACATAATTTGGACATAGGAGTTCATAAGTTTATATTTGTTTTGTGCTTTTTCAGCACTTACCTTCTCAAAATGATCCAAAAAGATGAGATCCCCGTCCCCACTCTATCTTCCTGGAATCTGATGTGAGAGTATGATTTATCTGATGTACTTCTAAACTTCCCAAAGGCCGAGGAATAAGGATAAATTACTAAGTAGAACTTAGACCTCATTCTATTTTCCAATATTCTTGCAATGTGCTGCATAAAGCCTTGTTACACAAAATAGATCTATATTTCCCACCAGATAGGAGTTATCTCATAACAAGACTAATGAAAGTTGTTTGCACCTTTGGTCATCGTCTGAGTTCTAAAAAGTTGGCAACACTTATGCTTGGATCAGAACCAATGGTTGTTTTTAGGATCTTGTTGAATTGAAGCCATCAAACCACAAGATTTGGAATCCATTTTTGCAAAGAAGGTTGTCTGTCTTAATTTCTTATTGCACTCAGCATCAATGAAGTCATTCAACTCAAGATATTCTTTATTATAGGAATTTTAGTCATATAGTCTTGTATTGGGTTAGTAACTTGTAGCTTCCTTCATTCATGAAGTCGCATTCAGTTACTCTTGGGTAATGATCTTCTAATTTTATTGACATATATGTAAACACGGGGAAAGCAAATCCATGACCCTTATATTGTTTGGACAGTTGGATTTATACCTTCACTATTGCCAATTGGACCAGACATGTTCTTTAACTGTATTTTGCTGGACTATTCAACAGGGTGTATGTGGTGCTGACACATTTAGCAGTACCTCAATCCGAATGGCACTCAAGCAAATAGTTGCGAAAGAAGGACCCCATGCATTGATACGAGGATTGAAGCCAAGAGTGTTATTCCATGCTCCTGCAGCTTCTATATGCTGGGCAACATATGAAGCCATGAAGAAATTTCTGCATCATGTTCCTGAGAGCTCCCTTCCGTCCCTATTGTGAGAGTTTACCAAACCAAACGCCATTTCGCCATCTAGGTCTCTGGAAGATTGATCTGAGAGCATCATCAACCAGTTCTGTAAGGTTTTATTCTTTATTCTTTACCCCGTATCTACATAATTTCTCTAGGGTTTTTGTTGGAGGCCCATAGTTTGTGCATTATTGTACTTCTAGAGATTTTATAATGATATTTATGACGTGAAGTGCTAGATAAAAGAAGAAAAACTGGGGCGAAATGCTGAAGAAAGAAGAAAACTATGAGCAAAATGCATCAATGGAGTTTAGTTAAATCTGTCTTAGATATAAGGGGTTTCCAAGAGGACATGTTTGATTCAGTTTGGTGCATAATTCACATTGTAGTGCCCATTTTTAGTATTAGAACTATTTGCCTTTAGTCTTGTTTAATGGACATCTGAAATTCTCATTAGTGCACTGTGCAGGTTTTCATAGAGATCTTCATTCTCTAAAATAAACCTTTTTTCTAAAAATTGTCTGTACAATTTCAAAATAATGTTTCCTTTTGACCAAGTGTCTGTAATTATTCCATACTTCCATGTAACAGAAAACTGTGTTGATACTGCAGCATATCTTTGTCACCTCCACCTACAACACATGAGATGTGGGGGGTTTGATTGCATTTGGTGTATTCACATGGACTCCCACCCGTTTGCACATGTGTGTTTCTCATTCATTGTTGCTTCTTTTGTGTTAAGTTGACATTTTACTACACAATTGGCGGTTGAAACTCCTCAGTATTGGGCTGATGAGCATAGCATGATTGAAGTGATGTTTGTACTTCCTATCCTATTTGATGTGGAGACCCTTGTGGTGGTGATGAATTTATCCTCAATCTGCTTCCCTTTTCCTTTGTCCTTGGCTAGTTGGGGGTTGACTGACTGCTTGACGCTGAGGTAGTGGTGTGTGCCCCTTCCATTTCTTAGTTGAATCTGGTCGACTATCTTACAGACTTGCCCACAGTGGGTGACTCTTTAATCTACAACATTTAATATACTTTGCTATGTCTTAACACTAGTTTATGTAATTGGAAGTGTGACATGTTTTGCTGGAACACCAAAAATAGGAATTATAAGTGCGCCGTGTGCTGATGGACCGTTCCTGAGAAAAATCTAAATCAAACAACTATTCAAAGTGTTCTATATTGCAAAATGACAAGGGGTGATTCAATTTCCTCACACTTTTATAGCGCCCTTTGACGAGAATGTTTTGAACTTGTGTGATCATTTTCATTGGATTTCAAATAATTTTATGACATTGATATTGTATGTTTTGTTATTGATCCTATTAACAATCAATTATTGCCGCAAACTGTATACTCATGAAATTATGATCTCAAGCAAAATAGATATTCCAAAACAACCAAACAATCCTTAATTTTGATTAGTTCTACACAGTACCTCAAAAACCTGTCAAGACAAGTAGAAGACTGAAAGTCCATTGACAGTAAAAGGCAGATCTATATACACTATTGACTTCTTTTAGGTTCACAAACATCAAAATCAAACAGGAATTCCAAACTGACAGAGAAACCATATCATATCAAACTAATAACATAATAAAAATCCCAAACTGAAACCCTTTCACAAAGTTCTTTGCTACTCAGAATTTACACAAATTAAAAGATAAATTTCATTTCTGATTAAATAAAGCTAAAACAACTGATGATTCATCACCATCACGATGATCTTCTCCGGTTATCTCCATACTGCGAAAGTGGTACAAGTTCTGAAAGTGGAGTTGATAATGGAGTAGGTAATGGAGAATTTCGACAAACAGGACAAGAAGCATGAAGCCTTAACCAAGCATCAACACAAAAAAGATGAAAAAAATGTTTACAATCTGGCATCATTCTCAACATTTCTCCATCTTTATAATCACATAAACAGATCGAACATACTGAATCACTACTTTCAAGATTCTTCGCTTTAGAAAATGGGAATTTTGGATAAGAATTGATTACCATTTGATCAAGACCCGCAACAGGGTTTTCACCATTTCTAACATTTTCTTCATCTTCATCATCTTCAGCAACAAAAATTATCCTTGGAATAACAATTCCTTCTGAATTTGATGAATTAGGGTTAGGGTTTTGAGAGCGAGAACGGTTACGGGAGCGGCAACAGACATATGAAGCAAGAAGGATAGTAGAAAGGAGAACAAGAAATCCTAAGGCGAAAGCGATGGCATAGCCGAGACCAAGGTTACCGAGGTTTTGAAGGAAATAAGTAGAGTTTCCGCCGCCACCAGTGGCGGCGGAAGCAGTAGTAGTAGCAGCAGAATCGCTGCTGCTGCTGGACATGTTAAAGGAGAAGGTGAAGGTGGGGTTTTCTTCATATTTTGGAAGGAGAGAGAGACTTTTTTTTTTTTTCTTCCTGGAAGGTGGGTGGGTTTTCCCAGCTGCAGCATTTATTGCAAAGAGAGTATTGAAGGAGGCAAATAAACCGACGTTTTGTGTTGTGTTCAACCGGTTTGGTTTAAAAAAGTCAAACGGGCCTTTTTAGTTGGAATGGTTTTGTTCGGCCCAAGGGCTAATCAAGTATTCAAGTCCATTTAGTAAGCCGTTTTAGTGTTTTACATTGGTTAAATATAATTAAGTAGGGGTATTATTCGGAGATGTAGCTCAAATATTTCTGGATATTGAAACTTCTCAGGGTTCGAATCCCTACATCTCCATTTTTTTTAATTATATATATTTTTTTAATCTCTCCATTTTTCTTTTAATTATATATATATTTTTAATCATCTCCATAACATTTTTTTTTTTAGTTGTTCTTATTTTCAATTTATACAATTTTTTTTTGCAGGTAAGCTAAAACCATTTAGCATTTTATTTCTTGGTAAATTTTACCTCTTATCGTACAATCACGAAAAGTAATGAGAAAGATAAAGTATAAACAACCCACTCAAGCTTTTCCTTTTAAATGTGCACATTTATGGTACTATGATTTGACTTTAATATATGTATTAAAAACCATATGCATTAATTTTATACTAATATGTGTCATGCGTTCACTGTATTAATAAACATAAAAATATTTAGAGCATCTCTAATGGGTCTCCTATATTTAGCCTACACATGGGACGATTTAGCCTCCACGTAGGTGCCACTTCCTTTCCCATCACTTTTTTTAGCAGGTCTTCCATACCTATATCAGGGGTATCCCTAACGCGTTTCCTATTTTTTTTGCCAAATTTTTATCTTCCACGCTGGTGCAACCAGCGTGGAAGACTTGGGCTTCGGTTGGTTGGGCTTGGGGTTGGACTTGGGGCAGTGGGCTTTGGCTACAGGATCTGTAAGTTAGGGTGCTGTTTTTTTCGGAATTCCTATAATTTAGGTTTTAGGAGACCCATTAGAGATGCTCTTAGTAAAGAACTTCTTCTTTTAGCCTGATTTTAAGGAGGCCATTAACTCAAAGAGGCAAAAATGCGTGTAAGGTTGAACCTTAGACCTCTGGTATCACCTACCGTCGGTCGAACGATGGAGGAGCACATAGTTCTTTGTTCACCCCTAACCTATATGGTTTCTGCCCTTCTGGGATCAAAGCACTACTGGCCATATCAACACTCTTTCGGCCCCCACGATTCGGAGATGGATAGATAGAATCTTTGAGATAGGAGTCATTGTGTAGAGTATTATCAACTGAGCTCAGTTGGCATCTACAATAACAGAATATTACATTCTTTAGCAATAAATTCAAAAATAACATCATATTTCTCAGGGGTTGTTTGATTACAACTAGTAAATCAGTTTATAGCATAATCAATAGGACATGAGTGAAATGCCATAATACAAAGATTTTTTATTTTTTTTTGGTAAACCAATATTTTTTTTAATCAGATACAGAGAATATTGAAATATTGAATGTTAGATTTTATTTTTATCTTTGTGTAAATCAACAATTCTACCCTTAATTTGATTTTTTTTCTTGGTAACCTATATATTTTTTTTAATCAGATAGAAAGAATATTGAAATATTAAATGTTAGTAGATTCTATTATTATCTTTGTGTACATTAACAATTCTACATTTCTACCCTTAACAAGAACACCAATTTACAGTTTCACACAACTACACAAGTGGGCAGTGACAGGGAAGATGGCATAGTTGGGAAATATTGATTGGGTAGTGGTGAACGTAGCAGAAACACTGATGTACACGAAAACTATTTGTAAACTTATCTGAATTTGATGGATATAATTGTACACGTGGATACTTGACGCAAAAAATATACCCTAGCCAACAAAACTCACGTGTGTAACTGAAACCGAAACTGTACTTAGTAACAGTATTTATCGGGTTAGAGTTTCCGATTCCCGAAAACTATAAATAGTTTCTCGCTTTCTTCATTTCTAACCCTAGAAACCAAATTTCTGCGCACTCACTTCTCTCTCTCGCCCTCCTCACTCAAATTGCTTAAATCAATCGAAATAAACTTTCAATACAGCAATCAAAACTCACAATCTTCTTTATAAATCCGATCTATAACGATTAGTATGTTGTTTTCAGGAAGTAGAGAGTTTCATGATGGTGTTAACTGTTAAGATTGTAATTTTCTTTGATTTCTTCAAGTTATTTGACTTGATGAAATCATTTATTGAATAAAGATGGTGGAGAGAATTTTTTTGATGTTTTTTTGATAGTTTTTTAGCTCTGTTTTGTTTATATGAGATGGAATTATCTATTCCGGCGGCAGTTGAAGTAACTAAGCTTTTGACCATTGAGAAGTTTGGTAGAGAAGGGGATTCAACCGGTGGAGGCGATCAACGCGAATCAGCAATATCAAAAGATCCAATTCATGGAAGATTTCCAGTTAGTAGATGCAGTACATCTAATACTGGTAAATGTTGTTTTTTAGCTTTAGTTTATAATTTCCAATGGTTTTTAGTTTTTAAATACAACATGGCTGAAGTTTTTGAACAGTAGACCAAAACAGGGAGGTTTAGTTGATAATTGAAATGAAGTGTTTTTTTTTTTTTTTTTTTGTCTAGAAATGGGCCTTTTCAGTTGATCATAAGAGTTTTTGTATTTCTCACTTTAAGATATTTAATAAACCTGTTGACCATTTTAGCAATGTTGGACATGTTTTCAGGTTTTCAATAAAATCCGAGATTAACAATTTAGGTTTAGAATTAATATAAATGTGTTTTTGGTTTGTTTTATATATTTGGTTGGATTTCCTCTTCGTATTAATTTTTTGAATTATCTTGTAGCAGTCCACTACGTAGATTTTATCTTGTATAAAGCACCGTTGTTTTGCTTAGAGATACTGGTAATTGGCTTCACATAATTGTGAACATTAAGGGGCCGTTTGGGACGCTTAAAGTCATTCATTTGCTTCCTATAATAAATGAAGTAAAACAAATATGTTTGCCAATTAATAAAAGTATATTTAGAAAGTAATTTCTATTAAGCCGAGAAAGGAATTTTAACATGAATTTTAGAATTTATATTTTAGCTTTCTTCTTTTCATCTTTCTCCTTTCCATATTTCAAACAACAATTTTCACCAAAATTCATTTTACGAGTTTTGCTTAGTTGCCGAACGGCCCCTAAGTTGATACTTTATAGTAGAAGCTGTATGTGTCATTTTTGTTGCTTTTTTATTTGGCCATAAGCCCATAAGAGGGTTTCACAGATAATATCTGTCATGTGTGATATTCTTGTGTTGCACCTTAAGTTATTTTTTGGGTCCAATTGCTTGATCTCCTTCCGCTACTCAGAAAAAGTTCATTGCAGATATGGCATGCAGAGTCACTGCCTCAGAACAGATCCCAGTTCCGAGAAACAATAAGGTTGATGCTGGACTCTGCGTATTTCACAGTTCACTTCCCAGTTATGAGGGTGAGACTACTTCCCCACAGGATGCTAAGTTGTTGTTCACTGGCAAACACCTGCAGCGAAAAGCTGGCAAAGCACCAAAAAATGGTAGCATTTGTTTAAAGAGGCCAAGGTCTGAACATTCTCAAATGTCCATGAGCAAACCAGTTTATGGTGATTGCAATGTTCCAACAGGGAAACATAAATCCGGTCTTACAGAAGGTACCTTTGCAGGTAATTTTTTTATTTTTTATTTTTTAACCTTTTAAGTTTATCGTTTACTGTTTCTTTTTATGTTTTGATAAGCATATATGGTTTTGTCCGTGATGTTTTCCACTTCCTTTTTAGTGATTTCCTTTTCTCTCCCTTATTTACATAAACGTTTTTGTAGAGAGATCTCCTGCAACTGGACAAAAGCTTATCATAGACGGGAAACGAGTCGATAAAAGATATTTCAAGCCACCTACAAAAACTAAAATGGACCCTTTCTTTCCAAAGGTTGGCTTGGTGAACTCCAGTTCGTCTGCAGGAGGGGGAAACATTCTTGGTATGCCTTTGTTTTACGCAATGCATTTCTACTATGAGATAATAGTGCTGTAAGAGTTGTTGCTTAGGACACACACATAAGTAGGGGTTGGCAAGTTTATCTGTACCATCAGACATAATAAAATGTTGCATTGTTATTTTGAGGGATTGGATGCTAATTTAGCTGGTAGATTTGTTAAATAGGGAAAACATTAGTGCATGACATTTTCTTCTTTTGCACGGGTGGACACCGGACCAATTAAAAAGAGAAAATCTTGGTGCTTAACAATGGGAAGGGGTATATTTTGGAGTTATGGGGATATATTTTTAACAAGTTAGGCATGCATCACTGAATTTATATATTCACGTTTGACTTTACTTATTTTATGAAGTTGCACTTATACGGATCATGATTGCACTTGGAACGTTTTATATCAGGAATATATGGTCTGAAGTCAGACATTCATGATGTTACAAAGCATGTTGATGAGCTGTCATTGAATGACCTCCTTGATGGCAGTTACCAATATCCTAGTTTACGTCAGGACAAAGGAAAGAAAACAGCCAATATAAATGATAACCTTGTAATTGCAATAAAAAAGGCTTGCTCTATTCTTCAGCCATCGAGACCTCTTCAGTCACAAAATGGCGCTAAGCTAGATAGTAATTCTAACAGGAAACTCAATGCATGCCTATTGAGCACCAATTCTTCTCTAGCAAGCGGAACTGACTGCAATAAAGGAGAAAATTGCAGGGCAGGTTTGGCCTCATCTAGCAGTGTATCACGTGAAAAGGTAAAGTACAATTTTATTTTTTTTGTATGCTGAGGAATATATGACCCATTGGATGCATATAATGTATCCTTCATCTGAATTTACTCCATAGCTTTTCCCATTATTGGAAATTTATACGGTTAATTATCCACCAGTAGGAGATGTCTTAGGTGAGATGATGAAGTTGTTGAGAATACCTATTTGACATCTTCTTTGCATAATAACTTACGATATTAGCCTAGGTTGTCCTTTTGCTCATCATTGTGTACCATAGATTTTCTTTAGTTTGAAGTAGAGTACATTGGCCCCTTAAGTAATGTCAATGAAGGATTTTATGTTCTTGTCTGGTCTTAACATTGTCTTTTCTAACATGTGCAGGATACATGTATAGGATCAAACACTTCACCGTTGTATCAGCCTAAAGAAATCTTGGAACGCTTAGCTCTTCCACCCGCAAAAAAATTGGATTCTCTTCTTCTTGATATATCCAAGCCTGTTTTGTCAAAGAGCTTCATTGATATAAAGCTATCCAAGCTAATATCTTATGGAGCTCACTTACCGCCCTTTCCTTGGTCATATTGCTCTGGTGGTCCTTGCAAAACCCCTGTTGATACAGCCAACTTGTCTAGTAATAGGAGCAGATGGGTAAGAATTGGGAACATTGCCAGCTCTCTTGGTGATGCTCCGAGTTTCTTGGACTTGAAGTGTTTGGATGTTAATTATGATAATTCCATTAAGGGTTCAGATACGACGAGTTCCCAAAATTCTTTAAAGTTTGGATTGCCACAAAAGGACCTGGCTTCTTTTGATTGGCAGCTGAAGCTTGGTCTACCTCGGGACATTTCACTCAGAAAAAACAACGCTGATGATGAGTTGACCCACCATGAAAATGATTTACATGAAGAGTTTGAGCATTCTAAAAGACGTGGATTAGATCAATGTCAACGGCAGCTGCATACACCAGAGAAATTAATTCATGGTAATGGCATACACATTATTCCTTTTAATGAATTGGTTTATGCTTCGTTCTGGAATGGAAGTTGCTCTGGATTATGCTATTCATTGTGTATTGCTTGTGGCTGTTTATGGTTAGTTACCAGATAGCCTGTGTTATCCCTTATAACTGTTTTGCCTGTAGCAATCAGAATGTATACATTCTCCCGAGTCATGCTGATAAATTGCTTTGGTCACATGAAGGGATGGCCTGGCCCATTTAGGATATGGTCTTCATCTCTTTTCTCTGAATATTTGTGTATGGCTGTGCATATGCAGTTGTGTATATCCAATTGGTAAAACTCGACAACTAGTTGCTGATATTATATGTAATGTTTTTCTTACTTTTTATGACAGCTGGGCATTCCCCAAGGGCATTGGCTGCAGCTCAAACACTATACGAGTTTGCGAGACATTCTGCAGCAGACCAGAACAGTGGAAAACTCAGATGGCCGAAGAAGCCTTCCCAGAAAGCCATGAAAGCCCGTAAGCCAAGGTCGGCAGGGAAGACAGACGCTTTGTCCAGCAAACCCAGATTAGTGTTGGAGCATACCGATTCAGTTAAAATAATGGATAACACATTATCCTCAAAGAAACCAAAGTACACAAACAATAAGAAAGTGGATTTCAGCTATGCCAATCATGTAGGAAGAGCGCCAATGAAGTGGTCTTCTATCGCTACATCAAGTAGGTCATCTCCTAGTAGATCAGATAATGTTGAAGCCAAGCAGTCGCCTTCGGATAGTGTAAAACGAGGTATGATGCCACCATTTAAGCGTGCTTTGGATAGAGCATGTGACAGTCAAAGTAGGAAAGCAGTGTCATTAGATTGGGGTAGAGGGAGAAGCAAGCATGATTGTTAAAGGATGTCTCCTCAAACCCTTAGAATTTATTGAGATCAAGCTAGTGGATGATAATCTCTAAAAGCAGCTGCAAATGTTCACTTCCCTGCAAGGGATTACTGATGCAACTGTTTATTGGTGTATCACTCAGAAGTTCATAACAAAGAAAAAAGTGACTGTTGTTGTAACAGTAAATTTGAGGGATAATGTGCAGTAGTGTATCTGATAAGATTTGGAGCGGGTGGGGTCATTTAGAAAGGGGCTTTGCCCTTGTGTAATTATTGAATTTGGCAATCAAAATTTTTATGTTTCTCATTTCAGTCAATCTTTTCCCATGGTTGCACTGGTTCAAACGTTGGCTAAAACCCATAACCAGAAATCACAGTAAGAAACCATGAACACATTGTTCATCCACATTGAAGGTACTTTGATCATTGCTCAGTATGTGCTCTTAACCTCAGAATTCTGGTCACCTGGACCCCCAAGCATGGTTTTAGTTAGTTCATTGTTTCAGTCATGCAGTAGTACTCTTTACCTTAGTTGTGTCTGAATAACAATTGCGCATGTTTTGACTTTTGACCACTTTTAATTTTGTTCAAGTCCGAGTCCCAATGTTCCGGCACACATCACATAATTTTACTTGTTTATAATATTGTGGACCTTACATCAAATGATTTTAGAACACTTTTATCAACCAAGCTGTATCTAGTAGCCAAGTTTAGAAAACAATGGCAGCGTAAAGCACCATACAAAAATTTGTACATATCACGTGATACAAAAGTCACGTTTGGTACTGTAGGTCACGCAATCTTCGTGATGGGACCATGAATACAAACAAATTGGATTATGTTGCTGTATTAACACAATAATCAGTTGATTAAAAACATCTTTTAACATAAAAAACACGTCAGGATTCAACCACTACAGGTCTCTACTCTCTACCAAATACCAATATACAAAGACAAATGGGCAAATGGCATCTCCATGGTACAAACTCTCTAGAGTGAGAAACTTATTAGAGAGAGAAACAGATAAAAGAGAAGAAGACAACAACAAAGATTTCACACAAATCGATGAGAGAGAGAGAGAGCGCTAGAGGATCGATAGAGTCATAGAGAGGGGCCCCCTAGTATTCAACTTAACTGACTCACGCCTCACTCACTGACAAGTTTGCATTTACTTTCTTGTCCTTGATTTGCAGAGCGGGAAGATCAAGGTTTTATTTATTTCTTTGGCTTAAAGATAAAAGATTTATCCAAAAGAATTTGAAGGTGACCTTACTAGATTACTTGCACTTGCACAGATTACTTTGAGATCTGATGAAAATTTGATTCAGTAATCAATCTTCTTTCATTTTCACAGAAAGTGACACACAGATCATCTTACACAGATAAACTGATCTCTATTTACTTTTCCTAATTAACTAGTAGTAGTAAGATTTTACATAAAGAACATATTAAACTAAAACAACTCAAATCCTTTACATTTGATCTTTCAAACTCTTACTCTAGCTTCATCAAGAGAGGTTCTTGATGTATTAGCAGATTTTGATTTCTCATGAGATGGATCACTTGAAGACCTTGATAAAGCTGAAGAATCCGAATCTGAAAAAATAAAAAAATAAAATCAATATTATTTGAATTTTAAAGAAAAGTAAATTTTACTAATTCTTTATATTTTTATACCTCTTGAAGCAGTAAATGATTTTTTGCAATGAAGAATAGCACTTTGAATTCCATCTTGTTGTTGTAAAAGAGAATCATCATGTCTTCTTGATTGAGTAGCCATTGAAGAAGAAGGAACAGCAGCAACAGCTGAAGATGCAGATCGACTTTTCCCTAAATGCTTTCGAACATTTCTTAATCCTGCTGTTAAATTTCCTTCTTTAGAGCTCTTCACATTCACTTCAGTTTCTTTAATTTCTGCTTCAGTTTTCTTAATTGGTGAAGAAATTGGACTTGTTGAACTCAAATTCAACTGACCAGAAAACCCTAATTTCTCTCCATATCTCTTTGAAACTTTGAAATAAAGCGGTTTAACCATTTTCAAATACTTCTGCAACACATCTTTGTTAAATTTCTTTTCTTCTGAAGCAACTTCTTCAGTACTATTCTGTGGACTTTGTACTTGCTTAACCTTGTTACCTGAGTTTCTTGAACTGTTATCTCTAGTAAAAAGAGAAACTATTGGAACTTCTTCAACTTTGAATTTCACTGTGAAAGAAGATTTGCTCTGTTGCTTTGAACCTCCAACTATTTTCTCTGTAACTGAAGTCGATTTTGGTTTCTTAAACCCTAACATTAAAACTCTAAGCTTAGTTGCAGGTTTCAATAATGAACCAGGGAACTGAACCTTTGAACTTGACTCAGTTGAGTTGAAACCGAGTTCAGATGGTTCAAGTGGAACAAACCTTCCATTAAAGAAGAGATCATCAGAAGGAGACAATGAGAGATTTGGATCGGTCCGATTTCCGGTTGAACAGGACGAGTCAACAGTAAAATCGAACTCATTTGACTCATTTTCTTCTTCTCCATCATCATCTTCATCTTCTTCACCATCATCGCTTACGTCACATTCGTTTTCACCCACGTCATCATCAGGAACGGCAAACTCCAAATCAAAGAACGGTCCATCATCGTCGGCACCATTATCTGTTTCTTCTGCCACGTGGCGTATTGTAGTTGTAGTGGAAGTGGTAGTGTTGTTGTTGTTGTTGGTGGTGGTGGTGGTTGTAGTAGTGCGTAGGTTAGTAGCATCTGTGGTGGTGGTGGCGCCACCACTAGTTCTCCAGTATTTGAGTAAGCTAAAGACTTCCATGGTTGGGAGAGCCAGCGAGAAATGAGTGAATATGGAATAGGGTTTGAGACTTTGAAGGGGGGTTTTGTTTAGGTTTTAGACCTTTTTTAGAGGTTAAGATGATGGAGAAAGAAAGAAAGAAAAGAGAAAAAGGTGAAGTAAAGAGTGCTTTTTTCTGTTCAACATATAAATAAAAAATTTAGAAATATGTTTTTCTGCACTGTGAGGTACTGAAAATGGCTTGACAGAAAAGCAGAGTGTGGAAGCTTTTTTCCCAAAGAAAGAGAAAGAGAAAGAAAGAGTGTGGAAAAGAAAAGAAAAGAAAAGAAAAGAAAGAAGAGAAACACCAATTTTGCTTTGCTTTTTTAGTAGTAGTAGCTTTGATTTTTCGTATCCATCTACAGGTCTTCTGGCGTCGTATACGTGGTGTGCAGCAGTGCAGGGGTAGTCATGTGAGGCCAGTCTTGTTATGCCAGATGAAGGAGACAGGGGTATGGTACAATTCCTCTGTTCCCGTGTGCATCATAGTTAACTATATATCAATCTGCACTTTTAACAATTTTCTTGTCTATGAATGTGGAACCCCAATGGGATAAAAATGATATGGATGTTTTTTGTTCTCTTGATCTATGTAAGGGTGCAGTGAATCTGAGTATGTAATGGAGTTTTTGGGTTAGATTAGGATTACAATTCACAAAGTAGTAGAAAGAATGGAGCGAAACTTCCCAAAAGAAAGACTGAAAGAATGAGTGAACGGGGTACAACAAAACAAAGATTAAAGACTAAAGACAAAAGATTAAAGGTGAAAGGAAAAGATTAAAGAGTCAACAAAACAAAGACACAAACAAAGTTTCTGTGGGGAGTGGGACAAGAACAGATTCTGTTTTAGTTTCAACTCTTTCCCTTTACTGTACTTTTATTTATCAACAAAAATCAACGTGGCTTTCATGACATTGCAATCCCAAAGTCAAAATTTCCAAACAAATTTTGACCTCAGAGTCAGCACTTATGAACAAATTTGGCACAAAGATTGTAATGTTTCTAATCCGTTGATTTTATGTTTGATTCATTCAACTAAATGACTACTTTTCTCATTTTTCTGCCGAAGCAAACACTTCCATTTCACGAGTTAGGAACTTGTATTAAATTTACTGAAAGAGAAGAGCCTAAAGTTATTAGTGGAACTGGACTGACGTTTCTAGTTTCTACCTCTTTGACTTGTGGAGTTCATTAGGACCACATACCGTGGTATGGTACATGAGGTTGCACGGTGCATGTAATTGTAAATGTCACATGGGGTTGTATGGTGCATATTTATGGTCTTCTTTATACATTCAGGAAAAAGTGATGACTAGCTTAAAGTTCAAACACCAATCCTTTTTGCTGGCAGAAACAGGATTCTCTCAGTCTCTGCCCCAATCCAATTGTTCTTCTGAAATTATCATTTTGCCTATTCTTGCTTCTGAGAATAGGAAAACTTTTACTATTGCAGACGCATTTCTACAACGAAACTAATGTACTTTCCGCATAAACTGCTTCAAAATATGCTTTATCATTTCTATAAATCAAAACTACAAAATGCATTTATAAAAATACAAATGACAGAAGCTCAACAAGTGAGTGATTACATAAAATTTTTACTGCCCTGACTCATGTCAAGTCCACGATCAAAGGTCCCTTCAAGATTAGCAATTAGAATATCTGGGTTCTTAGTTGATTAGAGCAAACCTTGTTCATGCAAATATTTTAAGTTGTTGCACCCAACAATTATATCAGCTGAGGTTGGTTCCACATATTGAACAAAATGAAGTTGTACAGGAAACCTAGATCTTGAAATACACACTTCGCTCTTCCTTTCTTGGAAAGAAGAACCAGTAACCAAATTTTTACAAGTGCCTGCATACTTTTCTTAAATTAGCTGACAGTTTCTGTGAGCTGCGTAAGGAAAATGCCTTGCACTCTGATTTCCAACAACAGTACGGTGAGAAAACTGGATCCCTATACGTAATAAATCATGCCTACCTCTATAAGACTAATGTGTGGAATGTTCAAAGTCACTGCTGGGCGCCGACAGTTTTTACGAAGGAAAGAGTAGGCCACATCAATCGCAAACTTCTTCAAAAACGATGAGTTCCTCCTGGCTTTTACATAAGAGTGGCCCATCACATATGCGACTCCTGCTTGCTTAGCTTCAACGAGTTCCATGAGCTCCTCCTTGACGTCCTGGTCCAGATAATCTGCATCAGGTATCTCAAATCGAACATGTGACCTCCGGCTTCCTCTGAGTGATTCTCGCTCGTAAAAGGACTGTAAGCTTTGCAATGTGTCCGATTTACTACTTCTTACAGGGCTGATTTCCTCGATGCCTTCATTGGTATTGTTGGATTCCGACACAACCACCCATGTTCTTTGTCTATCAGAATCCCTTACAACTGCCATCCTACCATCAGCAGATCCATCAAATGAAGCAGACCCCTCAGCTTCCATTTGAATGAACTCTGATATGCTCATCACAAGGTTATTCTCAAAACTGTCGTCATCCTTAGGAACGTCTTTGTAGCCATACCGCACAATGCATCGGTACAGTCGATAACTTTTTGGGCCAATCCTGCCAATGAGGTAACGTTCATCTTGAGCCACATAGGGCACAGGAACAGATTTCACACAAACAAACACAAGCACCTGGTGGAAAGCTGGAAGATTGGTGACAAAGTGAGTGAAAATGGACGGAACTCCAGTGACCAGCTCAGTATAAATGAGACCAATACCGGGAACCCTGACAATTCCCAGACTGGGGCCTAGTGTGAGGATCCATTTCATTGAAACCTTGTTTTGTACGTCGAGTAGGTACTTCCGCCGGGTGCCATAGTGCCAAATGTACATAACAAACATGAATACCGCAGAGAGTACTAGTGGGAGCCATCCCCCTTGAAGGACTTTTATGTAAGATGATGAAATATAGACAGCTTCAATAGAACCAAAGAATAGAAGAAATACTAAGCCAAATAAAACGTTCCTATCCCAAACAAATATGATAACAAGTGCCATCAACCATGTAGTCACATACATCACGGCCATGCATGCAATACCTGAAATTCAGATATATTGTTTTAGCACTCAACACAGAAAGAAATATCATATGTAATGCATCAGAGACAAATTAGATATATGAGAGAAAAGCGTTCAAAACTAGAAATCATATTCTCATTTTGCATATAACACGACATTGTTAAGCATAATAAACCAAGCAATCTATTATTCAAATCTTAAATCTACAACTACTGAGACTAAATCCATCAGCTCTTGAAGATTGTTAAATAGTTTACAACTATACATCATAACACAGCACTCCAATAGAAAAGTTTGAATTCGTGAATATCACAACATTAGAGTTTTGTGCAACTATTTCTTTTCGATAAAAGTTTAAATATTGAACTTCAAAGTTCTGTTAAGTGTCCTCGCAAAAATGTACAGGTGATATCTATCCAGAATACTGATGTGTATTTCACATCATCATATGCGACAAGCCGACAACTATAAGAAACTTCAAACAGAAATCAGAATAATTAATTATTTTAGGAACATTTACAACTTACCATAAGCATTTCCTATAAGGGTTGTGTCCTGAAGACCGACTGTGACAGCCAAACAGAGTACCATAAGGATCCAGTTTATCTCTGGAATGTAGATCTGGCCGTATATCCATCTTGAAGTGTGAACAACCTTGACTCGCGGGAAACATCCTAAAGCATGGCACTGCTTGACAATTGAGAATGTTGCGGAGATAACTGCCTGACTAGCGACTATTGCAGCCAGACTTGCCACCACAAAAACTGGCCAAAACACGGGTTCTACACGAAAATAACAGAAGAATCAAACAAATAAATAAAGTAAATGTATGGTCAAAGGTTAAACGGAAGCAGACCAGGCAGTAGAAGTTTATTTGAATGCCGTTAATTTTGGTACACCAATGGAAGAGCCATATGGAGTGTGTATTGATAGTGCATATAGCACAAAAAATTGGTTTTAGAACAAATTATTCAGCGGATCTATTTCAACAAAGATCCTCTAGAAAAGGGATGAAGCTAATATGCTGCCTGCTGGTCATAAACATATCCAAGGTAACTCACAGAGTACCGTAAGTCTTTCAACTATCATACATGCAAGATATATTAATTGCTTAGACGCATCCAGTCAGCCGACTAGCAGCCAAGGGAGACTCGACCAGCACCCGTACAAATTACATATCAATGGCTTAAGGATCCTGTAATGGGACCAGAAGTCCAGGTGTGAGTCAAGGCTGAGGCAAGCTGATCCCAAGTAAGATACAGCCAAACACTTCTGCCTCACCAAGAGTCAAATCCAAGCTGGATCAAGCAGTCAGCTCAGACTAATGATTTGATTGATACATTGCATGTCTCTTGCCAGTGTACAAACTTTCCCACCGTCCTTGACGTTCAATCGCAGTAACTTGTTCTCACTTAAAGTTTCGATGAAAAGCAAACTTACTTGGAATGGATGCATAGAAGCTTGTAGGTATGGTGGCTAAATTCTTTGAAATAAATGCAGCTTGTCCCATGTACTGAAGAACTAAACAAGGGTAAACAACGCAAGAAAATGCCACCTGCAGAATGAAACATTATTAAAAAAAACACGTTAAACCAAGTGCTCGTACACATTCTTTCAGAACGGAATGGTTGTAAGGTTAAGTGAAATAACAGATGATAAGTTTCTCTCTAATGGTCAAGGTTACTGAAGGTTGCCATCCTACCTTAAAGACAGGATCAACCAAAAGTAGTTGAGGCTAAATGTCTACAATCACACCAGTCAACCACAAAAAAAAAAAAAAACCTCTTTTATCGATAGACAATGACATTCTAAAATTACGTAAGAAAATATGGATTTCTTGTGGCGGGTTTATGAGATGCAGATCCAATGTCTACAACCGGATGAAGAGGATCAAGTTCTTTCTAATGTATGCCTCAAAACATGTCCAGTATGCACCCTGATATTTATGATTATTGCCTAGGATATATAGAGGCCAATCATTGTCCACAGAAGTAGCTTCCTATCCAAAAACAAATTTCCTTGGACGTAATTAACAACTTATTGACCATGAGAAAGCCAGAAAAGCAATATTGCTTGTGATTAGGATTGTCCCTACTACTCAAATTGTGGTTTAGAAAATGTAATATGAAAGACAAGCTATATAGGTAAATTAAAACCACCTGCCCAATTTCATGGTCATCGCCTATACAACATGGAACACAAGATAAAGTTTTGTTTTGAAAGGTGTTTCAGGGATTAAATGTGTTCTTTTCAAACAATGAATTGAATGTGAATGTTCAAAAATAAAAGTAGTGGATAGGACATGGTTCCCTTAGGTGCACATGTATAGGTAGAATCAGTTACAAGACAAAACACATAATTGGTGAAATTAGCTTCACATACCCTTATGGATACACTTGTGAAGTGCCCAAGGTCAGCAAACATAGCTTCCGTGCCTGTTGATAGCATAGAATCCTATATAAGTTCCCCTTATCAGGATTCTAGGAGAGGCACGTCATTAGAGATCCAGATTATATAATCACCTGTAATACACAGAAGTATTCCACCAAGAGAAATCCAACCATCTTTTCCTGTCTCTCTAAAGAACAAGTAAATATAATATGGAGAAAGAGCCTTGTATATTCTTGGGTTCCAAACAACAATATTGTAGATGCCAATTGCAGCAATACATAGTAACCAAAGGATTACAATGGGTGCAAACATGAAAGCCACCTTCCGAGTACCAACATGCTGCAAAGCAAAGAGGCCAACCAATACAATGCAGGCGATAACAACAACCACACCTATGAACCAATAGAAAACGTAACTTCATGCATGCAGACTTGATCACAAGGGCAAAAGAGTAAGAACATCACTGTACGTGTCTTAGACACTTCACTTTTTTTTTTTTTTTTTTTTTTTGTATTTTTCTGTTATAATATATTCATTTAAGAATTTGGTATTCATCAACAGTCTCATTTAACAGTGCTATACACCCACTTTTATCACATCATGTCATCATCTGGTTAAAAGGTTTCAAAATTTAACGAATACAACTAAATGTCTCCACCTATGTAATCTACTCTTCCACATATTTTGAAATTGGTCCATGAGACCATAACCATGAGAAATTTGAACACTTTCTTCATGTTATAAAGTTACAAGGTAAACACCGCATGTAGGTGCTGGGTAACAAGGATGTTCCATTTTCTACACATGTCGGCATACTTCAACAGAATTCACGTCCCCTCATAGGTATACATCCTTTGAGACAAATGTTGAAACTTTTCGGAGGAAATCATTTTTATTTTCTATATATTTCTAATACTATTGAGCCACATGATTCTAAGGCCTAGATTATCATTGCAAGAACAACTGCAGGTAGATCTAAACTTCTACTTATGTAGATTGTACTATGTTAATGGAGCATTTTAATGAGAAAATGCAATCTCCCTCCCCCATTCTAGTGCACATTTTATTCTTTTATGCTATCCTACTACAGACGAAACAAAGCTTGTCTTAACTTACTTGCAAATGAAACTAAGTAGTAGACACGAGAGTAGTCTTTGAATGATTTTAGCTATTGAATTTTTTGAGATATAAAAACTGTATACTGAGATTTTAGTTATCTTACCATCCTGCAGTTTATTTGCGCGAACTTGTAACCCTGAAATGGAGGACAGAACTACAAAAGACATAAGATATATATTTAGTGCAGATAAAAATACCAATCATAATATTGATTGTGCAAGAAAATGAAAAACCATGATCATTATATAAAAAGAATAGCTAAATGCTCCTTAATTTATTAGACTTATGTAGAAGAAAACATTAACTGAATGTACAACATCTTACCAGAAATTGCAGGAGTGAGAACACCATCGCCTATAAACATACAAGCGCCAAATAAAACTACAAGAAGCAAACTAGTTCTCATCCTTTTATGCTTCTCTAGCCATTTTCTCAATGGAGAACCATCTGAATGTTTGTTTAAGTAGTCCTTATTATAATAAGTGGAGAGCTCCTCATCGGCTGCCTGCTGATTAGGCAGCAAACCGAGCTTTGCATGTCTACAAAGGAGCGAGTATAAAGCAAATACCCCACCTTAATAAAACCAGATCAGCATCAGCATGAGCAGAATATCATAAAAGTATATTATATATAAAAAAAAAGATGCGTGAAATGCCCCTCAGTTCTCACCTTCACCATTATCGTCTGCGCTCAACACAATGTAGACATACTTGAGGAGTGGAATCAATGTGAGAGTCCAAAAAATCACAGATAAAACACCAAACACTGTATTTTCACTCTGATGATGCAGCAACCTCCCAGAAAATGTACTTTTGTATACATAAAGTGGAGATGTACTCAAGTCACCATACACTACTCCAAAACTTTGATATGCTAAAATTAAAACTTGTTTATATTCACGCTTTGTTTCAACCTGTTTGAAAAATAATCAACTGTAAATTCAGACAATGTGCCTATCTGAAATATCAAATATGTTACATGGACTTTTTCCAAGAGATCGTGGTCTACTCCATAACCATAATCAATGAAAATGTATGAAATAAATTGCTTTTCTCTACATTATAATCCTGACAAATTTGGGGGTTTGGACAAATACCACAGTTATACACGTTTCCATGCAACATCTTCCAATTAGAATTGGGAAATTGATATATACTATGTGACTAGCAAGGATTGAAATACATAAGCAATAGTATTGTTTGTGAAATTGTTTTTTTTTCCTATTTAAAGAACTGAAACAAATGCATTCATATGAGATATAATTGAAAAAAATAAACTAGAAAACAATGAAAACAAAGTTTTAATAGAAAGAATCGAATAGTTACCATAGCTAAAAAGCAGAATCAGAGCTTTCTGAGAGAAACGAAAAGGATCAAAAGCCAAATGTTTCAGCTTTTATATATGAAGCTTTGCTATGAAATCGTTCAACGATCCGAATGTCGCGGTTTTTTTGTCGAAATGGATATCTTATATCGATGGGCCATTAAAGAAAATGGGCTTGGGCTCTTTTCCAGTTCGTTTTGCTCTTGCTTTGCTTCGTTAACTGCTGTTGAAGACTGAAGAGTGTGAAAACTTTGCTCGATAGAGCGATGATCTAAGCATCTAAGCATCTCTCTCTCTCTCTCTCTCTCTGCAGTAGCAGCAGCAGCAGTAGTTGTTGTTGATGGGGTCTTTGTTTGGAGAATGGCCATCACACAACCCGAACAACTTCAGCCAACTTCGACCTTCTGATCCACTCAATCCTTCTGTAAGTTTCTCTAATTTGTTTGAATTCATACTTCTTTCTATGTAATTTCGATTTTATTAACGTGTGTTCACTATCAAAGTTGCTATTAACGAAATTTTCAATTTACTATCGAAGATTTAATTACTGGGAAACCCAACTCTTACTACTATAACCTAAACACACATGAGATTCAAATTAACAAAAGCTAAACACTGTGTTTCATTTACTACTTTGCATTTCATTTAATTTGGTATGAATATGATCATCATTATTATTATATGTAGTCGTTATTTCTTCTTTTATGCTGAATTTATTAATCTGTTATTGTAGGAATTAACTGCAGCCACGTACCATCCTACTCATAATCGGACTGTGCCACCACCAAATCAAGGTAATAAGCAATGTTCTGGTGTGATGGTGTCACTTCTAGCAATTTGGTTCTAGTGTTGTTTACGCAATAGAACATGTGGTAATGTTTGAAATACCCTTTTTGGTGCATTTTTTTCCTGGGCATGTTACTCGAAAACAAATTAGTGATGGATAAGTTATCTGGTAATAATAAGATATAAGAAGGCAATGTAAGCTTTCTTTAGGGCATTGGTTTTCTTGGGAGGTGGTTTGATTACATTAACTATCAAAGATGATGCAAGTTCAGTAAACAATTTACCATCATTTCCAAACTTTGAGCCTTTGATTGAATTGGTATCCATGGTTTGACTTTGGAGTGAGATTTATATCTGGAAATGACTGCAATTCTTGTGCGTCAATTTTATCACAAAAAATGTGTATCAAAATTTGAACCAAGGTCTGTCACAAATGCTGTCTTAACAGGTTTAAATACATCGCTTATGCGGTAAAAACATAGGAGAAATGCACCTGGTATCATAGTTTTGCAGAACCAATTATTTGCAAAACAATTGGTGCTTACGTCACTTATTTCGTGAAAGTTTACTACTGAAGGAGTGTAACAATTTTCACTAAATTTTTGTGGAAAACGTCCCTCAACTTGCAAAAGAAATGCATATGCCAAGTGTCTGTTTTTTTTTTTTTGCAAAGCCTTTGTGGAGTTTAATGAAATTTAGTTCGTAGTGGTAATTCTATGATAGAAATTCTCCTGTGAATATTTTCAATTCCTATCTATGATAGAAATTCAGATGGTAATTCTCTTGTCAGGGGGAAGTATTCTAAACCAAGCCCCCTTTTTCTTACATTTCTGCTGCAAGTCTTTTGCTTCTGGTATAATGTGGGAAAATCTATCTGTCATATGTTGTCTTGGCAGTAATAGTAACTGAAGCCACAAATATTCTTATTAGAAAGTTCTATCAGCATGCTGAAGAGAAGGTATGCTACTCTTCTTTCTGAAGTCTCACTTGATTTGAGTGCAAAAACAGTCATATTTTCATGTTTTGTGTCTTTTAAATTTAACTTATCATGGGCTATCAATGCTTATTTCAGTTTAAACCAAAGCGATCTGCCTCTGAAAATTTGATGCCAGATCATGGACGCAAGCAGCCTAGGGGTTCTTTCAGTGATGCTATCAATTGAACTTTTTCAGCATGGACATCAACTCTTTGATACCTGCTTGTGAGGTGTGAACACTTAATTCAATGTATTATGAATTCAATGTATTATGTTAGCCCGACAGAGAGGAGCATTGTCCATAAAAATTTATATAGAATGGAATGATATTTCAGTTACAAACAGTGAGACTATTGCTTGTGAATATTGAACTCTTAAGTGATCATTCGAACTCATTGAACTCTAAATTCTCTAGTTTAGGGTTTCTGATCCAGGGATTAGAAGTTGATACTTGTTGAGTGGAATATAGCACTATGGTAATTTCTTCTGAATTAGACAAGAACATCCTAAAGGATACTCAGATACATATAATATTAGTTCCATCCATTTAGCTTATGCAGACCATGCAAACCTGACAGTATCCGATTTGCACTCCTGAGACTACACTTACCTGGTTGTGTGGACTTCTGACTTTCTGAGAGGCTGAGACTATACTTACATGGTTTTATGGTTGCAGCTAAGCGTGATAAAATAGATCGATATCCATCAGAAACAGTATACATGAAACGGACCGTGGTCATGGAAAAACTAGAAGAAGAGCAAAACATTGTTAAATAGGTTGTATATGGAGATGGATTGACTGAATAGTGAATTCCGATCGGTTGGAGTCAAGAGATTTGTGACCATAAGGCTTCTTGCTCGCGCAATTTGAATGCTCTCAACACATCTCATCAATACCATATCTTGCACTCCAATTTAGCTCTCGGTACACCTTGTCTGTTAATCCATAAACAATTTCAGCATCACCGCCCAGCCATGGTTAAGAGGGATTTTCTTTCCAGAGGCCTTCTCAAATGCAGAGACCATTTCCAAGACTGATGCCCCCTTCCCAGTTTGTAAGATGTATGCTTCACAGCCGTCGTTGGGTCAGATAGTTTATGCAGTGCTGCAATATGTTCATCTGCCTGTCGTTTGTTAAATAGACATTTCCAAATACTGCAACTGTAGGTCTCCTGCCTACATCGACTTGCTGCACGAAAGCCATGAGATTGTTTGGGATTCCTCGGGATCTTCACCTATATAATCTTCCATTCAGAATCTGAAGTCTGAACATACATATCACCCAAAAGCTCTTCCATTATAAGCTTGGTACGTCCATGTGGACTTTCTGAGTTCTGACAGATATTACTCAGGCCTACATATGGGCCCTTTTGTTGAGTGGTCTAAAGACATGGGCTCCCTTATCAGAACGGCCCATAGAATTGCTAATGACGTGTTTATTTCGTCGGGTTTCTTTGACTTTGACCGAATAAGATTCGAACACACGGTAGTCAGGTATTTGTGCTCAACACTATATTACTTTCCACTTATAATCAAACACTTTTTAGTTCAATATATTTGAAGCAGAGCGTTACCCCGATCCGATCTTACTCTCTTTCTCTCTCTTCTATTTTCTCTCTCTTCAACTTTTTTTTTTCTTTTTTCTTTCTAGGGTTTATCAAGGGGTTTTCAAAATTCAAATTCGCTAAACGTTACTTCGATCCATAAACCCTAAAGAAGAATTCTGATGATGATTCTTGTTTTGAGAATCTAAGCAATTGCTCGATTAATGGTGAATTGGAGTCGAAATCATAGAAAACTACTGGTAAGAAAGTTTCAATTTTTAATCAAATGGAGCTGAATTTTTACGCTTCGAATTTAGGGTTTTCTTGGATATCTTGGTTTCTGAATGTGTATTATGTTTTGCTACTGAGCAGATTATCTTTGCTTGAAGAAATTGTAGTTGGAAGAATTGGTGATTTTGTCAAGAATTAGTGTTACTTGAAGAAGAAACCCTAATCAAGAAATGAACTTTATTGAAAGATTACTTCCAGTGAAGTAATATGAGGTTTTGAATATGAGTGATGGAGTAGGGGAGAGTGGAAGAGAGAACGAACATGGTGGTGGTGGTGGTGGTGGAATAAGAAAGAAACAACAAGGAGTAGGAGGAAGTGATGAGTATGGAAGAGCTATTACCAAGATTGCGGTTGCACAGATATGTGAAAGCGTTGGTTTTCAGAATTTTCAGCAGTCTACACTTGATGTTCTGTCTGAAGTTACAATTCGGTATCTTCGTGACTTGGGAAAGACTGCTCATTTCTATGCTAATTTAGCTGGTAGAACAGATTGTAATGCCTTTGATGTTATTCAAGGATTGGAAGATTTGGTCACTTCACAGGGGTTTTCTGGTGCATCAGATGTTAACCGTTCATTGGCAAGTTCAGGCACGGTGAAAGAGATAATGCAGTATGTTAGCTCAGACGAAATTCAGTTTGCTCGAGATGTTACCCATTTCCCAGTTATAAAAGACCGCAAGCCAACACCAAGCTTTTTTCAAATTGGTGAAACACCAGATAAAGAGCACATACCAGCTTGGCTGCCTGCATTCCCTGATCCCCATACATATGTTCATACACCGGTATGGAATGAGAGAACTACAGATCCTCGTGCAGATAAAATAGAGCAAGCAAGACAGAGGAGGAAGGAAGAACGGTCTTTGTTTAGTTTGCAGCAGCGTTTGGCATGCAATGGTTCATCAGCATTTGCTTCATTGAACTCTGGAGATCATGCAAAGGAGAAACCAGGATCAGAGAGTAACCCATTTCTTGCTCCTCCGTTGCAGTCTGGGGAAAAAGATGTGTCTCCTATTGTTCCTCCAGCTAAGCTTTCAAATGAACCCATTGTGATTAGTCGCAGCTCAGTGTTGGAAACTTTTGCTCCAGCCATGGGAGTGGCAGACACTGGGCTATGTGATTCTAGAGATGATGATAGAAAGGTTCTTCCAAACAAGCGCCCTATCGTGAATTTTAAACTTGGGGTCAGCAAAAAATCTTTAGGCATGCCTTTGGATTTGACCCTTCAGCATAAAAGTGTAGGAGAGACTGCTCATTTGATAGTAAGGAGTGATGCTAAGGATGATAAGAAAAGGAGAGCTGAGCAAATCTTAAAGGAGTCCATGGACAATTCACGGGAACTTTCTTAGTTGTAGACTATTAGTTGATTAGATTAGTTGATGGAAATTTGTATTACTAGTTCACGATTCGGCATCAGAAACTGGCTGTGGAGTATTTAGGAGAATTTTTAACTACTACGATTGGATAAAATGGTAAGACTGCTGATGAATAGTCATCAGCAGTTTCAATTTTTCAGGTATGTTGGTTATCGTTCCCATTTTATAGTGGCCTTTGTGAAGGAACAATTCTTTTATAATGAAGTGCTTATCTTTTCTTCCATGATCCTGTATTCAGTGGTTACATGGAAGTTTGCAATTCTGAGTATCATTAATTTCGCCTTTTTTTTAAGTGTTCATAGAATCATAGGCATAGTCAGGATTATAGATACACACTGATTACATGCCAAAATTTAAGAGAGTCAAGTCTACCTCTCAAAATTCTTTTAAGGTAGCAAAGTTGATTTGAGATCTTGTACGATATTCATTATTCCTGACAACTAGAAAAAGGAATTTATAAAGTTGGATCATAGGTATGTAATTTGTTTCATGGAATAAAAATGTATATTGGCTTTACTATTTTCCTGAGCAATCATATTCTTCAAAGGAGATAACTTGGCAAAAAAAAAAATTCTTCAAAGGAGATTTATTGCAACCTTGAAGGGTTAATATATCATGGTCTGCTCTAGTTGAAAAGATGACATTTGAGACCCAAAACTCGAACCTGAACAAAGCTGATGGTCTGAAAACCGTCAGTAGAACAGGGTCACATGTCAGTTGTATGTGTCATAGCTGCACGGATCCAGGGGGAAGTGCAGTAGTTGACTTGATGTTTGAGTCATCACTCTACCCATTTGCATGGTTTGGGTCTTCAGCCATGTACTTTTATCATTTGCATTGATTTGTTCCACGATAACATAACTTTTTTTTCGACAAGATAATTTGTTTCATGGTAACAAAATATTTTTGACAAACTTCAACTTGTTTCATCACTCTCTTTCCCTCATGGCAGCCTCTTATTGGCTCGAGTATGTATAACACATTGTATTTTATGCTTTTGGTATGATCAAGCTATTTGGAAACAAGAGTCTGTTCACACATGGGGTTTGTTGCCTATTTTGTCTGCTCCCGTCAATCATTTCATTTGTATATTACTCTGTTTGTGTCCACTCCTTTTGCTGCTGCAAGGGTAACTTAGTGAGGTTGCAGGAAATCGAAGGATGGAATAATTTTCCTTTGGAAAAGGTAGAAAAAGAGACTCGAGGACCTTACTCCTTTCAAGATTCCTTTGTCTTGTGATGTGAATCTGGATTTCCATTGTATGGTAACACCATGAAATAGAGAAGACCTGCATTTTTTTTGGAAAGAGATTTGGCAGATAATCACGATCAACCTCCATTTTCAGATGTTAGATCCTTTCCTCTAGAAACAGATTGGTAGATATTAAGACCTTATCATCCATGTCTGTTTTTCAGTTGTTAGGTCCTTTCCAGTACTGTAGTTCTAGAGTTCTTCAGATTATGCAGTTCCAAAAGTCTGCAAGCTTCATCTTAAAGGACTGTTGGATGAGTTTCTAATGTCTAACTGCTGATTTTGTGTAGCATAAGCATATAATACCAAGTCAGTGCTTTATTACTTGGTTTGCTAATTGCTATGAGTGGTGCTCTCTCCACTATGGAAAATATCTCAGCCTATAGGCAGGACGTTTACCATTGATTTAGTGTTTATCAAAGTGCACGAGTGCTTCTGCAGCCCACATTGAATATGTGAAGTTTCACACTTTTACGTTAGAAACAATATTGTCCAGAAGAAAATGTATTAAGATTGCAAGCTTTCAAAACCAGTATTAGCATAACTTGTAAAACCTGAAATTGTGCAGAGTCAAACTGCTAACCTCAAAAGGGTGTTGAGTTTCATTCACCTTTTAATGTTATATTCTTTACCCCCCCCCCCCAAAAAAAAAAAAAAAATGTTATATTGAATAAATTTTTAAGGGAAAAAAAAAGAGAGGTTTTGATGTTAATACGGAAAAATCAAGAAAACATTACTCTCCCTGATTCCCTGCAATATCTTTTGAGACAAAATCTGCTGACTTCAATTACCCAACAAAGAACCCTATTTCACTTCAATTAGGTAGGTTTTGCTGTCAGCCACTGTAAGAGTGCAGGTGTGATTTTGTTGGGAATGATTCCCAATTGGAGTTAGAATTGGTCTGCTGGTGTGGATGTGCAATGAGTCAGGCAACCTTGATTTTGGGTCTTCTAAACCAATTTGGCCTTTATTCTTACAAACAGTATTTCCAGTGGTGCTTAAGAATAGATTAAGATCAAAGAGAGCACTCTAGGAGTTGAGTCATGGTTTAATCAGGAACTGATCCAGAAAATCTGATAAAAACGTACTAAATGACAAAACATGAAATAAATTTACCAACATCCTCAATGAATCTGCAGTTGCTGAAGATTTTTTGTGACAGTAGTAATACCTGACAAAATACTAAAAATAGTACCTCCCAATTCATACATAACATGGAATAAACAACTTTTAATGCTACAGAAACTGTAGCTTTGCAATTGCACGAGCGCAGGAAACACTTAGGTCTCAAAATTCTGCCATGGCTCTTCAAGGGGTACATATAGGCTAGAAAAACAATTTACGATTGGAGAATGATTTGTCTAGCAAAAAGGGGAAAAAACCATTATATGGTGCATGGAAGATGATTACATGCCTAGTGAGCTTGGATGCTGAAGGCACATAAAGCTCTGGTTGCTTGTACATATTGGGACATGTAATTTTCGGACCTTCATAAGTTGCCTCCCTCACTTTATCTTCTAAGTTTTCATTCCATTTCTGTGATTTATTCAGCAATACTAGCCTGTACTTCTCCTTCCTCAATTTGCTTCTGGTTCCTTGGCCCTGGGTAATTCTTTTGTCTGGCTTCCCTACGAGCAGCTCTCTCAGTCAGTTTTAGGTCTTTAAAACCCTGTTCAAAATTTGCTTCATCCTTTGGAGAGAAGAAGGCCACATCAATCTGTCCGAGTTCTTCATACTTCTTTTCCATCTTAGCCTTCCAATATAAGCCCATCTCTGTGTCCATCTTGCGATAGGGTGTCTTCAGCAAGTACTCGTCAATCCCACCTGCCTTGTCGATGCACCTCAGTGCATGTGTAGTGACTTTTACACGGATGTGACGGTCGTGGATGTAGCTGAAGAGACGTTTCTCCTGCACATTGGGTTTCCATGTTCGTCTCGACCTATAATAAGAAATTTACTATGCTCTTAATAATAAAAACAAATGGCAAATCATAATAAGCAGTCATCTGCGTCTAACAAAAGTAGTATAGATCTGGAAACAGGAATTTGGGAACAAGAGTCCCTTCTTCAACTATAGGGTAGGGACCATGTTCATAATTGATACAAAAGATGACAAGCTGGTTGGGATGTCTTAGGTCAGTTACGTGATCGTGCTCTAAACGTCATAACAAAATTTGTTCAAAATAGAAGACCAAAAAGTTCAAAAACATTGGGGACAATGAAGTGGCCATTACTAAATAACAACACAAAGGTCCATTTATCCTATTAAAATGCATCGATACACTTCTTAGTTTGGGCTATCTTAGCATTTTAATTGAAATGTTCCCAAATCAGCCTAAAAAACCATTCGACAATTGATCTTGCTCCTACTCATTCCACAATTAACCTCTAATGTCAACAACTCTGTCTTTAGTCTTCAACATACAGTATTAGGCAAAATCATAAACAAACAAAATACCATGGCTAACTACAAAACCTACCTGTCAACCTCCCAAGACCTAAACAAATTTATTCACATTGTGCTAAGGCCAATAGAATGGGTAGGCATTATCATCATAATTAACAAAAAAAATCATTCGCATTTCACCGCAAGTTATCATGATTCATGAATTTCATAGCGATCTCTTCAGCAAACTGATATAGTGATTAATTAGAAAATTAAACACCCTAATTTACAACAAAATGAAATAAAATCCAAAAACAATAATCTCCAAAATGAAATGAAGAAGAGATTAAGAAATTACTTGTTACCACCATCTTCACTAATCTGATTCCCAAATTGAATATGACGACCAGCAAAAAGTCCTCTTTTTGCTCTTCCCATAATAACCTTATTATCTGGAATAAATTTCTTCAACGATTCTTTCACACCTGGTGCCATGTTCTCTTCTTTCACTTTCTTAATTATCTTCTTAAACATTTGATTTGATCTAAACGCCATTTTCAAATCAAACCCTCGAAAAACCCTAACTTTATCAAACGAAGAAGACAACACACACTCTAGTCACACAGTCACGAGTCTATCAGGAGTTCATTTCGGATCACTTCATGGATCGGGTCGAAACATGACCAGAACTCCAGAAGTTTATAATGACGTGGCAGTGGAGAATTAACGTTGGAAAAATTCGAAACGGATAAGTAAAGGTTTTTAGTAAATTTCGACATTTGTTGTCCAAGGTAAAAATATTTGTAAACCACCGGCTTAATCGAAATCTTCCTAAATTGGTCGGTTGCCTTTATCAGCATTAAATTTCAAACCTTTTTAGAAGTATTTAATCATTTCTTCTTCATCATCATCATCTTCTTCCTTTCTTCTTCTTCTCTCTATCTTTTTCTGCAACTACTTTAGGGTTAGGTTTTGAGCTTGGGGTTAACTTAGTTCTGAATTCATCATTCTCTTTTGATTCTCTCTATCTTTCACTTTGTGTGGTTTGTTTTATGAAAAATTAGTTGCAGAGTAGGAAAAAAACCAGAAAAAAAAAAATGAAGAAAGGGGTTTTAGATCTATTTGACCCGAAAACAGTTATGGATTCTGATTCTTCTGAAGGAAGTAAAAATGGGTTTTTATCTGATAGAGATTTTGGGTTTGCATTTAATGATAGTAATTTTTCTGATCGAACTCTTCGAATTGAAATTGTTGATGGGATGGCTGAATGTAAGTCTGATGGTGAAGGTTGTAATAGTATTTCTGATTGGGCAAGGAATCGGAAGAGAAGAAGAGAGGAAATTAAAAAGGATAACGGTTTGTTTTCTATCTGCTTTTAGTTATTAGGGTTGATTTTGTTTATAACATGTCTTTTGGAAAAATTTTAGTAGTGAATTTTGTTACTGGAGTCCAAACACTATAAAAATATACTTTTTTTTGTCGCAGTATCTTTCCATGAGACAAATTGCAGATTTCTGTCTATAGATTAAATTGATAGTTCGTAGGACTAGGAGTGTATAGAATTATATATGGAGTTTCGTATGCATATGCTTATGGCTTATAAAGTAACCAGGGTTTGTGTTTTTGTGTGAAAGTAAATAAGTCATAAGTAATTTTAATGTTTAATCGCAACACAATGTGAGACTGGATTCTTTTTGGTTGGTGTGACTTAATGTGTTTTCATAAGATGTTTTTGTCTTGAATCATTGGTGGAATGTTCATGTTATTGAGCAGTCAATTAATGGTTTTACAGAATAGAATATTAGGAATAAAACTTGATTTTATTGATATTCACTTTATCAATGACAATCAACTTCGCTACGTAATAAACCCTAACTTGGTTATATAAAAACTTGTTAAAAAGGAAACTCATAATCTCCTAATTGGACTCAGCTTGAGACCCGAGTCTCAAAAAATTAATTAAAATAAAAGAATAATAATGGGTTGAACGGAACGTCTTAGACTCTCTGTGGAGCATATTATACGTATCTTGGAACTTGTCTATAATTATGATCTATCCAGTCTCTGAGTTATTCTTGTAGTTATTAATTTCTTTACTCAAATACCTTTATATGCCTTTTAGGTTTTGACATATTATATACGCGTCTGGTTGGTAGGCATGCAAATTTAGTGAAAGTTTGCTGACTAGCGTCTACATAAACAATGATGATTTGAGTGCTTTGTCTTACTAGGCAGACACCAAATTCTTTAAGAATATGCAATTACCATAGATACATATTGTGGTTTTGAAATGGGAGCAACATTTTGGTTTTACTTGCATCATCTTTGATAGATAGTTACCGAGACAACACAGTTCTTATTATCTTAGTCTGATTTCTACTCTACCCATAAACTTTTGCTGAGTTTGTAGGGATGTTGATTGTTGAGGGTAGCCGTTCTTACGATTCTCATTTGGTGTAGTTAGCTAGTCCTTCCTCATTATATGTGGCAATGTGATTTTCTTGGATTGAAAATGCTGAAAGGGCAATAATATTGGAGTAAGATCGATTTAAGGAAAGTGTGACTTAAAATAGTCTCAATGAAGCACAATAAAGATAACTGCTTCAACCAAATTCTTGTTCTCTTTCTGATGCTTTAAAACTTTTATGGGAAAAGGTTATTGTCGCCTCTTTATTGTTTGAGAAATAACCAAGCCTCGTCTCAAAACCTAAAGTTGAGCTTTGCTCCGAACTTATGGACAATATAATCTTTGAAAGAGAATTGATCCTGGATTAGAGCTTGCCATTAATCTATGGCTAACTTGGAAAGCTTATTTTTGGTTTAATATATCTATTAATAATTTAATATCAAATGTCGTCATCATCATCTGTTTCTGCATTACATGCTACTTTGGTACATATGATTGATGTTGTGTGGAAGGCATATTACTCGTATGTTTACATGATTGTAACATTATTTTTACATGAAGCTGTATTATATGCATGAAAACCTAGATAGTGACTGTCATCCATGTTTCCTTTTTTTTTGTTAGCCACTGAGTTGTCTGCGTACCGTGACGAGCGTATTTTGGACTTGAACTGCACCCAGTTTGATGCCGAGGATGAAAATCAAGATGATGAAGCTGTGGCGATGATTGGAGATTCACAATCAGGTGCTGTAGTGCCTTTTATTCAAGCTGATGTATTGCCATAACCTTGTCTTAAGCACTTGAGAGTGTGTTGTTTTAGAAATTTAACTTCAATTTGTTACTCTGATAATGGTAAATGTCAGACATCCCAACGCCATTTGTCCTGAAAGTGAAATTTCTGATGTGACACAAAGAAATATACTTAAATTTTTCCACCAAACTATAGTGCATAATATATTTAAATATATTCAGGCAATCTCCTTGTAGTACTTCTATTTTTATTGGATTTTCTTTCTAATTCATAGCATATTTCAGTAGCAACTGTTCAGTTTCTATTTTTTCCCATGGTTTGCTGCTTTCTATATCCTATAAGTTGTGTAATTCATTTCTTCTTTCTAAATAGCTGTTTAAATGTAATAATTTGCTTATTCTTGCAGGTAATGAGGCCATACAGGATAACAGTAGTCCGACTTCGAGCATGGATTGTTCCATGGATGCAGTTGTGAGAGTTAGGACTATACACATCAGCTCTCCGATCTTAGCTGCTAGGAGTCCATTCTTTTACAAGGTAAAGTTAAAGACATGTGCTTAGATCACGTTGTCCCCTATGGCTTTCTCATTTTCCTTGTCTTTTTGTAGCTTTTTTCAAATGGTATGAGAGAATCGGAGCAACGACGTGTAACTTTGAGAATCAATGCTTCTGGTAAATACAGAGAACTCAGTCATATATTGCTACCATCTTGTTTTGTTTTTTCTTTTTAATATTTCATGTTTTATTCACACCTTTTTGTCGAGATATCTCCCAGAATAAAACGAACAGTATCTTTAGCTGTTTTTTTTGTTTTTTTTTCAATCGGAGCAACAACGTGTTTTGAGAATCAATGCTTCTGGTAAATACAGAGAACTTAATCATATATTGCTACCATCTTGTTTAGTTTTTTTTTTTTTTAATATTTCCTTTTCTGTTCACATCTTTTTGTCAAGATATCTCCCAGAATAAAAAGAACAGTATCTTTAGCTGTTTTTTTTTCAATAGCTTGTGAATGTGTTTGTAGGATTCTTTCTATCTTGCATCCATATTATCTATACAACAGTTTTGTAAATATTGAATCCTGGATTTTGAGGGGACCTTGTCATCTTGTGTTTTGATTGGAAAGAAATGAAATTTAGCATTTACTAATAGAAAACACAACCTTTGTAATAAATAATTCTTTCTCATTCTATTTGAAGAAGTCTTGCTCTGCAGATCAATTTAGTGAACTGACTAAGTACCATGGGTCCATGGGTGTATTGGCCAAACTAAAGCACAATGCCATTTTTTTTTCTCATATTCCCTTTCTTGTGGGATAAGTATCACCGTTGTGATACAATTGGATGGTTTTGGGGGTGTGCTTTGAATTGACATGTTGCGTCATTTCAAAAACACATCTCCATACCATTGAATGACATAAACACACAAGCTTACCACAGGACCTTATGACCTAATTTGTGTTATCATTCCTTTATAGATTACTTAGTTTACTATTCCATTTCATATAGGCATTATTTATATGTTACTCTCTTTTGGAACAGAGGAAGCTGCCCTGATGGATTTGTTGAGTTTTATGTACAGTAATACATTGTCAGCAAATACTGCTCCTGCTCTTTTGGATATACTGATGGCTGCTGACAAGTACGAGGTTGCTTCATGCATGAGATCCTGTAGCCGCAAACTCCGTAACTTACCCATGACGCCTGAGTCCGCATTGCTGTATCTGGAGCTACCTTCCAGTATATTAATGGCCGAAGCAGTGCAGCCATTGACTGATGCAGCTAAGCAGTTTCTTGCAGCACGTTTTAAGGACATAACCAAGTATGGTAGTTTTTTCCCTTATACATCTGAACTTATTGTTCATGAAGAGCATTTCTTTCCTTATTAGTTACAAACTCTTGTTTCGTGAGTTGTACAGGTTTAAGTTTTGAGTTTCATATTTGATGAATGTCTACGTCTTATGGAACTTATTTCTCAATGAGGTCTTTGTTAAGCTTTTTGGTTACTTCTGAAACTGAACCGTGGGATACGTTCTGCAGTAGTCTGAAGTCTCACCTTGCTAGTTGATTCTAAATTAAGTACGTAAGAGTTCTATTTATGGTTTCCTTTGTATCTCCCCTACCAGGTGCCAGGATGAGGTTTTGAACTTACCACTGGCTGGGATCGAGGCGATCTTTTCCAGTGATGATCTCCAGATGGCGTCAGAGGATGCTGTTTATGATTTTTTGTTGAAGTGGGCAAGGATTCATTTTCCGAAGTTGGAGGATAGGCGAGAGATTCTAGGCAGACGCCTCATCCGACTCATTCGCTTTCCTTTCATGACCTGCAGGAAGTTGAGAAAAGTCCTTACCTGCATTGATTTTGACCATGACCTTGCTTCCAAGGCTGTGCTGGACGCTCTATTTTTCAAAGCTGAGGCCCCACACAGACAACGGTCTCTGGCAGCTGAGGAATCTGCAGCCATCAGCCGCTGTTTTGTGGAGCGTGCATACAAATACCGCCCTGTAAAGGTGGTTGAGTTTGAGGCTCCCCGTCAACAATGTGTGGTATTCCTGGACCTTAAGCGCGAGGAGTGTGCAAACTTGTTCCCACAAGGCAGGGTGTACTCACAAGCATTCCACCTTGGTGGACAGGGTTTTTTCCTCTCGGCTCACTGCAACATGGACCAGCAGAACAATTTCAATTGCTTCGGGCTGTTTTTGGGAATGCAGGAGAAGGGGACCGTTAGTTTTTCTGTGGAATATGAGTTTTCTGCTAGAGCAAAACCCACTGAGGAATACATGAGCAAGTACAAGGGGAACTACACTTTTACTGGTGGGAAGGCAGTTGGGTACCGGAACTTGTTTGCTCTTTCGTGGCAGTCCTTTATGGCTGAGGATAGCCTGTATTTCATTAATGATATCCTCCACCTCAGGGCAGAGCTCACCATTAAGCATTAAGCCGCTCCTCCCTTTTGTTATTTTGTTTATTAGAACTGTTGTCTGTATTAGAATTTAGAACTAGCTCTCCTGCACTTCTGTGGTTTTCTTATAGAATGCATCATGTGCAGTGCAGTGCACTTGTTGGAGTAAGTTAGGTCCTAATTTTATTCTGAATTCTAGAATTCTAGTCTTAAAAAAAATAATACCAAACTAAATAGTTAGAACAGTGGTTAATTATCTTGTCAAATTATTGATGAATAAGTGTAGAGTGTCCTATTGAGCCTCTATGACAATTGTTACCTGGTTTGCCTGAGTAGGTTTACTCGGGTTCTAATGGCGGATTCGCAATTGAAGATATTATGAACTATAGCATTAAATCATTTTACAAGGGTGAAACAAAGAGTGAGTTGAGGTTTGATCTCTTCATTCAGATCACATCAACTGAATTCTTTCAAGCTTATCAAAATATTCACATCAACTGAATTCTTTCAAAATACCAACATGATTTTAATAAATCAACCGACTTTAATCTCTTTATTACTCAATATTACATAAATAGCCATGACTGTCTGATCAAATTGTTTATCAACCAAGGACTATTCAGTCTTTTTATTCCCAAAAAAAGTCGGATCAGTCACCGTCACCGACCATAAAATAAACCGCGAATCACACAACAAGAACAATCGAATTGCGTTTTCGAAAACAAACTGACCTTCATGTTATTTTGGCGTTATTAATTCTCTCTCTCTCTCTCTCTCTCTCTCTCTCTCTCTGACTCTGACTCGCGCGCGCGAGAGAGAGAAACAACCGAGAGATTCTCTCAATTCATAATAAGAAACAGATGATTTAAACAGAAACTACATAATCAAAACCCTAGTTTCACATAAATAAACAAAACAAATTCTTCTTTTGCTTTGAATCGGCGTTCTCACTCGGTTTACGTGCAACTCCGATTCCGACATTGTAGTGCTTGTGAAGTAGAAGATCATCTGCTACCTCTGCCGCAATCCCGAGAAATAAATTGTTTTGATGGAGGTTAGTTTCTTGGTATTTGATTTCCTTTGTTAAACTTCTTTGCAATGCAATTGATCATTTTGTACATGGATTTTATTCTGATTGTGTCAATGTATGTAGTGATCTAGGGTTTTTGTCGTAAATCTATTTTGCGAAAGGTTGATCTGATAAGTAACTTTGAAGTAGAATTCAGTTCATGAGGATTGTTTAATTTAAGTTATCACGATCAATGGCTTAATGTGTGTGTTAGATCAGTAATGTACAACCAGTATGCCTATAGGTAAAACCATGTAGTTGTGATTAGAGAGTGGGTAGGATGGTAAGGGAGAAGAAGAGGCATTTTAGAATGAGCTCGAAGAGACACTGGCACTGTGACATATTTATCGGTTTCATTTCTTCTGTCTTTATTTCGGTTTAATGTTACGAGAAATATTAGAAGGCCTAAACTAACATCTGGAATGTCATAATTTTTTGTTCTTTGCTATTTTAAATTGAAATTAATGCTGCATTGATTTGAAACTTTGCAATTGTAATTGTAGTTTTAGACCCAAGCTGTCGTGATTGGAATTGTGTATGGTTTTTGTGTTGCGTCATGCATGTCTTTCTTTACTAGGGACAAGTTTACGATTCTGGGAAGAATCTAGGGTTACTTTGATGTAGTTAAGTGGTTGTATGCATTTTGACTAAAATCTCATTTGGTGAAATTTGGGTAAAAATGTTCATCAGCATGTCAATCTTTCCACCAATGTCGAGAAAATCAATATATTACATAATATCTGCACCATGCATAGTTGAAAAAATCGTTTGGAACCGAATATCTGAACTTCTGAATTCCAGATATATCCGCGAAAATTTGGGCCAACGTGTCGGATTGGTAGGTTGGCAGATATACCATTTTCGGAATAATACTGTATCTATTCACGGGAATTCTATAAATTTCTAAAAAACTGGGTGGGTCCACACTCCACAATCTGAAGAAAACATCGGATTAATTGTTGCAAATAAATTTTCAATCTTCAGATCTTTTTAATCCAACAGGTTTAGATTAAACCCTATTTCAAACCACATCCTTCTTCCTCCACCTCAATACTATCGTTCCTTCTTTTTCTTCTTCTATATCAAACAAAATCTTAATGATTAATAACCAAGATACTAAGGATAGATGATTAAGAGTAGAAAACTTCAAAAAAATTGATACAAAGATAAAAGGCATAGATTTTCAGTGTTTGTCTCAAAAATCTGTTGAAGGGTGGAGTGATCGAGGGGAGGAGAGAGAACCAGTTATCGGATATTCATTTTATTTCCCATACGAAATATTGGGTATTCGAGATTTCAGATAGAAATGGTGGGTTTTATGATTCGGCTATGATCCGTACTCCGATCCGATCCTGTTCCTGAAAAACCGGATTAATTGGGCGAATATTTACGAAACACATCTGGTGAGTTTGTGAATTTACTCCATCCATATTGTCTAATTCAAAGTTACTTAGGGCTTCTATGTAGTTAGTTGGGCTCTATTGTTTGACATTGTTCACGGCAATACATTCAGGTTGAACAATAGAAGTTAAGGGGCGGATCTTGAAGGAGGGAGGTATTTGTTTATTTTTCTCTCAATTGTATATGTTGTTTGCAGTGTTTACCCTAAACATGGTTTCTTTCCTTCTGAATAAAGCTTCCACTTTTCACCCATAGAAGGGAAAAAGGAATTACACAGATTTTTTTTTTTTTTTGTGTTGTTCCATGGATGTGCTTGTGTGTGGATTGAGGGTTTCTTTCTGCATATTAGTGAAGGGCTCTTCGTGTATCATTTTGTTCTTATCGAAATCCATATCTAAGGTGACAGAACTTAAAATGGGCTTAAATATTTTACTGAATGAGCCAAGGGATATAATGCAATGCAGCTTTTGGACTTTTTCATGTAGCCTATTATAGATTTATCACTTCATGTGGTTCTTTGAACAAAGATGTCAACACTTGCTTTGTTGAGTGGATTTCACCCCCCCCCCCCCCCCCCCCCCCCCCACACACACACACACACACACTACTACTACTACTACTGCTACTTTTGTTTTCTACCAATACTTTTATATTCATCTACTGTGTAAGAATCACATTTAATAGTTGTCCTTTATATTTTTAGGTGAATTTTCTCCAAAAATGACAATTGTTACTCGATCTCGCTGCAAACTAAAGGATGATGATAAGGATTTAAAAAGAACACACATTAGCGGCAAAGGCTCAACTGCTTCAGGATCTACCAATTTGGATGCATCTGGGTTAAGAAGATCAGCTAGGGAAACACTTGTGAAAAAACAAAGAGCATCATGTCCTGTAAATTTACCAACGTCTGTTCCAGTCGAGAAGTGTACACCACCCACTCCCCCTGCTAAGAGGAAATCTGAAAGACTTGAGAAGCAAAGGATGTTGAATCCATTGACTACGTCTGAAAGAGGTGAGAACCAATGTCCTTCAAGTTCGTCAAGTTCAAGAAAGTCTGAGAAAAGCCCAAATCTGTTGGACAACAAAAGTAAAAGGAAACGAGATAGTGGAAATCGCTTGGAAGTGAAAAAGGATTGTATAGTTTTGGGCAAGAAAAGATTGGATGCCAATAGTTACAGGAAATCATTTCTCAAGCCGCAGCCAAAGAAGACTCAGGAATCAGGTATGTCGACCATGTCTGTGGGTATTTCTCATATATATGTTTGCCTGTACTCTGTTCTTATATACTTTCTTTCATTTTGTTAGAACCTAATAAGAAGTTGAAGGAGCATGAGGAGACATCTCAAGGTGATGCTATCCATGTGGGAGCTTGTAGTTTCAAGGAAGTTGAGGAAGTAGCTGAGGGAATTGTGAGAAATGGAGTGGAAGTTGAAGAAATACATGCTAGGGAAGTTGCGGACATAGCTGCTGAAAGACCCCTGGAGAAGTCAAGTAGTACTGGGGAAATAGAATTGTCTCATTCCAGCAGGAAGCGCATAAAAGTATCAGAAGAATATCATGGATCTAACATTAGAGATAGTTCACCTGTGTCCAGATGCCATGATGATATTCTGCAATCATCTCCTGGAGTATCAGCTACAGAAGAACTCCCGAATACTGGCAAAGAATTTTCTTATAACTCGGCGGAACTTTGCGAGAACTTGGAAGAGTACAATGAGACGTTTCGAGGAGATACTGACCATAGGGGAGCTAATAGTTTCAAGGAAGTTGAGGATGTAGCTGAGGAAATTGTGAGAAATGGAGTGGAGGTTGAAGAAATACATGCTAGGGAAGTTGCGGACATAACTGCTGAAAGACCCTCGGAGAAGTCAAGTAGTACTGGGGAAATAGAATTGTCTCCTTCCAGCAGGAAGCACATAAAACTATCAGAAGAATTTCATGGATCTCACATTAGAGATAGTTCACCTGTGTCCAGATTCTGTGATGATATTCTGCAATCATCTCCTGGAGTATCAGCTACAGAAGAACTCCTGAGTACTGAGAAAGAATTTTCTTGTAACTCGGCAGAACTTTGCGAGAACTTGGAAGAGTACAATGAGACATTTCGAGAAGATACTGACCATATGAGAGCTAATAGTTTCGAGGAAGTTGAGGATGTAACTGAAGGTATTGTAAAAAATATAAAGAAAGTTCAAGAAAAAGATATTGGGGAAGCTGCTGACATAGCTCATGAAGGACCCTGTGATGGTTTAAAAAATCCAGATGTAGGGAAGTCTAATATTATTGAAGATGTAGAATTATCTCATTCTAGTAGTGAGCATATAAAACATTTGGATGGGTTTCATAAATCTGACAATGGAGACAGTTCACTAGCATCCAAATGCAGTGATAATTCTTCACAAACATCTCCTGCAGTATCAGGCAAAGAAGCAATCGTTGATGCGGAAATAGCTTCTTCTTTTTACATGGTCGAGACATCTCAAGGAGTTGACAGCCATTTGGAAGCTAGTAGCTTTAAGGAAGTTGAGAACATAGCTGAGGGCATAGTAAGCAATCGAGAGGAAGTTGGAGGAAAAGATACTGAAGAAGGTGCAGACCAAACAGTTGACAGCATTAATTATGGTTTAAGAAACCTTGAAGCAGGGACGTCAAAAGATATTGGGGAATTATCTCATTCCAACGGGTTGAATGTAATATCTTATGAGTTTGACGGATCGACAAATAGAGTCAGTTCACCAATGTCCAAATGCAATGAGGGTACGCTGCAATTATCTCTTGGACCATCAGCCAATGAAGCTCTCCGTGATGCTGAGAAAGTGAATCTGGATTGCTCAGCAAGGGACAAATTGCAGAACGTATCAACAAGATCTACTTTGTGGGGGAGATCGATTTCTGGTGATTGTTGTGTGGAAAAGGTTCATACTCTTAACACCTCCAAAAGAAAGATGATATCAGAGGAAGTAGATTCTGATGCCCCTAAGACAGTGGCGAGTGAGGAGCTTGGCTCTTCTGCTGATCCCATTACCTCACCGCCTTCTGAAAGTATGAAGGCTAATTTTCTTGAGCGATGTGATATGTGTTCCAAAAGACAAAGGTATATTTTATTTATATTGCCACTATTATGACTTATGTTTTTGAGCTGATTCGTATGTTTTCGAGCATCTTGCACTTCTTGATGCATCAAAACCCGCACTTTAATCACACATCTTTTACAGATCTTTGAGATTCTTGTTGGATTGTCTTTGACAGGCACTTGGTGCACCTATGAATCTCATTGATTAAGATATAGTTTCTTAACGAGAGGATATGAATACTCTTAAACCTCAGTTTTGTTTCTTTCTTTTTCCCCTTCTCTTGTGGATTTTGTGGGTATGTTCTTTTGTTATTGAGGTTTAGTTTGATGTCACAAATCACATGCCCATGTGAGTTTGCAAGGATCAACAGTATTGACTAATGGCCGATAGGTGACTTCCAGTTTTAAGTTCCAGGCTAACTGAACTTGCACATCTGCTTTTTGGTTGCTGGTGGGCTGGGAGAGGGGAAGAGTGTAGTCCAAATTGTTGAAATCCCAATTATAGTTTCTTTGCATCTTAGCACATGGCTCTGTAAGAAAAACCTTAGTAAACTTTTGATTATTCTTGACACATGTAATGCTACTTAAAAGTGAGTAATGACCTGATATCAGATAATTCATATTCTCTGCACATTAAACTTGTAAGATCTAATTATAAAACTTAAAACCCAAAAAAGAATGTGTAAGTGTTGTTATGTTTCCACATTCCATACTAAGGATATGCACAAATTTTTGAAACTACAAAAGATCTTAGTGAGATTCACCTGTGTGCCTGGCCAATAATGCTGATTGGATGATGAAAACTTGTAGATATTGTATTACAAAATATAATTGTAAGATAGAGGAGGGTGGTGCATATCATTGATGTTGATTGATATAGAGATCACATATGGGTATTGGCTACACGTTGATTTAGTCATGCTATTTGTTTGGCCAGGTTCGAGGATAAGTCACAGAACACTAAGATGTGCTCTTGCAAGTATGGAGACAACAATGATTTCCCTGAGGTTTGATCTTTTATCACTTTTTTGGATTCTGTTCTTTCTTATCAATTTGAATGGGATGACAGTACTGTTTTTCATCAAAATGAGTCCTTGGTACCCTTTTTGTTTTCAAATACAAGTTCGGTACTGAATATAAATTTCGGATGACTTTAGGCTTCTGTCTCAGTGGTTACAATAAAAGTCTGTATTCCTTTAGTTCAAGCTCTCTCCTTCTCTATGTGTGTGTGTGTGTGCGCACGTGTATATTTGATCCCAAATTTTTGTGTTTATTATCCAGGAAAGCATAGCTGAGTATCCGAATCTCCCACCTTTTATTGCAACCGGAGGTGATAGGAATGGTGATGCTAGTCTGAAGGCTGATTGTGGTGACACTATTAGTAAAGTGAACGAGGGTATTGCTCATACTTCTGCATGTGAGAGAATGCCCGGCACCCCTAATTTTGTAGAGTATTTGGTTCCTGTTCGGCTTTCCAATGTGCAGCTTGAGCAGTACTGTGCCACTCTACTCTCAAATTCTTTTTCCCTCTGTTCATGTTCGAAAAATGATCCTGTTGGGGCTCTTCGGGATATTCTTATCTCTGTCAGGAAGGTCAGGACTACTTGGTTTGTGTTCTATTAGTTAGGTTAAAAGTATATTGTAATTTGTAAATTGTGGGTTGCTCTTAATATGGGTTTTTCTGCGCAGTGTTGTGACCATCCTTATCTTGTGGACCAGTCTCTACCAATCTTGCTCACTAAAGATCTTCCAGAGGTTAAGTATTTGGAGGTTGGAATCAATGCCAGTGGAAAACTTCAAACCCTTGAGAAGATCCTCTCAGAGATTAAAACTAGAGGCTTAAGAGCACTTATACTTTTCCAGGTATTGGCTTAATAAACATTTAGCTTTGATATAGTGTATCAGTTCAGCAAGTATGGCCCAAATAATATGCGATTTTGTTACAATCAAACCATATTCTTTTGTGTAATAACAAGATATAAGATACTATTGTTACAAAGATAATTCTTGTATTTATGGGGTGTGTATCACTTTTGAACTTTTCGCATGTTACCAGTTAGGTATCATGAGGTACAGGGTGCATCACATGGTGCACTGTCCTGAGATAATTCTTGTATTTAATTGTTTTTTTTTCTTTCTTTAGTGTTATTGGAGGTCAGAGTAGACATTTTATGATTTTTATGACTTTTATCTATTTTAATCTGGGAGATTTATCTTGTATAAAAATATCTTAATTTGCAGTCAATTGGTGGTTCTGGACGAAATTGTATCGGTGATATTTTGGATGACTTTCTTCGCCAAAGATTTGGTCCAGACTCATACGAACGTGTTGATAGTGGATTAGTCAAGTCAAAGAAGCAAGCTGCCTTAAGCATGTTTAACGACAAGGAGAGGATGAGATTTGTGTTTTTACTTGAAAATCGTGCATGTCTTCCAAGTATTAAACTGTCATCAGTTGATATGGTTATTCTATTTGACAGCGATTGGAACCCATTAAATGATTTTAGAGCTCTTCAGAAGATCACTATAGAGTCACAGTTGGAACAGATTAAGGTGTTCCGTCTATATTCATCTTGTACTGTCGAAGAGAAGGTTTTAAGTCTTGCTAAGCAAGATACAATTCTTGACAGCAATATACAGAACATAAGCTGTAGTATTAGTCATTCACTGCTCCTCTGGGGTGCTTATTTTCTATTTCACAAGCTTGATGAGTTTCATAATGGTTGTCCCCCATCGATTGTTTCAAACATATCATCTGAGCAGTTCTTTTTGAATGATGTAGTGCAAGAATTGTTGAGCCAACTACCTGGTGATGGGAATATCGAGACAAAAAACTGTAGATATGTTTTGAAGGCTCAACAGAGTGGAGCATCTTATTCTAAAGACATTATTTTAATTGGTGAGAAGGAAATTCAATTGACAGATGAAGAGTTGCCTCATGTTTTATGGGCGAATGTACTTAATGGGAGGCATCCTCAATGGAAATATGCTTCTGAGCCGTCTCAAAGAAACCGGAGAAAAGTGCAAATTCTTGACGATTTACAGAAGAAAACCCAAGAAACTGCTGAAGCTGTGAAGAAGCGAAAGAAAGTTGTGAGCAATACCATTGATCAAAATACTCTCAAGAGTTGTCTTGATGATAAAAGGAAAGCAGTGAGCTTGGGCGAGGAAGGTAAACAAAAGACAATAAAAACTTGCATAATTTTGTTTATAAATGTTACAAACAAAGGCTACCATGTAATCCTTGTATTGTTTTTTCTTCCCATTCCTTTTGAAATTAAAGTTGCTTTATTTTTTTTCTATCTACAGGTGCGTCTTGTACTCCAGCTGCTAATGGATCACACAATTTGTCGACGTCAATAGCTAGTGCAAATTGTGTTAATCATCCGGTCTTGGACCAACCTGAAACACACACTGTTGAATCAGAGGAAAGAATGAATTTGCGTGATTCCCAGAAAAACCTTCTCCAATCTTTGAAGCCAGCGATATCAAGACTTGCTGAAATTTTACAACTTCCAGTATGCATCTCTTGGACCCCTATCTTATTGTTTTCGTAAGTCATAACTACGTATGTTTGATTTCGTAAGCTTTGTTATGATTTTCTGTTTACCTAATTGATAATGGCAAATGAATGAAGAATGCATCTTCATTAGCCATCAGATGGAGAGAGCAGAGAAAGAAATGAAGAGATTAACCCACCTTCCCATTTCCAGGAAGCTTCAATACTTCCTCATCCCAAGATGTTTTATCAAGTCATTCTTTCTAGATTCAAGTCTTGTACCATAAATTTGGGTGCATTTAAAAATAACTGTACCATAAATCTGGATGCATGTAATGGTTTTATCTAACATTTGAATGTAACCTTAAAGAAAATACATGTTTAGCTTTTGATGGGGCTCTATCTATCCGTGAATGCGGGTGGGCAGCTTCAATGACCTCATTACCCACAACCAAGGTGAATTTGATTTACAGTATTTGAAACAAGGCTTGGACAAAAAATGATCTCCTAGACGACTATAAATTCCTACAAAAACTTCTTGATAAGCTTGCTGACATTACGATAAATCATCAGGTGACAGCATATGTCCAGTCTGTTGCACCTAAATTGAAGGGTCGTTTTGCGTCTAGGTTTCTCACATCTTTTACTGAGTCTGTTTTTTTCTTCTTTCTTTTCTTTTCTTTTCATTTTTTTCCCCTTCTGGTAGCTATTGCTTTACGGTAGACATATGCGTGTATTGCAACTGTTGCGACTTGTAATGATTTTGATTTTTTTCCAAAATTTTCAAAATCCGTTTGTTTTTGTGAACTAAATTCTATGGAATTGTTTGGGCTTAAAGTAGCTAGCAAACTGTACTCATATGGTATAGAATGAAACCTAAGCAGACTGGGTCAAGGCTATAGTTATAGGTCGACAAACACGTCACATCCAATTCACAACCTTCCTTTATTCCATTATATGTTGCATTTCAACCATAAAGGAAAGATGTGGTCCTACTTATTCGGTTGGGATCAGCAGTATCATGATTAGTTAATTGATTTCTTCTCTATTTTTCTGTCTCCAAACCAGTATCTCTACAGCTAACTGCAAATTGATGTCAGAAATTTTTTCTATTATTATATATTTTGAATAAGTATACTGGGGTTAAGACAGACTACCACCTGTATGTTGCAATTAAAAATCCTTACATCCCTCTTTGAGAATTTAGTCATTAAACGAGGTTCACCTTACAAGAAAAACCAAGGCAGTAAGCCTTACATAAATAATCCTAAGATCACAATCCTTAAAAGAAAATACACAATCACCAATTTAGGCCCTTTCCTTCTTAATTGCCTTCCTTTCCTAATTTCCTTAACTAACTCATGATGGTCCTTCCGAAGGTGCATCTTTGTTTTTTCTTGCCACTGTGAGAATGTTTGTATAGTTTGGATATGCCAATATATGTTGGATATGTTTTCCCCATTATCATCGTGCATCCTCACGGGATGTTTATTGTACGTCTGATAAAATGCTTGTGAACTCATATGCAGGATGATGTCAAGAATATAGCCGGAAAGTTCCTTGAATATATGATGAATAATCACCAAGTCAGTAGAGATCCAGTGACAATCTTTGAGGCATTTCAGATATCTCTGGTTAGGATTCTCCGCACTCTAACCTTGTCTTTCTTTTACTGTTACGCCTTTTGCACTGTGAATAAAAGCTTCTGTTATTGATTGTAACATCGACATGAATAGAAAAATGTTGAAGTACACATTATTTCGAATATCTGGAATCAAATTGTTTGAAAGTTTTGTGCTATCTAGAAATATACAACCAGGTGCCTTACTGATAGAACATATGTATGAATGTATGTCTTAAAATTGGTGTATCTTGAACCGATAGTGCCCACTCAGGTGGTAAACCACCCATGGATGGACCGGAGCCTGTCAAGTTATATGAATGTGTTTCTCAATTCACTTAATATCCATTTTTTATGTTGTGTGTGTGTGTGTGCGTGTTGGAAGTTCTTTGAGTGATATCCATTTGCAGGTAGAAGAAACTATGGACTACACAAGAAAGCCTGTTTGATAATTAGCTATAGTCTGATAAATCACACTGATTGGATGATTCTGCTACCAGCCTTATACATTGAGCCATAAACTTGGGTCTAGTGTAGCAGACAAGGCCAAGATGCCGTACTCGTTTATTTTATTTACAACAAGCTTTTTAATTAGTGAAATATAAATTACTTCGAGAAGACGAAAACTTTTTGGATGTGAAGATTCTTTATCCAATTTGTGTTTTGAGTGTAGTGCATGAAGCCATGAACACCATGTATACCCGTCGAATGGACCCATACCCTAGAAATCGTTTTTTTAAATAATTTGGAGATTAAATGAACTTCAAAGCTTATGTATCCTTGTTTTGTGTTGGAAATGAAATGAAGTAAACAGTTCGTTGTCTCATGTTTTAAAATGTTGGTTATGTATCTACTTTTGACTAGTTGGTTATGCTATGTTGACATTTATTTGTTTTAGTTTTTATTTCCAGTGCTCTTGAGCATGTTTTCCACATAGGAATGAAACACAATTATGTCTAGACGGCATTCAACATTGTAGCTTTTGTGTAGCTTGTGACCAGGGATTTCTCATCCCCTTGTGTAATAGGTTAAGATGAACAATACACTAAAACTTTAATGCATGAGTTGACATGTAAGATGATATGTACTCTGGTTACTTATAGTTTTATACTAGTGTTACACATATCCTCACAAACTACGTCAGCATTTTTACACAAATTTAGATTCGAGTTCTGTTATATAATATCAAATGATTTGCATTACTTGATATATGTTATCCGTAGCTTCCTCAATTTGCGTTTAGAAATTACTTGGTATTATAGAGGCCATGCTTTGTACCCTGGACTAATTGAATTTAATGATGAAAGGAATTGAGCAGCATCTTCAAATGACAGAGGATTTCTTCTGATGAGCGCTAGCTAATTCGCTAAACCTTCATATACAAGAAATGGAAAAACTCTGTTTAGCATTAAACGCTTTTAAGACTCCCTACAATGACACCGGTGTATTTGCAGTACTAGTGTTGTGATTTACCAGTTCAAAAATATATTCTAACCATTTAAACTTTTGAAATTTGTGTTAATTGGTGCAACTTTATTGCTATTAATCGAACTTTATGGCTCATCCTGGAGAACTTATCATTTCTGAAAATTAATGTACTAATGTTTATCTATTATGCAAACTGCAGTGTTGGAGAGCTTATCATTTTTGAAAATGAATGTAATGTACTAATGTTTATCTATTATGTAAACTGCAGTGTTGGTCGGCAGCTTCGTTGTTTAAATACAAGATTGATCACAATGAATCTCTTTCACTTATTAAGCAGCACTTAAAATTTCAGTGCAGCCACAAAGAAACAGAGTATGTCTATGAAAAAATGAGGGATCTAAAGAAAAAATTTGCTCGTCAAGCAAAGAGTGTCAATTTGATTTCTGCAGAAAACTCTTCACTAAAAGATAGAGAGGAACGCAATTTGCATATGAAGACTTCACAAGCATCATATTTTGCTGAGCAAGAGTTCGAAGATGGAGAGATCAGAGAAATCCCTAAAACTCCCACCTGCTCCATTCAACTAGATTCTTCAAAGCAGAAGATGGTAGCTGACCCTGAAAATGGCTGTGGTCTATCTAAAATCGAATTCCTTAAAACCTGTCAAGAAGTTGAGGAAACTCATCGCCAGAGGATGAAAAAACTGCATCAAAAGCAGATGGAAGAATTTCAAAATTTTAATAAGAAAAGGGAGAAGGAAAAAGAAGTTCTGGAATCAAAGCACAAGGTTGAATCTGCCATTATTCGTAGTGTGCATAGTAATTTTTCAGTTAAATTAGAGAAGCTGAAGATGCTTGATCAATACTTTGCAAGGAAAAAGGAAGAACTTAATAATTACATGAAGGAACAACAGAAAAAACTTGCGAACATGCAACGGACAGCATCAAAAGAAGAAAAGAGGATGAAAGATCATTGGTTGGAAGAAGCAAAGGCTGGGAGATCAGTGCTTAGATACGCTATGCTACCCTTGTCAGATTATAGGCTTAGAGAGGAAAGTATAGAAAAATTAGATCAAGTAGTAGTCAGTCAGGAAAATTTAGGTTCTGGGTTTTAGAGTGGAGCAGGGTAAAGTTGGTCAGGAGAAGGGAACTATGGCATCTACGATTTTATTGGGAAAACAAGATACCAGTAGAGTTGTATCAGTATTGCCAGGTGAACCTATTGAACTTTGTGATACCGTTCCAGATAAAGTGGTTGAAGTTGTTGCTATGGGACCAGTCCATCCTACCATGCAGATACGTGAAATGGGCCTGGAAGTTAATACTTTGGTCTCAGAAAGTGCAGCTGACGCTGGATTCAAACAGCAAAGAAAAGTTTGCAGTTCTGGCAGTGCTCCACCATCCTTGGAGCAAACCTTGATAGATCCACAGTTGGATCAAGACTACACTGCTCGTTCTCAAGACAGTCAATCGCCATCACCTCAGGTATGTATGCACTTTTTCTTGTAAAATAGGCAATCCATCCTGAGTTTTTAAATCTAAATTTTCCACCACTTCAGGTATATATGATCATACAGATTCTATTGATCAAAATATTCTGGATTGCTCCCTAGTGGCACCAGTTGGACACTAATAAATTTTTGGTTGGGTGGTTTGTGCTCTACCCAATGCACCCGAACCACACGTCTCAAGTTTACCCGTTACCTGCTAACATGTCTGTTTTTTGTTTGCAAAATTGATTTTATGTGTCAGAATCAAGTCTCCTGCACTTTTATGTTGTGCTTGAAAATTGTATGCCAATTTGTTGCTCCCTGTTAAATCCCGTTAAATGAAAATTTCAGTTTCATTGTAGTTCTCGGTTGGTTTTTGTTGTTTTACATTTTTAGCTCCTTGCTAAGGAAGCTACTACACAATCAAAGGGATTTAATAGGGAGCTATATCATAATATTGATTGAGTTAAGTTGAATTGGAAATGAAATACAACTCTTACTGATAATGAGACCCATTAGTTTGGGGCTTTGATCAACTTTATAATAAGTGACAGCATGCCATGCAATTTTTGGGTTATAATAATGTACAGTGTGATTTTGGTCATTTTTCATCTTTTGAGTAAGATTAAAGCAGGTGATAAACTTCATAGAAGCCAAAACATGCAAAATACCTTGCATAAAGTGAAGTTTGCATACAAAAATCCCAGGCTATATATATAAGAGACTATCCGAAGTTTGATTTATTCTAAAAAAATGTCTAAAGGTCAGTTTACATGGAATTGTACATAACACAAAAGAGAATTTCTGTAAAGACATGCCAGCATACACATGTGACCATACGGTCTAACATGTGTTTTAACTGAGGGTTGTACTTTTCTTGCTTATTCCAGCATGTACGTTGAGACTTGTGGATCATTGTCTTGAAGATAACCTGCTGAATCTTGCTCATTTTATTGCCAGGTTCCTGTCAATGAGCATGCCCAACCCTCATTACAAGCAGCTGAGTTGCAAAACGTAGATGTATCTGCATGTAACATGCAGTATTCAGAACTTGAGATTCAGACATCGGGGCCAGGTGATTATATATCATCCAATCGAGTCAATAATGGTACCCCTTCCCTGCCCCTTGCTGTACAGTCGCAACAGTCTCCGTCAGTAACTACAGTGTCCACTGAACAGAGTCAACCTAATGCACCTGCATGTATACATCAGACGTCAGGGCCAGGTAATGTTGTATCATCCAACCAAGTCAATAATGACAGCCTGCCCCTTCCGCTTGCTGTACAGTTGCAACAGTCTGCATCAGCAACTACAGTGTCCACAGAACCGAATCAACCTAATGCTGCTGCTATACAGAGTAATCAGGAACGATGTAATGAATTGCTTCAGTTGTTTGAAGCTCAAATAAGGGCACCGTTGGAAAATCAACATGTAAATATTTATCACTCTGGGCAACTGCCTCGCAATCCTTTCAGCAGGCATGTTGCTTCTCAACATTCTCAACTTGTTGTACCTGCAAGTAGTATTGATCAGGAGCAAAGGAATGAAAGGCAAGCCTCCTTTCAACAGTTTGAACCTGTGGAGGACCAAGATGAGCTCTTTAACCACCATGATTCGTTGCCTGAGAATCAGTTTAGGAATACTGCTTCTCAACTGAATCAAGTGCCAGCAGAACCACCAGCCATTGAGCAACGTGAACTGTTGAATTACTCTGTTTCACATCCCAATGCTCAATCACCGCTACATATGCCTATTGGAATTGGTGGTAGTGGATCTAATCTGTCAAACCCTAGGACCATGAATATTGTTCCGGAGTTAAGTTCCCCACCTCCACATAATGCTCCTGTTTCATTCCAGATTTCTCGACAGGTGTGTCTTGACCCACTCCAAAATGAACTTGGAAGAATCCGTAAACAAGAAGAACAAACCATCAAGATGTATGAAAATGAGGTTTGTGTTTTTATACGTTATATTTAATTATTATTAAATACTTAAATGCTAAGTTTTTTTGTTTTTTTTGTTTTTTTTTTGGTTGAATGTTGATTTATATCTCTATGTATTTCTGAGAACTTTGTTTTGCGTCCAGAAAATGCGACTTAATTATGAATGTGAAAAGGAGTTGGAAGAGGTCCGAAGGAAGTATGACACCATGATTCAGAATACAGAGGGAGAATTTACGCAGAGAAAGAAAGAACTAGAGACAAATTATAACATAGTAAAAGTGAATCGCCGTCTGGCAGTGACATTTCGGTTGCAGCATGATGCTATGATGTTGGAGGCCTCTAGATTGCAGCAAGGTACAACACATTCGGGACCTTATCTGTGAACTCAAATTTCTCATTCTAATTGTGAGGATAGGACCTACTACCTGGTCTTTAATTGGTCTTAGGTTCACCAGATGAATTAGTTACCAAATTTCTTTTCCAACTTACTCTTATGAAGAGGATATTAGCTCTTCAGTCACTTTTCAAAATATATATGTAGAAGTATTTTCAAAGTCCTCTGTTGAAGTTGAAGTGCAGGGATTGCATCCATGATCTGCATAATAGGACAAGTCCAAAACATTTTCACATTTTTCTTTTTTCAGGAGTACCTCTAGGATCTATGCAGCAGGTATGTCGGTTGTCATCAACCCAAGCTACACAAAGACCTTCCCCTTCGCCTGGTCCACCATCAGCTCCACCTGTGGCCCCACCAGTGCAGATGCTCCTCCAACCCTCGGCATTTTTCTCAAGGAGCTCTATCACATCACATTTGAGCCAAGTCCTCTCCTCACCTGTGAACCTCCAGATTCCCGCCACTTCATCCACTCATCCACACCTTATTCCCCAACTGTCTAGCCACATGGCAGAACCTTTTAGCAGTGCCCGCCAAACAGAAAACATGAGTTGTTCACAAGGGCGCCCAACTCCAAACCCACTGCAAGATATTGGGCAGACCATTGACCCATGGGACACACTTAAACCATCAATGGCAGGATGTTTACGCGGCCCGGCAGCTCGCCAAGGGATTGTTCCGGATTCGGTTTGCTTATCCGATGATGACTAAATAATTGGATAAGATATCAGGATGATGGCAATATATGTTGGAGGGGCACTCTGTATATAATACTAACATGACAAAGTCAATTGTTTATCCCTGGTGCCTTATTGCACACTAGCACTGTACAGGTTGCAGGGCGATGCAATTTTGTTTGTCATATGCAGTTGGTCTTAATTTTTTATTTTTTTTTTGCTGGTGTGATGTAAAGTTCGCATCTTGCAATTATTTGACCATTTTATTTTGGTGGATTTTTTCCATTTTGATGTTATATTAGGGTTCATGCATAATGTGTATATAATTTTATACTTCCTGCAACGTTGCTTCATTGCTTTGATCTCGACAAATTCACTGCATGCACAACTTCAGTCAGCAAAAGAGACGAGGATCTTCATCCTTCCCATTAGGCCATTACTGATTTTTTTTATCCATTTCTTAAGTAAGCTTATTACTTTCCTAGTAACATATAGAGTCATCCTCTCTTATTTAGAAGTCGTCCAGATTGTCCTGACTGCCATTACCAAAAAAAAAAAAAGATTGTCCTGACTGCTATTGACAAAATCACAACTCTTACCTTTTCTGGCTGCAAATTCGTTTCAAAGTTCCTCTTGATTCAAAATCACTTTGAATTTCATTTGGTTTAGAACAAAATTTTGAATGAAATTGCCAGTCCCTCAAATTTTACACATCCAAACTGATGAAAATGATGAATGCAAATACACATTAGTATTGACGTATTGTTGCATCACAATTGTCCATACTACCAGTTAAATTACATTCCTGAACAGTGTACATATGGTAGGATCTTTACATCACAAATCCATATTCTTAGTACACAGCACAAACAAATAAGAATCAAAAACAGCATCAAATTAAACAATCAAGCAGTCACACAATACCCAAATTCTGCTGCCACTAAAGTCCTGCTTCTGCAAAGCACTCTGCATAAGCTCCAAACAAAACAAGAAGCAGGAACTTGGACAGTGGCAGCAATGTAGCAGCTGCAATGTCATGCAACATTTGCTACTTTCAAAAGTCAGGATTACCAATTTGGGTGCCAAGGCACTTTTAGCATGTCTTGCAAATGGAAGACCTACTACTAAACTGCATCTTTTTATTACGTTGATACTATTAAAAGCATCTATTTTGCAATGGACCAATGAAGATTATCTGATGTAAGTTTGTATAGTTGCAGAGGTCAGAAGAGAACGTCTGTACGTAGAGTTCTGTACTTTATCTTTGTGAACAATGGAGGAAAACACATTGGTCAAAGAAAGTACACTTAAGAAACTAAAAGAATAGTGATTTTTATTCATAATCTTTTTTTATACTGTATAAGCTTTCACTCTTTATTGATAAACGAACGAGAAAAGAATACAAATGTTACAAAAACTGCTGCAAAGCAAACAACAAGATAGAGTCCCCCAAGACCAAACTAACACGTACTCACATACCTCACATACCTCATGAGTCATGACAGAGACCCCAAAAAAGACATGGGGTGTGTTTGATTGGTGGGAATAATTACTAGTAAGAATTTTTATAGGTAAAAATATTTTCACATAAAATAATTCCCACTGATGGGTTGTTTGATTGGACATAAAAAATGGAAAAAAAGTTTATGTGAAAAAGATTTTAGTTGTTTGATTGGACAAAAAAATATTTCAGTACAAGTCTGGGAATTTTTTTAGGGGTGGGTCAAAGAAAGATTTGTGAAAAATATTTTTATCATGGAATTTTTACGCGGCCCAACCTTACCAATCAAACAGACATCTGGGAATTTTGGGGGTAATGTTTGATGTGGGAATTTTCCCACGACCAATCAAACAGACGCATAGCTACTTACTAGTGAACTACATATTTACACATTTGTGAATCACAGACACTGATAACATCACGAACTTTTGATCTTTTTCATTGTCCCTTTTCCAAAGTCAACTTCTTCAAATCATCATACTGTATCCTTCTTCCACCATTTCAAATACTCTCCGAAGCCAAGCAAATTTACTTTCCCTACATCAAAAAAGGATCAAAATAATTCTCAACTATATATACGTACTTTAACAAATCTATTTCAACACACGCATGCATCGATCATTGCATCGTTTTGAAATATAGAGAACTTTTCTACCACATAGTTGAACACAAATTAAGAAGATAAAAAAAATGCACCAAGTGGAAATTATGTAAAACTAAGAATCAATTGTGAGTTTGGCATCATCATTGAAAAAAAAAAAGTTAAACTGTTAAAGTACATAAGTATGAGATTTTGAACAGATCTTTGAAGCTCCCTTCAATCCAATTAAAAAAAGAAGAAGGTAAGCTCGTCTCCTAGTTCATGCACACCCTTAACCTACGTTAAAACAAACTCTTTTAAACATACGTAGCCAAAGGAATCCATGAACTAGCAGACGTGATATATACCTTCTCTCCTTTCAAAGTTGGATTGAATAGAGCTTCAAATGACCTGAAACAGTTCTAAAAAAACCCACTATTCTTGTTAAACAAAAGTTAAAAATTAAAGAAAAAACAACCAAACTGTGCAAGAGTAACTTGTCTAAAATGAAGATTCTTGATAGAAAAGAGAAAAGGAGATATGGTTTATATAAGAAGTAGAGTGAAGACAGAAAACCCTAGAATTGATCTAAACCGTCAAATTCAAATCTTCTATATAAAGAATCTAGAGATTTTCTAGCGTTAATTATATATTGTGTGTTTAAAAGATCATTTTTACTACAAATGGCATATATTATTGCCATCTAAATAAGGTCGTTGCGGTCTCTAGTTCTCTACAATCTACTTATCTACATACATTGGATTTATTTATATGGAAAGTAAATGAAATTAGAAAAACAAAATCCTAAAAATCATGTAATAATATATTACGTGTACGTGCATGGTTGGAATCCTGACTTTCTAACTGAAGAAAAATCTTAAAAATCTTATTATTATTATTATTATTATTATGATTTATTACTATTATCGCTGGAGCTTCTAGAAATCATTAAGGCCCTAATCCTTGGTCCCGGACCAATATGGAGGCCCAATGTAATACACCATCTTTATTAATATTGGTCTGGGCCTTGGAACAGTAAGCTATCTTGGTGGACCAGGGCCCAACTTCCAAATGTCTATAAAGTCTGCTATCGACCAAAGTAGTAGACTAGTAGTACGCTTTAGACTAATGGAGTGGTTCACTGGTTTGAAGGAGAAGGACAGAGAATTTTGATTATTACCACACATATACAACTTGTGCATCATCCTTCATGCATCATCGTTCATGCATCATAAGAAACACAAAACCCAGCCTGCCAGGATAAATATTCTGATCGAAATATATATGAGAGTAATGTTTTGAGATGAAAAAGATTCCACAGAACCTGATGCCCTTACATATACACCTGTTATAAACTTCATTTGCATTTCAAATTCTTATTGCTTTCTATTATTGGATTAAGAAATCATTCCTTTATCCAATGGATGGAGGTATTTAAACACAACTACTAGTCTTATGGAGTACTTGTGTTTTGCTTTATATATAACGCGTCATTCCTACTCTCCTTTCCAATTATATTTCTTGTTGATTTTGTATAATTCTATGGAAATAAATGGAGTTGCGTAAGTATAAAAACTAAATGAATTATTTGAATTCCAGGAATAACATTGATCAAGAATAACGACCGAAATGGGTTGCAAGGGTTGCAATCCAATTTCCTTAAGTAGGTGATCTCAATCTCATCTATAAAGGTTGATGCTTAAATTCTTCCTGTTGAATGCCGATCATGTATTAACCTAAAATTGTATAAACAAATGAAATTTCTGAACCAGGACGAAATTGTAGTGAGAAGGGAAAATGCTTAGGAATCGTCAGAGTTTTTTTTTCTTTTTCTAATAGTATCACATATTTCAGCTTTAACTAGTGTCGATCTTAATATTTCAAGAAAATCTTAATGTCAGTAAAAAAAAACTGAACAGAGTCATACATGCAATGACGCAAAGATTTATGTGACCCAGCTGAAGATTATGCATTTATGCAACAGAATTTCTTGTAAAGTACAGAAAGCTATTCTCTAACTCGTATGCATGGAAGGCTTGTGAAAGTATTTCATTAAGAAAACAGGCTTGTGTGAGTAGGAAACCTGGAAACGTTATGATTTTTGTTTGAGGGTTTAATAATCTTAATATCTTATGACCTACATAATGGATTAATTGCATGACTAATATATAGTAGAATGAGAGGAATAGAATGATTTTTTTTACACCTTTGACATCAGGCAATTTTTTTACCAAACTTCAAGAAGTATGCAGTATACATTGCTATAATCATGCATGTGATCAAACTCCAACTGGTCGAAGAGGAGATACAAGTGGACAAGGAGCTGAGGGACAATTGAATGTAGCTTGTATAAAGAGGAAAATGAAATGCTGATGCTAGGGAATACAATTAGACTCATGTGTTCCAACAATGTATTGTATAAGACTAAGGGATAGATGAGGACCCCCTTGATGAATGCACCATTGGTTTTTAACTTTATTATAATTTTCAATATTCTAAGTATAATACTAATAGTAGTGTTTGTATTAGTTTTATTTGTTTTCGATATTTCGCAAAATTAAGTAAAATCTGGCATCATCATAAAACTGCAACCTCTTGGATCAGATTCTAATTCTCTATCCAAATCACATTATTGAGGTTAAGGCATCTCTTTTATCCAATTAATATGTTTCATCTCTTCTTCCATGATTTTTAGCATCATTCTTTGCATGCATATAATACCGTTCATACTCCTATTCTCTAATTCATTCATCTTAGCTGTGCACATTTACTCTTCAAAATTCAGAGTTCTTCCATTTCCCCATTGCACTTCCATTCATTACACTCCCCTGTCAACCTTTCCATATCCCTTCCTCTTCCTTCAAGATTTGAGACACTAGTATATTAGTCGATCTTACCAACCACTTGCTAAGAAAGCTCAAGACTTCTTCAGATAAGCAGGGTCGGCCGGGTCGGCCCTTGCTAATATTATTACCTAAACAGAAGGTCGAAAAGCGCCTTTTATTACATTGGAAAATGAATGGGAATGAGAAGGGTAGCATTGAAATCAACATACCAGAACCCAAAAAATTTAAGCAGACGGGTAACAAATCCAACAACAAAATCTTCTCTTATAAAGAATGGATTCAGAATGTATGGGATTTCTGCAAAGCAGATATCAACAGAGTAATATTCTCACTAAAGGTGGGGTTCGCTGTTCTCCTTGTGTCGTTGCTCATACTATTCCGAGCACCTTATGATGTATTCGGAACCAATATCATCTGGTCTATCCTCACTGTTGCCATCATGTTTGAATATACTGTTGGTATGCAAAAAACTCCCTAAAATGAAGCCTATATGAACATCTATATTTGCTTGCAATAATTTCTCTGATATCTAGCTTGTTATTCTTGAAGGAGCAACATTCAACCGAGGATTCAATCGTGCCGTTGGAAGTTTGCTTGCTGGAATATTTGCAGTGGCTGTTGCTCAAGCAGCTTTATCCTCTGGTCATGTCGTAGAACCTACAATTATTGGTGCCAGCATTTTCTTAATTGGTAAACAAATATATCTGACCACTTCACTATTAGTTTTATGCAAAACAAAAAGGATAGGAAAGGGGTTGTAGAAATTCTAATCTCACTGTAAAATTTTCCATGCAGGAGCTTTAACGTCGTTTATGAAACTGTGGCCTTCACTTGTTCCATATGAATATGGATTCAGAGTCATACTGTTCACCTACTGTTTAATCATAGTATCAGGTTATCGAATGGGGAGCCCGATAAAAACTGCAATGGACCGGTTGTATTCGATTGCAATTGGAGCTTTTGTGACTGTTTTAGTTAATTTGCTTATATTCCCTATATGGGCTGGAGAGCAACTGCACAATGAGCTAGTGAAAAACTTCAACGCGGTGGCTGATGCTCTAGAAGGTAAACCTTTCACAGCTAAAATCAGTTCCCTAATTTTAAATGTTTTTATCTAACTAATCTATAAATTCCTTTACTTCAGAATGCATCAGAAAGTACTTAGAAGATGATGGGTCTAATCACCCAGAATTCTCCACGACTGTCATGGACGAGTTCCCTGATGAACCAGCATATAGAAGGTGCCAAACAACATTAAACTCGTCGTCAAAACTTGAAACCCTGGTACCCAACAGCTTGTTTTATACGTTTTGTTTGTTTATTTGGAATAACAATATTTGTAGCTAACTCTTCAGGAATTCTTATTGATTTGCTCCAGGCAATTTCAGCAAAGTGGGAGCCACCACATGGCAGGTTTTGGCATTTCTCCTATCCATGGTCAGAATATGTTAAAGTCGGGGCTGTTCTCCGATACTGTGCCTACGAGGTCATGGCCCTTCATGGTGTCCTACACTCTGAGATACAGGTATTTTTTCTTCTCTTATACCTGTTACCTACAATGAAGAAGACATGTCATTCGCAAGGAATATAGAACTTGTTCTTATCCATTTTGAACATTGTGGATGAATAAAAATCCACTTGAAAACAAGATGCAAGTGAAAACTATCCACTTGAAATCACATGAAGATTATGGTGATGCATGCATAACACTTTCAGTTATCGTTTCTAATCTCCTCCGCTGTTCTCAAAATATTTTCTACACTGAATTTGAGTATTTGACATAATAACACAAGTAGTCCAACACTCCATCCAGCTCATGAACTAAGCTACTGCAGAGATAGCTGTTTACATCAAGATTTATTCTCAAAACTATCTCCAATAATGAGATCAACATTGCTCAACCCGCAAGTCTCTAAATTCTGTCTACAAGTGATTCAGAATTCTAAAATCTTGTGCATACATACTATTAGTGACAAATTTTGTTTGGTTGATGCATTTTTCAGGCACCATACAACCTCCGAATCGCCTTCCAATCAGAGATTCTGGATGCTAGCAATGATGCCGCAGAACTAGTGAGGACCTTGGGTAAAGACATAAGCAACATGATTCATACACCAAAATCTACGTCCTTGAAAAAAGTACATATATCAACAGAGCGCCTTCAACGAGCCATAGATATGCACTCCTATCTCCTTACATCAAGCCATGACAACTTCAGCAATTCTACTAAACCACTTACCAAACTTTCTCATACTCTCTCATCTACCCTATCTGACCTCTCTTACAGCTTGAGCAAAGGAGGCAGCGGAAATTTTGAATCATCAACAAATCCACCACCTCAGGACACAACTTCTGTACCAACTCAAGCCGAGTCTTACCATGAAGCAATGAAGAAGCAACAGAGGAGGCTTCATTCATGGCCATCAAGAGAAGTGGAAGTGTTTGACATGGGTGGCCCTGAAATGGACAACCTCCCAAGGATGAGAGCACTGGAGAGCACTGCAACATTGTCTCTTGCAACGTTCACCTCATTGCTGATTGAGTTTGTAGCTCGTCTTGACCACCTGGTGGATTCAGTCAATGAGCTTGCTGAGATGGCGAAGTTCAAGCATGAGGCTCAGGGTGTATAAGTGAGGGAAAGTTTTACAAGGAATAACCAGTTTGGCGGATGTATAACTGTATAACCTATCTGAGAAGAGAGGATCGAGACACCATGTGTAGAAATAGCAAATAAAAAATAGTTTCTAATATATCCATTAAAGTCACTATGGTTTTGCTAAAAGTACAGGCCACTTTACATTGATGACCTTGCAAAGGGCATAGTGTAGGGAAGAGATCAATCGAATTTATTTCCATAAAGATGATGAAATGACGTGCCAAACTTTAGTGACAAACCTTAGTACGTAAGAAGGTATCAAGAAAATCTATGTGCCAGACCAAGCTAGAGAAAAATCAAGGGTAAATCATTTTTAATGGTGGATAACAAATAAATTCTAAAAAAGAAAAATAAATTGATCAAATAATAATAACATTCCAAAAAATTAAAATCTATTGTATCAGCATTGAGATTGCAATACAGTGAATAAAATAGTAAGAATGGTTCTATCATTTTGAGGAAATAGTTAATGTTCAAGTAGCTTATAAATCAAAATATCATTAAGATTAGGACGCACCAGAGCCTTTGGAAATATATTCTCGTGGTTATAGAAAAACATCAAGCAATGATTCTTGCATGAAAAGTTTCCATCATTTACAGCAAATATTTAAGTTAAGTAGTTTACAACCTGACATCATGAATCTACTATATGAACCATATAATTCCTCTGGTAGACTTTCCACACAGAATATTTAGGGACTGGAAAACAAAACATGTCTTTGAATGGCTCTACATGAGAATGGGGGATTATTAGAAGTCTAGATAACCATCTGACAAAAGGCTCATTCATATTTATTGCTAATAAAATTGCAAACTATGAAGTAATACCAATGTTACTTTGTTAATACACAGGAAGAAAAAAGTTAAGCTTTTACAGCATTACAACTAAACCAGACAAAAACACTAGCACTCCTCTTGCTTGCCTTTCAATTTCTTCTGGTATAACAATCAAAATCAGCAATGGAAGGTCTCTAACCAAAACAGTTAACCACGTTCGACGACAACAGAGAAATCCGACTATTAATTACTCCTAACTCCAGAGGAGCAAAATGTCTGCATAGTAGCATGAATATGACATGAACATAATTATCCATGTGGACCATATATAGAACCTGGAAAAGGTAACCAGAACTGATGTTCATCCTGTTGCTTAAGTATCAAACCATCTGCAATCAATATCTTGGAGCTGCATAAAACATAAGCATGTGTCAGAGGATATAATGGTGTCAGAGAAAGATAAAAGAAAACTAACATTGGTTCAAACCTTACAATCTCCTGAACTACTTTTGAAAGTGCAACATGACACATTTATAAATACACACATTAATAAAATTTGCTACAATCTTTTAACCAAAATGATACAACTACGCGGTTTCCCAGAAACTCTCTTTTGTAGAAGAGGGGTTTTCACATTGGAACCTCATCCCTCATAGTCATAGGTATTTACAAAACTTTTTAGTATTGCAACAAATCAAAATGATTGGTAAATATAGCTGGAGAAAGTGATAAATAAATAATTTTGCTGAGCCTACCTCCACCAATGGTTGCTTCAGGAAGCCTTTCAATCGAATACTTATGTTGCGTAATATACATGATTGGCACTCCAGGGATCTGTTTGTCATTTACATTATCAAGTAAAGAAATTAACACAACAAATTGGATTTTGAGTCATTATGAATTGATTTACATACCTTGCGAATCCTTCGCTTCAAGTCTCGATCACAAGTAGCAACAATATAACATTTATGCTGCATCCAGCAATAAGTGCCAAAAAGATTCAGAACAAATGGCAGGAAAAAAAATGTAGACCAAAAAACTATGAAGCATCACATTTATCATCTCATGATAGGAAAAGGAAAAACAGAGTTTTTTTTCCAGTTTCCACTGAGGAAGTATAAGGCAAATGGCAACAAACAAGTGGTTTTCCATTCAAAACAAGGTACTGCTCAGTAAGTATGAGTAAGCAAATGATTGTGCAAAATGTGAGGTCCTCATGACCAACACAAAGTTACTTCTCAGACACGAAGTTCTGAAATATAAATGCAGCAAAAGCATGTAGAGGTGCAAAGCCAGATTTTCAGCCTTGGGTTATACCTGTGTAACTCTGTCAACAAGGCAGTCATCAGCATAAGTTCCTTTGTGGGTACAGGGGAGTCTCTCAAACCGAGGATCCTTGGCAATCCTATTAAGATGAGATTTGAAATGGGCAAAAGATTAAATGACTAAATTCCAACAGAGTAGTCACAAAAAATGCCAGCAACAATTACAATAATCCTCTACCTAACCAATCGTATTTAAGAATCTTGTTTGCAATCATAAAAAGCTAACCATCTTATTTCTCACTAGGTCTCTCTAACAAGCTTGTCAAATGACATGCCAGAGCAGTTGGGTGGCATATAAAAAAAGGCTATGCATAGGTAACATTCATAGGTTAAATGCCTACTCCCATCGTAGATGATCTCAAACTAAAATTTATCATAGCTCAAGATCTGCCTTCACAACTGATGCCTGTGTCATCTCTTGCACTCATAACAGGGACTGTGAGCAGGGACTGTGAGCAGATAGTAGATGATCTCAAACTAAAATTTATCATAGCTCAAGATCTGCCTTCACAACTGATGCCTGTGTCATCTCTTGCACTCATAACAGGGACTGTGAGCAGATAGTACATAGGGCCAAACCATCTGTCAGTAAACTTTTGAATGGATTCATCCCTACGTGTATCCTTCCCGATCTGTCGTCTATGCTACTCTGAGTATATGAACAGATCGTGGTTCTCTCATCGAACATTTCTTCCCCAAAAAGATGGTTTGTTTTACAGTTTCCTTCTTACTTACACATCCCAATAGGACTAATGCATGACTGCATGTACATGCATTTTTTATTACTAGGTGATTAAAACTAATAAGTAGTTATGTGCCAACTACCATGTACATAGCAAACTCGAGAACCTTATTAAATTACAAAAATATGTACCTCAATGCAACACGGTACTTCTGTCCTAGTTTCTCGAGCTCCGCCATTACACAATCAGTGATGCAAGGAGTACCTTGATAAACAAAAAAGATACTGTATTCAGGGGTAGAAGAGAATCTAAACACACACGTGCGTAAATAATCATTTTTATATTTAAGTGGGAGTGATCATCTACAAGGTTGGGTGACAAGAACATATAAATATCAGATAAAAGTGAATGCAGACAAGAATGCAGCAAATAATATGGTCACACCAAGAATGCTTAATAGTCATGAGCAAAAACAAATAGAATATCATTAGCATTAAAATATACTATCACAAATTACATCAATATCGTGTCAGACAGACAACCAGGACAATTGGAACCCATTGAAATTCCACCTTCACTTGTAAGTTGTAACAACCACTTAGTAGCACCAAGGAGGGAAGGAAATCTTATGCATTCAAAAAATACCACTACCATGATACGTTGGCAATCATTCTAGTCATCTAGTGGTAGCTAACTCAACACCTAATTTTTTTGATGATGAGAATAATGTAACACAACTGGTAGTGCATTCGTGATATCCAACATGATAATTATTTTCTTCTATAATAAAATATTACTTATTCTAAGGAAACTTACATTTTGCATACAAGCAATCCATCATTGCTTTCTCCAGGTCCAACTACATACAAAAGAAAAAAAAATGAAATATATTACTTACAATGCTATCAAAACATCAAACTATGAAATAAAAGGTAGAAGCAAATTACTGAACTTAGGATTCTGATTTTCTTAAACTCACCTTATTCTGAATAGAGAAATTGATAAAATTAGTATCAACCAAAACTCGATAAGGCGGACCCAATGCAGAATTGTGTTTGAAGAAAAGAGCTGAAGAAACAGTAGGCCTGTTGATTCAACAAACAATAGCAAATATAAGCATAAGAAAATCAACAAAACTGAAGCAGAACAAAAAATGCTTGAAATAGAGAAAGGTAGAAGCTTTACACGTTTCTAGGTAGTTTTTCTTTCTCGAGATCCTTCTTGTTAGGGTTCAGAACATCTTCTTTATGTCTAATTGAATAAAATCAAAAACAAAAAAGTTACAATTTTTAATGAAAGAGATAGAAGTGTAGAAGAAGAGGATGGGAATAGTGAATGAAAACGTTACTTTTTGATCATTTTTGTGGTAACGAGCTTCTTCATTACTGCGAATTTAGGAGATTTCTTTGCTTTTCCCATTTTTTTTTCGATTTCGAATAAACCCTAATTCAAAGTTCAGAGATTCCAACACAGAAGTCTCTCTAAAACCCTCTTCGTAGAACGAAAGAAGGAAACTGATTGTGCCGCGTTTGTTTGTGAAATGTCGACCATCTGTAGGTCGGTTTGAGTTTATAACCTAAAAGTTACGGTTTTAAGTATTTGATCCCTATATTTTATTGAAACTAGTAAGCAGTCCTAATCTTTGCATTATAATGTGCTTTTAGTCCCTTGACTAGTTGACTTCTGGTGATTTTGGCGATTTATCAAAATTAAGATGTAAAACTTGGTGTTGCTGTATATGAAGTTATTATGAACAAAGACTTGTAAATGAAGAATATTCAAAATTTTATGTTTCATGGCTCAACAAAATGAATTGTTAACTACACTATGCATTTGATTTGATTTGAGCAAATTTTCATGAATCAAACACAACTAAAATGTATATACAAGAGGTTTCTTAATTCTCAGCTGAAACGATCGGATGCTATTGATCGAAAAGAAGCTCCATTTTGAGTAATGATGCTTTGCATGTCTCTCTATATCTTACTCATCTCTGCAGCTACCTCTTTCATATTGGGCATTTCTCCCAGCAACTCTATACAACTGGCCGCAAGATTTACCATTCTTTGTAAGGGGTCTTCCAATCTTGTATGTGGCACCCTTGTGTCAAGTATATCCTCCAACGGTTTCTTTGCGAGGGTTGCTCTATATTCCAATGCAAGTGTATAAGCTAACCGTTTGGTAAGCAGTTCCACCAGGACCATGCCGAACCCATAAACATCATGTTCTTCTCTGAAATCATCGATCATGTTTGGATCAACATACCCTGTTGTACCACATTGTTGAGCAGTAATTCCATGTGTTTTACCACTAGGAATGGTTCGGGACACACCAAAGTCACCTAACTTGGCATTGTTTCTTTCTGTCAGAAGGATGTTTTCTGGCTTTACATCCCTATGTATAACTGTCGTAGGGACACCATAGTGTAAATATGAAAGTGCGGACGCAATCTCAGCTGCAATGCTAATTCTTTCTATCCATGAAAGGGGAGACAGGTTGGGATTGTGAATATGTTTTGACAGTGGCCCATTGGACACATACTCGTAGACTAGAATAGGACATTGATCCTCAAAGCAATATCCTATTAGTCTGACAATGTTTTTCTCCCTTAACTGTGACAGAATTACGATCTCATTGATGAAATCGTTGATGTGCCTTTCATCAACCTCCTGTGATTTCTTTACGGCAACATCCTCTCCATCAGCCAGTAGGCCTTTGAAAACAGTCCCAGAGCCCCCGTTGCCAATAACTCGTTTATCACTGAAGTCATCGGTGATTTTCCTAATTTCTTCTATTGAGAACTTTGTGCAACGTGCACCGGATTGGGATAACCTTTCTTCTAGTAACTGTCCTCCATTCTTTTTGTAGTTGCATTCCTTTATCCTAATTACCTCTTTCTTCTTGTTTGCCATTATGACGTATGATATTCCGAAGTAAAGAATTGTGGAAACGGTGATACTCCCCAAAACTGCAATGGCACTTTGTAAGATCAATCAACAGCCCGCAATGACACTTTGTAAGATCAATCAACAGCCCGCAATGACACTATAACATTCTCTATATATACATTGATCTGGTCTCACTAATCAAATAAAGAGAAAACAAGCATGGTAAATTGAATGAGAGTCTGAGTCAGATCCTTAAATTGTATAATTCCAACAAAATGCACCTATTAATAAGATGTGGTAGCCAAAGTAGCATCCTGATCCTAGTTTTGTTCCATCTCCAAAGTAGAAAAAGGGACATTTACAGGGGTTCTTTCTGCCATTTATATATGTACAACGAGCACTATCAACACATGGAGTATCCTTGGTGTTGCACAAGTCAATTCCTGTGGAAATTGGTAAAGTTTAGCACCAAAATAAAGCATAGAAAACGGTTTGTATGTATGCGTTAAAATTAGAAGTACACAACTATTTTGCAAAGAGAAATAGATTTGAAAGGATTATGTACTTTCGCATCCTCCAAGCTCAAAAGCAGTCCTTTGGTATCCTTATTGCAAAGACAATCATAGCCATTGGGTCCATCAACACATTTGCTGTTTTTAGCTTTGCATCCATAGGTTGCTTGGTTTTTCTCGGCCTCTTGGCAAGTAGTGTTGCTCACTACCCAATCCAATACAGCAGGTAGCGTCTGGTACATATATTTTGAATCTAGTTTTTTTAACCTTTCAAACTGGGTGAAATCATCAGAAACAATGACCCCGTAGTTGCACAAGGACATCATCAAAGCTCCTTTCTCCGTCTTCACGGTGTCGATCCGCCAGGAGTAGGATTTGGTCTCTGTGGCAGGGAGGGAGGTTTGACAACACCCTTGGCCATTACAGACGGAGTGTGAGGTTGAGGATTCGTTAGAGCAGTAGGATGTACACCCATCAAGGAGACCATAGTTGTCAGGCTCAAGAATGGTTGCTGACATATCACATCCTATTGCTATAAACTTGTTTGCAGTGGGTGAAAATTTGAAGATGGAACTCTCAAAGGATCTAATCTCCTGGATGCCATCGCCTTGACAGTTGGTACTTTCCCCTAGTTTCACCTTGAGAGTTCTCTGGGAAACTGATATCTCTATGAACTCTGTTTCTGGACGCCGCGAGTCTCAGAACAGGAGGTTTGCTAAGCTGGTCACAGACCAGATCGAAATCGGGGCTAATACCACAACCCTTTCCTATGGCAAAAGGGTTAGGAACCCAAATATTACCACAATGCGTTTGATGACATGATATTGTTCTGGCTTCATCAATGTTCCTTGATAATAGTACTGCTAGCAAATAGATTGAGAGGGTAGACATTGGAAGTTTATAATTCCAGACAATGCCCAAAAACACAAGAGACCAGGTCCATCGGTGAGATATCAAAACGACCAATATTTGGACATTTTCAACAAAAAAACGGGATCAAAGGGGAGAACTGCAGGGAAGAACCAGAAAGGCAAACAAGTGCTAAAGCAATATGACATAGGTAAATTTAGTAAATGAGGATCTCGGATAGGTTTCAACTTGACAAAATGGCATTTGTAACTGAATTATGTATGAGCTGGTAACTTCTAAGAATAGAGTTCTAAGAAGCTTTTATTAGCGAAATGATCTGTTACTATGGTGTCATTGAATAGATCTTCAGTTATTCATTTTTGTTCTGTTTAAGTATTGACCCAATATACCTTGTGTCAGCAACAAGCCAACAATTGTGCATTCTTGCTCCCAGATTGGTGTATCTCAAGTCTCAACTACGTTCCAGTCAATCTCAGATTACATATAGATCGGTTGGTCGAGGCAGTTAAGTAAAGTAAACCAATACTCCTTCAAATTTAACCAGGACCCTGTTTAAGCAATGACCAAAAATAGGAAAGCAATGCCAAAAGTAAGAAAAGAACAATAGATGAACCTGTGGCATATAGGAAATTTGAGAAGCTGTGTCATGGCCTCATTAAAAAAGGCTTTTTAGTTCTGTCTTGGATGAAATATCTATGGGAGATTTAGAGATACCCCGGAAAAGTTTGCACTCTTTGAGATACCTCCCCAGATTTGAAAATCATTAGAGATACCCCCCATTTTCTCATTTGAAGTCGGTCAACTAAGTTGTTGACCATGGTCTGACCAGTTTTTAAATGTTTATGACTGAAATACCCCTCCACCTAGATTTAATCTCATTAATTAATAAGTATTAAACATCCACCATCTCTAACCCAAATCCCACAATCCCTAACACACAACCCACCACCACCACCACCCATTCACCTCCACCATTAGCATACTAAACCACCACCATTTGTGTGATTAATGATGGTAGACTTTCTCTTTGAAAATAATTAAAGTATGTTGAAAATATGATGAAGAAAATGGTGGATATGAGATTGGGTTTAGAAGAGATGTTGATGGGGTGTGAAGATTAAGGTAATGATGATGGAATGTTAAGAATGTGAGATGGTGTTAATGATATAGTGTAAAAATTAATGGTGATGGGGTGTCATTGTGTGAAGATGGTGGTGGTGAGATTTTAGAGATGGTGGTAATAGATGGTTGGTGGTAGTGGTGGTGGTGGTAATGGAGTGTTAAGGGTTAATATGGTGGCGGTGGTTGTGTTATGGAAGTAGTGGAGTTAAAGAATTGGAGATGATGGTAGTGGGTGGTGGTAGTTAAGGATGGAGGTGGTAGTTGTTTAGAGAAAAAAAATGGAAGAAAGTTATGATCTCGACCATCGATTTTGGATGGTTAAAGATAGATTTAACTTTTGAATGGTGTAGATTAATTCAATTAATAATGGGTGACATATTATTTTTATGATGAAGGGTATTCTCGTCAATATAAAAAAAACATTGGTCAATGGCTTGGTTGATCGGCTTTAAATAAGAAAATGGGGGTATCTCTAATGATTTTCAAATCTGGGGGTATCTCAAAGACTGCAAAGTTTTTGGGGGTATCTCTAAATCCCCCAATATCTATTGAATAATCTAAAAATCAAGTACGTAAATGTCTAAACTTTAAGAATGCCAATGTGTCTTCTTTCTATCAATGGTCTTTGAATAAAAATCGAAAGATATAGGAACACTGTCTTGAAGGTTAGTACCGACGATACACAAGTAACCACTTTCTCTCGCCAAACATATTCAATATTCTGTAACCCTGCCATCGATATATACCATCCCTTCGCATGCTCCATTCAACATTGTGACCCCAATTGGCATCGTCGAATAAAATAATGCCATTATTATAAAATGATGACACAAAGTTATTTTTCATGATCGCCATCTGGCATCCAAATGCTATCTGCCAGTTCTTGAATTTCCATATTCGAGACTCACCATCTGCTAGGATAAAGTAGCCGTAGTCCTCATTTGATGAAAAACTAACTGAATTACATAAGCATCTTAGGGCATCTCTAATGGTTGGGCAAATTTGATGGTCCACGTATACACATTTGATGATAGTTTGATGAAAATTTTGCTTTGAAAATGTGCTCCATCTAATGGTTCATCAACTAAAGCGGCTAATGGATGACCGCTTCACTAAAGCGGCCCCCCAACACCCACTTCACTTAGTTAAAGCGGCTAATGGATGACCGCTTCACTAAAGCGGGCCCCCAACACCCGCTTCACTTAGTTAATGGGGCTGTCCAAGTGCCACTTAGTTAAAGCGGGCTTTGAAGTGCCACTTTAAGCGGCACTTCATTAGCCGCTTTAAGTGAAGCGGTCTTCTCTTGCCCGCCTCACCCAGTATCAAACCTTAAGCTTTTCATCAAAATTTCATCAAATTTGATGAACTTTTGATGATTTTTGCTAAAATATCAAATTTGAAAAACTTTTGATGGTCCATTAGATGAAGTTTTTTTCACTTTTTCATCAAATTTGAATTTGATGATAGATTTGAAGAACCATTAGAGATGCCCTTAGGTTTGTGCCACCTCCAAGATTATTTGTTATTTTTACAGAGGATGGAAACCCAATGATGGCCACGGCTGGGCGGAAGGATATGACCAATTGACCATCAAAGATAACACAACAACTAAAAAATGATTATGATGATTATGGCTATAGTTTATATGTATTATATTCGTATACATGACGATCTGAATAGGAAGGAGAGTGTAACAAGTAATCTTTTCAACTTACTATGGACAATTTAATTGAAACTGCTTTCTACGTGGAGTAACAGTACCAGTTCACAATTCACATACAGTAATTAAGATTATAATATTCTATTATTCGGTTATCATTACAACCTGCTCGTAACACAAACATAAACTCCAACAGATACTGTTCTGAATTCTGATTCCCAAGTCCGAGCCTCAATGGAAATGAAATTTGCCATAACAATCCATGAACACACTCGGTGACCAAGTTATAATAATGAACCTTCAGAATTTAAATGAGTTTGAATTTGTTCCAATACTCTCCACCAGATTTTGCCACGTACTACTAATTTTTTTTTGCTTTTAATTTAGCTAGTCCCACTAGGGTTAACAGCACCATCTTAGTGTTTTAGTTTTCTTAATTAATTTTACTTAATATTAAAAAATAAGTAACATGACGGAGTTTGTAGGGCTAACCAACATAGTTTCATCCCCTTTGCATTTGACACATTTGGATTGCTAGGCTCAGAAGCAGTTGAGCTCCTCAGGAGAGTGCAAAAGGTAATGGATAGCAACGTGATGACTGCGGGTTCGAACGAATATGTATTTAGGAGAATCGGGTTTGCTATCCAGAAAAGACTTGCCGCGCAGTTTGTAGCGCGTTTGTCCTCTACTTTTGTGTAATTTGTTGAGCTTATCAATAAAATTTTATTATTAAAAAAAAAAAAAAAAAAAAAAAAAAAATTATTGATATTTCGACACTATAAACCAATGTGAAGGTCGAGTATTCGTGAAAAAAAAAATTTATTTTTTGATATAGCCACTTGGCAAGATTTGGAGGAGAGTATTGTTCCGCACTCTTAAAAAGAGTGTGGAACAAATTCGCACTCAATTAAAATGGTCAGTGTGTTAGACACATTGCATTAATTTGGCCGAAAATAACGCATCATGGCATGCGGTTCGAACACATTTCGAGGGCTGGCAATGGGCTAGAAAAGTTTATGGAGTGAGTTATTGGGGTTTATCAATGTAAAACTTATTAAATCCAGGGTCCAAGCCACGGCAACAGCTATGGTGCCTAAAACAAACAGGGCCTAAGCTTAAAAATAAAATGAAAACCTCGTCTTCTTCCCGCTCTAGAATTCAGTCATTTAAATTGGCGCCTAAATGGCTCACCAATTCCAAAATTAATGTCCTCCCTCAGTGTTCATCTTCTTCGCTATCGCACAATTCACACATTCCAAGAAGAACAAAAGAAGAATGAGCGAAAGCAATGCTTTTGGGAAAACCATTTGTTCAATTTGCTATGAAGATCTCAAACCCCTTATCGAAGACCTTCAATCCATCTCAATCTGCGGCCACGTCTTTCACGAGCTCTGGTTCATACTCTCTCTCTCTCTCTCTCTCTCTCTCTCTCTCTCTCTCTCTCTCTATTGATTATTCTTCAAGATTCAATTTTTATTTTTATTTGTTTAATTTCTTCTTTATTTCAGCCTACAACAATGGCTCGAATACTGCTCCGGCACAAAGAAGTGTACTTGCCCAGTATGCAAGCAAAGATGTACTCAAGAAGATGTTGGTCGCCTTTATTTCCAATCAATTGGTGATGCAAATGATACACAGAGACCTTCAGAAGGATTATTTAATGGGGAACAAGATAAAGATCCTGTTCTTTTGTTAAGAGAAGTAAACAAATTCAAAGGAAAGGTTTCTGCAATTACTTCTGCTTGTGAACGTCAAGAACAGAATTTGAAAGAACTCAATGAAGAGGTATTTGATTTTGAGCTTTTAATTGAAAATGTTTTTATTAGGGTTTTCACATTTCTCTAACGGTGGATTGTTGTTTTCTACAGCTTAGTACTTGTAAGGAACAATTAAAAGAAGAAATTGAATTGAAGAAGGTAGCTTTGCAGCAAAAATCAATTTTTCAAGGATTGCTTAGATCGAAAGGCGAGGTGAGTTTTGTTTACTTCTCAATGGTAATTGATGATTGAATCTACTTTTGGTGAATCAATTGTGATTTGAGTATTATCTTCTTAGCAACTTGATAAAACAGCGGCAGAGTGTTCTAGACTTCAAGAGAGGAACATGGCGCTAGCTAAGGAGCTGGCTGCACTCAAATTGTAACCCCTCCCCCCTCCCTCTCATTTGCTGTTTCATTTTTATCGATCATTTCTGTTGCTTGCTTAGAATTTGTTATTGATAATTAAGGGTATCTGATGTGAACCTGGACGAAGAAGAGATAGTGAAGCTTGCTTCACTTGGACATGGAATTAACAGCACAGATACAGTTGATATTTTAAAGAAGTCGCTAGTCCTTCGTAACAAGTAAGTTTTCTAATTCCTTTTTCCTTCATCTATGTTGGATGTTTAATTTACCATGAGCCAGACAGATCGATATCCATTATCAATTAGTAGTTGCTTGCCAGACCTATAGTATTCTAAAAGGAAGTTAAGAGGATCTGAAATAACGTCTCAATTGATACTAATGTATGTTATGCTGAATAATGAGCTCTACACAATGTGGTGATATTAAGGTATAATCCATTAACTGAATGCTCGAACTGTATTCTGAGGTTTAGAGGATAGTGGCCTTCACTAAAGACATTTTGCATCTGAAATTAACAGTTATTGCTGACTCATCCACCAGGTCTAAACCCTCACAGCAGCCTAACACTTGAACACATATTGTTCCCGTAGCCAGAATCAATTGTTTGTTTATAAAGTGCAACGTGAGAAATATTTTGACATTGCCAACTAGAGTGATCTGTTCATAAAGTGAGTACACTGCCAGAGTCCAAAGTTCTGGTAATTGTGAGGTGAACACTTGAGCATCTATTCAGTTTGCATTATAACTGACATGCTTTCATTCTTGTTGATCCTGTATCAATGTTAAAGAGTATTTGTACATAATTTTGTTGACTTTCCTCTTTCAGTTGTGTAATCGTGTTTTCAATATACATGGATTTATGTAGAAGCTACAAGGAATTGATGGCACAGTGCAACATACTAGGCAGAGGAGAAACTCGTTCCCTTAGAAAGCTTGAAAAGGCTAAAGAGAAGATGAAGAATCTAAAGGTATGCTCATTGTAGGACCAATAAATTTATTCAGGTCGAGTATGTTCAAGATGTAAGTATTTTGTTCTATTTCCTGATCAGACAAGACTGAGAGAACTAGAATTGGCTCTTGAAGAAAGAGACAATGAAGCCTTAAGGTCTTTAAAAGCTTCTAGCAGAACTTCTGGTAAAGCAGCTGATCTGGATGGCGCAAAATCAAACACACTGTGCATCACCAAATTTCCTGCAACATATCAAACAGAGCATCCTGCTGAACCTGCAATGAACTCAAATCAGAGTGGTGGTCTGACAAATCACCCAATTCTGTTTAGGAAAACAGGCAACTTTGACTTTCATAAAACTTTGGGTCTAAATAATTGTAAGAAATCTGAAGATGTATTTGATGTTGACCTGGAGAAAGATTCACGCTTTTTCATGGATGATAGTAACTCTGAGCCGCCACAGCCTGTGCTTGAAGATCCACCTACTACAAAAACTCTGCCCAACAACCACTTCAAGGCGGATATAAAGAAGTCCGGTGTGTCAGGGAGAAGAACGGATATTGCGAACATGGATTCATTAGCAAATGGACAAAGAAATTCTTTTGGGCTCTCTACCTCATGCGTTAATTCTAAGACTGTCATGCACAATACAGTCATTGATGTTATGGAGGAGGACGTGGTGCACATCAATAATCCAAGTTCAGCTGTGGAAGAATCAAGCGCTGATGAGATTATGGAGATTCCACCGTTTAACATAAGAAAAGAGGTTTCAAGTCCTGTGCCAAACCCCAATTCTGGCAATTCAGGTATGTCTTATGTGATTTATAACAGGTAGTAGTTGATAAAATTTCAAGGTTGCAGAATATAGTAGCATCTCTAAAAAAAATAGCTTGTAGAGTCTGGGGTTCTATAATGCTAGAGGGATATACAGTTGTTATAAAAGAACAGTGACAAGAACAATCAATGCAATAATGCTTAGTATTTTGTCAACAGTTCCATGGTATATTGGTATTCCAAAGTGAAAGAAGCAACTGAAGAATCAGCCTAGTTGTCATCTATTTCCTTCATGTAATATTTTAAGCTTGCATCTCCTGACCTTCACGAACATTTATAGGAGATCACAGTTTTGCTGGTGGCCTTTTGGGACCTGATGGTGCAAACCGCTATTTGGGGAAATGGTGCAAACGTGCCCAACCTAAGGGATCAATACTATCATCAACAACATTGCAAGAGCCCAGTACAAGTACGGGGGATTTAATTGCTGCTGGAGCTGATGGAAGAGGCGGTAGAGTCAAAATCTTGAGATCTCAGAACCATCTAGTGAGTCATTATTTATTCATTCATTCAACGTTGCTCACCTAATCCATAACTTTTTAATTAACAAAAGTATATATATATTTTTTTAAGGATGTCAAGGGAAGTTCAGTTTTGCCAAAGAGAAGCAAGAGTGGATCCAAACAAAGTAGCCAGCAGTCACAAGGGTGCATGCAAATAGATCACTTTTTTGCAAAAGCAGATCGATCATGAGGACAAGAACTGTTTTAGCCAAAACTTTGAAGGAAAACAGACTTGTTTCAGCAGGGTACGGGAGAAGTATACAGCTACTGCAAGAGTAGGGGAAGGTTTCCATTTTATGTACCTGATACATCCAAATGATCTGGATATATGAACATGAAACACCCAATGATGCTAATAGGCCCCAAAACACCTGTTGTACAAGCATCCTTTTGTGATATAATGATTTTTGCGGTTTAAATAATCGAAAACTAATGGTTCTCTGTGTATTTTTTTTTTCTTCTTTTTATCCTCATCTGTTTTGGGAGAGTCTACATAAATAAGTTAGAAAAGGCCACTAAGAATTGAACAGTGGAGACTGCGGAAGATGTCCTCTTGCTTGGTTGTATCTTTTGGCTAATTTAATTATCTAGGGCATGGCTAATAGCCTAATACTGAATATATTCTTGAAGGCATTTTATTTGTCACCCTTTTTAACAGTAGCACGAATTTTTTATGTAAAGTGGTCATTGTTATTACATAGTTAATTAAAGACAAATGATCAAACCCAAGAGAATTTTAGGATAAGCAAAATTTATAGCCTTTATTATGCCTGGCTATTGATATATCTTGTAAACCGCAACAAAAACTCAAAGTGGTGATACATCCAGAAGTCACAGGCACCATCTCTGTACAGGCTAACTAACCTTCAAAGTAAATTAAACACATTGCTTAAATACTACCTTCTTACTAGAACAGACAAGTCAAAGTGGTTATATACCCTTTTGACACCTATACACAACCAACAAACTTTTGACTCGGAACCTATGAATGATACACATGTGAAGAACAGTTTGTTTACATGTACATCGTTCATTCACCCTTGTCCTCTCATTTCAAGGGCAATCAGCAATAGATCAGGGCCATAATGAGAATTGTGAAGAACAAGCAGCCTACTATAGAGCTGATCAGCCTCGTCTTTCTCTTTCCCAAGCGACATCTTACGCTCATCGGCATTCCCCCACGTTATTTGCTCCAACAGGTTCAGCTTTCTCGGAGTCAATATCATAGGATGACAGCAACCTTCTCTACACCAAAGTAAACAATTTAAAATTCATTAACCACCATAATAGAAAGAGAAGAAAGAAGTGTTATTGTTTGTAAAGATACTCAACCATAAATGAAAAAGAGAATGAGTTTAAGTGTTTAACAAATCAGATTATCAGAAGAGAGGACAGGAGAGCAAATAAGGCACTTACATGATCCTCAAAATCAGGGCTTGCTAAGTTGACAGAAAGGTTTCTCATCAGTAGTAACACCTGCCATGCAGAAATTAGGAATGTGTCAAGAAAGAGCTGCAAACATAATCTGCAATAATAGTAAGCTACATCTTCATTCCCAGGATTAAAGAACTTCTGTTTCCCACCAAAATAGCAAATCGTGTATTTGTTCACTTTAAGGGGATTGTTCATTTAGGTGAATTAATGCACATCAAAGGTTAAATCATCCCCCCCCCACACCCCCCCCCCAATTCAGAATCTTTACTCCCTCTAGATGAGATTGCAGTTTCCTGTGTTTATTTATTAATATACTTGCTTGGTAATTAATTTATCAAATCTACAAACAAGAAGATCGGATACCGGAACTTCGTGCTTGCTCAAGTTTGTTGGGTAAAAAAAAACCACCAATTTTTTTTTTAACATAAATTGACTATCAAACTCCAGCAATATATGACCAAAATAGTGTAAATTTTATAAGAGACATACAGTTTCAACGTCAATTGGATCCATCTGTTTAAGCTTCTGCAAGTGACCACTTCGGTTTGGATCAAAAACACTACCAATGAAGCTGTAAACCTGAGCAAAATCTGGCATGACTGCATCAAGAAAATTACCAATTAAACACAGGCAAGCAAAAGACATCTCACTGGGACACGAATATGTTATACATATATAAATAAAAATATCTACGACAACAACAACCATATTAATTCAAAATTTGAACATCACAATATGCAAATTACATTAACATCAATTGCTCGTGTCTTGTGGCAGGTTTGAGAATTAATTAATTAAAAAATTTGGTCAAAATTTCAGTGTCACAACTGTTAGCTTTTTGTTTTTTGCATTTTATTATCGCAATATCAATAGCATCATTAAAAGATAGTCACCATGGTGATTCCCTTTCTCAGTTGCGTCGCGAATCGGACATGGCCTTGGTGTGCTTTCGGTGCTACTGCAACAATTATTTACTACAGCAGGCCCAGCAGATCCAACATCGTCTAGTAAACCTCAAAAATAGAAGAAACTATATGTTAAAATTATTTTAAGAACAAAAAGGATCACGAAAATAAGATATATAATTCTTGCGTTGGTTAAACTGGTCAAAATGAGCAACTAAAAACAGGTAAACCTTTTGTCGCATGTGATACACCAACGGGTGGTAGAGAGTTATGAGCCCATGAAGATACAGCTGGATTTGTAGTAGAATTTCTAAGAATTGATGATGAATCTGGCCCGAGAACATATCCAGGTTCAAGCGTAGCAGATGCAGATTGAACTGCTCCCATTGCTTGTGAGAGCATCGGCACTGCAATTTACGATAGTGTAAGAATAAAAGATCTCTACTTTCTCCATTTTCTTTCACCTTTGTTAAAAACTGATTTTGATATATAGGTTAAAGGAAAACACAAAATAGAATAAAAATCTCTAACCATTTTTAATGGCTTTCTGGGGATATGGATGAGCTGCCTTCCTCTTTGGCCGAGGGGGTGGTACATGTTCACTTGTCCCATTTTTCTGAACCTTGATGAAGTACTTTTGTGCATGACTGCGTATCTGCAAGATTAGCCTTTAAAATCTGGAATAGTGGAATATAAAAGGGCAGGTACTAAATATAAGACATATCAGAATCAATTTCCTTCAAAATAGAATTCGTTCCACACTAGAAATAGCTGCTGTGCATGGACACAAATTTTCTATCAAATTCTGAGGCGCAGGCTGGACTACATTATACAAAAGGACACAGTGGCACATCTTAACAGTACGAAATTACATCTACGAAATGTCCAGCTCTCTGTAAAGAAAAATCAATACAAAAAGAAATAAATGTTGCCACATTGCTGTGCTCAATATTACCTGGATTACTGTCTTTGAACCAACAAAGGCTTCGATCTTTTTCCAGTCACGGTCAAAACTGTAAATAAAATATAAGGAATGGAAATTGCATCAATATTTCTTCTAAACAGTAAACAGAGAGGGAAAAAAAAAGACACAAGGTTTGATTAATTTCAATCTCCCCAACAACTTTCTCTTTCAGATTTGAACACTAGTCAGATTATTTTGCAAGACCAGATTACCAGACCTGACAAGTCCCAATTTACCGTATATATGAAAAAACAAAGTCAGGTACCATAATGACTACTTCACATAGATTGAACAAGTTTGTCAGTCATAAAATGAACACTAGTCAGATTATTTTGCAAGACAAGAGTACCAGACCCAACAAGTCCCAATTTGCTGTATATGTGAAAAACTAAGTCTAGTACCATAGTTTAATTACTTCAAATAGATAGAAACAAGATTGTCTGTCATACAATATTATCCCACTAATTAGTGTGGCCATCCGAGGATTGTGTTTCAATGCCACCCACAATAGTATGGCAGGGAGTTAGTTGGATTACAAAAAACCCCTCATTTGGATTGTGTTTTAGTGCCACATACAATCGTGTGGCAGGGAGTTAGTCGGGTTTCAAAAAAACCCTCATTTGCATACTGGTAACTTTTTCTCAGAGATGACACAGTGTGTTTGAGGTTGTCAAAAAGCTACTGGATAGAACATAGCAGAGGGGGTTTCCAGATAGCCTAAATTGGGCCGCCAATATAATCAATTATTACTCTAACCAAACTCCAAAATCCCTCAATTTGAAATTTCCCCAGCACCCACAAGGCACAACAGACCACAGTCGAAAAAACGAATAGTGAATCCCCTAACAAGAACTGAGCTGGAATTGATTGGAACTTATAGTACCAACAATTTAACTGAAAGCCAAATTTTTTTTTGACAAAACTTTAGAATCCAATTTAACCCTAATTGAAAAAAAAAAAAAAAAAAAAATTGGTAAAGAAACATAACTAGAGTGTTCAAAGCAACCCTACACCCAAATTCCACCTAAACCCAATTCAAAAACAATGAAATACCCAAACCCCAAATCAAAAAACTCACACAAACCCAAAAAAAAAAAAATTACACTGAACTTACAGCTGTAAAGCTTCTAGAAATTTGTCGTGTTCTTGTTCAGTCCAGCTTTCTCTTGACTTAGTAATGGTGTAAGGCTTTCGAGTCTTCTTAGATAGATCATCTAATGAAGCAGTTGTTGTTGTTGTTGTAGCTGTTGGTACTGTTGTTATCGCTGTCGTTGGTGTAGTTGTAGTTGTTGTTGTTGTGGTGGTGGTGGTGGGAATGGAATTGAGTCCAGGTAGAGCAGGCATGGTAATAGAGTGATCTAAATAAAAACCTCCTTCAGATGGATGATTCGGATTAACAGAAACCATGTGTCGTTCAGTTGTTGTTGTTTACCTGCTCTTGCCTCTTTGTCTCTCAATCCTCAAAGTCTCTCAACTTTACTTATTACTTTGTTTCTTGTTTTAGTAATCGAAAGAGAGAAAGAAAGAAATGGAAATATCGAATTGTCGATTGTGGCTGCAAAGCCAGCACAGTTTAAATGGAAGACATTTATAGTTGAGAATTGCTTATAAACAACTCCTTTTCAGAAGTTGTACATATGTATTTACCACAAAAAGTTGCAAATTGACTTTTTGTTGATTGTTTATTTATTTATTCTCTGTACAGAATCCGTGAATTGATGCATTTATGCGGAGTAGGGTGGATAAATATTTTGCAATTTTGGATAAGTTGACCTTAATTGACCATTAAGCAGAAAGATAGAAAGATAAATTTCCAAAACATTCTTCATGTTTACTTCAGCTTGTGTAGTAGTAGACCACAAGTTTGTTAAACACAATCATGACTTACATTGAGGAAGCTTTTAACCATAATGGACCATTATGCAAAAACTAGCATGTAAAAGTATGTAACCCTTATGCATACTGCCTGGGTGAAATTTGGGCATTTGGTTATGCAGAACCACCATGAGGATTGACTACTACATGGAGCAAACCAAAAGGAGAAAGAACACTGCTCCACCCATAGCCAAACCGCCACTCATATTAGAGTTTGAATGGGCAGATGCCAGATGGGATTGCGACTAATCGCTTAAATGATCAGACAGAGAAGACAACCATCCTAGGTGCTGATCAGATTCTAACGCATATAAATGGTTGTGCCAAACCTATTCTCGACTCACTGACTGTTGCTTGCTATAAATTGTCAGTTTTTAGGCTTCGCAACAATCTCACAAATACCATGTATGTGAATAAAAGGGACAGTGGTAGGTTTTCCCCGTGAACATCAAATTCGAATGTTCAAAGTTCAAACTATATCCGTTATATCTTCATAAAAAAAAACTATATCCATTATATTATATCATAATCCAACTGGCAAATTGAATATCTGTATCATAAATTCATAATCAAACTGGCAAACTGGTTATTATAAGGTACGTTAAGGGTAAAGGTGAGTAACCAACACAGAAATATCTTAAATCAAATTGCACAAAAATCCATATGATGATAGCAGCTGCTGCAACAAGACAACCACAGCAGACTACACTGCACTCAATACAGAATCCCCTTGTAAAAGGAGGTAAAATGCATTCCAATTGCAATCTAACTAAGAACCTACAACACAACAAACACAATGCCCACACAGTAGGATCTCATATTTTAATCACCAAAACTGAATACTTTACATGTTGACTAAGATAATTTCAACCCAGATTCAAGGAGGAACACGATGAAGTGACTCAGCTTCATACTTACACAACCTAATCAATCCATCGGGCAACTCCATCCTCGTCATCTACAGAAGCTAGAATCTCAATGCGTACTTGTAACACAGCCTGTATCAAAAAGCAACCAAGAAGCAATTAAAAACATGGAACTATGCTGATACTGTAAATGTAATTAAATCTGTTAGCGGATAAAACAGTATTTATTTGTATTTCTATTAGTGTGTGATGATCAAATTCAAATAAAGGGTTGTCAGTAATGGTACACACTGTTAATAACACATTACAGTTGAGTAACAAATTTCAATCTGTTATATGAACAGTCAAAGGTATTTTAGATTTAGGAAATTTCAATGGCTCATCCTATAAACCTTTTAGAGTTCACAAAAGCAAATGTCAGAGTAAAACAATGGACTTACCTGGGGATTTTTGCAGTTGACGAGCCTACACTCCTCCAACAAAGAACCTTCTAACACCCAACTCTCCCAGACATCAAAGCTATGACTTGCAAATACAAATTCCATCCGTCTATTTATCTGGATCACCACAACATTATATTAGTTAAGCCCATGCCATGAGTTGTCAGATCAAGAAAGAAGAATCGGGTTTGACGGAATATACTGAGAAACATGATTCGACAGAGTTATGGAACTCATTAACTCTCATAATCCCTTTGACCTTTTCCAAAAAAAAAAAAAAGGTTTGACCCATATGCAGTTTAGAGACTTCCTTTATTATGAGAGATTTTCTATCTACAGATACAAGTCAACCGCACCACTCTGAATGCTTTATCTTCTTAACTTATGTTAGCAATCCGACATTTCTCAAGGTTTAAGTTGGTGCAAAGGGGTGAATGATTGTGAATATCAACTAGCCATATCGTTCAGGATATCTGATATGCCCTCATGTCTTTTGGCCAGTGCACCATGGATTAAGCTATATCTGCTATTGCTGTATAATGCCAGTTCCTACTATGCTAATGGTGATTTGCTATTGTAGGTTGTAGCTATGCCTCAATAACTTTTGTTATACATTCACTGCTATATCTTATACCATATATTGTTTTGGTTCCTTCACTGCTATATCTTATACCATAAATGCAGCTACAGAATATTCCCCGCAAGGTGAAATTACATCCTCAATTCGATTTTATTTGTACTTTCCTAAAACAATTCAAGCAATTATTTTTGGGGGTTTATGCGTTGAACCTTGAGAATAAAAGAAATATTTAACAGTGTGGGGAACCATGCCGGTGCTTCATTTAAATATTCAAAAACTTTTAATATCATTACCAACATAGAAAAGTTGAAACTTCCCATAAAATACAAAAGTAGTAACAAGACTATTTATAACAAGAATTACCTGCAATAACTTTCCGCCGGCAGCAAATGACCGCAGTCCAAAAGTATCCTAATAAAAACATGCATCATCATAAGTATACAATACTTCAAATCACATACTTTATGTTCTAATCAACCACTACAACCAAAAAGTGCCTACCTTGCTTCTAAAAGCAACAAGAAACTGTGCTGCAGGATCCCTTTTTGTTACATTAGACATGGTATCGAGAAACCAACCACCACCAGGGACCCTTCGCCTAGATACATGTAATGCAGGTCGATCTCTTGCATGTAATGCTATAATATACCCATCTTTTAGCACGTCGGCAGATTTTCTACCAAGTTTGATGCTCAACTGTGCACGTTGCTCAGATGTTGGTGTGGATTCAATGGGATTTGTCCTACTTCTAGAATCTTCAGGGGAAGCAAAACGAGAACTGGAACTTAAAACTTGATCAGTGCTGCTCACTGCAGTATCATCTTCTCGCTGTGAAGTGAAGTTGATGTCTTTTTCCAACACAGATGATTCATCTGACTTTTGTTGAGATCTACGGCGTGCATGCCTCTTCTTACTCTTCTTACTAGCTCTACTATTGCTTCCCTCTGATCGAGCAGCAGATATCTGAGAGACATCTGTCCCTTGAGGCTGTGTATGAGACTCTTTTGGTTCATAAATCTCTTTCTTATTGTAGTTATCTGGACTTAATTGAATGTCATCTGTCCAAAGCTCATTGTCACAAATCTGCAAAGAATTGTCTTTGTCCAGTTTCTCAGATTGTTCATCTTCATATCCACTTTCACTTACTGCATCCTCTTCATCAGAGGTAGCATTGTTTGGGATAACCCCATCAATAAAGAACATCTTCAATATAGAAATAGCTTTCTCTCTTATGTCCATCCATACTTCTTCACTATAATCCGCACTACGAGGTAATATCAACACATTTGGCATCTCCTTAACCTGTAGCGGAGACACAATAGAAAGATTAAACTCCCCCTTAAATGGAAATGATACTCGAAATTCGTTTACATTATCAAAATACCTAAAAGAGAAAATATAAAATACGATGCTGCGTGTTAGAAATGGTCAAGCTTCAGTTGAGTATAATCAAAGGGAGATATGGAAATGTTATAGAGAAGTAATTGATACCAGCTTCTATGTGGCATGAAATTTACTTTGTATCTTGCTTTCTTCACTTTTTGTCTTTCCTTAATTAAATTCTCTTTCTTTCTATTATTTATTTTTCTTTCAGTCACACATTTTTAATAAGACAAAATAAGTCACTACAACTGTGCTGGCTTTGCATCCTGGTTTCCTGAGGAACAGAGGAAGTAATGGGGCGAGTCTTTGGTCAAGATTTATCAAAAGAAATTTTTTTGGTCGATATTCAATACTCCCTCTGTCCCAAATTATAAGTACCTTATTCCATTTTAGATTGTCCCAAAATATATGTCGCTTTTGATTTTTGAACACATATTAATTAAGTTAAATGGTTCATTTGTCTATACTACCCTTGCTTTGAGATTTGAGTAATTATTCTAATGAAAAGTTAGGCATTGTAATTAGTATTAAATAGGGGTAAATTAGGAAGTAGAGTTAGTAGACAAACAATAAATGATGTTTCCTTAATAAGTAGAATATTCCAAAAGGTACTTATAATTTGGGACGGAGGGAGTATTTGACATGTTTAGTCCTCAACTTTTCTCCCCAAGATTTTCACTTTACTCCCTCAGAAAGGATCCCCTTTCTATCCCTCTTTTTATTAAGGAAAACAATATATTGTAATTAATAACAACAATGATATGAAAGAGGGGTTCACAGGAACCTATGAGCTACTACTCTTCATACTGCTGAACATAGAGGTCCTCTGCTGCAACCACAACTTATTTTAAGCCTAATATTCCAAGATACTACTGTAAGCAACATTCGGACACATGTGACACATTTTGATATTTGCCCTACAGCCCTCACCGCACCCTCACCCACCAGTGTTTACAATACAGGTCTACCTAAGGATTACCCTATGGAAAAAACACCTATTGTCCCAGTAACTTTCCTCACTAGATCAAGATCCAGTCAAACTAAGCTCCTAAACCTACCATCTTTATGATGTATGCTCACAATTTAAGCCTCATTGTGACATGAATGACACAATGTGGAAGGCCAAACGGGGTTCCTACAACAAGCAAACACATCCCTTATGACTGAACGACTGTCTAAACCTCTCTGGTATTGGGTTCCTAAGCACTTATTTTCCAAGTTTTCAAAATTCTCCAGCTTTAAAGTAACTGGTGTCTGGCCTTACAAACTGAGATTACAAAATAATTGGAAGAGGAAAATAGATTCTACGCCATGTATTGCATAGAAAGGAAACATTATCAGTAGACGAGATACTAGATATGTAAATGCAGGCACATAACTACCAGAGGTCTACAAATTGCATTGGAACTGCCTTTTCTTTAATTATAGTGTTTTAATTCAACTTAATCAATGACTACTCTGAATTAAATGTCAAATATAAATTGCATACATACAAGCCTAAACAACACATTCATTCAAGATTACAATTCATACCCTAAGGATAATGCTCATACCCATGCTTCCATCCATTGTGGCCCTTCAGCCCCATCCAAAGCACAACCAGCAATAGTTCCATCAATCAAAAGTTGTTTCAGGGCACAATCATCTAACAGCTGACTACTACCTGTATTCACTAGAAATGCTCCTGAAGACGAGAAATATCTCATTTAGAGACAAGAAAACATCATGAGTTTTCAAGGATGCCAATGATTATAAAAGGAAAACGTACCGGGTTTGATATGCTGCAAGCATTCTGCATTAATAATCTGGACAGTTTCATTTGACAGTGCACAATGGAGTGAAATAAGATCACTCGCTGCAAGTAAATCATTCAGTGTATCCATTCTTCGTGCAGCTGGGGGAAATGTTGCACAAGGCCTAATTGATTTTCCTTTTACCTTCATCAAACAAGAATAAACTATGAGTGCAAGGCAGAATCACAGAATATCCCTTTAAAAGATAAAAAGTGTTGAAATAAACAACAGGTGTAAAGTGCAATCTAACTTGCAATCTTAATCCCTAATGTAACTGCACAAAACTACATGCCACAGTTTCTAGCCTACTTGGTAATGTATAGACATACAATTCATCAACATTCTTAGATGCAAAATTCCAATCCATTCAAAACTGTACATTAGCAACATTCTTGGTATGCAGGTTTGTGGCACATAAGCTAATTAGGTATTGACATATCTTAAGCAAGGGTTTTCTTTTTCCCTCCTTCTTCTTTTGACAGAAGAGCTAAACTTAAACAGTCTATCTCTAACGAAATCTCTTTAGAAAGGTGGCTCTTTAGAATTTGTCGTGTTCAGATCCTAGTGCTCATTTCTAACCTCAACAATAGTAGTGCCCCAGAATATGATACAAATTAAAATTTCAAATCAACTTCATCACCCCTACTCTCACATTGTGTTTATCTATCTCTAAGCTTTACTTCCAGTTGACCAAATTCAATTTCTCCAAATATCAAATTTTTCGTTAAAATTGAAGAAATTTAGGAATTCAATTGATTACCTCTTGAATGTCAAAGTAAAGCACACTCATTTTAAAAGCTAAGCTCCGAGTAGCTAAAGACCTAGCTGAAGCAGACCTTCCAACAATCCCTAACACAAGACCACGACACCGCCGCATTCCACGACAAAGCGGCTGAACCGAACCAAGCCATCCAGAAGCAGAAAAGGCATGATGAGATAGAAGATGAGTTCTCCTTAACAATCCAAGAAAAAGAGCCATAACAGTATCAGCGATCTCTTCAGCACGTGAAGTATCAACATGAACGAGTCTAAGATTGAGATCGGAAGCGAGTGCTGAGTCTACAGATCGGTCGGATGAACCAAGACAAAGAATAAGTTGCCATGGTTGAAGCCGGCGTTGGGCGGCGCGAGGTAGAAATGCAAGAGAGTGAAGAAGAACAGCAGCGGCGGATTCGATCCGACCGTCCGTTAATCGATTTAGACCTACATGTTCAACGGTTGCGATACCACCAAGGGTTTCTTGTTCGAGACTACAGTCTTCGAGGCAGTTGAGTGAGACAACTAAAGGGAGTGGTGGTGGTTGGTGTTTGGTATTAGGGTGAGACATTGTTGTTAGTAGTGGTGGCGATTGCCGTAGTGGGGTTTTGGTGGTGGCGGTGGTGGTGGTGGTGGTGGTGGTGGCGATGATGTCGTTTGAAATGTCCTTTCTCATACTCTGCTAGATCTTCTTGACTGCTGTTTTAGGATCACGGGTTTTCCCTCTTGTTTTATTATTTTACTTTTTTTTTTCTCATGTGTTCTTGGAGTTGGAGCTAGGTCACTTGAATGGATTTGGAACTGTTGACTTCAATATGCCGCATAATATCGGCAGAATCCCGATATTTCTAATTTATGCCTTTAATTAGAAAAGTAGGACATAAATTGGTGTGTTTGGTGCGTTGTTTACTTGGTCCGAATGTCCGATTGAGCTGGAAAGTGATACAATCATTACAAAATGGTCTATGCCTCTATAGCATTGAAGAAAATTTCGATTTAAAGTAGAAAGCTATATGTGATTTTTGTGAGAAATAAGAATATAATAACTAAGGTTCTGGCCTTATGTCGAGAATATTCTATAACACTTACATCAAATTAATTTTGATTTTAATTAAAAAGGAATCAAAATATTTTGTGTCAATAACTCAATATCGTATGAAGTTATAAATTGGGACTTTGGGCCATTATGTCCATTTGATAAAGGTTTGCCTTAACATCAGACCAAGACCCAATATAATGGGCCTATACAAATGAAGATGCAAAAACCACAAAACCAATCCACTTTTGAAGGGTAAAATAGTAACCATAATTCATAGAGGATATCCTGATGCATATCCATATGTATAGTGGGCTTAGTGGCTCGATATGTTTAGTGTAGGAAATAAGTGGGCCGAACTGGCCTTTCTCCAAACCATGTACCCCTACTGGCCTTTTATCCAAGTCAGCACTAATAGTTACTACACTACTACAGGCCAGGGTCAGGGCATTGTGTAGACATGTTTTGGCAGTCTTCCCGATCACTAACACAGTATACACATGTAACATGTTGTATTGTTGTATCTATAGCCTGAAGTTTCATGGCTAGGAAGCATTTAGCAGGAAGTTTAGTGTCCATTTCATGCCAAGAGCCCAAGAATTTGATCATTTGACATGTCCAACACTGAAGCAACAATAAAGAGCAAGATGTCCTGAAAGCCACCTCAAAAACAATTTAAAATCTGCTGTACTTTGCTAACTTTGGTACTTCCCCTTTTGTCCACCAATTGCTTTACACATACCAAACACCCATCACGCCACCAGGCCACCAGGCCACCATATATGCCTTTCACGTGTCATCTCAACGTTGTATCAATGCACAGCCACCACGTAGAGTTCCACTGCTTTTTAATGCCTTTTATGATTTCTCAATGAAGATTCTCTTGATACCTATACCTAAAAGGCAATCTTGCTGACTTGGATACCCAGTGTAACCCATTGGTGGAGAAGCTTTAAATATTGAGAAATGCTGTTAAAAGCAACCCACTCGAGGACCTCCACGTTCAGCCAAAAATGTCCTCCTTTGGCTTTGGGACCAATTAATTTCTTACAATAACAGCAGCAAAGACACAGTAAAGTAGTGAGAAAATATTAGTACTACAGTAAGTTCGAAGCAATTTAATATTGCCATCATGCCGTGCACCATGAATTTGACACAAAATTGTGGAGGAAGTGTTTATAAACAAAGAAGCACTAGATGAGTTGCAGATAAGGGTGATTTAGGTTTTGGTTACCACTTTTTAGTATAAATTAGATTTTGGAGCCGGTTTTTATCTTTATTAGGGTTTAGAGCTCATTTTCGAACCCACAACTAAAAAAACCCGGTTGAACCGAAAATATTTTCAAAATACCTAATTTTACCCTTGAAACTCACGTGATCTGCACGTGATCACTAACCCTAATATAGTTTTGATCAGGGGTATTTTGGCCATTATAAACAATTACTTGGGTCAATTGTCGGTTCAGCTCTAAACCCCAATAAAGATAAAAACCGGCTCCAAAACCTAATTTATACTAAAAAGTGGTGACCAAAACCTAAATCACCCTGCAGATAATGGCATTAGAACTTAGAAAGAATAGAAGGCTTTTAATGTTGCCACAAGCTAAAACGCAAATTAAAATATTGCATTGGCCCCAAACTAAAATATCTAATGGATTAAGGTTTCACAATCAGTGGGTCTGTTTGATTGGTCGTGGGAAAAATTCCCACATCAAACATTACCCCAGAAATTCCCAGATGCCTGTTTGATTGGTAAAGTTGGGTCATGTAAAAATTCCATGATAAAAATATTTCTCATGAATCTTTCCTTGATCCACCCCTAAAAAAAATTCCCAAACTTGTAGGGGAATATTTTTTTGTCTAATCAAACAACTAAAATCTTTCCCACATAAAATTTTCCTCATGTTTTTATGTCTAATCAAATAACTAAAATCTTTCCCATATAAAATTTTCCTTGTGTTTTTATGTCCAATCAAACGACCCATTAGTGGGAATTATTTTATGTGGGAATATTTTCAACTATAAAAATTCCCACAAGTAGTTATTCCCACCGATCAACACACACCCACGTATCATTCAGTGACTGTTAATTTAGCTAGAAAAAGAGAGAGGTGTCAAGTAAATTATTAAATTAGTGTGACTCAAAATTGAACGAAAACATGTTATTTCGAAGCTTATCATATAAGTATTTTGGCACATTAGGCGATGGCTAATGGCTGCCGTATGCATTTTTCCAACCCACCAAAAATCCCACTTGTTATTTTTCCTTTCCTTCTTTCCTTGCAAGAAGATGTAAAAGCAAGAAATGTTAGAGCCTAAACTTCTTTTTTTCCATTCCAAAGAGTTCACCAAACTCATCTTACACTTCTAAAGGGTGTACCAAACTACCAATCCATCTATCAAATCTCAGCTTTTGTCATTTTTTCTTCTTCCACTTGTATTTCTTTACTTTGTAAAAATAATAAATAATGCATTCAAGATTTCAAAATTTTCCAAAACCACTACTGTAATCAAAATATTTATTTTGCTATTGCAAAAAAAAAAAAATATTTATTTTGCTAGACCAGCTGATCAGTGATCATACCTAAAAAAAAATGAAAGAGGAAAAGAAATTTCCTAAAAAGGGTAAAGCTTAAAAAGAAATTAAAAAACCCGTCAAACACGTGACACGTTAAATTCCCGTTAAATTCCCACCAATCTCTCTGTAAAACTCACACAATTAGAGACGCCTGAATAAGCGGGAACCGACTCCATAACTTCTCATTCCTCTTTCTCTCCACTCTCTATCTCTCTCTCTCTCTCTCTCCGACCATTCTTGACACCAAAAGACTCTCATATCAGATCCTCCGGTCATCGTGAAGTCCGAATTACGGCGTAATTTTAGGGTTCGAAATCCCTATTGTTAGAGCGATCGAATAGTAACAACAGAGAAAAAACGAGAAATTTTTGGATTATTTTGGTTTTTCTTTCTCCAAGTTCTATCTTCTCCATCTTCTTCGTTACTTCGTTTCGAAAAACTCTGTTTGATTTGTTAGAAATTTTCATGTTTCTGCACAAGTATGAGTAACAATCAATCAATCAATCAATCTCAATGATTTGAGAAATTAAGCAGTTATCTTTTGATTAATCTGTTATAAGTTATCTTTAGATTTGATCTCGTGAAATTTCGGTTGATTTCGTTCATAGTTTGGTTATAAAACCCGATTTGTGTCAAAATTCTGAAGAAATTCGGTTGTTTTAGATCGGTTTCATTAGCAAGAGAAAGTATTAGTTGTATGTTAAGATTAGGGAGAGAGAAGTTAAAGTTCTATAGAAGAGAATTAAGGTTTGAAGAGTTTAAAAAAAATGGAGCAGAAACACATTTTCATGTCAGCATTAAGCGTAGGGCTTGGTGTAGGGGTAGGTCTTGGCTTGGCCTCTGGACAGACAGTAAGTAATTGGAGGAATTCGAATCCTGCGTCGAATGTCATTACTTTAGAACGAATGGAACAAGAATTGCTCAGACAGATCGTTGATGGACGTGAAAGCAAAGTTACCTTTGATGAATTTCCTTATTATCTCAGGTAAGGAAGAAGTTTGTTGGTTAATGGTTAATGTTTGTTACACTCTTATCCTGCGCATCTCTGTTTCGTTTTTATTTATTGTTTTGTTTTTAATATTATCTTCTTCATAGATTGATTATTTTGACAAACCAAGACCTTGATATTTTGGGTTTCAGTATAATAATTGAGGCTTATGTGGTCCATTCCTTGTTATAATATTTTTAGTTGGGGTTAGAATAACGATCTGGCTTTGTTTCCAAGAGACGTGGATTTTATGTATATAATTTGGTCATGGGTGTGCTCCTTCCTTGTCTTGATTTGCTTGCGATTAGTGTAGGGTTCATGTGCCACCTGTTTTGGGCTTAATGGGGTTATATGTTATATAATCTGTTTACTTTTTCTCTTATAGGTCTCAGTAGTTTATTCTCTGGGATGATTTATTTATTTACCATTGTTCAAACGTAAAATGATATAGTTGTTTGGATAGGAAGAGGACTGAATTCTTGTGGAAATGGATTTGACATGGAGATCAGACTATGAATAAATCAAATTAATCTGTGTCAGATATGGTCTGAGACGTAGATCTTGTGACCAAGATTATGTTACTGCAGTTCATGAGATCAGGATAGTCTGGACTGGTAGTGACTGTCGTATGGTTACTTATTATGGAGGGTGGTTATGCACCTAACTGAGAACTTTATTGGTAGATCAGATTCTGTAGCAAATAGGGAGAGTATGAACTGTTAGGGCTCGATTTCGAGTGTGGCCTGTAAAGTGGCTTTATTGTAGACTGCATACATTCACAAGTTGATCTGAAGTTCTGATGAAGGAACACCTTTGGGTGGACAAGGATTTTAGAGATCAGACTTTCTTTGTAAATGACGTAGTGGGCATTTTGCTGAATGTGAATTCTATTATGTCTCAGGTCTGTACCTAGGTTCTTCAAAGTTCAAACTGTTAAAGATATGTTTTTCACTGTCCATTGAGCATACTGTACGTCTAGGTTAATTTAGTAACATTTGATAATCTATATCTTCTAACCTTGTGCAAGTTACTTATTTATTCTGTGAGTAATATTTAATATATCAGAATGGGGAGACTATATTTTCCCACCTGAATTATGACAATAAGATGGTCATCTCTGTTTGTTGTTAGTTGTATCTCAGCATTACAGCATGCTTGTTGTAGTTTATATGGAAGATGGTGCTGTTCACAGAAAACCTATAGGAACTAAATTTTTTATTTGATGTTATGGTAGCACATTGAGTCGAAATTCGTATATCCAATGGAAATCATACAAACAGTATATTTTCCGACCTGTTTTCTTTCTTAGCCCCCATCGTTGTTCATTTGCTGGCTGTTGGCCCCACATAGGAACAAGACAATGATGATTTTAGAAAATAACATACGAGGATATTAATATACAAAGAAACATAAATTAACCCTAACCCTAACCCTCTTTTCAACATATGATATAGGGGTTAGGGCGACTGATCTTATTGGTTATGAATTACTGGACATATTCTTGATTGCAGTATGTTTTATTTCAAACTATTTGATTTCTCTCTTCTTTCTTTTATGATGTTGATGACAGTGAGCAAACACGAGTGCTATTGACGAGCGCTGCCTATGTTCATTTAAAGCAAGCCGACTTCTCCAAGTACACTAGGAATCTGTCACCTGCAAGTCGTTCTATTTTGCTCTCTGGGCCGGCTGGTATGTTATATGGAATACATGTGATCTACTTTGAAGGTGTTTGTAATTGTATATATATTGGTTAGACCTGATTGTGGAATTTTGTTTGGTGAAGAGCTTTACCAGCAAATGCTTGCCAAGGCTTTGGCACATTACTTTGAGGCCAAATTGCTGTTGTTAGATGTTACTGACTTTGCACTCAAGGTAATGTCATACAAATATCCCAGTTTCAGTGTGGAATGTGTCTGACCTACTAATATTTGGTATTTATGTTTTACAGATCCAAAGCAAATATGGTTCTGCCAGTAAAGAATCCGTAAGTGTATCTACACATATCCTAGTTTAATGTGGAATGTGACTTTTATGCTATACGTACAAAATATCTTGGATTTTAAGATTTGTTCTTTATTAGTTTCTGATTTTACTTGTTGCAGTCTTTTAAGAGGTCCATCTCTGAGACAACATTGGAACGGATGTCAAGTTATCTTGGCTCCTTTTCAATGCTTTCTTCGAATGAAGAAACCAAAGGTAATTTCTTCAGTTTTTTCTCTACGTAAGTTATCTTTTCAATGCTTTGTTCAAATCATGGATTCTGAAGAACAGTCTGAGTAAAATGGAAAATTATGGTTTGGGAGTATATCAGGACCTTGTGTATGTGGCTGGGTTTTTTCTGTCACAATTTTCTTACTTAGGTTGAAGTTGTAATAACACTTTTTTCCCAATATTTCTACTGTTACTTGCTAAATTATATATGTGCTTTGTTTATAGTTTCATGTCAAAAGTTACATCCTTTTGTTGGGCTGCTAAGGGTATAGGGTTTTAACCTTATGAATGTTAAAAGCATTTTTGACTGTTATTTTGTAGCACCGTAGCAGATTTTGAGTTTTTTTGTATGTTTTATCTATGACCAAAACATTCTTTTTGTTGTTAATCAGATTGGTGAATATCTTTAGTTTGGGTTAACTACGATTTTTGTTGATGTTGGGCTCCAGTTCATTGAAATGGAACTGGAATTCGCTAGTTTATATGTGTTTTAAACATTTTTAGTTGATGTTGGTAGCACACTAGCACGTGGTCATGGTAGTGAAATCGGATTGTCCCAGTTGCTCAGCATGCTGTTTTACATTGTATACTTCTTAGTTAGCTTCTCAGTTTCCTCCTATAGCTTCCTCCAGTGTAGTTTATCTTCTTCCTTTTGTAGTTATTTAAAGTGTTATGTTTCAGGTACATTAAGGAGGCAGAGCAGTGGTGTTGATGTGAGGTCTAGGTATGCTATACGAGATTGATGTGTCATCATAGGCCAAGAGTCCAAGACTTTTGCTGTCAAATTATTTCTCATCTGTGTTTCATGTGTTTTTCCAGAGAATTTGGGAATGCTCCATTGAAGCTTCGTAGAAATGCTTCTGCAACATCTGATATTAGTAGTCTTGCTTCACAGAGTGCTTCTAGTAATCCAGGTTTTTGTCGAAAACTTGTCTGTTTTTTATCTGTGCTGGTCTATATGCAATAATGTCATTTTATTCTATTAGCTGCTTTCAAATTTGCGTTGGTCGGATTGAACTGTTCTTGACATCATGGTCCTTCATTGATCATAACTGGAGCTTTCTTGCAGCCTCATTTTATTAATCTTAGGGTTGAGGATGTACTTTAAGTTATTGCATCTTCATATAGGGCTTCTCAAATTCAACTTCAACATTGTCTATCACAAAATTATCAAGCATTCTGGTCCATTTTCAACTGTGTTTTATGATTTCTTGTGATTTTCAGTTTCCATCAAGCGCAATGGTAGCTGGTCTTTTGATGAAAAACTTCTTATACAGTCTCTTTACATGGTAAATTATATCATTTGGTCAATTACTGCAACGTTATCTCTTATATTTTGGATTGTTATGATCTCTGAATCTTGCTAGAAGCTACATTTAGTGGCCTCCTTGTTCTTAAATGGTATTGACTGATGTGTTTTGATTTTTTATTTCACTATACAGGTTTTAGTTTCTGTGTCAAAAACCAGTCCTATAGTCCTCTATCTGAGGGATGTTGAGAGGCTACTCTTTCGATCACAAAGAATATACACCTTGTTCCAGAAAATGCTGAAGAAACTATCAGGGCCAGTGTTAATTCTTGGTTCACGGATGCTGGATCCAGAAAATGATTATGGAGAAGTGGATGAGCGGCTCACTCAACTATTCCCTTACAATATTGAGATTAAGCCACCTGAAGAGGAGAACCATCTTGTCAGTTGGAAATCTCAATTGGAGGAAGACATGAAAATGATCCAATTTCAGGATAACAGAAACCACATTAATGAGGTACTATCGGCGAATGATCTTGAGTGTGATGATTTGGGTTCCATATGCCTTTCAGATACCATGGTTCTCAGTAATTACATTGAAGAGATTGTGGTGTCAGCAATTTCTTATCACTTAATGAATACAAAAGATCCTGAATACAGAAATGGGAAGCTTGTTATTTCACCCAAGAGGTTAGGTTCTGCTTCATTTAGGGGTTCTTAAATTTACTATTTTTGTAAGTATATATTTCTTATCCTTTTGTCTTGGAACAGTCTCTCCCATGGCTTAAGTATTTTCCAAGAAGACAAGTGTGGCCGCAAAGACACTTTGAAGTTGGAAACAAATGCTGGACCTGAAAAGGTGTCTTATTTATCCTCATCCTTTTCTTTCCACAACGTGGAGGAATGAATTTGATTCTGATTACAGTATCTGATGTTATGTTTATTTTTGTTCTATGGTTTAGGAAGCTGAAGGGCAAGATGCTGCTGCTGTGAAACCTGAAACGAAATCTGAAGATCCTGCTCCAGAAAGCAAAACCGAAGGAGAGAAATCAGTGCCAGTGGTGAAGAAGGATGGTGAGACTCCATCCTCTTCATCAAAACCTCCTGTAAGTCGACTTTTCTTATTGCTGTAGCAAAGGGTGTATAATAACATCCCAGCTTAAAGTTTAATTCCACAAACAAATATCTACCTCGTAAAAATCTTAGTATTTATTAACTTTGGGATCTTAAATGGTGAAGAGAAACTTTACTTCGGAGGGAGGGGAGTAATGTTGCTAGAAAATATAATTATTTATATAATTGCCATTTGTCAGCATTTCTCTTAAAACCATGTGTATATCTGAAAGTTTTAGCAAGCATAGTTGAAATGGTTTATTGTCATGGAATGATAGAACCACTTAACCAGGTATATTCATATATGTGTCTATACTAATTCAATATGTCTATATTCTACTTTTTATTCTCCCTGTTCATTAAAAATTATTCCAAATCCTCCTGCTCTCTCTTCTTCCTCGGTTTAATGTTGCTGGATGACACGTTTTGTTTAACAGGAAGTCTCTCCTGACAATGAGTTTGAGAAACGGATCAGACCAGAGGTCATTCCTGCAAATGAGATTGGAGTGAGCTTTGCAGACGTTGGTGCACTAGATGAAATAAAAGAGTCACTTCAGGAATTAGTCATGCTTCCTCTTCGAAGACCAGACCTCTTTAAAGGTGGACTTCTGAAGCCTTGCAAAGGAATACTGCTGTTTGGGCCTCCTGGTACTGGAAAGACAATGCTGGCCAAGGCCATTGCTAATGAGGCAGGAGCTAGCTTTATCAATGTTTCCATGTCTACCATCACTTCGAAATGGTTTGGGGAAGATGAGAAGAATGTTAGAGCTTTGTTTTCCCTTGCGGCAAAGGTCTCACCTACAATTATATTTGTGGATGAGGTCGACAGTATGCTTGGGCAGCGAACCCGAGTTGGGGAGCACGAAGCCATGAGAAAGATAAAGAATGAGTTCATGACCCACTGGGATGGGCTGTTGACAAAACCTGGTGAGCAGATCCTTGTTCTTGCTGCGACGAACAGGCCCTTTGACCTTGATGAAGCAATTATCAGGCGGTTTGAACGCAGGTATATTTTTGTATCTAAAAGGATAGTTTGCCAACCGCCTGATATTAGCAGTTTCTGGTGTTGATTTAAATTTACAAATATGTATCATGTTATTTTTTATTGTGATTTTGAGAAATTGTTAATTTCTACAAATTCATACCTTTGATCTGATGTCAATTCGAATATGATGATTACCAAAAATATCTTATTGAGTAAGGTGTCTCTGAGTCAAGTTGCATGCAAAAGAAGAATTATTGAGGCCTTAGATAGCAAGCATATTTTCTGGACCTTTGTGGAGTTTCAGGGCATTTTTATTTTGTTTTTTTTGTTTTAAGATGAACTATCACTTTACGTCCATTTGACACTTTGGTTTGCTCATCTTGCTGTGGAGAACAGGATAATGGTTGGTCTACCAGCGGTAGAGAACAGAGAAAAAATCTTGAAAACACTTCTGTCAAAGGAGAAGGTTGAAGAGGGACTAAATTTTAAGGAGCTTGCGACCATGACAGAAGGATACACTGGAAGTGACCTTAAGGTTTGAATGCTTCTAGATTTGCGTCAATGTTTAATTTGTTTAATTCATAATTAACTCTAAAAATGGTTGAAAACAGAATCTGTGCACAACGGCTGCTTATCGTCCTGTTAGGGAGTTTATACAACGAGAGAGGCTAAAGGACTTGGTAAATGTCTTGTGGTGTATTTTAATTGTTATTTAATAGAAAAGTTTCCACACTTTCAGCTTTTAGTTTCTTGGAGACACTGCTTTGGACAACATATATGATATTATTCTCAAATCTCAATGGGGAGTGTTTGTTGGAAAATGGCTTTTTTACAGGAGAAAAAGAAGAAAACAGAGGAAGTACAGATCACAGAAGAGGCTTCAAATATAACAGAGAAAAAAGAGGACATAGAAATCAACCTCAGGCCATTAAACATGGAAGACATGAAGCAGGCAAAAAATCAGGTAACTGATGGTGGTGTTATTTTTTGGATGCGCGATTATCTTCAGATTTTTATTTTTCTTCTTTTTTATTACAGTAATTCATTTTATCTTTCCCAAATTAATAAATTTGATGCAATTGACTTTTTATGCTAATTAGAATCTAGGTTTTTCGAAGTCACGATTTTCTTCAGAAAACCCTGATGTTTTTCTTCAGCTCATGATCTGTACCTTAGATATATGGTAGATTTTTGGCGAGTTGCTGACATGGACCTTTTACTTGGAATGGCGTAATAAGCCCTTGCTGGTCTGACTTTTGGTTTAGTCAATTTGCCGTTTGGTGGCAGAGATTTGAGAAGATATTTGTCTAATGTATTAGCATTGTTTAGTCTGAAATAGAGAACTTTTTAATATGCAGGTTGCAGCTAGTTTTGCAAGTGAAGGTAATATAATGAGTGAGTTAAAGCAGTGGAATGATTTATATGGGGAAGGAGGTTCAAGGAAGAAGCAGCAGTTGTCTTACTTCCTTTAGAGAAGTGAACAGGTAGGATGGGATAAAATACCAGCTGTTCGGCACTACCTTCTCCAGACCAGGTTTAGAAGTTAAATGAAGAAAGGCTGATCGACACTTGGTTTGTATGGCGGGTTGACTGAAACAACATTTCCACCAGAAGCTGTGTGAAATGCCCTCATGAGCTTTGTAAGAAGAAGCTATAAACAAATATGTTGTAATTTTATTTCTCAATGTATGGACTGTGTTTGAGAAATCTGTTTATAGGTGATGTCTGTAATAAATTAGTTCAGCTTTGTATGAGGTGGGGTTTGTTGTGTATGCCACCCAGAAAAGTAATGTTTACCATTAATGTATATAGTGTTTAAAGGAATGATCTATTGTGATTTAGTTTCAGTAGCGATAAGTTGCGCATGGTTTTTCCTAATCTGCAGTGACCAGTTAATATCCATGTCTTATCTAATAACTATTGCTGCCATAGCCAGTTGCTAACTTAGACTGCTGATATCTGCATAGCTTGGTTATGGTTGGCAGGAGGTGTGTATGGTCCCTCTTGTGAAACAATGTGACTGAAATGATATCTTCACATCAAATGCTACCAGAGTGAACATACAAAATTAAAATGTTCACTGTTGAGAATGTTTATGTTGGGGTGCATGGTGCAACTTGCTACACGACTCTCTTGCTTGAGTGACACAAAATGTTCCACGTTTGCGTGTTGAGGCCGGTAGTTGATTGTTTTCCAATGTAGGTGAGGGACTTTCTACTTGATCTGCTCCAATATTCCCCAATTGGAGATGAAATTGAGCAGTTTGATGACGAGAGCTGGATCATCTTTGCAGGTATCAAGATCGCTTTCCAATCAAATCCCATCTAAACCCAAAACCCTCAATCCAGAACCAAATGTTTTTGTTAGAAAACGAACACTTGAAACTAGAAAATCCAAAGAAAAAGAATTAACCAAGAAAGAGCCTTATGATTTACCGAGTGATATTGAAGACATTGCCAACAAAAAACCAAAAGGGTCTCAAAGAAAATCCTCAAAAGTTAAAGGACCACCAAATTGGGTTGAAGTTCTTGAAGGAATACGCAAAATGAAATCTTCAGAAAATGCTCCAGTAAACATTTTGGAATCTGAGAGAGCTAGAAACACTATAGAGTCACCAAAAGATAGAAGATTTGCAACATTGGTAGGTTCACTATTATCAAGTCAAACTAAAGAAGAAGTTACACATAATGCAGTTCAAAGACTACTTGAAAATGGGTTACTTTCAGCTGAAGCAATGGATCAACAACAAGTTAATGAAGAAACAATTCAGAAGTTGATTTACCCTGTTGGGTTTTACAAAAGAAAAGCTTCAAACTTAAAGAAAGTTGCCAGAATTTGTTTGAAACAATATGAAGGAGATATTCCTAGTACATTGGAAGAGTTACTTTTGTTACCAGGTGTTGGTCCTAAGATGGCTCATTTAGTTATGCAATTAGGGTGGAATAAGATTGAAGGAATATGTGTTGATACACATGTTCATAGGATTTGTAATAGATTGAAATGGGTAGATTCTACTTCTCCTGAAGGAACTAGAGTAGGAATGGAGCTGTGGTTACCTAAGGAAGAATGGTTTGATATAAACATATTGTTGGTTGGTATTGGAAGAAATGTGTGTACTCCTTTAAGACCTCGGTGTGAGATTTGTAGTGTTAATCATTTATGTCCATCTGCTTTTAAAGAGACACCAACCAAGTCTTCTTTGTCTAATACTAGAAGAACAAAGAAAGCTACCATTGCTAAACGAAGCCTCGAAGTGAAAGATGATGAATGAATTCTCAGCTCTTTGTTATGGGTCTTTTCTAGCATTCTGTATCCTGTTTTTTTGTTAACATTTAAGGACATTGTAACAAAATTTGTATAGGGGTGCATGGCCTATCTAGCATCATATCTATGCTTGTAAATTTTGGTATTTTTCTTATCTAGATTGCTTGGGAAACTTATTAGATTTCTGCAACATGTCTAATTCAAGTACGAGAAGAAAATTTAAAATCAGTTTTTTTTTGCCATTTTATAGATTTTTGAATTTGATCAAAAAAAAAAAAAAAAAAAAAGAGATTTTTGAATCTACTTGTAAAGTTGTAAGTTGTAATCACAGTTAAAAATATGGGTGATATTCGCGAATATTCTACCAATATATCCGTTTTTTAAGAAATCGAATATCGGAATATTCATGAATATTCGATAAATTCCAACATATAATTTGTTCCTAGTGTCGAATTTTTTCGAATAAAATCAACATTTTCACCTATGGTAACTTGGTAAGTTGTAACAGGCTTAACTAGAAAAACATTTCACTGATAACCCATCCCGGAGCCCATTGGGTTATAAATGGGCTCAGATTTTCATCCAAGTTGTAGCCCACATAACTAGAAGTCCATGACCATCTCATACTGAGATAGCGAGATGATTAACCTTCCTTACATCTCTTCTGCACTTCTGCCTATTTCCCTCGAAACAGAGTAGAAGAAATCATGAGATTGAGAAGCATGATGACGAGAGCTGGTTCATCTCTTCAATCTTCCATATCATGTTCCAAGCAATTTCCATCAAAACCCAAAACCCCCAATTTAGAATCAGAACCAAAGCTTCGTGTTTATGTCAGAAAACGAAAGCTTACAATAAGCAAAACTGAAGAAATCCAACCAGAAAAACCAAAACTTGAATCATCACTCATTGATATTGAAGATTTTTCTTACAAGAAAACAAATGGGTCTGTTTTAAAACAAGGGAAATCATCAAAACTGTTAGTAAAAGTGGGAGAAACACCACCAGCGAATTGGGTTGAAGTTCTTAAAGGAATTCGGGAAATGAGGTCTTCTGAAAATGCTCCTGTAGATACAATGGGATGTGAGAAAGCTGGAAATAGTATTGAATCACCAAAAGAAAGAAGATTTGCTATATTGGTATCTTCATTATTATCAAGTCAAACTAAAGATGAAGTTAATCATAAAGCAATTCAAAGGTTACTTGCAAATGGGTTGCTTTCAGCTGAAGCAATTGATCAAGAAGAAGTTGATGAAGAAACACTCAAGAAATTGATTTACCCTGTTGGGTTTTATACTAGAAAAGCTTCAAACTTGAAGAAAATCGCGAAAATTTGTTTGAATAAATATGGTGGAGATATTCCAAGTACATTGGAAGAGTTGATGTTGTTACCTGGAATAGGTCCTAAGATGGCTCATTTAGTGATGAATGTGGCTTGGGAGAATGTTCAAGGTATATGTGTTGATACTCATGTTCATAGGATTTGTAATAGATTGAAATGGGTGAATTCTACTTCATCACCTGAGGGGACTAGAGAGGGTTTACAGTTGTGGCTACCTAAGGAAGAATGGGTTGCGATAAATCCGTTGTTGGTTGGTTTTGGGCAAACTGTGTGTACTCCTCTTAGACCTAATTGTGGGATTTGTAGCATTAATCATTTATGTCCGTCTGCATTTAAAGATACCCCAACTAAGTCTACTTCATCTATTAGAAGAACAAAGAAATCTAGCATTAGCATTGCGAAGAAGTTTTGATGGAAGTGAGAGATGATGGAAGTTGCGCTTTCACTTGGTGTTTTTTGACGGGTAAGTGGATATGTTGGCTGATCACGTACATAACATTTTGGAACTTACGAAGCTTTCTATCATCTATTCAAGTGAGTTTTCTATTGGCTTTGCTTCCAGATGAACTGATCTTTTTTAGTTAGAAGTTCACATACATTGTAATCTTGTATGAATTTCTCATTTTGTAAGAACTAATTATTAGCAAATATAAAATGGTCAAAATTTGATGTTTTTGTGGTGTCTGTTTGCTGTGTTACATGCATCAGAATATGCTATTGCCATTATTGTTCCTGAGACTGTTTTGTTTTTATGTTTGTTTCCATCTTTGGCTTTGGTGTAATAAGTACCGCAATCCTAGTGGCATAGTTAAATTTGTTTCTCATGCATTTTGTACTACCTATGCCAGTTCTTGTTGTATTTAACACTGAGGCATTGAGCGTAACAGTTGATTATCTTGGTGACATGGTGGAATAACTACAAGTAGCTTGAGATGATGGTAGTGTAGCATTTGAGAAACTATAACTTATATGGGATGCTGGTTGGCAGCGAGTAAACTCCCTTCTCATTGCTCTGTAGACATGGTCAAGTCCTTCCTCAACTAACTCCAAAACTGTCTGCGGCATTGGTGGTGGGTTTATTTCAACAGACCCTTCCAACATCTTGACCACCTCTCCCATAGAGGGTCTCATCCACACCTCATCCTGGATGCACCAAAAGCCTACTTGCAACGCCCTCACCAACTGATCTTCGTCCAAGACACCCATTAGTCGTTTATCTGCAACTTTATTTGGAGTTCCATTTGCCATCTCCTGTAAAAAACAAAAGTAGTATGGTTAGTAACTTAGCTATAGGTAAGATGACAATACTTATTTGTTGCTCATTCACCTTAAATGCCCATCCAGGATAATAGAATTCCTCTGCATCCAAAGACATGTCGAAGTTTCGCCTGCCACCAATTATTTCTAGCAGAAGCATCCCATAACTATAAACGTCGGCTTTGACAGTGACAGGTCGATTACTGACCCATTCGGGAGCCAAGTAGCCTCTGGTTCCTCTAACCATTGTGACAACATGAGAATGCTCTCTTGCCATCAACTTTGCTAGCCCAAAATCTGATACTTTTGGACAAAAGTTCTCGTCTAAGAGAATATTCTCAGGCTTAATGTCACAGTGTATGATCCTATTTCGACATTGTTCATGGAAATATGCAATCCCTTGTGCAGTTTCAATGGCTATTTGGAACCGAGTGTTCCAGTCTAGAAGCTTGTCTTGGACCTTTTTGCTACCATAAGAGGGGAATATCCATCTATCCAAAGATCCATTTTTCATGAACTCGTACACTAGAAGCCTGTTTCATAATATAATAGAAACCAGTCAGTTATTTACATCAACATGGTATTAGGTCTAGCACTCTACAGTATTAGTTTGAATCTCGTAGCAGAAGTTCTATATGATTCTTTTAATATATGCATTTACACGTCTATGAAATACCAAGGAAGTTTCTTACCGGTGTGAGTCCTCAGAGCAGAATCCACACAGGCGAACTAAGTTCATGTGATGCATTGAACCAATGGTGTTTACTTCTGTTATGAATTCCTTCTGTCCATGTGGCAAAAACCTCTCTAGTTTTTTGACTGCCACCAAGGTCCCATCTCCCAAGCTTCCCTTGAACACACTTCCAAATCCTCCTGTGACAATGAATATAAGAATAAGACAAAGACTTATTGGATTTGAACGGATAAGAGCAATCTTACTCATGTTTGAAAGTTTTGAACTTCTAACTTCAAAGCGTGCTGATTCTTACCTGCTCCAAGCAACTGCGTAAAATTATTTGTAGCACTTTGAAGATCCCTGTAACTGAAATTCAGTGGAGCGCCTGAAACTGTCAAAGATCCTTTTATGGCTTTCACTATGGATCGTCGTCGGTGAAAACTATAATATAACAAGAAGCAGAGCAAAGCGACAAGGACAGACATGCAGAGTACAATTGGAAGAACCAGGACCTTATTGCGGTAACTGCTAGATTTCTTAGATGCATTTCCTGTTCTAGTATTAGGCGGCGTTGATCCATTTTTATCAACCTTAACAAATAAGGTTGAGCCAGGATCTTCAAATCCCCCGAACTCTACACTTTTCAAAATCCAACAGTAGGCTGTCTCCTCCTTCAGTCCATAAACTGAAGCAACACACTCACAGTCTGATAGACAAGCATCACCACATTTTGAGCTAGCTGAGATGTCACTGTAATTTGCAATCACAGATAGTTCAGAGTAGTAGTAGTTTGTTTGAGGTACTGTAATGATCTTGTACTGGGATTTTGAGTTTCTATGTGACAAGTTATCACAATTGCCCGTTAAAGCTGAGTTTGCCACGCATTGGATGCCAGGAGCCACCTGAGAAGTCCCTGGTAGGCAGCTGCAACTTGCATTGGTCTTACTTCCATCCAAATTACAAATCCCATTGCCACAGG